>CP115868.1:7323264-7979579 GCA_027920645.1 Caenorhabditis nigoni | reverse complement strand
AACCAAACGATAGAAACGAACGGGAGAACCAAACGATAGAACCAAACGATAGAAACGAACGGGAGAACCAAACGAAAGAACCAAACGATAGAACCAAACGATAGAACCAAACGATAGAACCAAACGATAGAAACGAACGGGAGAACCAAACGATAGAACCAAACGATAGAAACGAACGGGAGAACCAAACGATAGAACCAAACGATAGAACCAAACGATAGAACCAAACGATAGAAACGAACGGGAGAACCAAACGGTAGAACCAAACGATAGAACCAAACGATAGAACCAAACGATAGAACCAAACGATAGAACCAAACGATAGAACCAAACGATAGAACCAAACGATAGAACCAAACGATAGAAACGAACGGGAGAACCAAACGATAGAACCAAACGATAGAAACGAACGGGAGAACCAAACGAAAGAACCAAACGATAGAAACGAACGGGAGAACCAAACGATAGAACCAAACGATAGAAACGAACGGGAGAACCAAACGATAGAACCAAACGATAGAACCAAACGATAGAACCAAACGATAGAACCAAACGATAGAACCAAACGATAGAACCAAACGATAGAACCAAACGAAAGAACCAAACGATCGTTTCTATCGTTTGGTTCCAAACTTTAGAACCAAACGATAGAACCAAACGATAGAACCAAACGATAGAACCAAACGATAGAACCAAACGATAGAACCAAACGATAGAACCAAACGATAGAACCAAACGATAGAAACGAACGGGAGAACCAAACGATAGAACCAAACGATAGAAACGAACGGGAGAACCAAACGAAAGAACCAAACGATAGAAACGAACGGGAGAACCAAACGATAGAACCAAACGATAGAAACGAACGGGAGTTTGGTTCTATCGTTTGGTTCTATCGCTTGTTCTAGTTCGTTCTGCGTTCATCGTTTGATTTATCGTCTCTCCTCGTTTGTTTCTAATCGTTTGAGTTCTATCGTTTGTTCTTATCAAGTCTCTGTTCTATCGTTTGGTTCTCATCGTTTGCTTCTATCGTTTATTCGTTTGTTCTATCGTTTGGTTCTCTCGCTCTCGTTTGCTCTATCGTCTTGTTCTATCGCTTAGTTCTCCCATCGTTTGGTTCCAGCTCGTCTATCGTTTGGTTCTCCCGTCTGTTTGGTCTATCGTTTGGTTCTTCCGTCTGCTCTATCGTTTGGTTCTATCGTTTGGTTCTACCGCTTGCTTCTATCGTTTGGTTCTCATCGCTTAGTTTCTATCGTTTGGCTTCTATCGTCTAGTTCTCCCGTCCGTTTGTGTTCTAATCGTTTGGTTCTATCGTTTGGTTCTTCCCGTTTCGTTCTATCGTTTGGTTCTATCGTTTGTCGTTCGTTCTATCGTTTGCAGTTCTATCGTTTGTTCTATCGTCGTTTAGTCGTTTGGTTCTCATCGTTTGGTTCTATCGTTTAATTTATCGTTTGGTTCTCCCGCGTTTACCGTTTGGTTCTAATCGTTTGGTTCTACCGTCTACGTTCTATCGTTTGGTTCCGTTAGTTCTATCGTTTGGTTCTTTTTCGTTTGGTTTCTATCGTTTGTTCTATCGTTTGCGTTCTATCGTCAGTTCCTGTTGTCTATCGTTTGGTTCCTATCGTTTGGTTCTTATCGTTTGCTCTATCGTTTGTCGTCTATCGTTTGTTCTCGTCGCTTGGTTCTACTCGTTTGTCACGTTTGTTCTAATCGTTTGTTCTTACCGTTTGGTTCTATCGCTTGTTCTATCGTTTGGTTCTATCGTTCATTCTATCGTTTGTTCCCGCTTTCTATCGTTTGGTTCTCCGTCGTTTCGGTTTCTATCGCTCTGGTTCTCCCGCTTCTGGTTCTATCGTTTGGTTCTCCTCGCTCTGCTTCTACCGTTTGGTTCTACCGTTTGGTTCTATCGCTTGGTCTATCGTTCTATCGTTTGTTCTGTCGTTTGGTTCTATCGCTTGTTCTAATCGTTTGGTTCTACTCGCTTAGTTCTCCTCGTTTGCGTTCTATCGTTTGGTTCTATCGCTTGGTTCTATCGTTTGGTTCTATCGTTTGGTTCTCCCGCCTGTTTATCGTTTGGTTCTATCGTTTGTTCTCCCGTTCGATTCTATCGTTTGGTTCTATCGTCTACGTTTGTTCTATCGTTTGGTTCTTTCGTTTGGTTCTATCGCTTGTCTCGTTCTATCGTTTGGTTCTATCGTTTGAAGTTCTATCGTTTGTTCTATCGTTTGGTTCTATCGTTTGTTCAATGCGTTCTAGTTCTATCGCTTGGTTCTACCGTTCAGTTTCTATCGTTTGGTTCTATCGTTTGGTTCTATCGTTTGGTTCTCCTGCTCGTTTCTATCGTTTGTTCTATCGTTTGTTCTCCTGTCGTTTCTATCGTTTGGTTCCAAACGATAGAACCAAACGATAGAACCAAACGATAGAACCAAACGATAGAAACGAACGGGAGAACCAAACGATAGAACCAAACGATAGAACCAAACGATAGAACCAAACGATAGAAACGAACGGGAGAACCAAACGATAGAACCAAACGATAGAACCAAACGATAGAACCAAACGATAGAAACGAACGGGAGAACCAAACGATAGAACCAAACGATAGAAACGAACGGGAGAACCAAACGATAGAACCAAACGATAGAAACGAACGGGAGAACCAAACGGTAGAACCAAACGATAAAACCAAACGATAGAACCAAACGATAGAACCAAACGATAGAACCAAACGAAAGAACCAAACGATAGAACCAAACGATAGAACCAAACGATAGAACCAAACGATAGAACCAAACGATAGAACCAAACGATAGAACCAAACGAAAGAACCAAACGGTAGAACCAAACGATAGAACCAAACGATAGAACCAAACGATAGAACCAAACGATAGAACCAAACGAAAGAACCAAACGATAGAACCAAACGATAGAACCAAACGATAGAACCAAACGATAGAACCAAACGGTAGAACCAAACGATAGAACCAAACGATAGAAACGAACGGGAGAACCAAACGGTAGAACCAAACGATAAAACCAAACGATAGAACCAAACGATAGAACCAAACGATAGAACCAAACGAAAGAACCAAACGATAGAACCAAACGATAGAACCAAACGATAGAACCAAACGATAGAACCAAACGATAGAACCAAACGATAGAACCAAACGATAGAACCAAACGATAGAACCAAACGATAGAACCAAACGATAGAAACGAACGGGAGAACCAAACGATAGAACCAAACGATAGAACCAAACGATAGAACCAAACGATAGAACCAAACGAAAGAACCAAACGATAGAACCAAACGATAGAACCAAACGATAGAACCAAACGATAGAAACGAACGGGAGAACCAAACGGTAGAACCAAACGATAGAACCAAACGATAGAACCAAACGATAGAACCAAACGATAGAACCAAACGAAAGAACCAAACGATAGAACCAAACGATAGAACCAAACGATAGAACCAAACGATAGAAACGAACGGGAGAACCAAACGATAGAACCAAACGATAGAACCAAACGATAGAACCAAACGAAAGAACCAAACGATAGAACCAAACGATAGAACCAAACGATAGAACCAAACGATAGAACCAAACGATAGAACCAAACGAAAGAACCAAACGATAGAACCAAACGATAGAACCAAACGATAGAACCAAACGATAGAACCAAACGATAGAACCAAACGAAAGAACCAAACGATAGAACCAAACGATAGAACCAAACGATAGAACCAAACGATAGAAACGAACGGGAGAACCAAACGATAGAACCAAACGATAGAACCAAACGATAGAACCAAACGATAGAACCAAACGATAGAACCAAACGAAAGAACCAAACGATAGAACCAAACGATAGAACCAAACGATAGAACCAAACGATAGAAACGAACGGGAGAACCAAACGATAGAACCAAACGATAGAAACGAACGGGAGAACCAAACGATAGAACCAAACGATAGAACCAAACGATAGAACCAAACGATAGAACCAAACGATAGAACCAAACGATAGAACCAAACGATAGAACCAAACGATAGAACCAAACGAAAGAACCAAACGATAGAACCAAACGAAAGAACCAAACGATAGAACCAAACGATAGAACCAAACGATAGAACCAAACGATAGAACCAAACGATAGAACCAAACGATAGAACCAAACGATAGAACCAAACGAAAGAACCAAACGATAGAACCAAACGATAGAACCAAACGATAGAACCAAACGATAGAACCAAACGATAGAACCAAACGAAAGAACCAAACGATAGAACCAAACGAAAGAACCAAACGATAGAACCAAACGATAGAACCAAACGATAGAACCAAACGATAGAACCAAACGATAGAACCAAACGATAGAACCAAACGAAAGAACCAAACGATAGAACCAAACGATAGAACCAAACAATAGAAACGAACGGGAGAACCAAACGATAAAACCAAACGATAGAACCAAACGATAGAACCAAACGATAGAACCAAACGAAAGAACCAAACGATAGAACCAAACGATAGAACCAAACGATAGAACCAAACGATAGAAACGAACGGGAGAACCAAACGGTAGAACCAAACGATAGAACCAAACGATAGAACCAAACGATAGAACCAAACGATAGAACCAAACGAAAGAACCAAACGATAGAACCAAACGATAGAACCAAACGATAGAACCAAACGATAGAAACGAACGGGAGAACCAAACGATAGAACCAAACGATAGAACCAAACGATAGAACCAAACGAAAGAACCAAACGATAGAACCAAACGATAGAACCAAACGATAGAACCAAACGATAGAACCAAACGATAGAACCAAACGAAAGAACCAAACGATAGAACCAAACGAAAGAACCAAACGATAGAACCAAACGATAGAACCAAACGATAGAACCAAACGAAAGAACCAAACGATAGAACCAAACGATAGAACCAAACGATAGAACCAAACGATAGAAACGAACGGGAGAACCAAACGGTAGAACCAAACGATAGAACCAAACGATAGAACCAAACGATAGAACCAAACGATAGAACCAAACGAAAGAACCAAACGATAGAACCAAACGATAGAACCAAACGATAGAACCAAACGATAGAAACGAACGGGAGAACCAAACGATAGAACCAAACGATAGAAACGAACGGGAGAACCAAACGATAGAACCAAACGATAGAACCAAACGATAGAACCAAACGATAGAACCAAACGATAGAACCAAACGATAGAACCAAACGATAGAACCAAACGATAGAACCAAACGAAAGAACCAAACGATAGAACCAAACGAAAGAACCAAACGATAGAACCAAACGATAGAACCAAACGATAGAACCAAACGATAGAACCAAACGATAGAACCAAACGATAGAACCAAACGATAGAACCAAACGAAAGAACCAAACGATAGAACCAAACGATAGAACCAAACGATAGAACCAAACGATAGAACCAAACGATAGAACCAAACGAAAGAACCAAACGATAGAACCAAACGATAGAACCAAACGATAGAACCAAACGATAGAACCAAACGATAGAACCAAACGATAGAACCAAACGATAGAACCAAACGATAGAACCAAACGATAGAACCAAACGATAGAACCAAACGATAGAAACGAACGGGAGAACCAAACGATAGAACCAAACGATAGAACCAAACGATAGAACCAAACGATAGAACCAAACGATAGAACCAAACGATAGAACCAAACGATAGAACCAAACGATAGAACCAAACGATAGAACCAAACGATAGAACCAAACGATAGAAACGAACGGGAGAACCAAACGATAGAACCAAACGATAGAACCAAACGAAAGAACCAAACGATAGAACCAAACGAAAGAACCAAACGATAGAACCAAACAATAGAAACGAACGATAGAACCAAACGATAGAACCAAACGATAGAACCAAACGATAGAACCAAACGATAGAACCAAACGATAGAACCAAACGATAGAAACGAACGGGAGAACCAAACGATAGAACCAAACGATAGAACCAAACGAAAGAACCAAACGATAGAACCAAACGATAGAACCAAACGATAGAACCAAACAATAGAAACGAACGGGAGAACCAAACGATAGAACCAAACGATAGAAACGAACGGGAGAACCAAACGATAGAACCAAACGATAGAACCAAACGATAGAACCAAACGATAGAACCAAACGATAGAACCAAACGATAGAACCAAACGATAGAACCAAACGATAGAACCAAACGATAGAACCAAACGATAGAACCAAACGATAGAACCAAACGGTAGAACCAAACGATAGAACCAAACGATAGAAACGAACGGGAGAACCAAACGGTAGAACCAAACGATAGAACCAAACGATAGAACCAAACGATAGAACCAAACGATAGAACCAAACGAAAGAACCAAACGATAGAACCAAACGATAGAACCAAACGATAGAACCAAACGATAGAACCAAACGATAGAACCAAACGATAGAACCAAACGAAAGAACCAAACGATAGAACCAAACGATAGAACCAAACGATAGAACCAAACGATAGAACCAAACGATAGAACCAAACGAAAGAACCAAACGATAGAACCAAACGATAGAACCAAACGATAGAACCAAACGATAGAAACGAACGGGAGAACCAAACGGTAGAACCAAACGATAGAACCAAACGATAGAACCAAACGATAGAACCAAACGATAGAACCAAACGAAAGAACCAAACGATAGAACCAAACGATAGAACCAAACGATAGAACCAAACGATAGAAACGAACGGGAGAACCAAACGATAGAACCAAACGATAGAAACGAACGGGAGAACCAAACGATAGAACCAAACGATAGAACCAAACGATAGAACCAAACGATAGAACCAAACGATAGAACCAAACGATAGAACCAAACGATAGAACCAAACGATAGAACCAAACGAAAGAACCAAACGATAGAACCAAACGAAAGAACCAAACGATAGAACCAAACGATAGAACCAAACGATAGAACCAAACGATAGAACCAAACGATAGAACCAAACGATAGAACCAAACGATAGAACCAAACGAAAGAACCAAACGATAGAACCAAACGATAGAACCAAACGATAGAACCAAACGATAGAACCAAACGATAGAACCAAACGAAAGAACCAAACGATAGAACCAAACGATAGAACCAAACGATAGAACCAAACGATAGAACCAAACGATAGAACCAAACGATAGAACCAAACGATAGAAACGAACGGGAGAACCAAACGATAGAACCAAACGATAGAACCGAACGATAGAACCAAACGATAGAACCAAACGATAGAACCAAACGATAGAACCAAACGAAAGAACCAAACGATAGAACCAAACGATAGAACCAAACGATAGAACCAAACGATAGAAACGAACGGGAGAACCAAACGATAGAACCAAACGATAGAAACAAACGAGAGAACCAAACGATAGAACCAAACGATAGAACCAAACGATAGAACCAAACGATAGAACCAAACGATAGAAACGAACGGGAGAACCAAACGATAGAACCAAACGATAGAACCAAACGATAGAACCAAACGATAGAACCAAACGATAGAACCAAACGATAGAACCAAACGATAGAACCAAACGATAGAACCAAACGATAGAAACGAACGATAGAACCAAACGATAGAACCAAACGATAGAACCAAACGATAGAACCAAACGATAGAACCAAACGATAGAACCAAACGATAGAACCAAACGATAGAACCAAACGATAGAACCAAACGATAGAACCAAACGATAGAACCAAACGATAGAACCAAACGATAGAACCAAACGATAGAACCAAACGAAAGAACCAAACGATAGAACCAAACGATAGAACCAAACGATAGAACCAAACGATAGAAACGAACGGGAGAACCAAACGGTAGAACCAAACGATAGAACCAAACGATAGAACCAAACGATAGAACCAAACGATAGAACCAAACGAAAGAACCAAACGATAGAACCAAACGATAGAACCAAACGATAGAACCAAACGATAGAAACGAACGGGAGAACCAAACGATAGAACCAAACGATAGAAACGAACGGGAGAACCAAACGATAGAACCAAACGATAGAACCAAACGATAGAACCAAACGATAGAACCAAACGATAGAACCAAACGATAGAACCAAACGATAGAACCAAACGATAGAACCAAACGATAGAACCAAACGATAGAACCAAACGATAGAACCAAACGATAGAACCAAACGATAGAACCAAACGATAGAACCAAACGATAGAACCAAACGATAGAACCAAACGATAGAACCAAACGATAGAACCAAACGATAGAACCAAACGATAGAACCAAACGATAGAAACGAACGGGAGAACCAAACGATAGAACCAAACGATAGAACCAAACGATAGAACCAAACGATAGAACCAAACGATAGAACCAAACGATAGAACCAAACGATAGAACCAAACGATAGAACCAAACGATAGAACCAAACGATAGAACCAAACGATAGAACCAAACGATAGAACCAAACGATAGAACCAAACGATAGAACCAAACGATAGAACCAAACGATAGAACCAAACGATAGAACCAAACGATAGAACCAAACGATAGAACCAAACGATAGAACCAAACGATAGAACCAAACGATAGAACCAAACGATAGAACCAAACGATAGAACCAAACGATAGAACCAAACGATAGAACCAAACGATAGAACCAAACGAAAGAACCAAACGATAGAACCAAACGATAGAACCAAACGATAGAACCAAACGATAGAACCAAACAATAGAAACGAACGGGAGAACCAAACGATAGAACCAAACGAAAGAACCGAACGATAGAACCAAACGAAAGAACCAAACGATAGAACCAAACGATAGAACCAAACGAAAGAACCAAACGATAGAACCAAACGATAGAACCAAACGATAGAACCAAACGATAGAAACGAACGGGAGAACCAAACGATAGAACCAAACGATAGAACCAAACGAAAGAACCAAACGATAGAACCAAACGATAGAACCAAACGATAGAACCAAACGATAGAACCAAACAATAGAAACGAACGGGAGAACCAAACGATAGAACCAAACGATAGAACCAAACGATAGAACCAAACGATAGAACCAAACGATAGAACCAAACGATAGAACCAAACGAAAGAACCAAACGATAGAACCAAACGATAGAACCAAACGATAGAACCAAACGATAGAACCAAACGATAGAACCAAACGATAGAACCAAACGATAGAACCAAACGATAGAACCAAACGATAGAACCAAACGATAGAACCAAACGATAGAACCAAACGATAGAACCAAACGATAGAACCAAACGATAGAACCAAACGATAGAACCAAACGATAGAACCAAACGAAAGAACCAAACGATAGAACCAAACGATAGAACCAAACGATAGAACCAAACGATAGAACCAAACGATAGAACCAAACGATAGAAACGAACGATAGAACCAAACGATAGAACCAAACGATAGAACCAAACGATAGAACCAAACGATAGAACCAAACGATAGAACCAAACGATAGAACCAAACGATAGAACCAAACGATAGAACCAAACGATAGAACCAAACGATAGAACCAAACGATAGAACCAAACGAAAGAACCAAACGATAGAACCAAACGATAGAACCAAACGATAGAACCAAACAATAGAACCAAACGATAGAACCAAACGATAGAACCAAACGATAGAACCAAACGATAGAACCAAACGATAGAACCAAACGATAGAACCAAACGATAGAACCAAACGATAGAACCAAACGATAGAACCAAACGATAGAACCAAACGATAGAACCAAACGATAGAACCAAACGATAGAACCAAACGATAGAACCAAACGATAGAACCAAACGATGGAATCAAACGATGGAACCAAACGATAGAACCAAACGATAGAACCAAACGATAGAACCAAACGATAGAACCAAACGATAGAACCAAACGATAGAACCAAACGATAGAACCAAACGATAGAACCAAACGATAGAACCAAACGAAAGAACCAAACGATAGAACCAAACGATAGAACCAAACGATAGAACCAAACGATAGAACCAAACGATAGAACCAAACGATAGAACCAAACGATAGAACCAAACGATAGAACCAAACGATAGAACCAAACGAAAGAACCAAACGATAGAACCAAACGATAGAACCAAACGATAGAACCAAACGATAGAACCAAACGATAGAACCAAACGAAAGAACCAAACGATAGAACCAAACGATAGAACCAAACGATAGAACCAAACGATAGAACCAAACGATAGAACCAAACGATAGAACCAAACGATAGAACCAAACGATAGAACCAAACGATAGAACCAAACGAAAGAACCAAACGATAGAACCAAACGATAGAACCAAACGATAGAACCAAACGATAGAACCAAACGATAGAACCAAACGATAGAACCAAACGATAGAACCAAACGATAGAACCAAACGATAGAACCAAACGATAGAACCAAACGATAGAACCAAACGATAGAACCAAACGATAGAACCAAACGATAGAACCAAACGATAGAACCAAACGATAGAACCAAACGAAAGAACCAAACGATAGAACCAAACGATAGAACCAAACGATAGAACCAAACGATAGAACCAAACGATAGAACCAAACGATAGAACCAAACGATAGAACCAAACGATAGAACCAAACGATAGAACCAAACGATAGAACCAAACGATAGAACCAAACGATAGAACCAAACGATAGAACCAAACAATAGAAACGAACGGGAGAACCAAACGATAGAACCAAACGAAAGAACCGAACGATAGAACCAAACGAAAGAACCAAACGATAGAACCAAACGATAGAACCAAACGAAAGAACCAAACGATAGAACCAAACGATAGAACCAAACGATAGAACCAAACAATAGAAACGAACGGGAGAACCAAACGATAGAACCAAACGATAGAACCAAACGAAAGAACCAAACGATAGAACCAAACGATAGAACCAAACGATAGAACCAAACGATAGAACCAAACAATAGAAACGAACGGGAGAACCAAACGATAGAACCAAACGATAGAACCAAACGATAGAACCAAACGATAGAACCAAACGATAGAACCAAACGATAGAACCAAACGAAAGAACCAAACGATAGAACCAAACAATAGAAACGAACGATAGAACCAAACGATAGAACCAAACGATAGAACCAAACGATAGAACCAAACGATAGAACCAAACGATAGAACCAAACGATAGAACCAAACGATAGAACCAAACGATAGAACCAAACGATAGAACCAAACGATAGAACCAAACGAAAGAACCAAACGATAGAACCAAACGATAGAACCAAACGAAAGAACCAAACGATAGAACCAAACGAAAGAACCAAACGATAGAACCAAACGATAGAACCAAACGATAGAACCAAACGATAGAACCAAACGATAGAACCAAACGATAGAACCAAACGATAGAACCAAACGATAGAACCAAACGATAGAACCAAACGATAGAACCAAACGATAGAACCAAACGAAAGAACCAAACGATAGAACCAAACGATAGAACCAAACGATAGAACCAAACGATAGAACCAAACGATAGAACCAAACGATAGAACCAAACGATAGAACCAAACGATAGAACCAAACGATAGAACCAAACGATAGAACCAAACGATAGAACCAAACGATAGAACCAAACGATAGAACCAAACGAAAGAACCAAACGATAGAACCAAACGATAGAACCAAACGATAGAACCAAACGATAGAACCAAACGATAGAACCAAACGAAAGAACCAAACGATAGAACCAAACGATAGAACCAAACGAAAGAACCAAACGATAGAACCAAACGATAGAACCAAACGATAGAACCAAACGATAGAACCAAACGATAGAACCAAACGATAGAACCAAACGAAAGAACCAAACGATAGAACCAAACGATAGAACCAAACGATAGAACCAAACGATAGAACCAAACGATAGAACCAAACGATAGAACCAAACGATAGAACCAAACGATAGAACCAAACGATAGAACCAAACAATAGAAACGAACGGGAGAACCAAACGATAGAACCAAACGAAAGAACCGAACGATAGAACCAAACGAAAGAACCAAACGATAGAACCAAACGATAGAACCAAACGATAGAACCAAACGATAGAACCAAACGATAGAACCAAACAATAGAAACGAACGGGAGAACCAAACGATAGAACCAAACGATAGAACCAAACGATAGAACCAAACGAAAGAACCAAACGATAGAACCAAACGATAGAACCAAACGATAGAACCAAACAATAGAAACGAACGGGAGAACCAAACGATAGAACCAAACGATAGAACCAAACGAAAGAACCAAACGATAGAACCAAACGAAAGAACCAAACGATAGAACCAAACAATAGAAACGAACGATAGAACCAAACGATAGAACCAAACGATAGAACCAAACGATAGAACCAAACGATAGAACCAAACGAAAGAACCAAACGATAGAACCAAACGATAGAACCAAACGATAGAACCAAACGATAGAAACGAACGGGAGAACCAAACGATAGAACCAAACGATAGAACCAAACGAAAGAACCAAACGATAGAACCAAACAATAGAAACGAACGGGAGAACCAAACGATAGAACCAAACGATAGAACCAAACGAAAGAACCAAACGATAGAACCAAACGATAGAACCAAACGATAGAACCAAACGATAGAAACGAACGATAGAACCAAACGATAGAACCAAACGATAGAACCAAACGATAGAACCAAACGATAGAACCAAACGAAAGAACCAAACGATAGAACCAAACGATAGAACCAAACGATAGAACCAAACAATAGAAACGAACGGGAGAACCAAACGATAGAAACGAACGGGAGAACCAAACGAAAGAACCAAACGATAGAACCAAACAATAGAAACGAACGGGAGAACCAAACGATAGAACCAAACGAATAGAACCAAACGATAGAACCAAACGATAGAACCAAACGATAGAACCAAACAATAGAAACGAACGGGAGAACCAAACGAAAGAACCAAACGATAGAACCAAACGATAGAACCAAACGATAGAACCAAACGATAGAACCAAACGATAGAACCAAACAATAGAAACGAACGGGAGAACCAAACGATAGAACCAAACGATAGAACCAAACGATAGAACCAAACGATAGAACCAAACGATAGAACCAAACGATAGAACCAAACGATAGAACCAAACGATAGAACCAAACGATAGAACCAAACGATAGAACCAAACGATAGAACCAAACGATAGAACCAAACGATAGAACCAAACGATAGAACCAAACGAAAGAACCAAACGATAGAACCAAACGATAGAACCAAACGAAAGAACCAAACGATAGAACCAAACGATAGAACCAAACGATAGAACCAAACGATAGAAACGAACGGGAGAACCAAACGATAGAACCAAACGATAGAAACGAACGGGAGAACCAAACGAAAGAACCAAACGATAGAACCAAACGATAGAAACGAACGGGAGAACCAAACGATAGAACCAAACGAATGAACCAAACGATAGAACCAAACGATAGAACCAAACGATAGAACCAAACAATAGAAACGAACGGGAGAACCAAACGATAGAACCAAACGATAGAACCAAACGATAGAACCAAACGATAGAACCAAACGATAGAACCAAACGATAGAACCAAACGATAGAAACGAACGGGAGAACCAAACGAAAGAACCAAACGATAGAACCAAACGATAGAACCAAACGATAGAACCAAACGATAGAACCAAACGATAGAACCAAACGATAGAACCAAACGATAGAACCAAACGATAGAACCAAACGATAGAACCAAACGATAGAACCAAACGATAGAACCAAACGATAGAACCAAACGATAGAACCAAACGAAAGAACCAAACGATAGAACCAAACGATAGAACCAAACGATAGAACCAAACGATAGAACCAAACGATAGAACCAAACGATAGAACCAAACGATAGAACCAAACGATAGAACCAAACGATAGAACCAAACAATAGAAACGAACGGGAGAACCAAACGATAGAACCAAACGAAAGAACCGAACGATAGAACCAAACGAAAGAACCAAACGATAGAACCAAACGATAGAACCAAACGAAAGAACCAAACGATAGAACCAAACGATAGAACCAAACGATAGAACCAAACAATAGAAACAAACGGGAGAACCAAACGATAGAACCAAACGATAGAACCAAACGAAAGAACCAAACGATAGAACCAAACGATAGAACCAAACGATAGAACCAAACAATAGAAACGAACGATAGAACCAAACGATAGAACCAAACGATAGAACCAAACGATAGAACCAAACGATAGAACCAAACGAAAGAACCAAACGATAGAACCAAACGATAGAACCAAACGATAGAACCAAACAATAGAAACGAACGGGAGAACCAAACGATAGAACCAAACGATAGAAACGAACGGGAGAACCAAACGAAAGAACCAAACGATAGAACCAAACAATAGAAACGAACGGGAGAACCAAACGATAGAACCAAACGAATGAACCAAACGATAGAACCAAACGATAGAACCAAACGATAGAACCAAACGATAGAAACGAACGGGAGAACCAAACGAAAGAACCAAACGATAGAACCAAACGATAGAACCAAACGATAGAACCAAACGATAGAAACGAACGGGAGAACCAAACGATAGAACCAAACGATAGAACCAAACGATAGAACCAAACGATAGAACCAAACGATAGAACCAAACGATAGAACCAAACGATAGAACCAAACGATAGAACCAAACGATAGAACCAAACGAAAGAACCAAACGATAGAACCAAACGATAGAACCAAACGATAGAACCAAACGAAAGAACCAAACGATAGAACCAAACGATAGAACCAAACGAAAGAACCAAACGATAGAACCAAACGATAGAACCAAACGATAGAACCAAACGAAAGAACCAAACGATAGAACCAAACGATAGAACCAAACGATAGAACCAAACGATAGAACCAAACGATAGAACCAAACGATAGAACCAAACGATAGAACCAAACGATAGAACCAAACGAAAGAACCAAACGATAGAACCAAACGATAGAACCAAACGAAAGAACCAAACGATAGAACCAAACGATAGAACCAAACGAAAGAACCAAACGATAGAACCAAACGATAGAACCAAACGATAGAACCAAACGATAGAACCAAACGATAGAACCAAACGATAGAACCAAACGATAGAACCAAACGATAGAACCAAACGATAGAACCAAACGAAAGAACCAAACGATAGAACCAAACGATAGAACCAAACGATAGAACCAAACGATAGAACCAAACGATAGAACCAAACGATAGAACCAAACGATAGAACCAAACGATAGAACCAAACGATAGAACCAAACGAAAGAACCAAACGATAGAACCAAACGATAGAACCAAACGATAGAACCAAACGATAGAACCAAACGATAGAACCAAACGATAGAACCAAACAATAGAAACGAACGGGAGAACCAAACGAAAGAACCAAACGATAGAACCAAACGATAGAACCAAACAATAGAAACGAACGGGAGAACCAAACGATAGAACCAAACGATAGAAACGAACGGGAGAACCAAACGAAAGAACCAAACGATAGAACCAAACAATAGAAACGAACGGGAGAACCAAACGATAGAACCAAACGAATGAACCAAACGATAGAACCAAACGATAGAACCAAACGATAGAACCAAACAATAGAAACGAACGGGAGAACCAAACGAAAGAACCAAACGATAGAACCAAACGATAGAACCAAACGATAGAACCAAACGATAGAACCAAACGATAGAACCAAACAATAGAAACGAACGGGAGAACCAAACGAAAGAACCAAACGATAGAACCAAACGATAGAACCAAACGATAGAACCAAACGATAGAACCAAACGATAGAACCAAACGATAGAACCAAACGATAGAACCAAACGATAGAACCAAACGAAAGAACCAAACGATAGAACCAAACGATAGAACCAAACGATAGAACCAAACGAAAGAACCAAACGATAGAACCAAACGATAGAACCAAACGAAAGAACCAAACGATAGAACCAAACGATAGAACCAAACGATAGAACCAAACGAAAGAACCAAACGATAGAACCAAACGATAGAACCAAACGATAGAACCAAACGATAGAACCAAACGATAGAACCAAACGATAGAACCAAACGATAGAACCAAACGATAGAACCAAACGATAGAACCAAACGAAAGAACCAAACGATAGAACCAAACGATAGAACCAAACGAAAGAACCAAACGATAGAACCAAACGATAGAACCAAACGAAAGAACCAAACGATAGAACCAAACGATAGAACCAAACGATAGAACCAAACGATAGAACCAAACGATAGAACCAAACGATAGAACCAAACGATAGAACCAAACGATAGAACCAAACGATAGAACCAAACGATAGAACCAAACGAAAGAACCAAACGATAGAACCAAACGATAGAACCAAACGATAGAACCAAACGATAGAACCAAACGATAGAACCAAACGATAGAACCAAACGATAGAACCAAACGATAGAACCAAACGATAGAACCAAACGAAAGAACCAAACGATAGAACCAAACGATAGAACCAAACGATAGAACCAAACGATAGAACCAAACGATAGAACCAAACGATAGAACCAAACGAAAGAACCAAACGATAGAACCAAACGATAGAACCAAACGATAGAACCAAACGAAAGAACCAAACGATAGAACCAAACGATAGAACCAAACAATAGAACCAAACGATAGAACCGAACGATAGAACCAAACGATAGAACCAAACGATAGAACCAAACGATAGAACCAAACGAAAGAACCAAACGATAGAACCAAACGATAGAACCAAACGATAGAACCAAACGATAGAAACGAACGGGAGAACCAAACGATAGAACCAAACGATAGAACCAAACGAAAGAACCAAACGATAGAACCAAACGATAGAACCAAACGATAGAACCAAACGAAAGAACCAAACGATAGAACCAAACGATAGAACCAAACGAAAGAACCAAACGATAGAACCAAACGATAGAACCAAACGATAGAACCAAACGATAGAACCAAACGAAAGAACCAAACGATAGAACCAAACGATAGAACCAAACGATAGAACCAAACGAAAGAACCAAACGATAGAACCAAACGAAAGAACCAAACGATAGAACCAAACGATAGAACCAAACGAAAGAACCAAACGATAGAACCAAACGATAGAACCAAACGATAGAACCAAACGAAAGAACCAAACGATAGAACCAAACGATAGATCCAAACGATAGAACCAAACGATAGAAAAGGGGGGAAAGTAGAAGGGAAGGAGGAGAGCAAAAAAATAGCATATTTTCAGACGGAATTTTCTCGACTTCTAGAAATTTGCACAGAAAACCAAATACATCACGAGAAAGCCCGTATTCGAAACTATAAATGAACAAATTTAGAAAAAATTCTGAGATGACGCCTAAACATGGTTCCCTTGTCAGTAAATTCGGACATCTACAAAATTCAAGATCTTAGTGAAGAAACAGAAAAGACAAAAAGTGCAATTGTAAATTAATGATTTTTTCAAGAACCCGCTTCCACAAAACAAATCCTAACCATAGATCGAAATTTGAAATGTTTGATCTATCCAAAAATTAGGAATTTTTGAGAAATTTGTGTAAAGTGAGATTCTTTGAGGTCGTGAAAAAAAATCAAAAATCTCTAAAATTCGAAAATCTCAGTGAAGAAAAAGAAGAAGAGAAAATTGCATTTGAAATATAATGATTTTCAGGAAGCCGCTCCCACAGAGGGAATTCGAGGTGTAGATCAAAATTAGTAAGCTTTGAACTACCTTTTTTGTTTATCGGAAATTCAATAATTCAGAAACTCTGAAATTCGAAAATCTTAGAAATCCGGAAGTTCAGAAATTCGAAATTTTTGAAATTAAAAATATCTCAAATTTTCAGCCTTCTCTAAATCATAAAATTTGTTCCAGATTATTCCAGCAACGAATCCACAATCTTGATCATTCCGTTTCTGAAGTTTGAGACGCCATAAATTGTTCCTTCGTCTGTTTACCAAGACTAATTGATTTCTAATTCTTTATTTGTGTTTGTACCGTTATTTTTTCTTGAAAACACCTGAAACGAGTTATGGAAACAATAGTATCGATTCGACTGTTAACTAAAAAAATATTTTTCGGATTGTTCTTTCCAGAAACATTGTTTTATTCGAATTATCTCTAAATTATCTTGAATCGCTTCTTCCAAACCCTTCAAAAACCAAATTCAAATCTCCCTCCATTTTCTGTCTCTCACTAAACAACGCGCAACTACGACGCTCCGCAAATTCCGTATAAAAGCCGCGCGTTTCTTTTCGAAACACAGCACTCGTGGGGCACTCCGTCGCTGACGAATCAACAGGAAACAAAGGTTTTTAGTGGATTTTCATGATTTTTTCATAGAAAATAGCCATTTATGCTGTTCGAAATAAATTTATCGCAAAAATTTGAGTCAGAATTTGACAGAAATATAGGAATTTCATGGGAAACGAAGAAAATAGACAGGAAAAATCGATAATATTACGAAACATAGATTTTCGTTCAATTTTTTGTCATATTTTGAGGGGAATTGAATAGGTGTAAATTTTTCAGGTTTTTTTTTTCAAATAAAGTTATCTTTTTGTTACTTTAACCGCTAAATTATTGAATTACACACAAGGCAATGCAATACAGACAGTGTACTTTCAGAGGGTGAAGAAATGTCGGCCCCAGTTCAGTGTCCAGTTCATCCAGACGTTCATCTTATCGAAGATCACCGTGCTGGCGATTTGGTATGCCCGGCTTGTGGATTAGTCGTTGGTGATCGGTAAGCTCAAGCTAGCTTTACATCACTCAATTCCAAAAACATTGTAGCTTGGTCGACGTCGGTACCGAATGGCGTTCATTCTCCAACGAGCGAAGCGGAAACGATCCGTCCCGTGTCGGAGCACCAGAGAACCCGCTGCTCAGCGGTGGAGACCTCTCCACGACGATTGCCGTCGGATTCGGAGGCTCTGACAGCGACAACAGTTTGGCAAATGCTCAAAGAAAATCGATGAATAATACAGATAGACAGATGACAGCGGCGATGAGCTTGATTCGTGAAATGAGCGAGAGAATTCATTTGCCAAGAAATATTCAGGTTTGTATTTGAATTTTTTACTTTAAAAACTCTAAAATTCTCCATTTTTTTCCAGGAAAACGCTTCCCGTATATTCAAAGACGTTCTCGACAGTCGTGCTCTTCGTGGAAAGAACAACGAGGCTCAAGCAGCCGCCTGTCTGTATATCGCATGCCGAAAAGACGGTGTTCCTCGTACATTCAAAGAAATTTGTGCGGTTTCTCGTGTCTCGAAGAAGGAAATCGGTCGGTGCTTCAAAATAATCATTAGAAATTTGGAGACGAACCTCGAGCAAATCACATCGGCCGATTTCATGTCTCGTTTCTGTGGAAATCTGTATCTTCCCAACTCGATTCAGGCAGCCGCCACGAGAATCGCCAAACGAGCTGTTGATATGGATTTGGTGGCTGGGTAAGGGTTTAGTTTCAAATTTGCATCAAAATGTGCAGTAAATCATATAGATTTCCATAAAAACTCGAAAAATCGCTCAGTTCTCGTCGATTTCTAAAAATTTCTGGATTCCCGCCAAGATTGAATACTCCCAAAAATCTACTTGTTGTTTGGCGATTTTTCGAGAGAAAATCACAATTTTTTGACATTTTCAGCTACTTTTGAAGATTCTTTTTCGATTTTCCTGAATTTTTCACTTAAAGGGACGATGTTCGCGAAGATTACTGTAGATTGCTGTAGAAACCCTTCTATTCTGTATTTTTTTTTTTGCAAACACTATCTCTCCATTTTGACGTGATTGTGTTTGCAACAAAAAAACCACCTACAAAATGAAAGCCTTTCTACAGTAACCCACAGTAATCTTCGCGAATACCATCCCGTCGAATTTCTGACAAATAATTCGGAAAAATCGAATAAGCATCTTCAGAAGTAGCTGAAAACCCTAAAAGGTCTAGAAATTTTGCAAAACAAAGAAGAAAATAACACTTTCTCTCGAAAAATCGCGAAAAAAAAGCTAATTTTTGAGAGTTTTCTGACAAATAATCGTTTTTGGCGGGAAGTCAAAAGCAATGTCAGGACCTTACAGAAGTTTCCAGAAACTGACGAGAACTGGGATTTTTCGCTTTTCTGAAGCGATTATTCGAGATTTTCCTGCTTTTTTTTTTAATTTTTGGAAAAAAAAATATATAATTTCCCGAATTTCCAGACGCACACCCATCTCCATCGCTGCCGCTGCGATTTACATGGCATCACAGGCTTCTGGCGAGAAACGATCAGCTAAAGAGATTGGGGACGTGGCAGGGGCCGCTGAGATCACTGTCCGACAGACGTACAAGCTTTTGTACCCGAAGGCTGCCGAGCTCTTCCCAGAAGACTTCCGCTTCGTCACACCGATTGAAGCACTGCCAAACTCATAATTTGGGTTCTAGAGTGAGTATTTCGATTTGGAGGTTTAGTATGAGAAAAAAGGGCAAAAATTCTTCAAATTATTCTTAAGCGATTCTCCATCCTCTAACTGGAGCACAGAGGGGATTAGACCACACATAAACTCGATCATTTGCAGAGCTTGTAGTTGAAGCTCAATGTTTTTTCTCATCATCATTGGGACGAATACATTGAAATTCTGAGCAGCCGGAAGAAGTTCCAGGGCGACTTGGAATTTTGAAAATTTGAAAACTGAATTCAAAATTTTGAATTTTTCAGATCCACTCCACCATCACCGTCATCTCTCCTCTCCAAGACCATCTCAACAGCCACCAGGGGCATTCCTACTATTTTTTTTTCTCTCATTTAATATTTTATTTTGTATTCCATCATAAATATAATCTCATTTTTTTCTTCTTCAAAAAATTCAAAACCCCTCAAAAATATCATTTTCTTTCTTTTGTACCCCTTTTTTTCTACTTCCTCCTCCCCTTTCATTCTCTAAATTCATCAACTGGTTCCCATAGAGATCCCCCAGACTCCCCTTCCCTCTCTCGTTTCTCTATGTCTCTCTCTTTCTCATCCGACTCTCTGTAATATTTCGTCCTCCCATCCAGTCCCGACTGATTTCTCTACACTGTATTATTAATCTCAGAATAATGAATATTTTTTAGTCAACAAACGGAATGTGTGAAGAATTCTATTGGTTGCATTTTGTCCATTTTTCCTTACTTTTTTCATTTTTTCAGTATATTTTTCTCGTACAAAAAATGAGAGCTGTGGTGGTCCCACAGCGAAAACTACCGTAACCTAGAAATATATTTATTTTCTCGATTTTTTGTCCTTTTTGACGAATTTTTCTGTTTTTTTGCTCATGAAAATTTAGCGATTTCGAGTGAAAAATGACTGAAAAATATTCAAAAATCTAGACATTTTTGAGCAAAAAAATACTGAAAAGGAGCCGAAAAATGATGGAAATTAGCTGAAAATACTCTGAGGATCATAGAAATTGAGACGTTTTAAACGGAAAAATTGGCTGAAAATCATGGAAATTGAGGGCTTTTCAACTGAAAATTGGCTAAAAATGAACCTTAAAATTGACAATTTGCATTCAAAAATTGACTTTTTAAAAAAATTATAGGAAGTGACTTTTAGACACGAAAATCGAGAAAAAAACCCTGAAAATAAAAATATTTTTAGGCTACGGTAGTTTTCGTTGTAGGACCTTCAACTCTGATTTTTGAGCATCAAAAGCAAATTTAGAAAATGGCCGATTTCATGTCTCGTTTCTGTGAAAACCTGTATCTTCCGAATTCAGTTCAAGCAGCCGCCACGAGAATCGCCAAACGAGCTGTTGATATGGATTTGGTGGCTGGGTAAGGATTTTAGCTTCAAATTTGCATCAAAATGTGCGGAAAATCATGTCGATTCCCATTAAAAAAAACTCGACGAATCGCTTCAAAAAGCAGCGAAAAAATCTCACTTTTCATCATTTTCTGGAAACTTCTGGATTGGCGCCAAAACTCAAAACTCCCAAAAATTAGCTTTTTTGCGGTTTTTCGAGAGAAAAGTATCTATTTTCTCCGATTTTTCGCAAAATGTTTAGACCTTTTCAGTGTTTTCAGCTGTTTTTGAAAATTTTTTTTCGATTTTTCCGATTTTTCTGAAATTTGACGAGACCATTTCCGCGAAGATTACTGTAAATTACTGTAGAAACCTTTTTTTTGCAAGTAAAATCTTTGCATTTTGACGTGATTGTGTTTGCAAACAAAACCACCTACAAAATAAAAGGTTTTCTACAGTAGTCTACAGTAACTTTCACGAACACCGTCCCGTCAAATTTTCGACAAAAAATTCGAAGAAGAACCTTCAAAAGTAGCTGAAAAACATGAAAATGTCTAAAAAATTTGGCTCTTTCCGGGAAGAACGGTCCCAAGACCGGACCGCCGGTCCCATCATCGGACCACCGGTCCCGAGAATTGCGACAACGGTCCCATTGTTTCGACAACGGTCCCATTGCTACGATAACGGTCCCAATGTCCCGATAACGGTCCCAATGTTCTGACAACGGTCCCAAGAGTACGACAAAGGTCCCAACCAGGATTAATCTGGAAACCCTATTCCCGAAATACAGAAAAAAACGGAATGATCATCCAAAAATCCAGTAGAAACTTTAACATTTTACTTATACTGCGAATTTCAGTACTTTTTGACAGGAATTTTTCACAAAATGTTACGTTTTTTGTATTGTAGGCATAGGCCAAAACGCCTTTTTCCGGCACTGATGTGAACAAGGCGTTTCAGTCTAAGCCTGTAATTATAAACCAAATACTTTCTGAAAAATTCCAGTGAAAAAGTACTGGAATTCCAATAAAAAAATTCGGCAAAATATTCGTTTTTGTTGCTGAAATGTGTTTCTTAGTTGAAACAAGAATAGAATTTGTTTCCACTAGGGTTCCCAGATTAAGCCTGGTTGGGACCGTTGTCGTAAACTTGGGACCGTTGTAGGAACGTTGGGACCGTTCTCGGGACATTGGGACCGTTATCGGAACAATGGGACCGTTGTCGCAGTTCGTTGGGACCGGCGGTCCGATGATGGGACCGGCGGTCCCACTTTGGGACCGTTCTTCCCCGAAAGAGCCAAAAATTTTTGCGATTTATCGAGGTTTTGAGAGTTTCTTAGCACTTTTTCTTTGTTGCTGTTTGAATCTACATATTTTTCAACACAATTTTTTTTTCAAAATTTTTTGTCGGAGTCCTCTTTCAATTTGACCCCGGCATGGAAAGTTTTGCCACCAAAATATCAGTAGGTAAACTTCCAAAATGACAGTAGGTCCGTACCACATAAGGGTCCCCCCTTACCAAAAATTTTTTTCCGAAAAACTGAATTCACATAAGGGTCCCCCTTATGTGAAAAAAGCGAAAATTTCAAAAATATCAGTAGGTCGTCAGCATGTAAGGGTCCTAAAAATCGCATTTTTCCCCAAACAACTTTTTTTTTTCTCGCTTCGCTCGCACTAGGTCGCCCCCAAATATCAGTAGGTCCCCGTAAATAACAGTAGGTCTTTACTGATAGTGCCAGGGCCGGCTCCTTCAAAGTCATTGAAAAACCGAAATTCCAGACGCACACCCATTTCCATCGCTGCCGCTGCGATTTACATGGCATCACAGGCTTCTGACGAGAAACGATCAGCTAAAGAGATTGGAGACGTGGCAGGAGCCGCCGAGATCACTGTTCGACAGACGTACAATCTCTTGTACCCAAAGGCTGCCGAGCTCTTCCCAGAAGACTTCCGCTTCGTCACTCCGATTGAAGCACTACCAAACTCATAAGATTTGGGTTTTAGAGTGAGTATTTCGATTTGGAGGTTTAATATGAACAATATGGGCGAATGTTTTTCAAAATTGTCCGAAATTGATCGTTTTTTGCCTCATTTTGACTGTCCAGTCGTGTTGTATTACTTAAAAAGCTGCTCAGGGCACGGTTAGCGAAAATTTTTGAATCGCCACTAATTGGGTCGTTTTTGGGATCGATCCGACTGTTTAGATGTGTTAATATCAGAGAGTTAGGACATAAAAGGGCAAATTTGTCAGAAAATCCAAATTTGACCTGACTTTTCCCATTTTTGGTAAATTTGGCTTCATTTTTTACTACCAAAAATTATCATCAATGCTCCCAAATATGCTCCTTTGAAGCTCGAAAAATTGGATAAAACAATATTTATTACTGACAGTAAGGTTTTTAAAAATCACAAATTCAATGGATTAATTATCAATTCAAGGTTAAAATCTGGGTCTTCAATTTCTTGCTGATCTCCTTCCGAATCTCGCCGGCCGCTCTCTTATCCTTATCCAGTATCTCACGTGCACGAGCGGCGGTTTTAGGCCGCTCCAATCCGGAATTTTGAATGTCCTGAAAGATTCTGCTTCATCGATTTCTTGTGATCTTTGACCTACATTCATCTGCTTGATTCTTTCCTCGTTTTTCATTTGAAGAAGCTTATCGCGCTGTTCCTTTAAATATTGAGCGCGAGTGCGCACGTCAGAACTATTCAAACGGTTGATATCCACCAGGTGAGACTGAAATTCGTATTTTGGTCACCAAGAAAATCTCAAAAAAGGCTCCACTTACATTAACATCATTCAAATTCTTCCTCCTCGGACCATGATCTCTTCCTGGAGAGCCTGGACGTCCCATAACCACCTCGCCATCATACTTGTTACTTTTCAATGGTCCTATTGGCTTTGGTGGTTTTCTATCATCCTGTGGTATTGAATGCTTTCTCTCTCGAGGAACACTATCATTCCGTTTTGGTGCATTCTTGTCCACTGAGGATCTTCGAGTCGCTGGACGTTCATCTGAGCCTTTTTGAAGTGGTGTCTTGGCGCGTGGCTCATGGGATCCGCCTGCTGCCTTACGGCTTGGCGGACGGTCATCGGCTCTGCTGGATTTGCGAGTTGATGGACGGCTCTTTGGTTCCGATTTTTCGTCAGAAGGGCCTGTTTTCACCCCTTCTAAATCCTCCAAACCAGCTGTTGAATATTTACGCTCATTTTTAGCAGTTCCTGGACGTTTTTTCTCCTTCTCCATATTTTCTGGATATGTTCCAGTTGACGCCTTCTGGATGGCGTCTGTTTGGGCTTCTGCAGTTGAAGATTTTTTGACTCCAGTTGTTGGACGTTTTTTCTCCGTATTCTCAGGAGATGTCCCGGTTGACGTCTTCTTGATAGCGTCTGTCTGAACTTCTGAAGAATCCCCTGCACTGGTGGTTGTGGCCTTCTTGGATCCCGTTCTAGGACGTCTTTCCTCAGTATTCGATTCAGAATTCACTTTGGAACCTGTCTTTGGACGTGCTTCCCCGTTGTCTGGATCACTTCCGAATCCAGAATCTTGGTTTGCCTTAACAGCTGATCCCGATCGTTTTCCAACTGCTGATCCGACGCGTTTCGCAGATTTCGGGCGGCTCTCTTTTCCTTTTTCCTTTTCATTGGCTGCTCCGAAGTCTGCATCGGTATTAACTTCGGTTCCAGTTGAAACGCCTGTGGAGGTTATCATAGTTCCAGAAGATACTTCAGAAGACGTTGTCATGGTTCCAGAAGACACTCCACTAGATGTCATGGTTCCTGAAGACGTTGTCTTCTTGGCTTCCTCATCTAGAAGTTGGACCTTGATATCATCAGTATTGGTGGCTGTATCTATGGAGAAAGTTGCTGCCATGATAGCAGCAACAGATCGAAGAGAAGACGTGCCTGGTACATCAGTTTGAACACTCCGGTTTCTCTGATTTTCCATTCTCTGAAACTTTGAGAATTCGACAGATTATTAACCTACAACTATCTCCAGAGATAGTCAACCCACCTCCATCTCGAGAGCTCTTTGGAGCAGCGCTTCCTCCCTTTGAATATCCCTCTCCAGCGCTTCCCGTTGAATTCGACTGTTCTGTGCGACTTGCTCCAACTCCTCCGTCCCCTTCTGCATCGCTTCATACTCATCCTTACTATGACGAAGCACCGAAATGAGCACGTATCTTTCGGTTTGCTCCGGTGTCATCTTTTTGTTTTTGAGCGATTCTCCGTCCTCTAATTGGAGCACCGAGGGGATTAGACCACACATAAACTCGATCATCTGTAGAGCTTGTAGTTGAAGCTCAATGTTTTTTCTCATCATCATTGGGACGAACACATTGAAATTTTGAGCAGCGAGAAGGGGTTCCAGGGCGACCTGGAATTTTGGGATTTGAAAAACCTTCGAATTAAAACAAATTGATTTTTTTTTTCAGATCCTCTCCACCATCACCGTCATCTCTCCTCTCCACGACAATCTCAACAGCCACCAGGGGCATTCCAGCTTATTTTTTTCTCTCTCATTTAATATTTTATTTTGTACTACACCATGATCATTCAATTTCAATGAATACTCCCCATTGTCTCTTTTTCTTATAGTAAAAAAATTCAAAATCCAGCAAAAATATCATGTTCTTTCTTTTTTTCTACTTCCTCCTACCCCTTCTCAAATTTCATCAACTGGTTCCCATAGAGACCCCCCCCCCCCCAGACTCCCATTTTTCTCATTTCTCTATGTCTCTCTTTCTCATTCGGCTCTCTCTGTAATATTTTCTCCCCCCATCCAGTCTCGTCTGACTCTCTCTACACTGTATTATTAATCTCAGAATAATGAATATTTTTTAGTCAACGCCCACAGTATATATTGAGAAAGTTATTGGTTGCTTTTGTCCATTTTCTCTTACTTTTTTTCCTTCTTTTTCTTCAATTTTTTTTCTGGTCCAAAAAATGGGAGCTGTGGTGGTCCCACAACGACAACTACCGTAACCTGTAAATGTTTATTTTCTTGATTTTTGGACGAATTTTCAGTTTTTTTTTCATGAAAATTCAGAGATTTTTGGGCTGAAAACTCCTAAGAAACACGCTGAAAATCGAGAAAATTTCCAGAATTTGACTGAAAATGAGCCGAAAAACTATAAAAATTAACTGATTTTGACTGAAAATAATTGAAAAATATCCAAAAAATCGAGATTTTTTTAAAAGCTAAAATTGTTGAAATTGTGCCAAAAATAGTGAAAATGGCTGAAAAAGCGCTGAAAATAACGAAAATTGACAATTTTCGGTCAAAAATTGGCTGAAAAAGTGGAAAATGAGATAAAATCATATGAAGTAGTCAACTTTTTGAACACGAAAATCAAGAAAAAACGCTGATTTTGACTGAAAATAAGCCAAAAAACCATGAAAATAAGCTAAAAATCATGAAAATTGACTGATTTTAACTGAAAATAGCTGAAAAATATCTGAAAATCGAGGAACTTTTGAGCAAAATTTTTAGACATTTTCCGGCTATTTTCAGGCAATTTCCAGCTCAAAATCGTCAATTTTCGTTATTGCCAGAGCATTTTCTGCTGATTTTAATTGGTTTTTGTCTCATTTTTCTCGTTTTCAGCTCTCATTCTTACCACTTGTCTGCTCAAAATTCGCTCGATTTTCATCCGATTTTCAGTCATTTTTTACTCAACAAAAAACTAGATTACAGTAGTTATCGTTGTAGGATCTTCAACTCTGCTTTTTGAGCATCAAAATCAAATTTAGAAAATGGACACGGTCCAAGCAATCATCCAACAGCAAATCGAGGCTGGAACATTTCTGCAATCGGTCCAGCAGGGACAGCAACAAGTCCAACAGGCAGACGCGGCGAATTACGGTGAAGAAGAAGAGTATGAGGATGAAGAGGGCACTTATGTAAGTTTCAAAGAAATATTAGACCGTCTAGAACAAGACCGGCCGCCATTTCGCACACCCTTAGTCTAGAAAGGACATCTGGACCCACCAGACTATAGACGGACAGAACTTTTACATTTTTTTATAGAAAGGAAAACGAAGCAACACCCTTCCAATATGGGGAAATCAGGTCACGATGAATCTGAATACACTGGTGCTGGAGAATATACGAGAGAGCTACTACTACAAGAACAATCTGGTGGAGATTGACTCGTTTCAAACGCTAGTTGAGCAGATTTTCTATCAGGTCCGTTTAATGCTGAGCAATCATATCTATCTCAATTCTTAATTTCAGGTGAAACATCTGGAACCATGGGAGAAGGGCACGCGACGTCTTCAAGGAATGACTGGAATGTGCGGAGGAGTTAGAGGCGTGGGAGCCGGTGGCGTCGTCAGCTCCGCCTACTGTCTCCTCTATCGACTCTTCAATTTGAGAATCACTCGGAAGCAGCTTATAAGCATGCTCAATAGCCGGCAGTCGGTTTATATCAGGTAGGCTGAGCAATCGAGGAAGACTAACACCCCGATTTTCTTATTTCCAGAGGCATCGGCTTTATGTACATCCGGTACACCCAGCCACCAGCGGATCTCTGGTATTGGCTAGAGCCCTATCTTGACGACGACTCGGAAATCGATCCAAGATCCGGAGGTGGGGATCTGATGTCGTTTGGACAGATGGTGAGACTGATGATCAATAAGCTCGACTGGTATGGAACACTGTTCCCAAGGATCCCGGTGCCGATTCAAAAAGAGATTGACGAGAAGTTTGCGGAACGAAAGAAGCAACAATTGATGGAGGAGGAGGAGTGGCAAGAGGGAGAAGGGCTGGAGAAGGAGGATGAGGAAGCGAAGGTTCTGCCGAAGGTCTCGAAGTGTAAGCATCACTTGAGACATCATCACTGCAGGAAGCATCGGAAGAACTGTCCAGCTAAGGCGAAGAGGTGGGAAGGAGTGGAATAAGGTTATCTAGGTCATATGTTATTTTTCAGACTCCACGCTGAGAAGGTCGCGAGAGAGATGAAGAAGAATTTGGAGGAGAAATAAGGTAATTTTGGATTTCATTTTGGTCGACCGCTGACCGCCCGCCGACCGATCGGTCAGCTTGGTAACTGCTAACCTTGTAATGATGGGAGATATCCTGTTGGTTGATAGTCTTTATTGCTTCGATTAGTTCAGCTGGAGTGGTTCCCACGTCTTCACAGAAGCACTCGATCTGAAAAAATCATTTTGAGGCAATTGGTACTTTTTCTAGTTTACCAAAGTATCGATTAGTTGAGAGTACTCCTTATGAATCTCCATATAGACTTCGGTCTCCATTTGGGCGCGATCGAATACTGGAATTTTTTAATTTGCGGATATGCTCACTTTGAGCTCAATTATCTCGGTTCCCATGAGAGATATTAAAAACTTGTCAACTGATAAAATGTTAGTGATATCATAATGAACATTTTATCAGTTGATAAGTTTTTTATATCTCTCATAGGAACCGAGATAATTGAGCTCAAATTGCACGTTTAGGCTAGGCTTTTACTAGATTTCTACTGTCAACTTTTAGCCAATTTTCCTCGGTTTCTGTCGAAGATATCAAGAATTTGTCAAATGATAAAATAATGCTGATATCATGATTAACATTTTATCAGTTGACAAGTTTTTGATATCTCTTATAGGATTCGAGTTAATTGAGCTTAAAGGATACAATAATTTCTCTAGAAGGTCTAAAGCTCTTACCAACTGATTGTCCCTCGATGAACGAGGCAATGGGAATGGACCACACTGGAGAGGTGATAAATTCTAGAAACTTCTTCACCAGCTTCTTGTACTTTCTCTCATTGTCGTTGGTGGATCCTGCGGCTCCGTCTGGCGGATTCCTGTTCTTTTTGGAGAATCGGCGAAGCATCTCTGGAATTGGGCCTTACTATTAGTCATAGGGAGAAAGTGGCACTTGGGATTCTTGGGTTAATCGGTACGAGGGCCTAGTTTTCTCTACGTTTGGGTTTCTCGGCCATCTACCGTAATACGTGTAATATAAACGTCCCTTAACTGTCAACATTGAGCCAATTTATCTTGGATCCTGTCAGAGATATGAAAACGCTGTCAACTGATAAACTGTTTATCATAATATAGCCACCATTTTATCAGTTGACAGATTTTTGATATCTTCCACAGGAATCGAGATAGTTGAGCTCAAAATTGACAGTAGGAAAGCGCATTTTAGGCAGATAGAAATCGCTGATTTTTGGTCCGAAAAATACTCGATTCTAGCAGAAATTACTGAACATTCAGTCTGAAAATGCAACGAAACGAGCTACTGCTTCTTGGAATCGCAGAAAAGTGCAGATTTGCGCTGCAAATTCTACAAAATTAGTCTGGAAATTAGCATTGGCACGGGAACAAGTGCTAATTTTGGGGCGCTGTCTGGCTCCGAGCACTTTATCTTGTTCTTATGAATTCGTTTAGAAAAATGGCTACCTTGCCTAGAAGGTTCCAGAGCTATTGGACAAACGTAGTGCAACTTTTTAGAAAAAATGATTAAAATCCAGTTTTGCTCTATTTGACAAGTCTGATCCGGAACCGTCAACTTTGAGCTCGATTATCTCGGTTCCTGTAAAAGATAACAGAAATTTGTCAACTGATAAAGCGTTTCTGATATTATGATAAACATTTCAACAGTTGACCACTTTTTGATAGATTTCACAGGAACCGAGATATTTGAGCTCAAAGTTGAAAGCTAGGGAGGGGGTCACACTATTAAAAAGAATACGGTAGTTTCGAAGCTTCCAGATAGATCGAGCAGGGGTATAACTTCAGCTTCCATCTCATTAAGAAAGCCCAAAAGTCGACGATTGCGAAAATTGAGCCTTATTTCCGTTCGAGATAGTTGATCGTTTTCAGAATCCTCGAACTAGGTGTAACAAGGGACCATTTTTAATTACCGTAACCACTTTAATAGAATGACCCCCTAACCTTCCACTTCAAGCAAATTGATCTCACAAGGGAGTGTCGTTCAGAAAGCTCTTCAGAATTTTCTCTAAATTGGCTCATTTATAGAATCGAGTATGGGCTTTTACGTAATAATAGTCTCTACCTGCAACACTCGCAAAAACTCGAGAAAAATCGATCTGAAATTATAGCATTTTCACGAGTCTCATCGCTCCCCCTTCCCTCCCCTTTCTTCATTGCATTGCGCGCAAGAGATAAACATGCCTCGGTAGCCTAGTGGCTAGCAGCCAGGACCACCAAACCACCTATGCAGGTTCGGATCCTCTTTCTTTTATTTTTCTTTTTCCCATTTTTTTCAAGCTTAAAAAGTCGTTTTCGAGGGTTTTTGCAAATGGGAAACACCTTTTTGACCATTTTCTATGATTTGAAATGATTTTCGAATAATTTCAAAAAATAATATTTTTGAAAAAAAAAATCACCATGGAGTCCCACACACTTTTCCATCAATTTTTGAAATTTTTTTCGAAAGTGCAGAAAAGTGTTTCAAACGTTCAGAAGTGATAGAAACATCTTTCTCACAAAATTTGGTATCCTATAGCACACAAATAGAGACTTTTGGCTCCAGAAAATGATCCGTTTTGCTATTTTTAAAGTGGAACTTTATTCAAATCAATCACTGACGAAATTTTCTCATGTTTTTGTACTTTTCAGTTGATTTTAAGCATTTTTTGAGTAGTTACGACTTTTGAAAATTCGAGCAATGATCCTACTTTGAGGATTATCAGGGCTGACAGACCAAACCGGGCTACCAAAATTTGTGAGAATGATGTTTCTTTACCTTCTGATCGTTTGAAACACTCTTCTTCACTTTCGAAAAAATTTTCAAAAATTCATGGAAAAGTGTGTGGAACACCATGGTGATTTTTTTTCAAAAAAAAAATATTTTTTGAAATTATTCGAAAATCATTGCAAATCATAGAAAATGGTCAAAAAGGTGTTTCCCATTTGAACAAAACCCTCGAAAACTACTTTTTATGCTTGAAAATATGTGAAAAAGAAAAATAAAAGAAAGAGGATCCGAACCTGCATAGGTAGTTTGGTGGTCCTCGCTGCTAGCCACTAGGCTACCGAGGCATGTTTATCTCTTGCGCGCAATGCAATGAAGAAAGGGGAGGGAAGGGGGAGCGATGAGACTCGTGAAAATGCTATAATTTCAGATCGATTTTTCACGAGTTTTTGCGATTGTTGCAGGTAGAGACTATTATTACGTAAAAGCCCATACTCGATTCTATAAATGAGCCAATTTAGAGAAAATTCTGAAGAGCTTTCTGAACGACACTCCCTTGTCAGCTCCTATGAGCGATATCAAAAAGTTGTTAACTGATAAAATGTTTATAATATCCTGATAAACGTTTTATGAGTTAACCACTTTTTGATATCTTTGACAGGAAGCGAGATAATTGAGCTCAAAGTTGGGGGACATTCTAGTAGTCTAGATTCTAGATCATCCAAAAAAAACTGCCAACTCTTGCGAGTTGTTTACACAAACTTCCAGACATTCTTCAACTAGATGATGTCATATGTTCCATTCAAATTAGCGACTTCCTATTCTCGAAAAACAACTCCCAACTCGGCCTAATCCGCGGCTCTATAAGGATATATCATACTTTTACTCTCATTATTCCTGATAAGATTCTTGATAAGAGAATAAAAATCATGAGTAACTTGAAAGGAAAAAAGTCGAAAATTAGTGTCAGCTGCCCGCTCCCAAGGGAACTTGTGAGCCTGAGGGTTGTCACGGTGACACAATGTCGCCTCGTCCAGCTGCTGCTGCTGCTCCACAATGTCTCCAAAATCGCCAGGACCCGCCTTTTTTTCTCTGGCTTCTCTCTGCCTAATGAATCTTTTCCTGTCTCTCGGGCCCTTTGTGCGCACTGCTATGGAAAATTTGGAGTAGAAGGAGAGAGAGGAAGGAAATGGAGACTTATAGAGAAGGTGTGACTGCTCTGGAAGCGAAGAAATAGAAAAAATGCTTTATTTGAATATATGGCTTCGGGCTGTGGATTATGACGAAGGGGCAAAGAAATTAGACGAAAATTCCACCGCGGTGCTTCGGATACGTGTAGTTGAGCTCGCCGGTGTCGCTGATCTCGAAGGCTTCCACTTCGTAGTCGACGAGAAAATAGAAGGGACGTTTGCGGGCATGGAACAGGGTTGACGTGGTCGCTGAAAGTTCCCGAATATGGAATTTTCGGGGTCCAGAGAATAGTTCAAAGTGACGCTCAGATTCCCCGGATTTTCAATTTGTACTGTTGAAAGCAATGCTACCGTACCCCCTTATCAATTCGAGATCCGCAAAAAACAGCTTTTGGGCTCCGGGACGCTTCAGAACCCGACGTTGCAGAACCCGACGTTTCGGAACCCGACGTTTCGGAACCACGACGTTTCAGAAAAGCAAAAATGCAGAAAAGTTAAGAAACGTCGGGTTGTGGAATATCGTGGTTCTCAAACGTCGTGGTTCCGAAGCGTCGGGTTGCGAAACGTCGTGGTTCCGAAACGTCGGGTTCTGAAACGTCCCGAAGTCTGCTCCTGGGCGTTTCCGAACCACGACGTTTCAGAAACCAACATTTCTGGAAAGTAGTGGTTCGGAAGCGTCGGGTTCTGAAATGTCAAAGAGCCGATTTTTGAAACTTTGGACTCAAAAAGTTCTCATGTCCTTATAAGGCATAGTTCAAAGGAAATTACTTCTATTGCTTACCGGAAATCATCAGTACTAGAATTATAGCCAATATCCGTGGGAAAAGTTTCATAGCGAATAGTTCGGCTGTACTGACTACGAAATGCCTTCTTTTGCTAGTACTAGGAGGGGGCGGATTTCCGCATCATGAACACATATAATCCCAGGGATGTTGTATAACTGTACTTCCTTAAAGGGGGAGAAAGGGAGAAACCGGAAATCGATTTGTTTTTTTCAGGTGATGATACGTGGCAAATTTAATCGTCCCGGCAGCAGCAGCAATTTTTCAATTTTCCTATCAAAATGATGATCTGAAACATATTTATTTGGTGTTCTTTCTTTTGTAATCTTTATTTCTGTCAATAAACCTATTCATTTTGAATTTTTCCAGATCTTGAGTCAAGACTCCTGACCTAAAAAATCAAAATTTTGAAAATTTCCTCGTGAAATTGATATTTAGGTTTTCTACGAATCGTGTTGAAGTGCCTTTTTGCAGCAATTGAGAGCGAGAACATTACTTTTTGAAACACACACTTTTTCGTCTGGCAATATTTCACACGACTCGCAAAGATAAAATACGCAATGGGACAAGGTATACGGCTTTCGTGTCGAGACCCTCCTCTAGAAGGTCTCAAAGCGAAAACGCGAATTATTTACTGTAGAAAATCTGTTTTTGTCATTTTTTTCTGAGTGTTTTACTCGAAAAATTCGATGAAAAGCCGCCTAATTTAGCTGAAATTCTCTGAAAATTTGCTGAAAATTTTATTCGGAAAAAACATTTGTCATTTTTCTTGAAAAAAATCGATTAAAACACATCGAATTTATCTGGAAATCTCTGAAAATTTGCTCAAAATTCGAAAAAAAAACAAGGTACGGTTTTCGTGTCGGAACCTTTTTACGGATCAGCTGATGTTTCTTTAAAGGTCTCGGAGCGAAGACGCAGATTACTGTAGAAAATCATGTTTTTTTTGTCATTTTTTCTGGATTTTTTTCTTGAAAAAAGCGGTCAAAATTTAGTGATTTTTGCTGAAATTCTCTGAAAATTTTCTGAAATTCTTTTCGCAAAATAGCGAACACGCCAACGCGCACGAGAACTGTGTCAATTTGGCGCGTTCTTGGTGAGCGCTCCCTCTCTCGCGAACCCTCTGTTCCCCTGTCTCTCGCCGTAATTTTCGACTATAGTTTTCTTGCTTTTTTTCCTCATTACTTTCGTCAGTGTTCTCTAGATGTCTGCAGAGCTAAAAATCATCATTTATTAGGTTCAAAATCAGTAAAAATGAGCAAAAATTGGGTTGAAAACTGTTGCTCAGCACATTTCTTATTGATTTCCCGATTTCTCTTCCGCCGAAAAGTATACGTTTTGAAATCCATATACGCGGCAAGAACGTGGTTTCGTTGTCTGAGCAAAAATATTTTATTTTTTCGAAAAATTGTTTTTCTTAGAAAAATCGCTTCCTCCTCACCCGGTGTCAACCCCTCTTATCAGCAAGAAAACATAGAAACCATCAGTACGATTTTGCTTATATTTTATTTATTTTCTTCAAAAAAATTCGAAAATTTCGTTTTTCTCGGTTGAAAACTGCAATTTTTCGAATTTTCAAAATTTTCAGTGTGCGCAAAACGAGAGAGGGATTCTGACTTGAGCACCTCGTTCGGCATAAACTCGTTTTTGGAGATGAGCTCTGGACGCTCTGGAAATGGTGGCGGTGGAGGGCAGCAGAAAATGCGAATTCGGCCATTTATGGTAGGTTTGGTGATGATGACGTTCTGTTGTGTCTGTTTAGTCTTTTTCGTTTTGTGAGAGAAAGAGAAAAAATCAATAAACATCTTCAATGTCAGGCAGAAAACGACCGTTTTGTTTGGTGATTCAGCTTCAAAATTCGAAAAATTTGAATTTTTTATAGTTTTGGGTCTCGCCGCGAAATAGGTTTTTTGTAGCAAAACTAGAAAAGCGCGTCTTGCTCATGCTAATTTTTACTGTCATCAAAGTTTTTTCTGGTAATAAAAATCGCTAATTTTTGTGATTTTTGCTTCAAATAGCGCGAGATGAGATTGGTAAGTGATCGATTTTCGAAATTTTCGGCACCTAAAATTTTTTTTTATTCTAGAAAATTTTTGTTTTTAAATTCACAAAAATTGCTCAAAATACAGGAAAAATGACCTGAAAACGCTCAAAAATCCCTGGCAAATATCACTAGTTCCACCCAAATTTCATCGAAATTCGACTAGATTTCAGCCTGAAAAATGATCTTAAAAACCGACTTTCAGCGGAAAACCGCTCGAAAATGGTGGAAATTTATCTGAAATTAGCCAAAAATCCGCAGAAAACACCTCAAAAACCCGGAAAATAGCTCAAAAACTCGAAAAATCCTGAACGAAAAAAACCGGAAAAATAGAAGAGCCCCCTCTAATTGAAGGGCACCTGTAATAGAAGGACCCTCCAGAGGTACCTTGAAAAAAGGCCCTTTTAATACAGGTTTTACGGTATGCGGGGACCAGCGATTATACCAAAAACTACGAAAATTTTAGAACTTTGAACTTTTCCATTCAATCATTTCCAATTTTTCCAGACAACCGTTGATGAGCAATACGTGACGCAGACATGGGAACTCCTGAAACGTGCCATCCAGGAGATTCAACGCAAGAACAATTCGGGTCTCAGCTTCGAGGAGCTCTATCGCAATGCCTACACAATGGTGCTCCATAAGCACGGCGAACGTCTTTACAACGGTCTTCGTGAAGTGATTCAAGAGCACATGGAGGTCGTCCGCGTTCGTATCATCGAATCAATGGACTCTGGCGTCTTTCTGGAGACGATGGCTGAGGCGTGGAGCGATCATACTGTTGCCATGGTCATGATTCGCGATATTCTGATGTATATGGATAGAATTTATGTGGCGCAGAATCCGTCAGTCCTTCAAGTCTACAATCTGGGTCTTGAGTCGTTTCGAACGGAGATTTTGAGAAATAACGGGATTGGCGATCGATTGAGAGATTCGTTGCTCGAGCTTATCAAGTCGGATCGAAAATCGAATCAAATCAATTGGCATGGAATCAAGAATGCGTGTGAGATGTTGATCTCGTTGGGAATCGACAACCGTAAAGTTTATGAAGAGGAGTTTGAGAAGCCGTTGCTCAAAGAAACGTGTGAATACTATCGAGAAGTTTGTGAGACTCTGCTGGCCGGAGAGAACGACGCTTGCTTCTATCTGGAACAAGTGGAAACTGCGATTCATGACGAGGCGAATCGCGCATCTAGATATCTGGACAAGGAGACGGAGGTGAAGATTTTGCAAGTGATGGATGATGTGATGGTGGCGGATCACATGAGCACGATTGTCTATATGCCGAATGGAGGTGTCAAGTTTATGCTTCAACACAAACGAGTCGAGGATTTGACAAGAATTTTCCGTATTTTCAAACGCATTACCGAGTCGCCAACGGTGCCAGTCAGTGGTCTGAAAGTGCTGTTGAAGGCTGTTAGCGAGTGAGTTTTTGTTTATTTGTCTGCACAATGTATTAGCCTATGTTGACCGGAACGAACATGTGATTCGTTTTCTTATCAAACATGGTGGAACGTTTTTTAGATGACTGGTTTCCTGCGCTTTTCGAAAAGTATCAAAATTGGATCATTCTAGGACAATTTTAGCCCGGTTTTGGGTTGTTTTCAGCCAATTTTAGTAATTTTTTGGGGTCGTTTTCAGTCAATTTTAGCTATTTTTTGGGTCGTTTTCAGCCAGTTTTAGCCATATTTTTGTCGTTTTCAGCCAATTTCAGTCCGATTTTGGAACCGTATGGCAGTTTCAGACCATTTTTGTCTATTTCGCGTCATTCTCAATAAAATTTTATCCTTTTCGAAATTGGAGCTTTCTAGGTCAATTGGGAGCCAAGCTAACCGAATTGCAGTGATTTTCAGCCAATTTTCATAGTTTGAAGGCCTATTTTTGCACAAAATCATATTTCTAAGTTTATATTCAGTTGATTCTAGCCAAATTTTGACAATTTTCAGACCCATAAATGAGAAAATTAGCCTGAAATTTGTAGGAAAATCACAAAACTTCGGCTTAGAAATGTGGGCAAATTGTAGAAAAAAGGGAAAATTAGGCTTTTCAACGGGTGAAAAATTGTCGAAAACTTAAAATGTGGTGTCAAAAAATCGCAAAAGAGACATATTTCAGATACCTCACAGAAACCGGAACGAACATTGTGAAAAACGAGGATCTTCTCAAGGCCCCTGTACAGTTTGTCAACGAACTTCTCCAGCTGAAAGACTACTTTTCGAGTCTCCTAACCACCGCTTTCGGCGATGATCGTGAATTCAAGAATCGCTTCCAGCACGACTTTGAGACATTCCTCAACTCGAATCGTCAATCGCCAGAATTCGTCGCTCACTACATGGATGATATGCTTCGCAGTGGTCTCAAATGTGTCTCTGATGCCGAAATGGATAATAAGCTTGACAATGTGATGATCTTATTCCGCTACTTGCAAGAGAAGGATGTGTTTGAGAAGTATTTCAAGCAGTACCTCGCCAAAAGACTTTTGTTGGACAAATCGTCGTCGGATGATGTGGAGAAGGCGTTGTTGGCGAAGCTGAAGACAGAGTGTGGATGTCAGTTCACACAGAAGCTCGAGAACATGTTCAGAGATAAGGAACTCTGGTTGAATCTGGCCAACGGCTTCAGAGACTGGCGTGAAGGACCACAAGGAGCAAAACTCACTATTGACATATCGTTGAGAGTGCTGACTGCAGGTGTATGGCCGACGGTTCAGTGTACGCCGGTTGTGCTGCCACAGGAGTTGGCATTGGCTTATGATGTAAGGCTTGGGCGCGGGGGGCGGAGGGCGGTGGAAATCTCAAAAATAATTCTTATTTTCCTAATTTTTCCAGATGTTCACTGCATTCTACACGGAAAAACACACTGGACGAAAACTAACGATCAACACGCTTCTCGGAAACGCTGATGTCAAGGCGACGTTCTATCCACCACCGAAAGCTTCGCAATCCAACGAGGAGGACGGCCCGGGACCATCGAACGCTGGAGGAGAGCCCAAGGAGAGAAAGCCGGAGAACAAGATACTACAAGTCACCTCACATCAGATGATCATTCTTCTGCAGTTCAATCATCACAAAGTGATTTCGTGTCAACAGCTTCTTGATGATTTGAAGATCCCGGAGAAGGAATTGAAGAGATGCCTGCAGTCGCTGGCGCTTAGTAAATCGTCGCAACGCATTTTGACTCGTAAAGGACCCAAAGGACGGGATATGATTGGTAAGAGAGGTTTTTATAGTGTTCTCTTCCAAAATGTCATTTTTCAGACATGTCTGATGAGTTCATTGTCAACGACAACTTCCAATCGAAGCTGACACGTGTCAAAGTTCAGATGGTGTCTGGAAAAGTGGAGTCCGAGCCGGAAATTAAGGAGACACGCCAGAAGGTGGAGGATGACAGAAAGCTGGAGGTCGAGGCAGCGATCGTTAGAATTATGAAGGCCAGAAAGCGACTGAATCATAACAATCTGGTCACAGAGGTACTATTTTTCCACTTCTGAGCCACCTCTCCCAATATAAACTTTTCTAGGTGACCCAACAACTCCGACACCGTTTCATGCCATCCCCAACCATTATCAAGCAGAGAATCGAGACGCTGATCGAAAGAGAGTACTTGCAACGAGACGATCAGGACCACCGCTCCTACTCTTACATTGCTTAACTCTCTCGTGTACTTTTTTTATGTCTCCCATATTCCCTACTTCATTTTTTCCCCTGGTTTCGATCGGCTTGTTCATAAATACGTAACGCTTTGATTCGCTTTGAATTTTGATGCCTTTTTCACTAATTTACATCCTCAATCAGCATTTTTTTTGATTAGGATATGTTTTCTTTTTTCCACCACGAGTTTCTTCGTTTTTTCGCGAAATTTGTCTTTTTAGATGGGTCGTACTTTTCTTTTTGTCTCAAATTTATAGCACTGAAGTCCTGAAAAATCTCTCAATTATTCTCATTTAAATTATTTTAAGCCTATATATTCATCACACAGACACACATTCACCAGCCCCCAGCTTTTATCAGAAAATTTTGAGATATGTTTCCATATACGGCGAACTCCCGCTCCTCGTTATGCCATAAGTGTTTGAAATATTCCCGTTCTCTCCTCTCTGATTTTAATATTATGTCATATATAAATGCTTCCTCGTGCTGAATTCAAGATTTTCTCTCAAATTTCAGCAGAAATGTGAATTTTTTGCTCGAAAAATTAAGAAAAAAGAGCAGAAAACAGACGAAAAATTCGAGACCGGCGGCTCAAAATTCTACAGTACTCTTTTAAAGGAGCATGTACTCCGGAAGCGTGTGGGTCTCGACACGATCTACAAAAATCGTGGAATTTTTGATTTTTCTAGACGAATTTCCAGTTTTCCGGCAACTTTCATGAAGGGAAATTTAATAAATTTGATTTTTTTCCTGTGAATTTAATAAACTTTTTACCTGGAAAAATGGATGAAATAAAAGCAAGAAACATGAAAATTCCGCGCCGCTCAAATTACTACAGTAATACTTTAAAGGAACATGTTCCCGGAAAAATTTGGGTCTCGACACGATTTACAATAATTGCAGAATTGTTGATTATTTTTTGAATAATGCTTTCATTTTCAGCTGAAATTTTAGTTTTCAGACGATTTTCATGACTATTTGCAATTTTCTATGTGCTTCCCAGCCAAAAATTGAATTCCCACCTTTTTCCATTTGAATACTCTAGCGCGGGTGCGGATGGTTTTCGAAAAAGTCTCTGCGTCTCCACTCTCTAAGCAGCGAGAGAGCAGTGTTCAGCATATAGAATAAAAGAGACGGCAGAGAAACTGGCGGGCAAAGGCACTCGCCCCCCATGCGCGCGTTTGTGTTTCTTCTCTCTCGCTGTGTTGCGAGTCTTGATAATTTTCAAAAAAATTTGAATTTTCAAAGTCTCAAATTGATAATTAGGCGATTTTCCAGCGATCATTTCAGGAGTTTTCGATATTTTTCAGAGTTTTAAGGATGCTTTTTGACTTTTTTCCTTCTGAATTCAATATTTTTCGATTTAAAAGCCTCAAATTCGATTTTTACCCTTTTTTCATAAGTTCGTTTCGTTTAGTCGATTTTTTAATGAAATTTTACCGAACTTCACCGAAAAATTTCCCAAAAAATTTTTTTTCCAAAATTTGAATTTCAAATTTCAGAAGAATTTTCAGACTGCAGTTGCGCACCGCCATTTCGTAATTTTGCACTGAAAATTTGAAATTTCTTCAAGAAAAACGGAGAAAAATAATCGCAAAAAAAATCTTGAAAACGCTTCTAAGCTTTTCAGCTTCTTAGCTCGCTGAAAATCGATGAAAAATTTTTTCCAACCGGATTTTAACAAACTTCCCTCCGTAAAACATGATTTTTTCGATTTTCATCCCTGCACTTCCCTTTATTTTCGTTATTTTCATTGAAAAATTCAGAAAATTTCCAAAAAATCCCTATTTTCAGGTCATTGCTCCGACGATTAATGTGCTGAGTCAATTCATATAGATCAAATTCAATATGGTAAGCTTCCAAAGGTTTTCCCCTAAAAAAAATCGATTTTCAGTCCCAAAGTGACGATCCACCATGCCTGCAAGAAGGCATGGAGATCAGTGGCAAGTTCAATGGAGCATTCTGTGAAGCCGTGATTCGGCGAGTCGACAAGAGGATCAAGATGAAGGTGAAACTAGAGGAAAAACCGTTCGGGACCCGTTTTTTGCTGGATACTGAGATTCCGGAGGATTCTGTGATTGTCTTGGGTGGTACGGTTTATCCAATGATTGACGATAAGGAAGTACGTGCAACGATCATCCATATCAAAGATCTCAGTCAATATCATGTTGGTGAGTTGGAAAATCTGCTTGAACCCCCCTGAAAAAGTACTATAAAACCTGTAATAGAGGGCTTATTAACTTTGAGCCAATTTTCCTTGGCTCCTGTCAAAGATATCAAAATTTTGTCAACTGAAGAAAATGTAGCTGATATTATGATAAACATTTTATCAGTTGACAAAATTTTGATATCTTTCATAGGAATCGAGATAATTGAGCTCAAAGTTTAGGTGGAAGTTTAGTAGCGGAAATACTGCAGGAACAACATTTAATCTAAATTATCAGTGTCCAAGATTGGTTATTTTGCATTGGAAATGTCAAAATATGACATTTTTTCATAGGGATACTGTAGGAAAGATTCAAAAAGTCAAAATTTCGAGTTTCGATTATGACCCAACTCTCAACAAATTGAGCTTGAAAACAGGGATTACGAGTAGCGTAGCTCTTCTAATCGAAGCTCACCGAGACGCACAATTTGAGCTCATATATCTCGGTTCCTTTGCAAGATATCGAGAAGTTGTCAACTGATAAATTGTTTATCATGATATCAGTTTTATTTTATCAGTTGACTGATTTTTGATATCTTTGACAGGAACCTAGATAATTGAGCTCAAAATTGGTGGTTTGATCTTCTATATCTTTAACAAAATCAAGATAAATTGGCTCAAATCTACGGGCCCTTTTATTACAGGTTTTACAGTATTTCGCACTTCTAAGCTTCATCTAATTCTTTCAGTTTTCAACGATGGCGACCAGAAGAAGCTTCGTCGTACCCAAGTCGTTCGTCAGGGTGCCAAGCACTTTGCACAGGGCCACTCGCTCGACGCGCTTCCTCTCACAAACCCTGAACACTTCTCAGCGCCCGTAAAAGCACCGAAACGGACATCTGGAGGAGCCCAGAAGAGGTAAGAGCTTTGAACCACTTTTTGGGCTCATTTCAGTTCCAATGGACAAGTTTTCAGGCCAAGGGATCCATCCCAACCATCCACTAGCCGGGCTGCCGAGGAGGAGTCTTCTGACGACGGAGAGATGCCATCGACGAGTCTGGAAGCTGTAAGAATGCCTTCAGAAAATGAGGAAGAGACTCCAAAAGAAGAAAGTAAGGAAGAAAGAAAACAGCGGAGAAAAGAAGAAAGGAAGGCGAAGAAGCAGAGAGAACGGGAACAGAGGGCTCGGGAGAGGATGATAAGAAAGAGGAAGATTCTGAAGAAGCAAGCGATTCAGGAGTGCAAGGATAGGAGGAAGGATACAATTGGAAAGGTTCTGATGAGACATTCACGGCGGTTCACAATGCGAACTCATAAAAAACGATGGCGGAGACGTTATAAACGGTTCATTCGTCTCGAAAAGTGGCGGATACGCAATCTGAGGCTCCACGCGTTGTACTCTGACTTTACCAAGCGGCTCGGCGCCAATAAGAGCTGTCGATTTAAGCGGCAGTGGTGGAGAATGTCAGGGCAATACAGAAGAAGCTGTTACCGCGCTGCAAAGATGCTCCAGAGTAAGCAAAGGGTTAGAGAGGTTCGGTTTTATATGCAAGGATTGGAGAAGGAGAAGAGGCCGCTTCATTTTGTACTGCTTCATAAGAATCAAACAATTGGACGACAGTTTTTGGAGTGGATACATAAACAGAATCCGGAAGTGAAGGTAATGTTTTTTTGAATTATCTTTTTGTCGTAACCATTTATAAAGCTTCAGTTAACGCTCGCCGAACGACGAGATCTGGAATTCGAAGGAATGGAAAACATGATGAAGCGACACTTTAAGAGCGTCGTCTGGTGGCCAGCGGTTCTGTTTCCAGACCCTGTCATCGACCCGGAAACCGGCGTTGTTAGGCGTAAGCTGAGGAATATCGTCACTGGAGAGGTCTACGAAATGGAGGAGCGAGAGCTGGTGCCATTCGAGTGGCTACCGATGTTCTCACATGAGGACTCGGAAGTGATAATGGCGAATATGGCACAGGATATTAGGCAGAAGTACGGGAATGCGTGGAGATTCGTAACGCAACTTACTTACCATAGTGAGTTTTTTTTCCTGAAAAACTGTGCTAAAAGAAAGTCTAAAAACGAGGAATTTCGAATCAGTTTTCAGATTTTAAGAGTGTTGATTTTGAGCCAAGTTACGAACATTTCAATTTTAGAGAAATTTGGCCTAGTTTTGGATTCCTAGGCCGTATTTTTTATTGAGGACTAGGTCACGAAATCTCCGGATTTCTAGGCCATCAAGCGAAAATTGATATAAGTCGGCTCAAAATCTACATTTTCCAAGTCTAAAAACTGATTCTGAACCCTCTGAACATGCTCTTCGAACACATGTACACCATGGCCTAGTTTTCCCGAAATTTGGATTCCTAGGCCACCAACTTTAAAATTGATATAAGTCGGCTCAGAGAAGACACTTCTGAAGTCCAAAAACTTGATTCTGAACCCTCTCAACATCCTCTTCGGAAACATGTACATCATGGCCTAGTTTTTGGATTTCTAGGCCATGAGTTTAGACACAACGAAAGCTACAGTAACCTAGAATTGATAGCTTCAAAACAAGCTTAATAATGAGGACTAGGTTTTCAATCTTGGGGTTTCTAGGCCACGAGACTAAAATTGATGTAACTCTGCTCAAAATCGCTCTAAACGTGCTCTTTGAAAAATGTACACCACGGCCTAGTTTTAGATTTCTAGGCCATGAATTTTAACACGGCAATAACTACAGTAACCCTAGAAATATTTTAACTTTTTCTGAATTTTTCATCTTGAATTTTAGTATTTTTTGCAGTGGGCTGAAAACGCACGAAAATCGAAAAAAAGAAATCCCGAAAAACGAGAATTTTAGGTTACTGTAGTTGTCGTTGTAATGATAGATAGATCTGGTTATATATATTCAAAAAACGAGAAAAAAATTCCCAAAAGCGAAAATCAATAGTGAGGGTCGGTCGGGAAGTAAGAGAGAAACAGACATTACACACACAGAGAGAGACATACACTGGAAGCACGGCGCGACGACAAAACACATACGCATTTTGTATATATACAAAGAGAGAAACGGTTAGCGTTTATTATATGTTCTGGTACTCTCAAAATATCTGTAAACTTCTATTTTGAAAATGTGAGATTGATTGGGTAAAATTCCCGAATCTCTAAATGTAAAATCTTTCAGAATTGGACTTCTCGACGATCCGAATCATGCTCAGCCTTCAACGAGCCCGTCACTTCCATCCCCACATCCCCGGACGGTACGCTGAACTCAATGCCAAGCTATCACCACTGAAACCTGATCCTCCACAACCATCAACGTCAAAACAGCAACAACCGGAACACGAAGAAGGATACGAATCCGACGACGCGATCAGAAATGCGACTACCGAGGAGAAGGATCGATTCTTGGCACTTCTCATGCAATCCCACGACTCCAACAATACCATTTTGCCAGCAGAACCCAAGATTCAGGGTTACGATGTGGATCTATTCTATCTGTACATGCTTGCAGCGCAAGTGGGACCTCCTAAAAAAGTCTATGCTGCAAAACCATGGGAGGAGTGGGCACGGAAACTAGTTCCACGAGCAGTGGATGCTGGAGATGAGCTAGAAGCGCTCTTTCGAGAATGTCTAGAGAGGTTTCATAGTGTCAGGTCGAAACTGCATCTACCACTATTGGATTCGTTAGTGACCAATGAGCGAAAGACATTCACCCCAGGACAGTATTCGGAGAGTCGGAAGAAACGACAAACCGCATTGGGGATTCCAGAGAGAGGAACTCCGTCGACAAGAGGTGGAAGAGGTGGAGGTCGTGGAGGAAGGAAACGAAGAACCTCCCTAGACAGTATCAGTGAGAAGAAGAAAGGGAAACAAGGAGAGGATAGCTCACGAGCCACGACAAGCTCACCAGGACCATCGGAAGTATCAGCTGGACCTGATGTGATGGACGATCAGGACGATTCGTCTATTGCAACTTCTGATGATCGCTCATTTAAAAAGAAAAAGTGGCAAACTCCAAAAAGTGCCGTAAATCGACGAGGTGTAGGAGGTGGAGATGAGACGGTGGTGGTGAAGAAAGGAAGGCCTCGGAAGCATCCATTGGAACCTCCTCGATTACCAGCAGCACGGGCGGGAAGAATGCCACAGAAACAACGACCGGCAGATTCGACGGACCCCAATTTTTGCAGAGCCAATATGTAAGTTTTGATTTGGCCTCTTTCGTGGCTCCTGGACGTTTCGGAACTACGACGTTTCAGAACTTGTCCAGAATTCCTGCATAGTGGTTTTTCGAGTGATTATTGCACATTTCAATTTGTCGTATTTCTGCGTTTTCATTCGTTCTCTTCTACCGTACTCCATAATGAGAGAGCACACCAACTGGGAGGAAAACAAAACGTGGTAGGAACCATCTGGAAGGAAAAATGGGCGGAGTCGGGAGCGGAGCCTAAGTTGCAACCCTGGCACGGTTTTGTCGCATGGTTTTTTCATGACCATGTACCAAATGCAAAAATAAACCGTGCGGCAAAACCGTGCCAGGGTTGCAAATTAGGCTCCGCCCCCGACTCCGCCCATTTTTCCTCACAGATGGTTCCTACCACTTTTTGTTTTCCTCCCAGTTGGTGTGCTCTCATTATTTGGAGTACGGTAGAAGAGAAAGAACGAAAAAGCAGAAAAACCAACAAATTGAAATGAGCAATACTCATTTGATGGGCAAAAACCACTATGCAAAAATGCAGGAAAGTTCTGAAACGTCTTGGTTCTGAAACGTCCAGGAGCTACCGTAAAAGCTGTATTAGAAGGGCCCCTCTAATTGAAGTGCCCCTAGGGACCCCACGAAAAATAGAAGGGTCGGCCCTTCTAATACAGGTTTTACGGTAGTTTTGATGGGGTAACTGGTACTAAATCAGTAATTTTTTTCAGCCTCACCGATTTCAAATTCGGCCAAAAACTGCTTCTCTCACACACGATGGGTTGGTTCAATGGCTCCGTCAAAGTGGCTCTTCCAGACAACTCTGAGGAAGTTCTAGGCCATATGCTGACACTTCAAAGTGCACTAAACACCATAAACGAGCAAAGTGTGAAGGAGACCGTCTATCGGGATCTTCACAATATGTTCAAGGATTCGGCACTCCAAACGCATTACACTGGTTGGAACGCCCGTCACGATGAAAAAATGAAAGTTGAAAGTGTCAAGGTTCTTCTAGAAGATCAATCTAGGTCTCGAAAGAGATTTTGGAAGTTGCCACGTGGTTCGGAGCTCCTACCGTCTACGATGGCAATCGTTGAGAAGAGATTCTGTATGGAGAAGGATGAGAAGCCGAATTATCAGCGGCTGGCTATGGAAGCGTACAACGCTCGAGATGATGACGTGGCTGTTGAGGAGCAAGATAGCGATGATGACGATGGAGCAAGAAGAAGACGTCGTTCGTCTAGTAGTTCTACAGATTCTAGTAATGGGTCACCTCCTCCGTCGAACGGACGTCGTCGTGTCGAACTTGAATCTTCAGAAGACGAGGAAGAGGAGAAGCCGATAATCGAGGCTCGTCGTAGATCCAGCTCTCCAGACGAGAATTCTCCGGAGATTGGCGAGAAGTCCACGACGCCTTCATCTCCAGAATCTGGTATTTCTGATGTGAGAAAATCTAGGCCAGGATCAGAAGAAATTAGTGCCAGCTCATCAAAAACTCCTGAAAAAGAGCCAGCAGAAGACGTGAAAACCGAAGCCAAAAAAGAGGAAGAAGATGAAGACGTGACTTCTGAAGAGACGGAGACTGATGCAGAGCCAGAAGCTGCGAAGCCCATCACGCCGGATTCGGATTCCGACGTTCCAGAGTATCCACCGACGCCGCAGTTCGCAGATATGGAGGATAATAACATTCCACCAGTACTTCAGAATCATGCAGTGTCAATGGCAAGCAGTGAAGGAAGTTCTACTCGTGAGTATATTTTTCGGACGATGGTCACACAACGATAACTACAGTAACCTAAACATAGTTTCCCCGGATTTTTTATCTCGATTTTTGTGCGTTTTCGGCTCCTGGACGTTTCAGAACCACGACGTTTCAGAACCACGACGTTTCGGAACCACGACGTTTCGGAACCACGACGTTTCGGAACCACGACGTTTCAGAACTTTTATGCATTTTTGCATAGTAGTTTTTTCACACCAAGTCGTGGTTCTGAAACGTCGTGGTTCTGAAATGTCGGGGTTCTCAAACATCGAGTTCTCAAACGTCGCGGTTCTGAAATGTCGAGTTCTGAAATGTCGGGTTCCAAAACGTCGCGGTTCCGAAATGTCGTGGTTCTGAAGTTGTGGGAATTTCCGATTTTTTTGGTACCGGAACAATGGGTTGGCATTCTCATGACATTTACATCGCGAAAAAATCCCATTAGCATTTGAATTGATGAATCGAACAACACATTTATACAAGAACATTTTTCTACAATTTCTAAATAAATCCGTTTTTGCAGACCCAATTCTGAGCCCTCCTCACACCAGTTCCGCTCCGATGCCTGCATTCCCACCAGCCGACAATATCGAACATTCCGGACCCCTAACCCTTGCTGAAGTTCCACAATCCGGTCCACTCGAGACTGATGAAGTCAGAAGACGAAGCAACACCAACACGTCAACGGAACGTCCGACGAAGCGTCAACGACGAGCCAGCGAACGATCAGGACCCGAAGACGCGACGTTGGCAGCGAAGCGAAGCACATTCACATCGCAATTCTCATCTGGAGCGTTGACACTGGATATGGTGTCTCAGGAGCCATCAGGGCCAATTGTGCCAATGACAGTGTCCAAGGGAGCTGGAAGACGGAGAACTGCATCTCCACCAATCACTAGAACAGGACCACTGACAGCTTCCGGACCTCTGACACTAGCTTCACCGACTCCGGTTTTGGTCTCCAATGCTGTCACGCCGAAGCAACTTGGAAGGCCTAGAAAGATGGCTACTCCAGCGGCTACATCACCTCCCAAGCAGCTTGTGCCTCCGGTAGAAGATACGAAGGAGGAGGAACCAGTAGATGAGGCCGGCCCATCCACGTCGCAGGAGCCGGCACCAAGTCTTCCAGCAACAACCCAAGAGCAGAAGCCAGAAGTCCAAGAGGAAGAGGACGACGCGGAATCGGTTACTCGGGAGCGAAGAGAGCAGAACGCGTCGCCAAGAGGCAGAGGAGGAGGAGCCAAAAGGAAACGAGGTGGTCGTGGCGGATTTGCGCCAGGGAGACAAGCGAAGCCCACGGTTGCCAAGAAGACGTCGCCAGAAGACGAAATGGACGAGGCGCGGAGTGCAGCGGCGACACCACAGACATCGGCTACACCGACGCATCATAATATACGTGGCGATGGGTTCATTGCTCAGAAGAATCGAATGGCGGCGGAGATGGAGGCGGATGGTTCGAGTCACAACTATCATGAGCTGGAACTCGATGATATTGAGATGCTGTTAGCGAAGTCGCCCAAAGATGAGAATCTTATATTGGAGGAGAAGACGGCCGAGTTGAGGGAGATCTTCCTGCAGGTCAAGTCGGATCTATCGGCGCTTGAGAAGCACCACAAACGATCGATTGAATTGGCGAAGAGTGAGTTTTTCTTCTTTTTCGGTGGCTCCTGGACGTTTCAGAACTCGACGTTTTAGAACTTTTCTGAATTTTTGCATGGTAGTTTTTGCACACCAAATGAGTATTGCTCATTTCATTTTGTTGTTTTTTCGCTTTTTATTCGTTCTCATCTACCGTACTCCATAATGAGAGAGCACACCAACTGGGTGGAAAACAAAAAGTGGTAGGAACCATCTGGGAGGAAAAATGGGCGGAGTCTAATTTGCAACCCTGGCACGGTTTATTTTCGCCATTTGGTATATGTTAATGATAAAACCGTGCGGCAAACCCATGCCAGGGTTGCAAATTAGGCTCCGCCCCCGACTCCGCCCATTTTTCCTCCAAGATGGTTCCTACCACTTTTTTGTTTTCCTCCCAGTTGATGTGCTCTCATTATTTGGAGTATGGTAGATGAGAACGAATAAAAAACAGAAAAACAACGTATTGAAATGAGCAATACTCATTTGATGTGCAAAAACCACTATGCAAAAATGCACAAAAGTTCTGAAATGTCGGGTTCTGAAACGTCCAGAAGCCATTTCGGTCGGTCGAAAATTGTAGACCGCCGACCGAAAATCAGGTTAAAATGTCGATTTTTCCAGAACGCGCTGCCAAGGAGCGAGAAGAAGCCGAAGCCCTATCCGAATCGTCGTCCGCTGAAGCTGCTGACGCTTAACTGTTATGTACTTTTTCAAAAAAAAACCCATCTCACATAAATATCTCAAATATAGTAAATTTGTGTGCTCTCCGGTTATTATAGTTGTTCTAGTCGTCGGCTAGTTACCCCCTGAAGCACCAACAACTCCTATGAATCTCTTGTTCCAGTTTGAAAAATGAAATCTCTCTGTCTCTCCTATTTTAGATCTATTTTTTCCCCCATTGACTTATTACTATATGTTTTATATGTCTCTAAAAAATAGCCTTTCTCCGCCTTCTAACCAATATTCATCTCTATCTCTATTTCACTTGTCCCACACTGCATTTTGCCTTTACACACTGTTTCAGTCTTTTCCTTACACTTTTTTTGGAAGTTAAAAGTAAAATGTGATCGAATAGAGTTTTTCAATTCAGAATTGGCCTTGATTCCGGAGCTTGGAATGGTTGGAAACCTGAAAAATACTTGAAAAATTACCCAAAAATCATATATTTTCAAATAAAATGCTCCGCAAAACACCGTGGTGTGTTTGCACACACCGCGCGTTCCGCAATATTGCGTAAAGTGTTTGCGGTCGTCTGTCCACCGTAATCTTCAGAAAAATAAAATTTTAGCTCATTTGAGCTGATTTTAAGCCGATTCAAGTGAATTTTTAGCATTTTTCTGGTAAAAATTACTATTTTTCGGGTGAAAAATCACCATTTTCGTGCTAAAACAGGTTCGAATTGCTCAATTTTGATTCTGAAACCGCATTTTTCTAAAAAATTAGATTTGAAATTTTTTGGATAAAAATCACGATTTTCATTCTGAAAAGAGCCGAAATCGGTTATTTTGAGAAACTCTCTCTCAAAAGATCTGGAAATTAAAAAAAAAAACGAAATTTCAGAATGACCATCTACAATTTGTACATATTCGATCGCGAGGGTCAGTGTCTGTACTATGACGAGTGGTTTCGAACGAAACAGTCCGGGTTGGCGCCGATTCAAGAGTATAAGCTGGTATTCGGAATGATGCTGTCGATGAAGTCGTTCGTGGATCGGCTGGCGACGAACGACTCGAATCAGACTGTGAATTATTATAAGTGAGGCATTTTGCCATGTGGAACCCAGGGATGTTCGGAACGGAATGCCGAAAATTCCGATTTTTAAAATTTCGGAAAATTCCGAAAATCAGAAATTTTTAGAACCGGAATTTTCCGGAATTCTGAAAATCGGAACATTTGGAAATTCCGAATTTTTCAAGATCATAATTTTCGGAGATTCCGAGATACCGGAAATCTGAATATTCCGAAAATTTTGAACATTTCAAAATCGGAATTTTCCGAGATTCCGAAAAATTCCGAAAAGGCCATTCCGAACATCCCTGCCTTTTGCCACGTGGAACCTAGACGAAAACCATCATCTTCCAGAACCTCCGCCTACAAAATGACGTTTCTCGAGTCGGCGACAGGCATCAAAATCATTCTGAACACGGACCCCAACGCCACGGGCATTCGAGACCTTCTCCATCGAATCTATCAGGCGTGGGCGGAGACGGCGAACAGCGCCGCGAATCTGGAAATGTTCGCCGCGACGAATCCGCCGAATGAGAGCTTTCTGAAGAGTCGAGTTCGCGATATTGTGATGAAACATTCCGCTTATGTTTAGGAATCTTTTCTTATTCAATTTTTTTCTCTGTGCATAAATAAAAATGTATTTATTGATTTTTTTGAAAATCCCGTTTTTAATTTAAAATTTTGAGTACAGTTACGGTTACTCCCGAATTTTCAGTATTGTGAACCTGGAAATCCGAAAAATCAAATTCAAGGTGTTTTCTTTATATAGGCCATGACAAAACAACAAAAAAGTGACGTGGCTTTTTGTTTATGCGTCCTTCAAAGTTTGTAAAATGTCCTTGCCTAGGCATGCCTGTATATAGTCAAATTCAGGTGACAATTTATCCACGTGGATTCTGGTAGAGCGCATTTGAAGCTCTACCATATACGTCCATATAAAAGAAAAATACTTAAATTTTGCTCCAGTTTCCCTCACAATGCCCCTTGTGACTCTTTCCCTTTTTCTCTATCGCTCTGTTGTTTCTCTGCGTCTCTCCGGTTCTCGCACTCTCTAGATCTCCCCTTTTTTCGATATAGCGATGGTTAACTCAATTTTTTGCAAACTGAAAAAGAGAGGGAAAAGAAGAAAAGAGAGAGAAAAAAGCAGAGGCAAACACACAACGAGAGTTTCGCAATTTATCACTTTTTTCTGAAATTTAGAATTTTCTGGCATCTTGCGATTTTCAAACAATTGCTCGAAGAAAAAAGGCAATTTTCATGGCCTAGTAATCCAAGTTCATCTTATAAAACAGAAGATTTCATGGCCTGGAAATCTGTAATTCGGCTTAAAAATTGTAATAAATTACTTCCTTGTCTTATCAATTTGACCTAGTTTTCTTCATTTTTATCGATTTTGATTTTTTGCTGTTCTTCGCAAATGAAATATGGAGCCAAAATTTCTTTTTTTTTTCAAAAAATTGAGCTTATTTTTTGATTTAAAAAAAAAAAATTTTTTTTCGAATTTTGAAATTTCAGCTAAAAATGTCTGTACCATCAGCACCACCAGATGAGGGAGAGAGTATTATTCGGAGTCCGGTAAGAATTGAAAAAAATTTCATATTATTTTGGTATGAAAAAGATCCCGCAACGACAATTACCGTATTCTGAAAATATGTTTACTTTCTCGATTTTCGCGCGTTTTCAGCCGATTCTGGAAACAAATGACAGAAAAATCGAACAAAACCAGCAAAAAAAACGATAAAAAATCTGTTTTTGCAGGTCATATAATAAAATAAAAATGTTATAACTTCAAATATTTATATTACACTTTCAGTCAGAAATAAAAAAAAATTGACTGTTTGCAAACACTATAACCATAACCAACTGTCTCCTTGTGTGGAAAATTCCAAACAAAATTCCAATTCCAACAAAAAATCACAAAATTGTCCTCTCCCCTTTTGCCCCTGTTTCACCTATTCCCAACCCTAGGATTAACCGGTTATAATAGTAGTAGAGGGGTCTCCATACGCTTTTTGACGAAGACCTTTCGTACCCAAGAATTTCACATATTTTGATATTGAAAAATGTACAAAGAGAAATTCTGTCCGCTGAATATTTGGGATGCACCTGTGCACTGGACAAGAAAGAATCTAGTGAGTTTTGGCTGACAAGCCACGTAGCATTAGTGATTCTGAAATTAGAGAAAAGACGGTCTGAAATTATCGGTTTAGCTTAAAAATCAGATTGATTTCAAAGCGAGATTCGCGATTATTGAGAAATTGCAACAAAATTTAAAAAAAAACCAATTTCGCGGCAATTTCAAAACTACAACGCAAAACCACATAGAAAATTTGAATATTTGAAAAAAAAGTTGTGTAAAAATTTCAAAACCAGCTTGTTGTAAATGCGCGCCAACGCAAATCTTGTGGAAAAATCTAAATTCAGAGAAAAAACGGTCTAAAATGAGATTTCGCGATATGTGAGAAACCAAAAGAACACATTTTTGCGAAAATTTGAAAAATCAAAGGGTTGTAAACGCGCTCTAACGCAAACTGGCAAACTTTCAGGATCTCCCATTCGTTTCCTCTATCGTCGGTGGTCTATTCGCTGGACGTGCCGTCGTTGTCAGTGGAATGGTCCTACCCGGATTCGCTTCTGATCGGAAGAAGTGAGTTTTTAAATCTTGAAAATGCGCTCTACCGAAATCTCGGGTTTCTGCTGCCCAGAGGCATTTTTTTTAATTTGCTTGCAAATGCGCTCTAGCGAAATTACGGAACAATATTTTCCCAGATTCGACATCGACTTGTGCTGTGGATTGCTCATTGATGGAGACCATATGGACAACAAGGCGTTGCACTTTAATCCACGTTTCGAGGCAAAAGCTGGATGGTTTGTGGACATCTGGACATCCGGAAATCCACAAAAAACATTTTCAGGTTCTCCGGACCCGCTGACGATAAGCTAGTGATCAACTCCTTCGTTTCTGGACAATGGGGTGCCGAGGAACGATTCGATAATCCGTTCAAAGAGGGAGAACCCTTCCAGATCAGACTTCTTGTCCTTGAAAAGTACTTTAAGGTATTTTACGAAAAATTCTCAATGGATCGCATTTTCTACGAATTTCAGATCTCCGCTGGCGGAAAACACGTGTGTGACTTCCCCCATCGAGTTCCAGTCGAGACGATTCGAACGATTTCCATCAAGGGCAACATTCGTGTGGACTACGTGGAATTTCAGCCACCGGTAAGTAATTGCGCTTCAATGACAAGTCTCATTAGAGCGTATTTAGGAGGAAGGCGCGCCGACTGAATGATTCTTCCTACCCCACTTCTTGCGCATTTCACTCCTGAATTTCAAATTCTTCCTATTTCCCGCCATAACAATCATATAATATTTCAAATTTTATGTCTTGCTTGCCTCTTTTCCCTACTGTATTCCTCTGTATTCCAAATTTCCAATAAAATTGTTTTATGAAGAAGAATATTTCTAGTCCATTGAAATTCTTCCAGATCGGAATCGGAGCCGATGGAAAGCCCACAATTGTGGCACCAACGCCGAAGCAGGAAGTGATAACGCAGATTGATAAACCGGTAAGAGATTATCAGTGGTGCGAAAATGCTGACCTGGAATTTTGGAATTTTGAAATTCGAAAGTTTTGATTTTAGAGCGCGTTTACAGATTCGAAGTGTTCGAAAAAAAATCGCCAAGTATTTATATTGAAAAGTTTGATTTTTGAGCGTACTTGCAGTCTCTAAATTGAAGAAAGACCTGAATTTTTGAAATTCGAAGTTTTCAAAAGTTCAATTTTAGAGCGCACTTGCAGACTGTCAACTTTTGAAAATTCGATGTTCGGGAGTGTTATATTAGAGCGTATCTGCAGTATCCTCTAAATTTTCAAAAAAATCCTAAATTTGGAAATTCGAAAGTCTTATTTTAAAACGCAATTGCAGACTTTCAACTTTGAAAAATGTCCCTAAATTTTCGAAAATTAAAATTTTGAATTTCCAAATTTGGAGATTTTTTTGGAAGTTTTCGGAAAGTTAAAGAATGCAAATGCGCTCTAAATGGAAACTTTGAAACCTCAAGACCCCCAATTTTGAAATTTGAAGGTTATAATTTTAGAACGCATTTCCTACTCTCAAATGTTTTAAAAAACCCCGAATTTGAAATTCAAAATATTGATTTTAGAGCGCATTTGCAGACTCTGAATTTTCAAAGTTCAACATTTCTACTCCCAAATTTTTTCCAGAGCATTCCATTCATCCTCCCCTTGCTACCTGGTGGATTTGTCTCTCCACAATCCGCTCGTTTCACAATCACCCCATTCTTATCAGCCGAACGATTCACTATCAATCTGATGTGTAAGGAAGAGTTCCTTTTCCATTTCCGTGTCGATATGCCGAATCCCTCGTTGAAAATTAAGGTGAGTACCCCATTTTTGAACTGACCCAATTTTTTTGAACATGGGAAACTAGGTCACCCGTCTTATTAGATTTTCAGCCAAGGTAATTTTGAAGATTCGAAAGTGGCCTAGTTTTTGTGTTTTTGGAAAACTAGTCCACTCGTCTTTACGACCATTTTACAGCCCGGAATCATCCGAAACAGCTCGAAAAACGGTGTGAAGTGGCAAACTGAGGAGCGAACATTTGCCACGTTTCCATTCAGCAAAGGAATCACTCATGACGTCGTTTTCACTGCCTATGGAAAATCGGTGACCGTTGATGTCGATGGAGCGCCATTTGTGAAATTCGTGTATCGAGATGGTGATGATCCAGCCAACATTGATGCGATCACTGTGAGAGGAGACGTTTTGGTGCATCGATTTGTTCATAAGGGATGAATTATTATTTCTTCTGAGTCATTATTTTTTCTGTGATTTTTTCTTGAATTTTTGGGATGTGACACATTTTTTGAAAATTTGTATAATTTATTGGTTTCGCTAGATAATAAATCAGTTACTTTGGAATCCTAGTATGTTGGAATACCAGAATCTCGGGATTCGGAATATTGGGACCTTCGTATTCAGAATCTGTAAATCTGTAAATTTCAGCTATTTTTTTGAGCGCTGCTGAGTCGCTACTCAGTTGGCGACCGCTACGCCGAACCGCGACGCTCATAAATTTGGCTCAGTGCCAAATTTCAAATCGATGTCCCCTACCGCTATGTTATGAAATAGTCTTAAAGTCTGAGAAATCTCAAATCACAAACAAATTGAGAATATTGAAATTGCGAGAAAATTAGATCTGGAAAATCACAGAAAGCAAATTTTTCACTGTCTGAAAATTGTAGAATTTAATAGAATTGATAGAATTTCAGAATTCCAAGAATCTTCCGGGCCCATTTTTCTTCCTTTTTTGTTCAGTGAAAGCTACCGTAACCACTCTAATAGGATATCTTCGAAACCGTAAACTTTGATTATCTTCGAAACCGTAAACTTCATATATCTCATTTCCTCTGAAAGATATCAAAAAGTGGTCAACTGACAAAATATTGCTGATATCATGATAAACATTTTGTGAGTTGACAACTTTTTGATAGCATTTACAGGAACCGAGATAAACCAGCTCAAAGATGACAGTTGATTTAATTTATCTGGTTTTTTTTTTCAAAATTCAGCGTCAAAAAAAATTGTAAATTCAAGTTTTATTTAAACGTGGGAAAAAATGATGAAAAAAATCCACGAGTTTTCAAAAAAAAAGTTTTTGGAAATTTTAAATTCTCCACCAAAAAAAGCGACGTAAAAAATCCACGACCCTAGATGGCCTCAAGAGATAAAGGAAGAGACTATAAAAGAAGAGAGAAGTGGAGGGAAGAATCAGTCCTCTCCTCCTCCAGGGGAGAGGAGCTCCGGCTGGAGCCAGGAGCCGAGAGCCTGGGCCAGCGGGAGCTCTGGAGCTGGAGCTCTGGAGCTCTGGAGCTGGAGCTGGAGCTGGAGCTGGAGCTCTGGAGCTCTGGAGCTGGAGCTGGAGCTGGAGCTGGAGCTGGAGCTGGAGCTGGAGCTGGAGCTGGAGCTGGAGCTGGAGCTGGAGCTGGAGCTGGAGCTGGAGCTGGAGCTGGAGCTGGAGCTGGAGCTCTGGAGCTGGAGTCCTGGAGCTGGAGCTGGAGCCAGGAGTATATAAAACAGGAGGAACCGGATCAGGAGTAAGAATATATGTTGGTGGAGGATCTAGAAACAAGAGTGATGTTCCCAAGAAATCTGCCGTGAAATTCAAGATAATTTTTTCAACTCCTGGAACTGAAATCAGACAATTCATGCGGTGTGGCCATTCTGGTGTTTAGAAGAAAGTTCATCTGCGAAGTTCACGAAGTTCAAGATAACGATGAAAAGGTCAAGATTCCTGTCAAGCCGATGATGATTAAGACAACGCAGACGATGATGCAGACTATTTATACTGGAACGCATTCTACATAATTCAAACTGAAAATAAGAAAAAGTTGAAGATACAAGAAGGAACTAAGTTTATCGTTCTTGCCTCTTTTTCTTTGTTTAATAAATGATTGAATAAAATTTTACAACCAAACTTTTTTTCAGGGATTTTGTCAGATTTGAGCCATCTTATTTTGGTTCCTGTAAAAGATATCAATAAGTGGTCAACTGGCGAAATGTTTATCATAACATAACAGAAGTTTTAATAGTGGACCAATTTTTGATATCATTCACAGGAACTGAGAAAAATCACGATCTCTCCAAAAGTTTGCTTTTCACAAAAACTCTGATTTTTCAATTGGAAAATTCTGGAAAATTACATACACTTGAAGATGCTTTTGAATACAAAAATGTCTATTTTCGGCAAAATAGATGATGCTACACACTTGAAAATGAAAACCTGTAATAATATAATAGGAGAAAGAATCGGAGAGACAGTAATCGAGATCGTGCTCTCCAAAATGTGCGAACTGGACAAAAAAGGAACTCAAAAATAGAGTGCATAAGCGAGAGAGTGGTCAATTTAAGAGAGACGCAGAGAATCAGAGATGTCAATAAAGTGGACATAGTGTTGATGTGCATTGGGGCTACTCATAAAAAAGATCACCAGATTTTTTTTATTTCCTTTTCGTCTTGTCGATTAACTTCAAAAAGCCGGAAATGATTGGATTTGGGTAAACACTAGCCACAAAAAAAGTTTGTCTAACCTTTTCAAATTTACAAACACTTACTGCTTTTCAAAACACGAATCTCGATCGCAAAAGAGAAAAGGTGGAGCCGCCGCTACTGACCTCTTATGGGCTTGAAGAAGACAAACATCAGAATTTCATATAAAAAGGCAGAGATGGTGTGCAGAAAATGAGAAGCAAATCATGGTTTCGACTCGTCTCTCTATTCTGGCTTTGGCTCTGATTGTGGCGGTTTTGGCTCGTCCACAATTCCCAGGTGGTCCACCACCAGGCATGAGTGTGAGTTCATTATAGGGATTTGAAAATGTAAATTCAGCTAGCTGAATGTGAGCCAATTCATCTCGGTTTCTGTAAGAGATATCAAAAAGCTGTGGACTGACAAGATGTTTATCATAATAACAGAAATATTTTGTTAGTTGATTTTATTAGTCACCTTTTGACATCTTTCACAGAAAACGAGATACAAAGCCTTAAAATTGACGGTTTGGAGTGCATTCTGTTAAAATGTGGTTTTTCTGTAATTTTAAAAGGCTACAAATATGAAAATTTCTGAGATTTCAGTCATAGTTTTTCCGGACAAAAATAGGGATTTTGGATGATTTTGAGATTAACAGTTCAGCGCTTTCAAGTGACTTTCAAGCTGAAAGTTTTAGATTTTTTTTGACTAAAACTGAATAAAATGAAATCAACTGTCAACCAATTTATCTTGGTTCTTGTGAAAGATATCAATAAGTAGTCAATTAACAAAATGCTTCTAAACTTATGATACGCATTTTATCACTTGACTTTTTCTTGATATCTTTCACATAGAATGAGATATATGAGCTCAAAGTTATGAACCGAAATAATTCGAACCAAACCGACTGTTCCCGCTATAGGGAAAGTTAAGGACTGAAAATTTTAGGGGCCTCACAAAGTTAGAAAAAATTTAGAATGCAGTATCTGAAAATATACATTTACTTTTGTAGTTTGATTGGAAACTTAAATTTCTTGAGATCCATGAGCTATTTCTTCATTTAGATAGACTTGTGCGAAATATGGTCACTTCATGTCAAATTTGAGGCAATTCATCTAGATTCATGTACAAGACACTAAAAAGTGGTTAACTGACAAAAAATTTGTGATAGAAAATTTTTGAATTGTACGAAAAATATAATTTTTCTCCTTTTTCTTAATTCCTCCATTTTCAGCCTGTTCCTCCACCAATCGCCGCCGTTCTCCCACCAGAGACACTCGCTCGTCTCGAAGCCATCCATGCCGATTCATCCCTCTCCGAGTTGGACAAGCACAAGGCCATCGATGAGATCATGGTGAATCTCCCAGACGAGGTTGCTGACCGTATCCCACCACCACCAGGATTCGCTCAGCTTCCAGCCGATGTTCAATCTCAATTGAAGACCATCCATAGAGACAAGAGCCTCGACTTCCAGGCCAGACAAGCCGCCATCAGAGGAGTTCTGGACAACTTGGCTCCAGAATACAAGCGTCTTCTTCCACCACCACCACCAGGATTCCCACAACATCGTCAGTAAGCTTCCGCTGGACACAGCTTGCGTTGGACCGATTTTTAACTTATTTTAATTTATTTGAAGACATAAAATACGAAACATAAATTATCATTCCTTAATATTTTTAAATTTTTATTTCAAACAAAAAAACATTTCAAAGGGACACAACCAGTTGTTTTGTCGGAAGCAGGAGGAAAAAAGAACGGCTGGTGTATTGAGAGAGAGAAACAAAATTCTCAAAATTCCACACGTCCGATCGGTCGGTTCTCTGAGAAACAGAGGAGAGCCATGTGTCGCTTTTTTCTCCACTAACTCTATGATATTTTATTACAAAGGAAGAGAGAGAGAGAGAGAGAGAGAGAGAGAGAGAGAGAGAGAGAGAGAGAGAGGGGGGGGGGTATCGAGGGAATCAGTATGTCCAGTTGTTGAATGAGTTCACAATCAGTTTTTGTTTTTATTTTTTCAAAAATACATATTTTTTTTTCTTATGATCGAAGTTTTGTCTTGTAAAAATAAGAGATGTTATTACAAACCTTTGGTGCGAGATGAGAAAATTCCAGTGTTTGTGATAAAATCTCAACTAGTTGTAACATTAACTTTTAACCCAATTTATCTCGGTTCCTGTGAAAGATATCAAAAAGTGGTCAACTGAAATTATATTGTAATGTCGTAATAAACATTTTATTAGTTGACCCCTTTTTGATATCTTTTACAGCAACTGAGATATATGGGCTTAACATTGGTGGCTCAGAGGGTGGTCCATTCTAGTGTTTATGGTAGTATCTTATATTTTTCAGGTTCTCTTCTTTTTCAATAATAATTGCAACCAAAGTTTTGTCACTAATATACTGTATTTTTGAATTATTTTCAACTCTGTAACTAACAATTAATTTGATTGATTTATTTAAATTTTTAAGATACGTTCACACGGGTGGCCCAAAAGCGGACCAACGGAGGCTAAATGTTAAAGAATGGCTATATGCTGACGCACCATTAGGTCGATGAGGAAAATAGGTGATAAAAAGCAAGAAAGACAAGTTTTAGTAATCGGACCATAAATTGAAAAAAAAAAATCTCTCTTGGAAATTCTCAAACTTTCAGCCGCCGCTGGTCCGCTTTCCGCAACACCGCTTTACCTGTGTCTGATATGAACAGAAGCTGATGAGTTTCATAAATCAAAGAGTGCCCATTAGAGGGATAATTTTTTATAAATTCCCGCACATTTTGAAATTTTTACCTTATAAGTTCAGATTCTATTCTAACAATTTCTTCTAACTTAAACTTTCAGTTTCTTTTCATATGCTAATTTTTTTTCTCTTTCAAATATAACAGTTTGCGACCGCTGCAGCTTGAACAAACACTTTCTAGTGTATTTTTCTCTTATCGAAAAGCTGTAAAACGGCACGAGGAACAATAAAAGATCGCAGTTGCGCATCGTTTCCTTTTTTCACCCATTTTTCCTGTACCTGGTGTTTCTTTTATGGATCACTTGTAACTTTTCGGTTTTCCTGCAAAAAATAGATGCCAGCGAGAAGCTTGATCTTGTCCGTTCTGAAACTCGATGCATTTTTTCAAAAATTTTGTTGTTCCTTGGAAATTTTTGAATTTTCACAAAACGTATTTTTTAAGCTTCTCGATTCTTCAAATTTTCAAAATTTTTGAGTCATAATTATTATCTAGAAACTCGTACAAGCCAAAAAATAGTAATTAAAAAGTTTTGGATCGATGATTTTAGAATTGAATCTCGATTCATATTTTGTTTTGAAGAAGTTGATGGTTGAAAATGAAACAAGATGTTTTTTCAATAATTTCCGAAATTCCTGAAACCCAGAATAAAATTGTTTTTTTGGAAACCTGATTTTAGAATACGAAATTTTGAATCTCAAATTCTCAAGGACTGTAAACACTCTGATAAAAGGACACCCTGACTCTCAACTTTGAGCCAATTTATCTCGGTTCCTTCGAAAGGTATCAGAAAGTGGTCAACTGACAAAATGGTTATCATAATTTTTCAAATATTTTATCAGTTTACTACTCCTTGATATCTTTGGAAGGAGCCAAAATATATAAGCTCAAAGTTGAAAATTAGAAAAAATAAGGATTTTATTATAGAATTTTGAAAATTTTGGAAATTTCCGATTTTTTGATGTTTTCCAATTTTTTATTTTTTGGAACTTCTAAGTTTTCAGAATTTTCGAAATTCCCGGTTTTTTTCCCGAATTTTGGATTTTTCGAAATTTCCAAGTCTTTAAAACTTTTCAGAACTTGGGAACCCCTAGATCTTAACTTTGAGCCCATTTATCTCATTTCCTGTAAAAGACATCAAAACGTTGGTAACTAACAAAGCGATTATCATTGTTTCAAAAACAATTTGTCAGTTTACTACTTTCTGATATATTCTATAGGGACCGAGATATACGCGCCTAAAGTTAACGGACTGGGAGACATTCTATAAGAGTGTTCCAGGTATCTTTGTTCGTTTTTTCTGACTTCAGACACGTATTACAAAAATCGAGAAAAGACGAAAAGACGAAGGAAGAAGAACAAATCATAGAGACAGACTAGTGACTAATTGTGAATCATACTGTCTCTGTATTTTTTCTTCTTTTTTTCGTATGTTTTTTTTTTCAGTGTCCCCCCCCTCTTCGACTATTTGAACAATATTGGAGACACTTTTTGAAAAGGGCTCAACATTGATATTTCTTTTCGAAAATTTTTATTTTTCTTCGAATGATGAGCTTTTTCATTTTGCCCCTTCTGCCTCTGGAAATGTTCATTTTATTATCACTTCTCGTTCCAAATGCGATGACTCATTTTGATTTCTTGGTTTTTTCTTTCCGTTAAACAAAACAAAATCCCCCCACCAGGAAATATTTCGAAACATTTGGTTTTATCCACTTTTCACAGCTTTTTCGTCTTGGCTGACTTTGATAGAGTGGTTCTAGTTTTTAAATGTTTTGTAGTGGACAAAAAAAACTTTTTGAAAAATTTTGATTCTCCACAAAATCTTAATGGGGTAGAAAAATAATTGAAAATTTATCAAAATTCGTAACTAAAAATTTTAAAGTTGAATATTTTTGAAATATTTGAGATCCAGAAAGTTGATCCGAATTTCAAAAAATTCGGAATTCCAAAAAAAACCCAAAAGTTTCGAATATTCTAAAAAGTCAAGAACATTTTTTAAAAAATCGAAAATTTTGAAAATTCCAAATTTTCAAAAAAATTTCGAAAATTCAAAAGATCCAGAAATTCGAAAAATTCAGAATTCCGAAAAAATTAAATTGTAAAATATCGGAAAATTTTGGATTATTCGAAATTCCAAAAATTTAGATAAGTTCAATAGATCCGAAAAACCGAAACATGAAAAAATCTGAAATTTCCGAAATTCCACAAAATTGTAGAAACTATAATTTTCCGAAAATCCAAAACATATGAAAATTCGAAGACTTGAAATTCCAAAACTTTCGAAATTCAAAAATCCTTATTTTTCTAATTTTTCACTTTGAGCTAAGTTATCTCGGTTCCGGTGAATGATATCAAAAAGTGGCCGGCTGATAAAATATTGCTGAAATTATAATAAACATTTTATCAGTTAACCACATTTTGATATTTCTCACAGGAACCGAGATAAATTGGCTTAAAGCTAGGGAAACCCTTCTATGTGTTTACAGTAATCTAGTCTAGTCGTCCGCTATAAATTATGTACATTTGCCACAATAAAACATAATGTGCACTTCGGATCTTTAGCTTTGCTAGAAAATCAATTTTAAAGCCCAGGTCTAAAAAAACCGGTTGCTAAGAATCTTAAGGGAAAAAGCCTATCCACACCGTCCACTTTAAGCCCATATATCTCGATTTCTGTAAAAGATATACAAAAACTGTCAACTGACTAAATAATGGTGATATTATGATAAACAAGTTATCAGTTGACATATTTGTGATATACTTTACAGGAACAAAGATACCGTATTTCCTCTAATAGAAGCCCACCCTTTGACTTGCTTAAAAACATAGAAGCGCATCCTCTGACAGAAGTAAGGACAGTTCAGTTAGTGCAGTTTGAACAGTTCAGTTCGTCTATTCGGTTACTGTAGACATTTTCTTACTATATCAAAACATATCTGGTAATTTTAGCTTTTGATAACTTCTCAAAAAGGAGGTTGAAAAATAGAAGCCCATGGGCTTCAATTAGAGGAAATACGCTATATGGGCTTAAAGCTAACTGTTTGGGTGAGCTTCTATTAGTGGAAGTAGGGTAACTTTCCACTGAAGTTCAAAGTAGTTCTAATGAAACGGAATTGACTGATTTTTTCTGTCTTTTTCCGTATTTTTCCGTTCACAACGTTACTTCGAAACGAGGAGATCGTCGCACTTTGAAAAAGATAAATGGCGTTTTTTGTTTCGACGCTCCTCCGCCTCTCACCGCCGATTTACTACTTGTCTTCCAACCCAAATTTTCCAAAAAAATTCAAAAAAAAAGAGAAAAGATTCATGGTCCTTGAATTTGCAAAAAAAAACTTCTTTTTTCTTCCTCTTCCCACTAAAAAAAAAAACAAAACCCCCCGCTATTTTTGGTCGACTACTGTTTCTCTGGGGAATTTTCGTTGAGAGATGTCATAAGATTTCCCGATTTTTTCTGCTTTCTTTCTTACTTTTCCGTTCGTTCAAAATACTGAAAATTCAACTTCCTTAAAACTAAAAAAATACTAAACATCCGATTAAAACTTTTCATTCCTCTTTGTTCATGTTCTTTTGGAGCTGATAACTGATAAACTTTTTTTGTTATCAGCACCACCACCTCTCTTTTTGTTTCCGTTTTGATGAGAAAATCGATTTCTTCACCTTTTTTTATTTTTTTTTCAGAACTCATCCATCATTAATAATTGCATGCATTCTCGACACGAAAATCATGGTGAGCAGTTTTTTTTTTTGAAAAGAAAACGAAAAAAATTAGTTGAGAAGAAGCTTCTAGAAGCCAGATGCTGATGCTTTACCATTGTAAACCAACTCAAAAGCTCATAAAATAATTTTTAAATCACCCAGATGTTCCGAATCGGCTTGTGGTTTTCTGACTTTTTGTTTTGACTTCTAGATTTTAAAATTTTTTGAAAATCTCTTTTCTTTCTTTTTTTTCAATTTTTCTTCAGGAATTTGTGTTATAATCCAAAGTTGAATGGAGACCGTACAAATCGGAAGGATTTCTCGGCCGGAGGAAAACGAAACGGGAGGATACGAATCGGGCGGAAACGAAAGCGGAGGAAACGAAACGGGAGGAACAGAAGCGTGCAGCATTTTTGCGAAAAAGGCGTGCGGAAGGTTGCAAAAGGGCGGGGTTTATCTCTAAATCTCTTCCAATCTAGGAATCTCTCGTTCAATGCAGATGAACCCCGCCCTTTTGCAACCTTCCGCATGCCTTTTTTGCAAAAATGCTGCACGCTTCTGTTCCTCCCGTTTCGTTTCCTCCGCTTTCGTTTCCGCCCGATTCGTATCCCCCCGTTTCGTTTTCCTCCGGCCGAGAAATCATTCCGATTTGTACGGTCTCGTTGAATGAAAAAATTAATTCGATTAAAAAAAGATTTTCTGCAAATCCGTGCATTGTTGGGCGGTGGTGTTTGCGGACGGGATACATTCAGATGAGCCACTCGGCGCGCTGTTGGCAAAATTTGAATTTCATTGACTGGTTTTTAACGGTTTTCACAAATTTTTAAGATTTTGCTCAATAAAAAAGGTTGGAAACACAAAAATCTCAACAATACTCAGGTTCTTCACCATTAAAAACTGTTCAAAACCCAAAAATCTCCAAAAAATCAGATTTTTCGCTTTCCAACCAATTTTTCTCAATAAAACCGTTTACTACACAGAAAACCCCCACAAAAACCAAATTTTTCGCATTTCCAGGCTGACTGCGAAGATACAATGGAACAAAATGACTTTCGGGTCGTCACATCCTCCTCGGTCTATCGAAAAGTGTCCACGACGATATCGGGTGGGATGATTTCAAGTGCCGGAGGACAGAACGCCTACAGATACAGATATACGTTAGGAGATGTTAGTTTTTTATCGATTTTTAGATTTTAAAAAACAACATTTTCAGGTCTCCTCGACGAATGTAACATTGGACGTGAATGTTGGCACCGGTTGGACGCGAATACGACTGAAAGAAGTGCCCAAATTCATCGTGCACGCCTTCAACATGATCTGTAAATACGGAATGGACGTCGACGGAATCTTCAGGAAAGAAGGAAACTCGGCTCGCTTGAATCGTGCCGAAGTTCAGAATATCTACAAAGGAATCAGCGAAATTCCAAACGACTACACTGTCATCGACGTGTGCACGATGGTGAAGCGGTTTCTGCGCGATTTGAAACCGACGCTTTTGGATTCCGACGAGTTTCGTGCACGTCTTTTGAAGAAGGCGTGCCAGGCGAGAATCTCGAATTGTTTTGTGATGACGAGAGATGAGATGGCGGATATGTTCTACACGGATGATGGCTCTAAAGAGCGACAAGCGCCGCTGCTCTCCGATATTCACAGCTCCACGTTGGGTTATGTCATGCGACAGTTGTATCGGGTAAGTAGGAATTTCGCTAGAAATTCCGATTTATTGGCGAATAATATAAGTAAAAATGTTGAAAAATAGAGCCAAATTTAGCTGTCGAAATATTTAAAATTGATTGAAAATTCAAAAAATTCAGATCTCCCTCCACAACGATCAACACAAAATGTCCATTGAAAATCTGGCTGTGGTGCTTGTTGGCAGCGTTTTTGGCGACGGAATTCACGATACGAAGAAGAGCGGGCAGGTTCGACGGGGATCCAGAGACGACATTTTGGCACAGAAGAAACAGGATATCGATGTGAATGTGGCGGCGGTGAAGCTCTTGATTACTAATGTAGGTCATCCTTGCAAAATTAAAAAAATGATTTTTGTGTCATTTTAAATCAGTTTCGGGTGATTTTAAGTCATTTTTGGATTGATTTAAGCCACTTTCGGGTTATTTTTAGACATTTCCGGGTCATTATAAGCCATTTTTAGAGTGTTTTTGATACATTTTCAGGTTATTTCGGGCCATTTTTCAGTTAGGTTTCAGTTATTTTTACCAATACAGAAGCTGCCAATTTTACAGAAAAATTTGAATTTACATTTTTTCCAGGCCAACCTCATTGGCGTTCGTCGTGATCCATACGTCTCCAGCAACGCGATGCTCCGAAGTTCTAGCGCAATGCCACGTTGCATGTCCAGTGGCTACGAAACTGGTTCATCAGACGCCGATTGCTTATCAACAAAGACAACATCAACACTGAAAAGTGGGCAAGAACCAGGACCCGGACCATCGTCTCATATCTATCGTCGTGACTCGGAAGCGGCTCATAAGATAGTGACGGCTCGCAAGAAGGGTGAAAATAGCTCGAAGAAGAAGAGATCCGCGTCGTTCCTACCGAGTTTCCGGGATATTCGACATAGGCTGACGAATATGAAGCGAGCTAAGAGTCCTAGTCCAGAACGTCTTCAGACTGGACATTCTGATGTGGAACCCAAGTTCACTGATACAACAAGCTCATCGGATCTTTACACGGATCCTCAGGTTGCTCATCGAAAGAAGGTCGCTAGAAATGAGTCGAACACAGCGTCCACTGGATCCACAGCGTCTGGACGACAATCCAGAAGCCAGCAATCGAGACGTGGCAATACAAACGCCGCGCCAAGACTTGTTAATAACTCAGCAAAACCGACAATCGCCAAAATGTTCGACTCGGATTTAACGATTCCGAGCAGCAGAGCACTTCGAAGACTATCGGCTAGCGATCAGAATTCAGGATACGCCAAGCATCGGCTCTCGAATGAACAAATGAGTGTAACCGAGTTTTTGATGTCTGAGCATGAAAAAGAGCTCTCGAGCGCCGCTCCAACGGCTCTCATAAATTCAAAAATCCTGAAAAGAAATACAATGGTTTTGGGAGAGAACTCAAAATCAGCGGCAAAACACACGAATCGCCGGCACACCGCTCCAATCCATAATAATCGGCCACGTCGGAATCGACCTAATACCGTTGGCACCGGTCTGCCGCATCGAAAAGACTCATCGTCGATGGAGGAGAAGGAGAATCAAGGCGACGTTGAGACAGATGACACGTTGGAAGGGGTGGATCGCTCTCAATGGCTTCTGGAGCAGAAGGCGTTGGAAGCGCGGTCAAGACGGGCGGGACGGAAGCCAAAGCAGCCGAAGAGTACCGAGGAGTCGACAGCGAAGACGGTGGAGATGGATTCAGTGAATAAGATAGTGATGAGGAAAGATCTAGAAGAGGTGAAGCAGAAGAGCAAACAATTCTGTGATATGGCTACATCCCCAATGGTTATAGATACTCCAAAGGTAGGGTTTTCCAGAAGACGTTGTCAGAAGAAGACGTCTCCTATCTTCTGAAAACGCAGTTTTCTGAATATTTCACGTCGTCAACGCTGTTTTCCATGTGATTCCCGACATTTCGATACCCATATTGCCCCAGTTAGAAGAATTTTGAATTCAGAAGTCAGAAGACGTCAAAATTTCGAATATCACTGAACTAGGTCGATATGAGTATCAAAATTTCGGGAATCACATGAAAAAGATAGTTAACGACGTGAAATTTTCAGAAATTTGCGTTATCAGACATCAGAAGACGTAAAAATTCAGAATATCCCTAAACGGAGCTCTAAAAAAGTTTTTTTCTGAGACCATATGAATGATTTTCCAGACCTCTTCCCATGAAAACGGCCACGTATGGGTTGGCACGAAGCAAGTGGTCAATGTGACACCCACTCCGTCGATTGCCCGACGTCAGAGTCGTGCTAGACTATCCTACTCGAAGGCCACAGAGTCTCCACTAGATATGCCTGCATCGAGAAGAGAGTCGAGCCCATTGATGTCTCCCATATTGAAACATGTTACTATAACTAACAACTCTCCACCGTCTCAAGTGGTGACGTCTTCATCGCCAAGACTCACCCCGAAATCCCACGTGCTTTCCCCTCTGGTGCTTCGAATGGAACATCTCTCGACACCGACACCTCCACCAGTTCCATCCCATTCTCCACCATACCTCACTCCAGCACGTGAACCCGTCGCCGAGATGAAGAGAATCACAATCTCTGGTGTCCAACCTCGACGACCTCCGACGCCTCCATCCCATCCGAAAATGTCGAATCCGTTCTCACCGAAACTTCCGATTCGATCCGTAACTATTGATAATGGATTCGAGCTTCCGTCAACGGCAAAGGCTCCAGAATTCAAGCCAGAAAGTGGACCCAACCTCTTCAAACTCCCCCAGCTGCCTCGAAAAATGACAAGTCCATTGGCAGCATCCCAACGGCAACAACACTCAAAGTCCACTCTGTCCGTTACGAGTCGTCCGAATCTTCGAGAATCGAAGAGCATCGACCAGGACGCACTTCCGTTGCGATCGGCGCCACTTCACGGATCCGGTCAGTTGTCGCCGAGAAGTTCCGAGTATTTCGAGTTTGGAAAATATACGAACGCATTGAGAACCGCCACTGATGAATTTGTAAGTTTTTAGGAAAATCGTAAAATGTGAAATTATTAAAAATTCAGGCCTTGCCAAATAGAAAGCTGTCAGTTGAGCCCCGCCCATCGGTAGCGATTATTCGAAGTAATAACTGCGGATTGGTCAGATCGCGAGTCCATCATTTTCAGGTAAGAAGTTCGGTCGCAAAAATGTTTTTTCACGTCGTTAACTATCTTTTTCATGTGATTTCCAACATTTTGATACCCATATTGACCTAGTTTAGTGTGCTTCTGAATTTTGACGTCTTCTGACTTCTGAATTCAAAATTCTTCGAACTAAGACAATATGGGTATCAAAATGACAGAAATTACACGAAAAAGACAGTTGACGCTGCCAAAAACTCAGAATCTTGCGTCATCAGAATTTAGAAGACGTCAAAGTTATCAAAAACTTTTTTCCAGGAAATCGAACAGCTCCAACGTATCGACTCATCGATGAGCGGTCGTCTATCAGCACTGTCTCAGACATCCCTCCGAAGCAGTGACACGCATCCATCGTCGTCGGATCGCTTCTCCGATGTCTCCGATCTTCGACAGAATCTGACGTCATCCGAGTCGAACCGATCGTTGGAGTCGACACCGTCGACACCTACAGCCACCGCTGCCACGTCACGAGTCGATTCTTCCCAACATTTCTAAATATTCGTGTACTTTATTTTTTCTACATCAATTATCCGGGTATCCACTTCACTTTCTCTCTCTCCCTCTGTCTCGCATTATGATTCTCACTTCTGACGCGCCCCAGGCGTTCTTCTTGAGACGTACTTGAAATCTCCATGGTCCCTCTCGCTCTCTTTATAAAGTCTCATTTCTCATTTACGTCCGAAATTTCTTCCATCTCGCTCGCTTTTTTTCCTGGTGTGCGCATCTCAATACCGCACGTCTTCTGGCTCGCAGTTCGAATTAGAATTCACCACATTTTTCTTTATTTTTCCCTCTCTCTTCATCTGTTTCTGCACGTCTTCTCGTCTTCAGAGCTCCCCACCACTACCACTCCACGACTACAATTATTGTAGGCACCTAGAAAACAGAATCAACAATTTTCGTCTTCTCTTTATAGCTCTGTCTCTCTGTAATTCTTCTTGTCTCGTCTCTCTTTGGTATCACACAGAAATGAACCACCATCCCAACCTTCATCATCACTTTTATTTTCATTATTATATCATGTGCTTTACCTTTCCCATTCCCTCCATCGCACCTCTTTGTGTTTCGAATATTTATTTGTGTTAAGAAAAAGAGAAACTCGTAGAGATGAAACAAATTTGTCAAGGCGATCTTGATTCCAAATGCAATCGGAAGTCAAAGGATGGGATGTGGGGCTCAGGAAATGGTTTTGAATGAAGAGCTGAATCTAAGACGCGATTAAAAGGGTGGCTTGTAAAGATTATTAGAAGTTGAGGAAAAGGAAAAAGAAGGAAATCTGGAATACATGAACTTGAATCTAATTTACGTGACCTTTTAAACAAAAATCACTTTCTAAAATTACTACGTGAACCTTTAAAGAAATTTTATCGTTAACCTAAAAATTTACGTGAAGGGAAAAATCGATTTACGTTAACTCTAAAAATAAGATATGAATAAAAAACCGATATGAATTGAAAATTAATCGATTTACACGTAATTTTGAAAAATTACGTGAAAATCGATCGATTTTTTACGTGATTTTTTGAATTCGTTAAAAAAATAAAACGTCGTTTTACGAGAAGTTTTAAAAATTACGTGAATGAATAGAACATCGATAAACGTGAAGTTCAAAAACCGTGAACGAAGATTTACGTGAAATTTTGAAGAATTCCGTGACTTACAGTGTTTTTCCTGAACGTGGTGTAAATGCGCTCTAATGCGAAAATACCGTAATACTACAGTAAGATAGCGTTAGTGGAAAAAATCGTTTATTTTAAACAAGTTCCGGAAAAAAAACACGGTAATTTACGTGAACGGAAAAATCGATTTACATAAGACGTTGCCTTTTTTTTGAACGTTTTTATAGAGCATTTTCGCGTCACTTCAAGACCGCGATACTTCGTAACCACGATACTTCGAAACCGCGACATTTCGAAACCGTGGTATAATACAGGCGAAGGGATACATTTCAGACTACAAAAACGATTTTAGGGTTTTCGAATATGATCTTTCTGATGGAACACATTCTGACAGTAACGCGGTGTCAAAAAAATATACATGAACGAAAAAACCGATTTTTGTGAAAATTACGTCAACATCAAAAACATTTTCAGGGTTCCAAATTAGTTCCGCCCACATTACATCAAACTTATCGATCTGAATTGAGATTATCCAAAAGGGGCGTGGCTTGTCTTCTCCCACGTTTCCTCCTCCAAGAGAATGCTCAAAGAGCACGATTTCCAGGATCTTCATGTCTAATTTTTCCCTATATCCTCTGATAATTTATGTGCAAAAGATCCACCTCCATCTTCATCTTCTCCCACTTCTCTCTTTCCTTCTTTCTTTCACTACTTCATTAAATGAAGTATCATTAGGCGTCCGTCCCACATATACTCACACTATCTATTTTGTCTTGTTTTCCGCTTCTCTCTCTCCCCGCCATTTATTTTATTTTTTCGTTTCTAATTAGCTTTTGGTTATCTGAAAAATAGAGAACGAAAAGAGGTGTTTGCCTTCTTCTCCCTCATTTCCATTTTCATTATTTTTCCCCCGTTTTTTATACGGTCCCTAGAAACCAGCGATAGTTTATGCTCCCTTGATAATAAGATTTCGAATATTCAATTATGTTTTTTTAGTGTTCGCTGCCAGAAGGCCTTTCAGAACCTACCACCTGGGAGACAAAGCTAGCCGAGATGTTTTCGTAAGTTATATGAAGCCTTGGTTGTGGTTGTTTGAAGATTTTTGAGTATTTCAGTGTTTTTGTATGTCGTGTGTTTAGTTTTTGTCGTGATTTGTTCAGATTAGAGAATAGTGTGTTCAGCAAATGTCACTGAATCATACCTATCGTAACTACTCCAATAGAACAAACTCCCTAACTTTCAACTTTGAGCTCAGTTATCCCATATCCTGTAGAAGATATCAAAAAGTGGTCAACTAACTAAATGTGCCTCAAATTATATCAAACATTTTGGTAGTTTATCACTTTTACGTATCTCTTACAGGGAATGAAATATATGGGCTCAGCGTGGAATGTATCGGTAGTAGAGTGTTTACGGTAACTACCGTACTCCACAGAAAGAAGCTTCCAGTCATCGTTTTCATTCTAACATCATTTAGGTCAAGATTCTTTCGAAATCATAGTTTTTCATAAAACAGAATTGTTTGAGGGAAAAGAATTACGGAAAAAACTTGTAATAGAAGAGCCCAAAGCTGTCAAGTTCAAGCTCAATTATCTCGGTTCTTATTAAAGATATCAAATATGTGTTTTTGACAAAATATATGTGATGTTATGATAAGCAATTTATCAGTTGACAACTATTTCATATCTTTGACAAGAACCGAGATATATTAGCTCAAAGCTAAAAGTAAGGACCCCTTCTATGTATAACAGGATTTATGGCACATTTCAGAACAAAATTGTATCAGTTTACGAAGAATTTTGAATACAGAATTCAGAATCCAGAATCCAGAATCCAGAATCCAGAATCCAGAATCCAGAATCCAGAATCCAGAATCCAGAATCCAGAATCCAGAATCCAGAATCCAGAATCCAGAATCCTGAATCCTGAATCCTGAATCCTGAATCCTGAATCCTGAATCCTGAATCCTGAATCCTGAATCCTGAATCCTGAATCCTGAATCCTGAATCCTGAATCCTGAATCCTGAATCCTGAATCCTGAATCCTGAATCCTGAATCCTGAATCCTGAATCCTGAATCCTGAATCCTGAATCCTGAATCCTGAATCCTGAATCCTGAATCCTGAATCCTGAATCCTGAATCCTGAATCCTGAATCCTGAATCCTGAATCCTGAATCCTGAATCCTGAATCCTGAATCCTGAATCCTGAATCCTGAATCCTGAATCCTGAATCCTGAATCCTGAATCCTGAATCCTGAATCCTGAATCCTGAATCCTGAATCCTGAATCCTGAATCCTGAATCCTGAATCCTGAATCCTGAATCCTGAATCCTGAATCCTGAATCCTGAATCCTGAATCCTGAATCCTGAATCCTGAATCCTGAATCCTGAATCCTGAATCCTGAATCCTGAATCCTGAATCCTGAATCCTGAATCCTGAATCCTGAATCCTGAATCCTGAATCCTGAATCCTGAATCCTTAATCCTGAATCCTGAATCCTGAATCCTGAATCCTGAATCCTGAATCCTGAATCCTGAATCCTGAATCCTGAATCCTGAATCCTGCATCCTGAATCCTGAATCCTGAATCCTAAATTTAGCATCTAGAACCTTAACAGTCTGGGATCTAGAAATCTGAACTCCGAATGAAATATCCGGACTTTAAAATCCCCACTCCAGAATCCGGAATCAGGAATCCCAAATATGTAGAGAATCTGGAATCCGGGAACCGGAACGTAGCATTCAAAATTCAAGATCCGGAATCCAGGACCCGGAATCCAGAATCCAAGATTCGGAATTTAGAGTCCGGAATCTGGAATCAGGAATTCAGAATCCAAAACCAGGACTTGTGAATACAGAATCCCTACTCCAGAATGTTTCAAATCATGGGCAATTTTCACAAAAATTTTTGGATCTCCAAAATTAGCTTTTTCCCGTACATCCTACTTCCTGTACATCTCCCTACAATCTATAGATTCCTCGAAATAACCAAAATAAAGAATGGCAAGAACCAAAAATACATACATGTATTCGATTTCGTGTCTTTCTCCCATTTTTCACACACCCTCTTCCGATTGAACTTCACTAGCCTCCTCCTCTTTTTTGTTGTTTTTCGAGGGCTCAAATCCAATTTTTTAGTTTCATCTTGATACCAAACAGAGAAATGGTGTTGTTTTTTTCAGTGGAGCCGAGTGCGTAGTAGCCATTATTTTTGTTTTTTTTTCACTCGAACTGGTTTGGGGGTTTTTTTTTTCGAGATACATATAATCAAAAAACCTAGAACCAAAACATAAACGATAGGTTTAAATAACGGCTACTGGCTATATTTCTGTTTGGAGGCCCTATTTTTTTCCTTTTTTAAAGGGTCCCCTAAACTAGAATAAAGCCAGTCAACCGGTATTTGAGACCCGCTAATGATTCCTTTAACTACACTACCCTTGGTTTGAACTACCCTTAAAATTTTATAATGAAGTCCTTCTCCCAAAACTTCTCTTCATATTTGCCAAAACAGCACCACGACGGCTCCATTTCGCTTTTCCTTTTTTCTCCAAGAGCAAATAGTTAATCGTAGTCGACTCGAATTTCCTCCGTTGGTTGAGGCAAGATGAGAAAATAACTTGGCATCGGAAGACTCGGAAGATTATTCGGCGAAGAATTTTTTTGTAGTCGGGAGACGTTATGATCAATATTCCTGAGAAAATCTGGAGCTACATGGTCCAAAAATTTCGCTTCTTCAGTTTGAGAATTTTTAATTGAACTTCTTTATGCTCAATTTTTTGTGTAAGAATTTTTGTTGAATCGGTTTACTGTACTGGTCAATAAGCTACGAAAACGTATTTTTCAATTGATTATCGGTTATTTCGCCCATTTTCAGGTCTGGATCTCGGCTGTCAAGTTTCTGATCACTTTGAAAACCTTTGAGGGGGTGAAACAGACCTAGATTGAAAACTTTGCATTCATAGAATTTTTTTGAAAACTTCTAGTTTTTCAGCTATTTGCCGATTTCTAAAAGACACCCTTTTTTACGTTTTCAGTACAAAAAAGAGGTGTCTTTCGGAAATTGGAAAATATCTGATAAACTAGGAATATCCCGAAAACTCTTCTGTGAATTCAATGCTACGAATCTAGGTCTGTTTTACATAATTTGAAATTTTCAAAGTGATCGGAAACTTGACAGTCGAGTTCCAGACTTTCGGAAACGGCCAATGGCTGAAAACCAACTGAAAAAGTTTTTGATAGGTATTGTAAATCGATCTGAAAACTCTTTGCGAAGTTAAATAAATTTTTGAGCATAGTTTTGAAGTTCGATCATATTTTTGAAATTTCGATTCTCCACTCTATAGGTTACATATACCGTAAACCTGTATCAAAAGGACCAGCCCTTCTATATGTACATACCTTCAGAAGGCCCTTATAATACAGGAGCCCTTCAATTAGAGGGAGCACTTCTGTTTTTCCGTTCATTTAATATTGGTGAACTCTCGTTCAAAATTCATGGAAATGTCTCAATTTCACCAAATAGGGCAAGTTTTTGAGCACAAAAGTGTTTCAACGAATTTCTGGAATTTTTTTCATTGCAAAAAATCATGAAATTTTCAACTTCAAACAACGCATTTTGAGGGGGCCCTTACATTTTTCGGTGTCCCTCTCCAACGGCCCTTTTAAAGAAATCTCTGAACTTTTTTTTCTAGCTCTGAACCAATCGGACCCGCTTTTCTTCTTTTTTTTTTTGCAATCCTCCACCCCCAACCAAAAGTTGTCTGATCTCCTTCTCTTTTTTTATCCATAAATGGAAAAGCGATGAAAAATTGAATAGGCTCAAAATGAGAGACATCTCCTTCTTCTCCTCTTCTTTCACAATCAATGCCTGGTTTCGACCATTTCTGGTGAGCTCTCATTTTCTATTCTTCGGAGAGAAGCGACAGCGAAAAAAAAATTGAATGAGAAAAATTTATTTGTTTGGCGTATCCTATCCTCTGTGTGCATGTGTGGATATGTCAAATGCTCTGTTTTGTTATTGAATGGATTCCAACCCCATTGCAAACGGACACACATGCCCCAGAATGGATAATATTACGGATATTATTCAAGCCAATTTTTTTTTCATGGAATCTCGCATTTCCCCTAAACAGTCAACTTTCAGCCCTTATATCTCACTTCCTGTAAAAGATATCAAAGTATGGTCACCTGATAAAATGTTCATTATAAAATCAGACACATTTTATCAGTTCATTACTTTTTGATTTCTCACAGGAAACGAGACAAATTGGCTCAAAATCGAATGTAGTGTTTCAAGGTACACGAGCCATTTTTCTATTAGGAATATTGATTTGCAAGATGAACTAGACACAGATGTCCTCAAAATTACTTCATTAGATTTGAAAAAAATTGAAAATGAAAAAAATTGGTCGAAGTATACCGAAACTGTCAATTTGACCGTAATTTTCTCGGTTGCTGTGAGAGATATCTGAAAATTGTTGTCGGAAATGTTCATTTTAATATCAAGCACATTTTGTAATCGAGTATTCTTATGTAATTGAGTTTTTTGATATCTTTGATAACAACCAAGATATCTAGTGTTGATAATTAGAGAGGCCTATTTTTAGTTCTCACACTTAAAGTGCCGTTCAACCTGTAATAGAAGGGCACCCTTAGCGCTTAAATTGGAGCTTAAATATCTCAATTTTTATAAGAGATATCAAAAAAGTGTTTACTGCTAGAATGTTGTTGATATCATGATGAACATTTTATCAGTTGACAGATTTTTGTTATCTGTTATAGAAATTGAGATAATTGAGCTCAAAGTGGGAGTATAGGGTGACCTTCAGAGATGTCCGGAATGACTTTTTTTAGAAACGGAATCCGGAATCCGGACAAATCAAAATTTCACGGAATCCAGAATCTGGAATGAAATTAATTTTCCGAAATCCGGAATACGGAATCCGGAACGAAAAATCCCGGAATCCGAAATACGGAATCCGGAACGAAAAATCCCGGAATCCGGAATCCGGAATAGGGAATCCGGAATTTTGAGGTTTCCGATAGGCCGAAAAACTTTCAAAAACACATATTTTGCTGTATTTTTGCATTGTTAGTCGCGGAAGTTTGAAGAAGTCAAAGAATTCCAGCAGATTAACACATTTTCTGAAAAATCAGGAATAAAAAATTTTCTCGGAATCCGGAATCCGTCATCCGGACGAAAGATAATTTTCGTGAATCCAGAATACGGAATCCGGACAGAAAATTTTTTCACGGAATCCGGAACCCGGAATGAATTAAAAGCACGGAATCCGGAATACGGAATCCGGGATTCGAAAATCTCTGGTGACCTTATATTGGTTACGGTACCTGAAAAGAGTTATCCAATGAAATATGTGTTTTAATATCATGCATATTTTGTTAATTGATAATTTTTCGATATCTTTGGCAGCAATAAAGTCTATTGATTATAATTAGAGATGCCTATTTCAAACTAAGATTTCCAAAGAACAAATTTCACCCCCAAAAAATACTCTCGTCATAATCTCATCCCACAGATAACATGCATCATTCACCAACCTCATCATAATCATCGCTTTCTGTCCTCCTCACACCTTTTTAAATCCTACTCTTCTTGTGTTTCTTCTTCTTTTTCTTCTCCTTCCACCATCTGCGCCTCCACGTCTTCAATCCTCGTGCTCCTATCGATTCCGTCTGACACCCTCTCGGACTTGAGCACTCTTCCAGCTGTTGTGAAGGCTTCGCGTGGACCCAACGACTTCTATTTTCCTATTCACATACACATAATAGTGAGAAAAAGGGGGGAGGAGGAGGAATAAGAGGGAAGAGAAGAAAAAGATTTCTGTACTTTTGGACCTTTTTGGGTAATTTCTTGGCTCTAATTTATGACTTGAGGTATTGCTCATCCTTTCGAAATTTTCTAGCTGACATCCTCGATTTTTTGAGCCCTCTTTCCCTTTTTCAATTCTCCTTACTCACACTTGACAAGTTCAGTTCAGCTGTCATGAATGGAAAAGGAAAAATGAAAAACTTTATCCTCTTTTTTCCTTTCTCTTATAAACCATTCAAGTGCTCTCTTTCGTTTCAAAAATCTTCCCTTTTTTCCTTTTTTTTGTCAAAAGCGAGTCGCTCCACTGGATTATCATGAAAGGAGAAAGAGCTCTTTTCAGAGAGTGTCTGCCTTTGACATTTTTGACACTTTTGGTTTACATTCTTCCAGGTTTGCTTAAAGAAGTGTTCTAACTTTCTCAGTTTTCTGTAATAGATCCTTTGAAAAGAGACAATGAAAAAGAGACCATAATTTTTAAAATCTCCTTTTGAATTTCAAATTTTATAGTTTTTACAAAAATAGCATTCCAATCTCACCTTCATCTTTAGAATCCCACCTTTTACTATTACCGTATTTCCTCTGATAGAATCCCACCTGAACCGTCAACTTTAAGCTTAATTATCTCGATTCTTGTGAAAGCTATCAACATTTTCTCAACTGATACTATTAGTGATATTGTGATAAACAATTTATCAGTTGACAAAATGTTGGTATCTTTCACGAGAACCGAGATAATTAAGCTTAAAGATTGGGTACACTTCGATTTGAGGAAATGCGGTATTCTTGTCTGGTAGCAATGAAATTTTATCAAAAGGAGTATCATTGGACCTGCCACAAAATTCCCTGCGCCTTTGAAGTTACTTTCCAGGCTTCTCGGAAATAATCATTTAAGCCCATTTTTCTTAATTTTTTTTTGTTGATGAAATCAGCAAAGAATGTATTAGAAAATTGTCGAAAATCAAGGAGACTAGGCTACAAATTGGAAAAGTTTAGAAACTTTAAAGGCGCGTGAAGTTTAAGGGCACAAGGCGACAATGCGCCTTTATGTAAATTTTCGGTCTCAAGGTCCATTGCCGCCGGTTGAGAATAACAGTTTTGCTAGACTAAACATTTCGATGAAATAAGTTCCAGATTTATTCTCTCTAATACACCAAAAAATAGGTGAACTATTGTCTTGATAAACCCATTTTCTTGTATTTTGAGATAATAAAAACCTTTCCCCTCCATCATTTTTTTTCCAGCGTATTATTGTTGGGGGTAAGCCCCTCCACCACACAATTCTCTCCTCTCTCAGCTTCCATCCGCCGCTTCCTTTTCACGAAATTTTCACTCTTCCTCTTCTCTTTTTCACTCTGCTTTGTTCTTCCAGCCCCAAAATCGAGAATTTCCCTTTTTTTTGAATGGGTGATTGAGTGAGAGTAGGGGGACATTCATTTTCACACCTACTTCTGTTTTTCTCGCTTTTTGTGTTCCAGACAAAAATTCAGGCAGGACAGGAACTTATTTTCCATTATTTCAGTTCACACTAAAAATACAAAAAAAGCGTTTTCGACTGAGAAAATTGTTTCAGGTCTTTTAGACAGCTGAAAATAAAATTTTAGGTCACTTGGAAGCTGGAAATTTCATTTTTGAGCTGTTTTTAAGATGGAAATATATTTTTTAAGTGATTTAAGCCTGAAAATTTGTGTATTTTTTCTTGCAACTATAAAACTGAAAACCCAATTTTTAAAATTCTTTAACCACTCAAAAATGACCTCACTAACTGTTAACTTTGAGCCTATATAGCTCATCGCCATTGAAAATTCAACACTTTTGGGTCATTTTCAAGATGAAAGTTCCAATTTTTTCAGTGACTTTTTTTGGTTTTTTAGTTTCGGGAATCAAAATTCAGCTTTTTTCATCCCAAAGTTCAAAAAACGTTCTCAATCCAACTCTTTCGTCTTCTAATCTACACGCAACTTTCCAAAACTCGCATGCATAAAACCTAAAAATTATTCATGAGATGCTCCCTGAATAAATTAATTTGCGAAAAAAAATTGGAATTACCAGTTCTATAACACATCACTTTGAACTTTTGACCAAAAACAAAAAGTACCTAATTCCCCTGAAAAAGAAAAATGACACCAAGAGATTTTGATCAGGTCGTGTGAAAATGCGAGACAAAAAATATTCCAGTGAGACTTCTCCCCTGCTTTTTCGATGTCTTAGTGCTTCTCAATTTTTGCTCACTCATCTCTTTTCTTCTTTTTTTCTTTTTTTGGGACCGCCCGTTTCTTCTCCTTCTTTCTTTTCCTAACGAAGTATTTACGCATTGCTGAGCTCACATTAGTGGTTTGAATAGATGGATGCTCCCTTGACTCCTTTTTCATCTTTCCAAAAAAGAAGAAAAACATGGGTTTCTTCCTTTTTCGGTTGATAAAAAAGGGTGTTCAGAGAGAAAAAACACCTGTTAAGCAGTCCGTTTTATCTTATGTAATTAACAAAACACTAACGGAATGTCCTTCAAATGGTCAACTTTTTGTCTCATTTCCTGTGCATGATATCAAAGTGTGGTCAACTGACGAAATGTTTATCATAATATCAGTCACATTTTATCAGTTTACTACTTTTTGATATCTGTCACTGTAATCTAGATAATTGGCGTAAAAGTTGAAAGTTCGGGGCACTCTGATAGAGTGACTCTCTCTCTCTCTCTCTCTCTCTCTCTCTCTCTCTCTCTCTCTCTCTCTCTTTCTCAATTGATCTCATTCAATCATTGTTGTCTCTATAGCATTAACCTGCATACTGTATATCATAACAAATATATTTTTCAGGTAATTTTAAACAAACCCTCAGATTAATACATCTAACCATCTGAACTAACCAAATAGTAAAAATACTAAACCATGTCAGATCCGGATTTCAGGTAAAAAACGGTTTTGTGTGAACTTCTCAGTGACGTATTTACGTTTTTTTTTGCCGTGAAAACAATGTGGGCTCTATTCCAGTTTAGGAGTCCTAAAAAGGGAGGGACCCAAAAAGCGGTGACCCCGAAAAAAGGGGCACTAAAAGAATAAGGGATTCTAAAAAGAATTGGACCAAGAAAAAAAATGTTACCTTGACTGTGGGTCCCTTGTTCTTTTCTTCAGATTCTCCTTAAACTTCTCAGAACACCTAAACTGGAACTGAGCCAAAAGGTGTGACCTAATTATGTCTATTGTGATGAGTGTGTGTGTACTTCTCTTGGTGATATATGTGAAAATGTGAAAAGAAGTATTCACCTGCCTTTTTCATTCAACTCGGGCTCTCTTTTTACAGCCCATCTATTGGAATTTCTAATGAAAATGTCCAACGACTTCTTACCCTTCTCCCCTCACCCATCATCATGTCTCCTCATTAGAAATTTCAGAGAAATACGAGTAGAGCCTGCCTGCCTACAAGGCCTCTCGGGTTCGGTAGTTATGTTTTCCGCCGTTATTTCCTCTGATATGTGTATCACATTCTTCACATCAACATATTTTTTGCTACGCCACATTCTATATTTTTTCTCATTTCCGTCCCGTTTTTTTTTTGGTTTTTTCTCGTTTTGTTCATCTGGTTATCTTGTCTTGTATTTAAGTCAATTCGTTATGTAACATTGTATTTTGTGTGAAAAATTATAGTATTCAAATTTTTGGGAATTTAAAAATCGAAGGAATCGCTTATTTGTCACGATTAAGCAAATCCAATAACCATAAACACTATAATAGAGGGTCACCTATAACTTGCAATTTGAGCCCGTATATCTCGGTTTCTGTAACAGATATCAAAAAGTAATCAAATTACAAAACGTTTATTTTAAAATGAAAAGTAATTTATCAGTTGTCCACTTTTTGATATCTTTCACAGGATCCGAAATAAGTTGGTCCAAAACGCAAGTATAGGATGGCCGTCTATTATAGTGTTTACGGTATTGAAGCAAATCCAGTAAGATCGCAAATTTCAAAAAACCCGGAAAATTAGGAAAACAAAAAAGTTAGGGAATTCTTTCAGTTAACGTTACGACTACAGAAAACGACATTTCGAAATATTCAAAATTTTGGAAATTTTCCATTTTTTCCGAAGTTCCAATTTTCTGTTTCTTTCCAATGGGTTGTGTTTTTCTATGTTTTGAAAATTATGAACATTTTGAAATTTTATCAAACTCCCCAATTTTCCAAAAAGTCATATTTGCTAAATCTCGGCCGGCCCGCGGGCCAAAGAACTTCTGATAAAATGTTCCCAAAAATCCAGTTTTCTCTCAAAAAATGACTCTTGAAAATTTTTGCCTCAAAAACCCGGGCCAGCCAGGCCAGTGAAAATTCCTCCACCGGCCCGACCCGGCCCGGCCCGCGGCATGTATGCAAAAAGTTCAAAATATCTGTGAACACTCTACTAGAGTGACCATCCTCTGACCCTAACTTTTGATTTTCAGCCAATTCATCTCGGTTCCTGTAAATTATATCAAAAAGTGATCAACTGATAAAACATTGGTGATATTATGATAACAATTTTATTAGTTGACTGTTTTTTGATATCTGTCACAGAAAATTAGTTATATGGGTTAAAAATTGACAGTGTTGAGGGGCATTCTATTATAGTGTTTACGGTATGTTCAACTGAGCACAACTTGAAATTTTTAAACTTCTGCAGAAAAAAATTCTGAAAAAATTCATTTTCCAATAAACCCAATCCTGCCTTAAAAAATTGACACTAGTCACAAGCCCATCCCCCCAAAAGCAATAATCTAATATTGCTCTTCCCTCTCTCCTTTTCTTTTCCCCCTCCCTGAGCCACTGAAATCTAATAAAACCTTTCCGGAGCTCGCCTCCGCTTAAAAGTACATTTTTTTATGAGAATGTCAATGAGAGAGATACAAGAAGGGAGAAACACACAAACACACAAAAAATAAAGAGAAGGCCTCCGGGAAAGCGCCCCGAGGACCCTTGAATAAAACCTATGTTTGATGAAGGGGTGGGTTGCTCTTCACACATGCTCCTTTTTTGACGTGGTGTATGTATTTTTATGTCACATCGTTTTTTTTTGAAGTGTCTTAATGTGGTTTGCATCGTTTCGACTTCTCCTAGTTTCCATTGTCATCCATTTTTGGTCTCCTACCTACAAAAATATGTTTTCAGCATGTCCGTGTCCAAAAAGAAGGACGAGGACAAGGAGAAAAAGTTTCTGGGACGACTACAGTACAAATTGGACTATGATTTCGATAAGAACTCGGTAATTCTTTGTGAAAAAATTGTGAAAAATTCTATTATCTCATTTTCAGCTAACAGTGGTCATTGTCCAAGCCGAGGAGCTTCCAGCTATGGACCTTGGCGGAACTTCTGATCCATACGTCAAGTTATTCCTTCTTCCAGAAAAGAAGAAGAAGTTTCAGACAAAAGTTCAACGAAAATCGTTGAATCCGGTGTTCAATGAGAGTTTCACTTTCAAGGTAAGATATTCCAAAAATAGGTTTTTCTAGATTTTAGATTTTCAGATTCCCTACAGTGAGATCAATTCGCAGACACTGGTTCTGAACGTTTTCGATTTCGACAGATTTGGAAAGCATGACCAGGTAGGTGATTAGAGAGAATTTTCGTGGTTTCATGGAGTTCCGGGACCTAGCTAGTACAGGATTTAAGATGTTATGTTACCCGGACTGATAAAAATGGGCATAACTACAAATATACGTATTTTGGAAGCACGAAATTTGGTAGAATTATTATTTTATGTTGGATTCAAAGCTACTAGAATTTTTAACACGATTCATCTAGCCTAGGTCTTGTTATGATTGCTCAAAGATAAATTGCGTAATTTTTCTTGAACTTTGAAAAGCGTTAACTCAGTTAAAAGTTATTCAAATAATTTGAAACTTGTCCATCTTACGGATGAATATTTTGAATTTGAACCCTCCAAATTTCAGCTCAGTACAGCGCCCCAGTCAAGTGTTATGCTAGTACAAGTTTTGTTAACCCTGTAATATCTCGAATTAGGTATTTCCTCTACTTATGATCGAGGATTATTTAGAACCGGAAAAATGACCAAAACTCGGAAAAATCAGTAATAAAAATCCTGTGAACTTGAGCCAGAGAATTGCATATAATTATGAGCTGTCTCAATTTTTATTCAGACACTGAAATAGACCAATGCCCTCTTTAAACAAGTCAAACATTTTCAGATTGGTCAAATCTCAATCCCCCTCGGAAAAATTGACTTGGCAGCGTCGATCGAGAAAACCGATCTGATCGAAAGTCCACCAGAGAACCGTTTAGGAGAAGTATGCCTAGCTCTTCGCTACGTTCCTAACAAGAACAAGCTATCGGTTGTGGTTATGGAGTGCAAGAATCTCAAGAAAATGGACGTCTTGGGATTGTCGGATCCATATGTGAAGATCTATTTGATGATGGGCACGAAGCGTTTGGAAAAGAAGAAGACTACGATTAAAATGAAGACTTTGAATCCATACTATAACGAATCGTTCAGTTTCGATGTAACTCCCGAGAAAATGATGGTAAGAGTGAGGAGTAGAAAGGGTTCAGTAATGCTTGGGGTTTTCAGAGAGTCCATCTCCATGTTACCGTTTCGGATTACGATCGAGTCGGATCCAATGAGAGAATCGGACAGGTATGATTGAAAAAATTAGAATAATCTGGCCTCAGAAGAAAAACTTTTTTTGAATGATCTGCAAGTTTCAGAAGGCCCCTCGAATAGAACCTCACCCAGACCGTCAACCTTGTGCTCAATTATCTCAATTACTGTGAAAGATATAAAACATTTGTCAACTAAAAATTGTTTATCACCCACATTTGATCAGTTGATAAATGTTCGCTATCTTTCACAAGAATCTGGATAATTAAGCTCAAAGTTGACAGTTTGGATGTGATTCTATTAGAGAAACTACGGTAGATTTCTAATTTCGATGATAACTGAAATTTTCATGTTCGTACTTCATGGAAAACTTGTTTCGCTCTTATTTGCTAAACTTGTTGTCGAGTGCAGTCTTTAGAAATCTCCACTAATTTACCTCTTTTTCCCTTTATTTTCCTTTGTTTTCTCTCATTCTATTAAAAAACCTCATTCAAACCTCCCGCCCTGTCGACTAAGCGCGCCCCACCGCACGGGTCTCGCAGCGATAATATCAATTTTTCAGGTTATCATTGGAACATGTGCCACCGGCGTGGCTCTGAAACAATGGAACGATATGCTGGCTACACCAAGACGATCAGTAGCTCAATGGCACACTTTGGTGCCATTCAACGACGATTAAATTAATCGCCCTTCCTTCTAAACTTGCTTGCTTCAAAAATATATATTTTTGTAATCTAGAATTTCCCAACCTATCCAACTCTTACCGCTAGAATCCAAACAGAGCCCAGTCGATCAATTTCATTCCCCCCTTGCACATTTCGATTTGTTTATATATTTATTTTTCTCTTCCACCTATCCTTTACCGTAGTCTTCCAGTTGACTCATCCTGTCTCCCCTCTCTCTATATTCTTCTCTTCCAGAATATCGAATTTCAATAACAATTATCATTCCACAACCACTTTTTCCATTCATTTTCTCGCTCTCTCCTTTCATTTTTGCTTCTCTCTCTGTTCATCCGAACCATTCCTTTATTTGTGATTTGTCTTGAGATAGTATTTTCACAATGTATACTTTTTTCTCTCTTAAAGAAAACCATATTTTAATTTATGTGCACAAATCTTTTCAAGAAAAGTGGAAGAAATGTATAAAAATTGAAAAAAAAATGATCGAAAAATGAAAAGAAAAATCATAACCAAATTTCAAAGGCCAAAATTATCTTTTCAAACTAGGTAAGTCTGTAAAGATAATTTTGTTTTTTTTTGAGCCAAAAATATATATATATAATTAGGCACATAATTCTAAGATACAATCTGAGGTACAAAGTGGTTCAGATGTACAAAAATCACGATTCGGGGGTACATGATTCGGATTTTTCAGGTATTTTGTACCCCTAAATTGCATTGTTCCAAAATGATACCAAAATGTTTATAGACTCCAAATTATTTTTCATACCGTACTGTAAAACCTGTAATAGAAGGGCCCCCACACTGTCAAGTTTGAACTCAATTATCTCAATTCCTATGCAATATTCAAAAATTCTGTCAACTGATAAGATATTGGTGCTGTATGATAAACAGTTTATCCTTTGACAACTTTTCTGTATCTTTGTCAGGAACCAAGAAAAACAGACTCAAAATTAAAAGTTGGAGAGCCCTTCTTTTACAGGTTTTACGGGTTCTTCTGTGTTGTTCGTTAGAGTATGCGGTCCAATTTTCAGAAAAACTACAAATTCAGCTTTCCAGATTACTTTAAAATGCATATCAACTTTTGTTTGCTCTTTCTAACCACTATACTTCTACAATCCAATGCGAACCATTTTACATTCGACGCATCCACTCAGATGAGCAGTGCCGAAAACTGGCTCCATGAAGAGATACCGTGTATTGGTATAAAGTATTCAGTCTTAAAAGCATATAGCTTTAATTGTAGGAGACGAAATCCGATTTGACAGCAGTTTGCCAGTGGTGGCATTCATGGATCATAATGTTAATGTAAGTTCAAAAATATGAATTCCTTAATAAACCTGTAATATGTAGAAGCGTCCCTAGGTTTTCAGATTGAGACAATTTATCTTGGTTTCTCTTTCAAATATAAAAAACTTGTTAATTGATAAATTGTTTATCATTTTTGCCAAGCATTTTATCACTTGACGCGTTTCTGATTTCTCTAATAGGAGCCGAGATAATTGAGATCAAACTTGACAGTGTGAGAGGCCCTTCTATTAGAGGTTTCACGGTACATTTGCTTTTCGTTGGTACCATTTGGTATCTAAAAAATGAATCAATTTAAACAAGCCCTACATAATCATTTAAAATATAGATTTTCAGGTTGAATCGATCTATCTACCCAAAAATGGGATCATTGTATTCACCGATAACGGCATCGATTTGGGCGGTGACTCTAATTGGCAATGTGCGAAGGACCATTTGAAACAGCCAGAACGTACTACCCCATTGTTTTAGAACAAAAAATCCAAGAAAAATAATTTTCAGAAAAGTTCTATACCAGTGAAGATCGTCACGATACATCATTTTACAACCCGAAAAATTGGATTCCCGATAAGAGATTTTTTCTTCACATGAACCAAGTGCCTTGTGAATATGTGAGTTTCAAATTGCAAGTTTTTATCATGAGCCGTCAATTGTATTATAATATTTCAGGATGACGTCACTGTCTCTTCCATGTCTAGTGCTCAAATCTATCTCGATCTTCCTATTGAAGTCAACAGATTCCGTTATTATAAAAGATCTGTAAGTTTTTGTCTTTAAAAAATAAGTTTTTTACGCAAAGTATATGGCGACACAAGAAAAAAACGGTTATGGGGCAAATTACTCGTAGAATAGGGGATCAATGGGATGGAGGGACGGAGCGGATGGAAGCGTAAGCAAAATGAACATAAGCAAAAATATAAGTATATGACGGAAAATGATACAATGAATGTACAGTGGAGCGCAATAGGCGGAAAAGGGAGATCGGAGTTATGGCATCTGTACAATCGTGTCACCGATCGCCCAGATTCCCATTTTCATCTCTCGAATGATGAACGAGATGAAGATGTTCCATGCATCAAGTGCGGCTTCTCGTTCCTGCAAAATAAATATATTTGATATACTATTTTTCACAGAGAGCCCTTCTATTACAGGGGGCCCTTCTATTTTTCCATTGAAGGGCCCTTCTAATACAGGTTTTACAGTAATGCGTATAGTGTGACAAGCCGTTGGTAGGTTACCGTGGACTAAACTGTTTGTACTTCGGGAATGAAGCTACCCAGCAACTTCTAGGTCCACTGAGCCGCGGAACCTACCAACTACAGAAGTACCCAAACCAAAGAAAACTTCTTACTAACCTGAGTTGACGAGAACTGCACTTCTGAAATGATGCTCTGAATTGTATACTTGAACTCCTTCCATACAGATGATGAGAACACAATTCCTTTGTCGTAGTGAACCGCTCCGACTCGGCGAATTCGCATAATTATATACTACAAAATAGGGGATCTATGCAAAGATAAGACTCTATTTTTCCTTACACTTTCCGCCTGATTAGTCCGCATCAGCTCAAGCAGCTCTGCGATGAACCCGGATATCCGTCCGCCAATTTCTTGGAACTTGGCGTGATCAATGCTCCGTTTGCATGAGCCGTTGAGTAGGGAGACCTTCTCGGGTTCCGGTAACGTTTTCTTACACATTGTTGGATGTTTCCGAATCATGTTCCATGCAACTCGGACTCCAATTTCTCCATTCGTCATTTCATTTGCCTTCTCCCAAGAGGAGATTAGAATGGACAACCGGTCTCCCAGCAGTTGGCTGAAACTAACAGATTCTAATAATTCTACTTGTTCCCGTTTTACGAACTCACCCAGAATCACAAATCGTCTTCTTTCGCTTAATGGTTTTTCTCTCGATAAGTCGTTGGCTTAGCCATTCTGTTGCTTTGAGGTAGATCAAGCAATTTGTTGCAGAATTGATGAGTATCATCAAGTTGCTAATATCAATGACATAGTAATTTGTGTTCTCCCCGATCACTTCAAAGATGTCAAGTGCGAATGTGAGACTTCGAAACGCTAGGAACTTGACCACAAGCATCACAGAGATCACTGTATTCATACTTTCTCTGGTGGCGAATCTATCCAATAAGCTATCAGTCATTTGGAAAAGTTGGCGTCGTGATCGGTTGGACCCTCGAAGGTAGAATAGAGTAATAGCGCTGAGGAAAATAATCAGTATATTTGGTCCCACAGACACCAAGAGCATCCTTATAACAACCCGGTAGTACGAGTAGAACTTGTTTTTCCTGAGCCATGTGAGGGTGAGTTGGAACGAGGTAGAGTTGGTTAATGCGTTGAAGCATGGCGTCGAGTTGATTTCGAAAAATGCCGGGAGGTTGAAAATGACTGCGATAATTGATAAGACCAAAGGTGTTCTGAATAACCGGCGATACTTGGAACTATGCATAAATGAGATTCGTCGTTCGGCTCGGAAGGAAGTGGAAGGAATGGGAGATCGTGAGGAGCGGAATGGGTCTCGAGTAGCAATGAATCGTTGCATTGTAATGGAGACCACACACCAAGTCTGAAAATGTTCAGAATTTTATAAAACTTAAAAGTTTTAGCTACTCACCGATGCCGTATTAGCAATGTGCGATAGTGCATGGACCCAGGGTACAAGCGAATTGATGTTGATACCATTCATATTACCCGAAAGTCCGATTCCCTTGAATCCATAATAAAAGAACGCGGACCACAGAAGTACAGTATCCCAGAACGCTAGAGCCAACATTGACACCGCCAAAGCGAAGCCTCGGTTTTTGTCGATCGATGTGACGTGTACACTTTTGACGCCATTCAGGTTCCCCATTGTTCCGATAATAATGACCGCACATGTTACGTAACCATTGATGAATGTCGAGAAGTGACTGAAAGAAAGCTATGGTTGTTTGTTTCAGTGAGAGAAAATCTGATTTTTTCGAATGGATTTGCTTTAAGCAACTTGCTTAACATAATGCGGAAGTTCCTGTCCTTCTGCACTTTTGGTTCAAATTTGATTCTTGTTAGGTCAAAGTTTGAGGTTTTGAGAAATATGAACTCAATAAAAAAGGTGTTCAAGAAAACAAAAATGAATAAATTTGACTTTAATTTCGCAAAATTACTAGAAGTTTTCACTTCCTCAAAAATATTAAATGTATCCAAACTACTTTGAGCAAGACCCTCAATTTTAAGGCTTTAAATCTAATTTCCTGTTCCAGATATCAAAATGTGATCAACTAACAAAATATTTATCATAATATTAGAAATATTTGGTCAGTTGAACAATTTTTGGTATTTTTTTACTGAAACACAGATAACTCATCTCAAATTTGAAAGCTAAGGGATCATTCTGTTAATGATTACGGTAGGTGAACTTTGATCCCACATACCTCGTTTTCTGTAAGAGATATCAAAAAGTATTGAACTGACAAAATGTTTGTCATAACATCAATACGATTTTGACAGTTGACCATTTTCTGGTATTTCTTACTGGAACCAAAATAGATTGGCTCAAAGATAACAACTAGGGAAATCTAGGGGATCAGTCTATTAGAGTATTTACGGTAAGTTAAAATTGAACAAGTTCAACTTCTTGATCCAAAAAAAAAAACAAAAAAAAACTCACGAATAAGTCTTTGTGTGTTGTGGTAGATAGCATTGTACGAGGAGGTGGACGTCATCAGTGTCATTCAGAAGTGGCGCAAGAGTTGTCGTTGTGATAAATCCCATCGTTGCAATCGTTAATAACACATTGTCTGTGTTTTATTTGCTGCAAAACTTAATTGGTTGAAAAAATATTTAGTATCTTAAAATAAAGAAAAGTTCGCAAAAATTTAAAACTATGATGTTGAATTGGACCAATAGGGAATTGAAGGATTGAATTAGAAGATAGAGATGCGAACCACTTTTTTTGGGGAAACGTGCCCTTTTTTGCACGAAACCTGACTAAATTACAAACTGAGCCTCTTCTCTCGTAGCACATCGAAGTTCTCCACTCAAAAAGAGATAGAGAAGGAAATAGAGAAAATACATATCCGCAAGAATCAATTTTGACTGATACGGAAGTGCATGTAGCAGAATTAATAGGTTGGTCGAAAAGTAATGCGCGTTTCTGATTCATAGTAACTGTCGGACACTTTCTGCCAACACATGCTCAAAGATTCAATGACTCTCTCAAAGTATAACACTGGCTAGAAGTGAAAATAGTTTGCACTGAACGCGCATTACTTTTCGTCCAACCTAATAGAAATAAAAAAATATCAAAACAAATAGGAATTCGTACAAAATTGGTAATTATAGATAGGGCGAACCCCTCGTTTCAAAGTCCAATTTGAATATAAATAGAAATTTTCAGAAAATGGGAAGAGATGAGATGAGGGTGGAAAATATAGTTTAGTTTTGCTAAAAGTGCAATTCCAAACACCATAAAATTTGTCAATGAACGGCCTAGTTAAAATTTAGAGGACCCTTCTATTAGAGGTTTTACCAAAATTACGAATGGGGTTCATTCGCTTTGCGATCGTCAACTACCGTAACCTAAATTGAAGGTTATCCTATACTCGGTTTATGAACTCAGTTATCTTCGTTCCTATATGAGATATCAAAAATATGCCAACTGATAAAATGTTTGTGATATTATGATAAACAATTTTTCAGTTGATAACTATTTTATAAATTTCACAGAAAACGAGATATATGGGTTATAAAGTTAAAATTTAGAGAGCCATTCTATTAGAGATTTTACGGGAATTACGGCTGAGGGTCATCCCCTTTGCGATTCTAAACTACCGTAACCGTGAACACTCTTGTAGAAGACATCCCTATACTTGAGTTTTGAGCTTAATTATCTCGGTTCCTAAGAGAGATGTCAAACATGTGTTAACTGATAAAATGTTTGTTATATTGTGATAAACAACTTATCAGTTAACAACTTTTTGATATCGTTTACAGAAAATGAGATAAATGAGCTCAAAGTAAAAAAATTATAGAATTCTTCCATACAGGTTTTGCCATAATTACTTCTGGACTTGAGAAAATAGTGAAACCTGACTTTTCTTTGTTATAAAAAGAGAAAGAAAGTATGACTAACATGTATTGTTCTCCTTTTTATGCAAACATGTGCATTTCTAGATAATGAAAAGTGATCAGCTAGCTAATTGAATGGAGGACGCGAGGAGCAAATCTCGAGAATCTTCTAGAAATACCAATCTGAATAATGCAAGGACTACCAAGATGTACATCACAAGAAGGGCACACCGAAGGAGAAAAAAAAATGAAAAAAAGGACGCAAAATGGTTTATGGAGGAGAGAAAGGAAAAGGGAAAACTTGGTTCAATTCAATTGGATTGGTAGGAGAGGAGGAGAAGAAAAATGAAGTGAAGTAGAAGAGCAAGAAGAAGATAAAGAAAAATGGAAACAAGAAGGTATGGGAACATGGGGGACTGATCTGGGGATATCCAAAAAAACCCAAAGAAGGGGAGATTCGAGAATAACACACAGGAAATCGAAAAAGCGGGAGGAGGGAGCACATGTCCGGGCGGGCTCTGATGAATGATGCTTTCATTTCCGGCAGCCATCATCTTTTGTCATGTACCAGAGAATGGGGAATGAGACAGAATGGATGGGGTGCATGTTTCGCAAAAAAGGATTGGAATTGAGATCGAGTGGGTTGGATTGTTGGTTGGTGTAAAAGATTATGTAATTAAATGTATTGGGATGCCGTTTGTGATACCAATACTGACTTATCTGATTAAGCGAAGGGTGGAATGACATTTAGGGGTGGAAATCGAGATCGCTTTTGGTAATACCATTTGCCCAGCTACAGTATATTTTGAAGGAGGTGGAATATGAACAAATATTTTTCTCGAATCTTTCTCTCATATAACGTAGAACCTGTATTAGAATGTCGAGCCCTTTTATTGTTCCAAGGTACCGCCGGAGATCTGTTCTATTAGAGGGTGCCCTTCTATTAAAAGGGCCTTCCTAATACAGGTCTCACGGTATCTAACTTTGGGGGTTTTTTCAGATTCCAAGATTCAGCAAAAGTATAACAACTAATTTTCTTATATCTTCAAAGTCACGAGTTTAGATACCTTTTCAAACTCTCTAATTTATAATTTGATACTTCAAAAACCACTGTTTCCTAGTCCTAAATTAAAACTTCTAATCGTTGACCTCAGGCTAACTAAAATAGCCGGAAATATAAAGGACGACATGTTTCTAGTCCAACAGACATGATCGAAAAGATCCTATTCATACATAAAAGTTTAATGAATATATCTGTTTCGCCTCCTTTTCATGAGAATCGCTCTTCTCAAAATAAAACAGGAACTTTGTATATTGGTAAGGAAAACTACTAGTAGTAGGCTGATGGGGAGTTACGAGAAAGGCGAATGAAAATGACATAAAGCGCAGGAGCCATCGGATAAGGGGACCTATCCAATGCTCCTGAGTTTGACAGGCGACACGTCTCGATGCTCGCGATATGTGTGGAATTGACTTTGATGAAAACTTGTAAGGAATAACGAGACCTGGGATTCCAGAGAGTTGAGATTAAATTCTGTTAGGCCAGGGAGTGTTACAGTAACCTCTTGATCTGATTACCAAATTTAAAGCCATTTTATCTCGGTTCCTGTGAAAGATATCAAAAAGGGGTTAACTGATAAAAAATATGATGAAATGCCTCACATTTTGTCAGTTGATAACTTTTTAGTAGCTTTCACGGGAACCGAGATATGCGGGCTCGAAGGTAACGATTTGAACAAACACCAAATTCTGTGTATGTCCGTTTGTTCCCCGTTAGCGGACCCCAGCGAAGTCCCCACTAGACCAAATTTCTCCGAAATATTGGCAATAATCGTTTGGCCTACCAACATGCATGAAAATCACGAGAGGTTTTTCTCTATACGTCAGATTAGTAGTTGTCATATTGTCGTACATAAAGTGGAATCTGTGTTTGACAGGTTGCTCAAGGAACATAAGTTTTGAAAAACAAGTTTTTTTCTAGATTTTTGGGATCCTAGCATATTCTTAATTTATTGGAAATTTTACTATTTAGTGAGAGAAAGAGAAAAGCCAAAAAATGAGTTAAAGTAAAGGAAGCGCATTGATCACTCCCTCTCTCCAAAGCCTAAATGACGTGCGTCATCAGAGAAATGGGCTACTCTTTTCAAAAAAAAGTTTTCCAGTTAGTTTTTTTTCGCTCCGGGAAATGGGGTGGAAACGGAAGAAGCAGATATACAGACTCCAGTGACTGGAAAAAGCAAAACAAGATCATTCTGGAAGACTTTGTTTCCAGCAAAAAAAGAGTAATGAATTTTTCCAGAAAATGGAATCTTACTGTAGTATTTGTTTTTCCGGGTTTTTTTCCCAAGGAAAAAAATCCTAGTTGATCCTATGGATTTTGATTCCGATTCCTAGGTGTCGAAAACCGAAAATTAATTAGTCAAAAAAAAATAATTAGTTTTTGTACAAATTTTTTTCAAAAACAATGAGTGTCCAAAAAATTTTTTGGGAAAGCTGAAAATCGGGATGGCTTAAGATTCATGGAAATATGGTTATGACGCAATGACTCATGATACAAAAGGATGGTTAATGGAAAAAAGGAAATAATAGAAAATGAAAAACAAAAAGTCTTAAGGTTTTTGTTTTTCAGAATAGGGATTGTTTACCCTAGAACGGTGAAAAAAGTTAGATGAGAAAATTTTAATGGGTTCGAACTTTAAAGGAGGGAAGGAAATGGGAAAAAAAATTCTCGAAACTATATTCTTACCGTAAAACCTGTATTAAAAGGGCCGGCTCTTTTATTGTTCCTTCAGAGGACCCTTCTATTAGAGGGTCCTTCAATTAGAGGGGGTACTTCTATTTTTTCAAAATATTTCACCGAAAATTTCTGTAAATTTTCATTCATGAAAAATCAATTTCACCGAAATAGATCAAGTTTTTTGACAAAAAAGCTTTTCACTAAGAAGTTCTGAAATCTTCAATTTCAATCAACGCATTTTGAGGGGAACCCTTCTATTACAGGGGCTCGTCAATTTTTCTTATTCCCTCTTGGAGGACCCTTCTATTAAAGGTGCCCTTCTAATACAGATTTTACGGGATTTGCCTCCTAGGAGTTGAACTATTGGGCTCATCTGAAGGTCACTACCACCAGTACCAGCTGAGGCGAAACCCGGATGTTGTCATATACCGTAAAACATGTAATAGAAGGGCCCTCACTTTATCAGGTTCGAGCTCGAATATCTCGGCTCCTATTAGAGATATCGAAAATGTGTCAACTGATAAAATGTGTGTGATATTATGAAAAACGTTGATAACTTTTTCATATCTTTGACAGGAACCGAGGAAAACTGGCTCTATGAAGTTCTATATCTTCAAAACTCTTTTGTTGATGATATTTATTTTCGCAAGTTCTAATTTAGGTCACAAGTAGGTTTATCTCGCTATTTTTCCCTTCTCAAAGTTGTAGCGTATTGTCTCAAAAGTGTCTTAGCATATCGAGTATCACAGTATAGAGAGAGAGAGAAGGTGTCAAATTTCGAAAAAAAATAAGATGAGATAGACTATAAAATAGTTCTTTTCCGTTAAAAAAGATATAAATAAAAATAAAACGCTCAAGAAAATGTACTTCGTAAAACTGTCAATGTTGGTTAAGGCTCTCTTAGAACTGACATCATTTTTTCAAACATACATAACATGACAAGAATCATCATCAGATTTTGTACCTCATGACTTTTAGGTTTCAAGTGGTTGTAGAGTGGCTAGGCTGAGGGAACATGCTAATCGTATAAAACTCGTAGAACATAGAAAAATAAGAAATCCTGTCAGTATCAGGATTCTGAGAACCACTAAAGTTACCAGAGACTAAAAAAAGAAAAATAAGTTTAGTCCCAAAAATCCTAAAGACACTGCCCGAGGGTGTGGTACAAATGAGTCACAAGTTGAGAGACCAATTTTATTCGGGATAAGCCAATGGGATAAGACAAGAAGAAATTTCAAAATCAAACTGAAACACGAGACACACACACACACTAAAAGTGTCTGTGTTTACAGTTCGTTAGGTGGATACAATTTACCAGAAAAGCCGACAGAGACGAGAAAAAAAAAGCAGCGCGGATTTCTCGGAGGGTATCCACACAGTTTAGAGCTGGGTGTAGATAAAAAGAGAGAGAGCAAGAGAAATTTGCGAATGTTTGCCTTCTTGTCAAATGTACTTGGAGTGAGAAAATCGGTGAAATCCCAGAGCTAAAGGGGGAGGTGGTGTGTGAATCGGGTTAGAGAAAAATTCGACAGGTTAGGCTAGACAGAAAACTGAAAAAGTTTCAAACATATCACATTGCTATTTTTTCGCCAATATTTTGAGTGTTTGTGATCACCCGAAGTCCTCAAACCAAGGATGTTCTACGACCGGCCGCAGAATTTCGATTACGGTATTTCTGGGGTACGTAGAGCTCGGCGGGCTAACGGCCCTTGTGCTTTCTGATATGGCTTCCATTCGGTCGGGAAATTTAGCCAGCCGGCAGACCGAGCTGACCGATCGGTCGGCGCGCCGACCGTGTTCGTACATTTGCGCGTCAACATGCCAGAGAGACATTGTATTTTACGACAAACTATTCACTAAATGCCACCTCAGTTCAAATCGGCCAGCTCGGTCGGCTGGGTTGGCGGTTCGTCGGCGGTCGGTGATTTTTGACCGACCGAAAAGAAAATCTTAGTTTCTGCAGCTCTGAGCGTGTTTTTGAAACAACGGATTGATTGTTCCAACCCAAGTCTTAAGTCACGGTCGGCCACGGCCGACCGCATCCATCAATTTGAATAGCCTTGTCTTAAGCTTAGTATATGTAAGCCCTGAGTCAGAAAACAAGGCTGGCGGCACAAACAACTGAAAACTGGCTTGACCTATTTGGTACAAAGGTAACCTAATCCAGAATTCTGAAATGCTGTTTTCAAGATTAGAGAGTAGAAAAAAAAATCTTCAAAATTTAGAACTTCAAAACATTCGGTGCCGCCACCGAGGCTGGGGTATTTGTTAGGATATTTCTGTGATCTTTTCCGAAACAACGGACGGTTTGGTCCACAATAACCTACTCAGGGCCTCAGTCACGGCCGTTCGCGACCCTGTTTTTGACAACCTTGGGTGCAGCTGAACCCGAAATACTCTATCTGAAACAGGCCGGGAGCTTTTTCGAATTTTGGGATGGTCGGACTAGAGGCCCTAGAAGTTACCGGGTAACTGAACTTGTTTCCGAAAGAACGGGCAGTTTGGTCCACGGCTACTCATGACCCGGACCACGGCCGGCCGCGGCTCTGTTTTCTTCAGCCTCGGACCCATACCACAACGCACAACCCCCATTATAGAGTAACGAATCATAAAAACCAAATATTGTTAGCCTAGACGTCTTAAAGGCAAAAAAATGCCCAAAAGGTTTGCACCTTTTGCTCTCCAGGAATCTGGCGACAATTATAAAGCGCCTGCGGGCCCATTTTCTTATCCCCACTATTTGAAACACGTTTTGTTGCCATTTTCACTCAACAACTACGGGTCCAAAAATGTGTCTAGTGAAACATGATGAATGAACAGAACGATGTACTTTGTTCCGAAATCTTCGGTGCCTTTTTTGCAGAAAACTGGTGAGAGGTAAGAAAAAAAAAAGTTTCGGCGATGGTGCCAAATTCGGTTTGCACTTCATTTTCTCGGACACTTTTTGGAATAAAACGGAAACCTGGGAGAGAAGGCACATACAAAATTAAATTGAATGCAAATTCGATGGAGTAAAGCTGCCAAAGTGGAAAAAAGTTGACTCTAGTTTTAAGAAGGATTTGGGGAAATGGTACAGAAAAGCTGGACCAGAGAGATCAAAAGATCTTTAGGGAGAAGTTCTTAAATAATTCTGTCACTTTTAAAAATCATACGGGGAGGAGGGGGGAAGGAAACGGGAAACACGCCGAGCTTCCTGGTGGGCACATAATTAATTAGTGAGAAAACAAACATACATGGATTCTCGATGATCTGATTTTTAGTTTCTACAATGCATTCAGAAAGTGTGCCAAATTTGAAACCGAGTTTCCGATTTCAACAATAATGATTTTGAAGCGAGTTATACTCATTTTAGTTTGGTGGCCTAGGAACCCAAAACTAGGCCACATTTTGCCAAAACATGAAATGATTATAACTAGCTTCGAAATCAATATTTTCGAAATCTTAAAATTGTTTTGGAACTGTCATACGTTGTTCTGTAATACCATATGCACGAGGACCTAGTTTTCTAGAATTGGATTTCTAGGTCATCGTCTTAAAATGGTCAATGAATGGTTTCAAAAACAAGATGGTTGAATTTGGAAAATTGTATTGAAACATACGATCTTGGGGTTATTATGGATAACTTGAAGTTTAGAAATCCGTCTAGAACGAACTTCCAACTTTGAGCCAATTTATCTCGGCTCGGGTAAGATATATCAAAAAGCTCTAAAATGACAAAATGTTCATTGTGAAATGAACATTATTTTGCTTCTTGCCACTTTTTGATATCTTACACAGGGACCGAGATAAATTGACTCAAAGACTCATATTGGACAACGGCCGCCTGTGCGCGGGCCTCCGGCGGCTCAGATCTATCGAACAGCGCAGCACTCAACCTGACAACTTTGATCCAGCAAACGTTTTTTTGCAAAAAACACTGATTGGAAAAGAAAAAAAAAACGAGCAACAAACCCCAGTGTGTATCCTGGGACAGAGGGAGGTCACAACAGTTGTTTCTTGCGAAGATCACACCCCGTGCCAAGTGACAGAACATGACGGGTTGATGGGTAGCTGTAGATCATGCACCACTTGGGTTTTGCGGAGCCCTCGCGGGTTTTATTATTGGCAATAAATTGTGATAGTGAGGGAGGACGGGGAAGAAGAAACCAAACGTTTTTGATGGGATAGAGGGGACTATGGGTTTTATGAGGTGCAAAGAGTATGAACAACAGATGGCATTCGGATCAAGGAAGTTGGGTTGGGAGGTTGACTATAGGATCTATATGACTGCTTCAACGTGACAAAATTAGAAAAATTGGGGGGGGGAAACATGGAAAGGATGCTTCTTCTCAAGTTTCTCTCCTTGTAGTGTTGCCCCATCGTTAACATATATTTCTCAAGAGAAACTTGAGATGTTTAGATCTTCTCCCTATTCGAATCAACCATGACGTGACCCGTTCTGGAATGGGAACTGAGCACTAAACTTTGGTTTTCATGGGCTCCAAGGAGTCAAAAACCCTTATTTGTGAGCAAAAGTAGCTTCTGGTGCCCTTAGTGCTCATCGGGGCCTATCGGAATTTTCCGGTACACGATTTTAGATTGAAACAAATTGTTTTACTTGAATCTTGGAAAATGAAGAAAAATTGACGTGAATCGCGCCGAAGGCGCACCAGCTTGCCGTGACTCTATATGGATCTACAAGCTGGTGCGCCTTCGGCGCAATTCAATCTAGATTTTTACTGGTTCGTCGCACTTTTTCTTAAGGGGTCACGCAAATATAAATTTATTTTTCATCTGTTTTCAAAACCGGACAGAGTGACATGAGGACCAACAGACGCGTGTAGCGTTTTATATATAAGGAAGATATATAGCTCTATTTGGCTCTGAAAATTTCAGAATATCTCAAGAAATTTAGACTTCTCGCTTATTCTATTCGAACGAGCCAGCTGCAAGCTAGTGCGCCTTTGGCGCGATTCAATCTAGTTCGTTACTGGTTTGTCGCTCCGCTCTTCACGTTTTCTTGAAAACTCAAGTCAACTTTATATATACTTTTCAAGCTTTTCAAAAGTTAACAGTCTGACGTTGGGACCAACAGACGCGTATATCGTTTTATATATAAGGAAGATAAATAGCGCGATATGGCTCTAGAAATTTCGGAACATGGCAAGAAATTTGGACTGCCCGGCCATCAGAACAAAATTTAGCTAAAGTATCTAGTGACACAATGAAAGTTTCGAAAATCTATCTGGGTGCGTTTCAAAGTGTCTTTTAAAAGTATCCTCCTCCTACGTCTTCTACGTCTTCGAGCATTTTTAAGAGGCGGGCTCATCTTTCAAATAGAGAAAATAGAGAAAAAAAGAGAGTTGATTTAAATTAAACGTCGGTGTTTGACGACATTCCGGGAATTGAAAAGAATTGAAATTGAGCGAGAGGAGTTTCTGGAACTTTTTCCGTGTGTTTGTTTCCTCCCCTCCGACGTCTTCTGGACGCACGCCTTCTGATTCCTCTTAAAAGCAACAACAACAATGCACGAAATGAGATTTTCCTGCGATGGTGGCGAAAAAGGGAAAGGAAATTGAAGAATTAATTGAAAGCTAACAAAATCTTCCCGTCACCAAAATCTTCGTTTTCTCTTCTTTTTTGTTTTTCCTCCCCGAAAAAAAACATTCCGAGAATGGAATCTTTTTTCTGAATGAAATTTTTTAACATAGGCGAGAAAAACTTTTTGAATGAAAAAAGAAAAAAAAGATGGAAAAGTATCAAGAATATCGAATATCCATTTTTTCTCCATCGCCAATTAGTAACTCAATATTGTCCGACAATTGCACGTCTTCAATTATTCATCAACTCATTTTCTCGCTCCCCTTGTCCTTATAAAGAGCACTGTGTCTTCTTAAAAACAGAGGGAGTATATGAAAAACAAAAGAAGAATCGCAAAAATTCTGAAGTCTCAATTTATTAGGAATCTAGAAATTTAGAATCCTCAGAACATTCCAAGAATGAATGAATGTGTTGTTTGCCTAGATGTTGCAACACATGCTGCTTTCTTTGCTTTGTCCTAAAATTGGAATCGCGGGGACAAAGGGACCACGTGGGTTTCCTGAAAATGATGACCTCTTTGAACTGCAAGGCGTCGCAGGAAAATAGACATAATTGCATTTTCTTTGGTTTTCGGAAAAGAGCGAGTCACGTGGAGAAGATTTTTGGCAGAATCTGGAAGACAGAGGAAGAAGAGACATCAATGGGATAAAGTCTAGAATAATGACATTGGTGTGTACTTAGCTTTCAGCGTTTTAGTCAAAAACACTTGCATAAGTCTAAGCCCAAATAAGCCTAAACCTAGGCCTAGATAAACGAGCCTAAGCTTAACCCACCTCCAGCTTCACGCCAAATAGCGTTAGCTGCGCCTTAGCTCACATGAGACTAAGCCTAAGCCTAAATGAGCTTTGTGCCACCTTCGGTCACATGCCAAGCTAACGTTAGCTAGATTTAGCCAACGTTTGCAAGATTTAGTTAGCGTTGGCCAGCGTCAGCTAGCGTTAGCCAGCATTAGCCAGCGTTAGCCACCGTAAGCCAGCGTTAGCCAGATTTAGCCAGCGATAGCCAGCGTTAGCCAGCGTGAGCCAGTGTGAGCCAACGTGAGTAAGCGGGAGTAAGCGGGAGTAAGCGTTAGCTAGCGTCAGCCAGCATTAACCAGCATTAGCTAGATTATGTCAGCGTTAGCTAGCGTGAGCCAGCGTGACCCAGCGTTAGCTAGCATTAACTTGACCATGAGCCGATCTGGACCGATTTTTTAGAACCTGAGGCGTCAGAAAATAACCGCAGTCTGAATTTTTGAGAAAATAGCCGAGATTTTGCGAGTCTAGCTTCCGAAAACATGCTACAAAAGGTGGGGCGTCGTTAACACATTTCTAGCGGAACAATAGGAAATTCTAGTGGCCAGGTAAGAAAAAAAATTAAAAAAAAGCTATTAACAGTGACCAGCCAAAGACCATCTTCCATTTGTTCTTACTGTAGGTCTCGAGAAGCATCAGTTTTCTGATCATTGAAAAAGTAGAAACATTAAAGGAGGGATGGCGAAAGAGGGAAAAGTGAAATTCAATTGTTTTTCGATGAGTGGGAGTTTTTTTTCCTTCACAGTGTGAAAATGTGTGGTTCGATTTGAAGAAATGAGCAATTAGGCTGGTAAAAACGAAGCGAAGAGTCTTGAAAGCGGAGGAAGGCCGGATAAGGATGCTTCATGAAGCAGAAATCATTATTGAAAAAGAGCAAAGTTTAGTTTGTCTTAGAGCCAGGACATACATAGTCCGTTTGAGTTTTTGAATTTATTTTTTCACGAAAATAGAAAACTAGAGTTGCATTTCAGAGTACCGTACAACTCGTAACAAGGGGATAGGGGCTCTTTTATTACAGGTTTTTCTGTATTAGTGAAAACTGTAAAACAAAGAACCCGGATATAAATAAAACAAAGGAAGGATTGAAATTCCCAAGAGTATATCATTAGGACGGTTGTCTAGATTGGTATGTTTCTTTTTTAGACGAGAGCAATGCGAACCCATTTTTTGAGGACGGCAAATGCAATTTGTGGAACTCTTGTGGTACTTGGAAAGAAGTTTTTTATGGGAATGAGATTTGAAAGACGGGGTTCCGACCAGTTCGAAAAAAAGGAGAAAAAATCAGTTTGAGAAAAAATATTTTCAAAAACCACTCTTCCAAAAGTCATACTTTCCACCCTAAAAATAGATTTCCTGCTGTCCCTTTTTGTGTCTTTTGATGTGTTGTCAAAGAATGATCACCTAGAAAAAAGAATCAAAAAAGTGAAGTGTTAACGAGCGGACACTTAGTTTAACAGTTAACACTTGCCTTCAAAAACGCACTAAAACACACAGATACACAAAATATGTCAATGGGTCAAGTAGCTCACTGTGATCAAACAGTAACAATAAAGACGTCAGGAGGGTTCTCCCCGGGGCTTTCCGGAATGATAAGATCACAAGGGACTTAGAACTTTGGGCTTATTTATCTGGGTTTCTGTGAGAGATATCAAAAAGTGATTAACTAAAAAACTGTCGGTGGTATTATCATAAACATTTTGTCAGTGAACTACTTTTTGATATCTGGTGTAGGAAATGAGATATACGGGCTCAAAGTTGGCGGTACGGTAATAATTAATTTCCAGGGAATGACCACCGAAGATTTCAATGTGCTCCTGCGAAGTATGGAAGGCCAGTTTCAAATCAATCTCGCTAGACCCTGGGCTCATGAAAGCGACCAAGGAGGTGTTCAAAGACTGATAGCAGAAGATGCGATCACTGTGAAAAATAAGAATTTGGTTGATGAGAAGACGGGAAGAATCAATTCTAACTCGAATCCAGAGGTGAGAAAATTACTCTCTAATAGATCGGAATTGGTTAACTAAAAACATATTTCAGAATGTATGAGTAAAATTAAATAATTGGCGAACTTTGAATATTGGGAATGAAGTGAGTAGAGTAAAAGCTAAGGCATTATCACTTACCATTATAGTAAGGCTGTCGGAACTAGAGTCGCGGGCGTACGGTCGGAAAACCATCCAATCTTTTGGAAATGGGCATAACCAGAAAAAAATCGAAAGTAGGCATAACCAGAATCTTCTAAGGCCGCTAGGCTTCTAAATCCTACCCATTCCAAAAGTACCCTGAACAAAAAGCCGCGGCCATGTTTCCAAATTCCTTGCCTTAAAGGTATGATACCCACATATCGTAAAACCTGTATTAGAAGGGCTGCCCCTTTTATTGTTCCAAGGTATTTCCGGAGGGCTCTTCTTACGGGGACCTTCTATTAGAGGGGCCCTTCTATTAAAGTGACCCTTCTAATACAGGTTTTACGGTAATCAATCTCATTAGATTGAATTTCCTGAAAAAAATCTGGAACGAAGCTAACTCCCCGTGTTATTAGAAGTTGCATAAGCATATTTTACGCTCTCTTCTTCAGGCAATTCTAACAAAAATCAAAAATCAAGATCACGAGAACAAATAAACATCTTGACATCTAGGAGAAAAACAGGCTGCTATATTTTCCACATACAGTAAGATCTTTAATATATCTAGAAAACAGGTAACGAAACATCGAACTTCGGTATCATACGTGACACTGGGTACAAACATCCTCAGTCTTTCTGTACTCAAAAATCTAAAACAAGACAAAATTTCGATACATATCGAAATGAATCTTTGAACCCAACAAAAACGAATAAGAGCTCTCTCAGGAGACACTGATACAGACATACCGCAAATTGTGTCAAGAGGCGCTGAGGCGGAGCTCCTCTCTTAATGTTGGTACATCCACTTGACATTCGAAAAATCGGTTCAAATTTGTATGTGTTTAGTGTTTACTAGGGTTAAATCAATTAGAAAAATAGATGAAGATCCGAACAGACACGTAAAAAAAAGATAGGGGAGTTTGGTTAGGCCGGAAAAACAAATCTAGTGTGATCTTGTCCTTGTTCTCGAAACCTATCGAGAGAGCTCAAGAGAACAAAAGTATCGCGTTTCTCCGCGCTTATCACTGATACCAAGGTCTCAAGGTCGTAGAGGTTAAAGTTTACTTTTACAGATCCTCAAAAAGATTTGCTCTTATGTACATTGCGAAGGGGTTGAAGACCAATGCATCGACTCGTTTGTACCGTTTGGACACTGTTGTCCAGTTTGTGGTACTCGAATCAATTTCTACGCCGTTGATTTGAATATCACTGCTGCGAAATATGAGTTTTTCTTAGCAATGAAACGTTTGGAAAATAGCCCGGAGGTTTTTGGGACACTGGAGAAAACGGCAAAGGATAGTCTTGGAGCTGAATATGAGGTACATACAGAACGTTGATTTTCGGCCATTTTGACCATTTTCAAGAGTCTGGAACTCGTGAAGTTGTCGATCGCTTTGAAAACTTTGGAAGATGTAAAAGAGGCTTAAATCGAAGTCTTTGATTTCGCAGAATTTTTAAAAACACTTTCTATTTTTTCCAAAATATTTGCCGATTTCTGAAAGACATACCGTAAAACCCGTATAAGAAGAGCCAGCCCTTCTATTGTTCTCTACTATCTCTGGAGGCCCCTTCTATTAAAGAGGCCCTTCAATTAGAGGGAGCCTTTATATATATTTTTCCGGCCATTTCCACCGAAATTTTTCATTAAAAAATTCGGCAAATTTCCGTTTAAAATTTGTGGAAATCGACAAAATTTCTGATATTTCCAGAATACTATTTACTGAAAATGTACGGAAGTTTTTAATTTTAAACAATACATTTTGAAGGCCCTTCTAGTATTAGAGAGACCCTTCAATTGAAGGGGCCCTTCCAGAACAGTTCTCACGGCATAGCTGCTTTCACATTTCAGTACAAAAATATGCCTACAAGGGGTATCTTTCAGAAATTGGCAAAAATCAGAAAACTAGGAATTTTTAAAAAAATTCTGTAAATACTAAGTTTCAATCTAGGTCTGTTTCACATCTTCCAAGGTTTTCAAAGTGGTCGGAAACTTGACAGCCGATCTCCAAACTCTTGAAGATGGCCAAAATGACCTAAAACGACCTGAAAATATTTTTTTTGTATATCTTATTGACCAGAACGGTAACGAAGAATCTCAATGAATCCAAACAATTTCAGATCGCTATCATCAATACTCACAATTCGACATACGATGAAGATTTTCATAAACTGGCTGAAAAGGAAATGGCCAAGGAGCTTCTAAAATTACTTTCCAAACAACTCACATCATTCGGAACCATCAAAACGTTCTCATCAAGAATCGACAGAACCATCAAGACATCTTCTAAAATCGTGGCATCTTTGATTTATTTAACTGTTATTGTCGTTCTAGTCGGGATGTATGCTTATCGGTATGGAGACTTAAGACTTCCACGGTATTTTCAGAATTTATCAGAATCCCCTGAAGTTATGATATCGATTTTTTTTAGAGCAACCGTGTTTACTCCAGTGATCAGGTATAAAAGACAGGAAGATGACGTGGCAATTGAGATGGAAGGAGGTGTAGAGGAAGAAGAAGAGGACGAAGAGAAGGAAGTGTGTGAAAATCAAAGTGAACCTGAAGAGCCTGCTGTTCGCAGAGAAGAAGTAGAAGACGTTGAGGATTGGCGGAATATCAATCCGAACTTTGAGTTGGCAAGCTCCGCAGATAAAGGAGCAATGACTTTTGAAATGACGGAGACGATGAAATCAGAGGAACCGGAAGTTCAGGAGGAACACCAAGATGGGAAAGAACTTTCAGAACTAATTGAACACGATCAAGTGGATAGTCAGGATTCTGAAGAGATCGAGAAAGATCTAAAAGGTGAGGAGGAACCTGAAGATACCAAATTCGGAGACATCAATCCGAACTTCGAGGAAGACTTGGAGGAATCTGAACTGGACACTGACTCGGTGTCTCCTGAGCTACAAAATCTGTCGGAATCAGAATCGTCATCAACTACAGACGCCAAATCGGATGATGTTGCGAATCATAAGACCGATGATGGTAGTTCCGACGAAAATACAGATCTCTTGGACCTCTGATTTAATTTTCTGTTATTTACTGCAAAACCTGTATTAGAAGGGCCGGGTTTTCTATGGTTCCAGAGTACCTCCGGAGAGCCGTTACAAGGGCCCTTCAATTAAAGCGGTCTTCTTTTTTCTTGTCATTTTTTGCGAAATTTACCAAAAAATTAGGCTGTGACCTAAAAAATTAGGCCATGACCTAGAAAAAATTAGGCCATGACCTAGAAATATTAGGTCGTGACCTAGTTTTAATAAGGTCGTGACCTAGAAAAATTAGGTCATGACCCAGAAAATTTAGGTCGTGACGTAGAAGAAATTAGGTCGTGACCTAGAAAAATTAGGTCATGACCTAGAAAAATTATTTCGTCATCTAGAAGAAAGGGAGCCTTCTATAACAAGGACCCTTCTATTTTTCCAACCCCTTCTCAGAGGGCCATTCTATTAGAGGGACGCTTATATTCTTCAAAGCCTCTCTCAGGGGGCTCGTCTATTTGAGGGGCCCTTCTAATACAGGTTTTACGACATGTGATTTTTTTCCAAATATCAATGTGAATAAAAACTCCGAAAAAAATTGTTCACCATAAATACAGACAAGTGGTCAGACAAGATCAGTGGGGAGAGGAGGAGTTTGGGGTTATGCTACAAATCAAAAGTCATCAGAGAAGTTTCAACATGAAACAAAAAAATGAGTGAAGTATTTCCAGCTAACCAGAACCTAATACAAAAGTGACAACCGGTGTAGGATCACAGAGAATCATACCTAGAGAACTATAGAAAATTTAAAGTGGAGAGAAAATTATTTTTTGGCCTTTGGCATGCTCTTATAGGCTTCTGGGACTTCGGAAAGGAGACTGTGCCATTGCATGACTGGTTTGTTTTTCTGAAAAATTTGAAACATTGGTTTTATATAGTTTTTTTTTGCAATCCTACCGTTTGTCCTTCCTCTGGCACTGCTGTCAAGCAATTTTCCCATTGGGATTTTCCATCTGTCGTTGGACTATCCTTCCCAAGTATGCAGCAGCCGAGAAGATCATCTTTTCCTATTCTGAAAGTTTCTTTTTGAATCAGTTTCTGGTTTTTTTCGAGTTCTCACCTATCCCAATCCATAACTTGCACCAGCATGTTAGTTTCAGCAATCTGGGATGCTGGAATATCGAAAACAAGCGTCTCATGGAACACGGGATTCAAGTTAGCTCGTTTTGTTGACGACTTCTTTGACTTGAATCGTTTTCCGTTGAATGTCTGTTCGATTTTCACATATGGATCTGAAAACGTTTTGATTGAAAAATCCTTGATAAAATTATGCCTACCCGACGCTCCAGTGATATCCATAGGTCTCAAGTTGTACGCCTTCGACACGTTGATGTACAATTTCTCCTCCTGGTGTGAGTAGGTCAAGAACAGGAGCAAGTCTCCATAGTCGTTCTTGTTCTGGCTTCCAACGATATGCATAGTGTATTCGGTCCATGTGTACAAGTCGGATTTTTCAAAGAGGTCTCGCATGATGATGTTGCCGATGAGACCATGGCGAGTGAAGCGATCGAAATCGTAGACGGTGAACTGAAATGAGGGAGAATTGTATTATTGACATCCGCGGCAAATTTATGGCACATGTTTCAATACTTGTAATTGCAATTGTTTATTGATCAGGTATAATAAAAACTACATACTTGAGGGGGGACCTGTGATGCTTGGGAATCGTTCCCGAGGGGTAAATGTACTTATGCTTTTTGTCGTACTCTTATGGGGCCTTCTTTGAAACTCATTGGCTAAGAATGAGATGCGCAGATGGTTCAATGAGGGGCACGGCAACGGCACGGTAGGGGCACGGTGCACTAACGTAAGGTGTCAAAAATTGAGGGGGGGGGGGGCAAGCTGGCCGAGATTCGCTGTATTGAAAAATGCGCATCACAAAACTGGTCTCATAAGTCTTGGGAATCTGTAGGATTAGCTGCACGTTTAATTGAACTACTGGTTTGGACTAACGACTGGGTATTTCGTTAACTCCCCCGAACTAACGGACAGAGTGGCCAAAATGTTAGTATCCCAAAATACCTGAAGCATTCGATTAGCCAAGTTGTTGAATGTGACGTCGAACGAAAACATTTCATTGAACTCTGGATCGTTATTCTTTTTGCAGATTCTCGTCTTGCAGTGACCACGTCGCTCCGGTAGCAGGTACATTTTTACATAGGGATCCACAGTGGTGCCCTTGTCTTCTACAGGAAGGTTGTTGGCACGGATTACGTGAAGCATGAGTACCCTGGAAGAGATTTTTTTTAAGTTTGGTGGAATCACTTGCTGAAAATTAAAAATCTACAAACAAGTCTTACCTGTGAATGAAATCATATCTAAGCGCAAAGGTGATCGTTCCGCGGATGCAACTTTCGTCCGACTTATCGTAAAAACCCAACTCGTAGTGCATCACAGATCGCTCGTCAATGTCCTCCATCTGAAACAAGAATCGGTGAAAAAAGGATAAACAAAAAAGCCATATACGCAAATGGAGCCGAAAAAAAAACCGATCTCAGTTTATTTGCCCAGAAATACGCTCTTAATCCATTTTAGGTATGCATATATCGGATTACACTGAACCCAGTAAATTGTAATTGATTATTCTCCAATTCATAGAAAAAGACCTATTTCGGGATCAAATTTTTGATCTTTTGAAATCTCTCACCTCATCCATCACTTCGTGATTCCCATCCACATTGAAAAGGAACATCGAATTCCGCAACGACGAAGCGGATCGTGGATCATCGAGATGGTCGGTGCTATCGGAGCTGAAACATTGGAGCATTACGAAAATGAAAAGGGAATTGAGAGAAGAGAAACGCGTCCCTTTCGTTTTCTTCTAATTAGATACTAATCTTCTGATTCTCTCCTTTTTTCTTTTAAGTGAAAAATAAACTATACAGTTTTCTTTTTTTCAAACTTACACTGGCAACGAATTGGTTGCGCGGAGCATCATTGTCCTGAAGTTAAAGGATGTTTGGCTTGTAATAAGAAAAAAACAAGGAAGAATAAAAAACGATGATGTGGGGAAACTATTATTTCATGAATGACTGATTCTACTAATAAGGCTCTTTGGTTGAGTGGTCCGGAAAAAACGTTTTGAGGTCTAATGGGCGTAGGTGGTCAGAAAATGAGAACTGAATAAGGCTTGACACATGTTTGGCCAAATTTTTGAGCTTCTAGAAAGGCTGTGCAAATTTGGACCGCGGTCGGCCGTGGCTCAGACTGTAGGTAGGTTGCCGTGGCCTTTTTTCAAATGTTGAGCCCGGCCGTGACACAGCATGGGCTCTTAGTAATTTCAGTACTAAAATTTTTACAAAATTGATGAGAGAACAAGGTCTATTAGTTTTTTGATTGAAGAAAACTACTCGAATTAGGTTTCCGTTTTCAATAATCTTCCAGATGTTACATCCCAATACCTGTAATAGAAGGGCTCCTTATCTTTCATCTTTGAGCTAATTTTTCTCGGCTCCTGTCAAAGATATGAAAAAGTTGTCAACAGGCAAATTGTTTATCATTATATCAGAAGTGCTCTGTCAATTGATATCTCGCATAGGAAGTGAGATAATTGAGCTCAAACTGGACAGTAATGAGCCCTTCTTTCAGGTTTTACGTAAAGCCTCTTGCTGGAATTATATCCTTCTTTTCGAAAAGTTTTCTGGTAAATATATCTAATAGTTTCAATGTTTTTTTGTTTTTGAAAAATCGAAAAATATAGCAAAACACTAATGATCAGTCAAAAGGAATGAGAAAAGTCGGATGAAATGTAGGAGGAGAAGGCGGATTTTCGAGAACAGGTGTTCTGGATGAGACGTCATTTTGAGGGTTTACGTTTGAGTGATGTGGTGAGAGCTGACACCTCTGAACAATGGAGCTGCTCTTCATGTTTCGAGAAAAAAGTTTTTTTTCAAAAAACAGCTCATGAAGCTCATGGTGAAAAATTTTAAGGAGCTGGAGCACGGTAATTTTTTTGGGACGGTAAATGTAAATGCGCTCTAACGCGAATACTGTAGCAAGCGCTCTGAGTATCGACGCACATGCGCAAAAATGAATTACTGAGTCGCTACGCAGCGGATAATGCGACCAAGAAAAAAAAGCGTGCGAAAAAAATTTTAAAATACGTTCCGGAAAATTCACCGTGTGGAGGGACACCTTGGCCTTAGTATTTGAATCTAGGTTTACACTTGATCCAGGAACAAAAGTTATGAAGTGTCACGTCCGTTATGAGTTTAACAAAAGTACACGACGGCTCATAGGAGGTCAGGAAATTTGAGAGCGCTTCCTCAGTAATCCAGGCGAATGAATGTATCACGTGATAAACTGAGTGGAGAGCACAGAGAGGACTTCTTGCTGCTCTTCCAATAAATGATCCGGAATAATGTGTTTTGTGTGTCTCTTTCTTTTGCTGTTGTTTCACGAAAAAGTATCAAAACAGAACAATTGACAAGTGATATGATGGAAGAATGGAATGCAATAAAAAGTGTATCCGAATTCATGGGACTAGTAATGGATAGACTGAGGATTGAGTGAATCACATAGGTTGGAGTAGTGAAATCAGACGGATTTCAGAAAATTACAGTATTTATAAGGTTTTATTTTCATATTTTGATTGGTACATAAAAAAGAAAATTCTAGGTTTTATGTGGAAAAATAGCACATCATATACGGTATACACCTAAATAGCACGATCCCTTAACACTTAACTTTCAGACAGTTTATCTCGGTTCCTATAAAAGATATTAAAAATTGGTAAACTGATAAAACATTTGTGATATAATGATGAACATTTTATCAGTTGACCACTTTTTGATATCTTTTACAGGAAATGAGATATATAAGCATAAATTTCATCGATTTGAAGCGTTCTATTAGATGGTTAAAAGTAAATGACTCTCAAAAAATAGCTCAAAACTGACAAAAAAATTCAGAAGTAATAAAAATTACATTTTTAGGAACTACAACTAGAATTTATTCTATTCAATTTTTTTCTCGAGAACCATAAAACCAAGAACTAGCTCAAAAACACGCTGGGACGATTGAGTTAGTCTCTCAAAAATGTATGAAAAATTCAGTGTTATTGAGCTAGGTTTGGTGAGAGATTTTCGGCACACACACACCCCAGATAGATAGATTTATGTAATAAATCCTGAATTTCAGGAAGCAGAGTGAGTGCTTGAAAAGTGCTCTTTATTTTCTCTGTTTCACGAAATTTGATATTATTTCTTCTCTCCCGCCTAGTCCTTATCCTATCTATTCTGTCCTCACTTTTCACTCGTTTTTTCTCACCTCTCAATTTGGAAACAAAGAAGCAACAACAGAAAATGTGGAGGGTTCAAAAAAGTGTTTCAGAAGCAAAAAATAAAACGAAAAATATATCCATATTCATGAGAAATGCAGAGAGCTCAGAACTTAAAATGGGAGAAGTCTGATCCCATAATTTTTTACTGGTTTTTTTTGAGCCAATTCCATGCATTTTTTGGGGGATTAGTAGAACTTATGATATAGCTTTTTTTGAACTTGAGCATATGAGATTTTTTGGAGAGATTATGTAAGAAAATCTGAAAATTCTGATACCAGGGGAATCAAAAGTTCTGTACTAGATTTTACGTTTCCAGAGTTCTTATCAGTTTTAACACAATTTTCTGTTCCGCATCTAACCAGGAACACGAAAATCGAATTTCAAGAACTGCTACTTATTTGACTAAATTCTAAGCTTATTACTTTATCCATATCAAAAATGTGAAGATAATATGATAAAACTACAGAAAAATGATAAAATCTGATCTACAGCAATTCCGCTGTTTTCTGGGAATTGAAAAATATGAGTTTCCTGGAATCAACTGGTGTGAAACTTTGAAACAGGAGACATAGGTACATTTGTTGTACTAAGAAAAGGTGTGAGAAACTGATCTAGAGAATACTACTCTTGAAAGTGAAAAACTGGACTTTTTGATTTTGGTTTTGAGTCTAAAAGTGTTTGATAATTCAGTTGTTCAGATAAAATAAGGCTAATTCTAAACTTTGAAAAATAGAGAAAAAAACATGGTGAACATTATACTATGGACTTTAAGCCAATTTATCTTGGTTCCTGTGAAAGATATCAAAAATTGATTAATTGTTAAAATTTTTATCAAAATATCGCAATCAGTTTATCAGTTAATCAAAATCTGATATATTTCACAGGAATCAAGATAAATTGGATCAAAGTTGAAAGTCAAAGTTGAAACTTTGAAATTTGAAAAAAAAAATACTTTTCAGATCGTTCTGAATTTTTTTTTGTATTTGAAAATCACATATCCTGATGAGCCTGCTGAAATTCCGATTGTCTCATTTTCCATTCAACTAAAACTCGGTAAACACAAGAATAGCAAATTTACTGTAGTAGACGAGATTTCCCCCGTCTCACACATCAATTACAACCCATTCCCCCAACAACAGTAAACAAAACTCACGTTGAGCCAATCGCTGGAGACGTACACGGCGTACTCCGATTCGACAAATCGAATCCCCGATCCATCCACGGCGGTGAGCATCCGTTCCTACTGAGCACCCGCGCACGATATGACCCATTCATTTCTGGAAAATATGGAAAATTGAGAAGAAATTCTGAAGACACTCTTCTTCTAAAGAGACACGTGTCAGTTTTCAGTCATCAGAATGAGATACTTCCGTTCGTCGTAAGGAATAAAAAGCGAGAGGGAGGAGGAGGAGAAAAACTTGAATGTGTAGGCATAAAACATATGCAGTTTTTGTTCCTTGTTTTTTTGGAAGGATGACTTGTAGTGCACATAAAAACAAAAAATTTGAATTCAAAAATAGTAATTTTTGAAGTAAAAAACGACTTTCAAGAAAACTGAACAGTTTCGAATAATCCAATAAAACTTGGTATGATTCCAAAACTTTTCTGCTACAACCTAAAAATAATTTTGCTCTTTACCTTTTGAATTATAGTGTTAAAAATAACCAGAAAGCGGCCAACTACAATAATAGGCTCTATTTTTGTCCAGTGCTCATGAAAATTTTCAGAAGACGCTTCCATAAAACCTGCAATACAAGGGCCCCTATGTCTTACCGTAACCGATTTAATACAGTGCGTCCAATAATTTCCTACCTCTTTTTAGACACCCGTACCAACAAAAAGACCCTCCAGCAGGCGTCCAATAATTATAGGACCCCCCAGAAAAACGAAAAATGTCAACTATTTTAGGGTTAAAAAATTGACATTTTTCCGTTGGAATCTGTTGAAATAGTCTGTAAACAGTCTATTTTGACTGTTTATACAAAAAATGATTCCTCCATTCAAGTTTTAGAAAAAATTATTTTCAGCCATTTTTGCCATTTTTTGGGTTTTTGGAATAAATCGCGAATAACTTGGCTCCCGGGTAAGATTTTGCGCTGAAATTGATAGGAAATATCTCAAGAATGCTCTGAATCATGTTACAATTGTTGTAGGAATTCTCGACCACTGTTAGGTCATAATTGAGCTTGAGCTTTGAACTGAAAAAATATGCCAAAACGAAAAATTTTCAAAGTTGTATAAAACGTCGGAAAGATGCTTTAAGTTACTGAAGTTGTCATTAAACTTGTTATATTATACGGAAAAAATGATTTTTACTTGTGAAATTGAGTTTTTAACGAAAATCAGAATTATCGAATTTCAAGGTCAGTTTTGGAAATTTCAGTTTCGCCAAAATAACAAACCACGGCTCGGAATAGCACGAAGACAAGTCGTAGACACTCCAAATTACTGCAAAAATATTTCCTATCAATTTCAGCGCAAAATCTTACCCGGGAGCCAAGTTATTCGCGATTTATTCCAAAAACCCAAAAAATGGCAAAAATGGCTGAAAATAATTTTTTCTAAAACTTGAATGGAGGAATCATTTTTTGTATAAACAGTCAAAATAGACTGTTTACAGACTATTTCAACAGTTTCCAACGGAAAAATGACAATTTTTTAACCCTAAAATAGTTGAGATTTTTCGTTTTTCTGGGGGGTCCTATAATTATTGGACGCCTGCTGGAGGGTCTTTTTGTTGGTACGGGTGTCTAAAAAGAGGTAGGAACATGAAAATTTGTACCTGGGGGTTATTTTCTAGTCTGAATCGAATGTCGTTTACAGAATTTTGATATCGTTTTCCGTTTTTTCAGAACCCCCAAAATCTAGGGGGGTCCTATAATTATTGGACGCACTGTAGAATACCTCCCAGACCGTCAAAGTTGATTAAATTTATCTTGGTTCCTGTCCAAGACATCAAAAAGTTGACAACTGATAAATTGTTTATCATAATATCAAGAAAATTTTATTTGTTGACACATTTTTGATATCTTGCGTAGGAGGCGAGAAAAATTGGCTCAAACTTGGGGCCTTCTATTACAGGTTTTTGGAGCTGCCTGTTGTTAACTTCAAAGGTTTGGTATTGACTCCAATTCAATGAAAACTATAGTCTAATTTGTTTAAATCAAGAATCCAGAATTCCCAGACTAGAAAAGAAAGGCTTGGGACAAACAAATTTACAACAACAACTATCAGAACTGGGTAGAAAAATTAGCCCCATCAGAGACAAAAAGTGACGCATTCAAAAAATTCAAATCAAACTTCTAGCCAAACAAAAAATCCTTACCTCTTCAAAATTAAAAGGATGCGCTCGCCTCCCGAATGATGAATAAGACGAGAAGGAGGCGACTAATGAGCTAAGCGGCGGGGCACAGCTTCAGAGCAAACCAGGTTTTCTTACAAGGCGAAACGAAGAAAGATGGATAAGAAGACGACAAGGGAAGTTAGATGAAGACGACGAATAAGAAGAAGAAGAAGAAGACGTTTGGCGTGGTGGGGAGCTCTAGCACAAAATATATAAGAATGCCTCTCAAAACTTGACGCCCCTAATGATATGTTAGACGAGTCCCCCCCCCCCCCCCCGCCCGCAAAAGGATACTGGTTGGGATATGTGTGTGTGTTGTTGGGAGTAAGAAAAAAAAATGCCAGGATACCGCGTGATAGATCGTTGGTGTACTTTTTTTGAAATTGGTAGTTATGAACTGAGTTTTACGCGATAGGTCGTGGGAGCTTTGAAGTCTTAAAGGAGGAAAAAACTATGATGTATCAAAATGAAGGAAAAGTAGTTAAAATGACGACATTCTAGTCGGCAAGGTGGGATATGATGGTCAATATGTCTTAAGTAGGGAAGGTTGTACCTGGGGTGTGGAACTTTGATATAAGACCTTTTTCATTCGATTGCCAAAGTTGCAACCTTTTCAATGAGGCTCCAGATTCGAGAAAATCAATTTTCAAATATGATATCTGATAAAGCATAGGGATCTCCATACTTATTTTTTTTTGAATTAAAGGTTTTTGTCTGAAACTCATCAAATATCAATTTTGCCGATTTTATTTCCCAAGACCTTTATCCTGATTTGGACCCTACTAAATCAAAGTATTCGTACAAATGGCAGCGGCCATCTAGATAAAAGGTAGTACATAAGCTCTGGGAGGTATGAAAAATGATACCTAGTACCTTGTACACATTTAAAGGTATACAACGCTTTATAATGTTTATATTTGCACTTTGTTTAGGATCAATAAAGAAATACTGACTAACCCGAATTGATTATCAGTTTTTGAAAGCAGTTTGAGCTACCAATTGTATTATGCTTGTTCAAATGTTTATACAATTATTCACCAGTTGTCTTAAAACGCTTTCAGTCAAAAATAGATAAAATTAATTCGAGGGTTCGAAGGAATCGAGTTGTGATATTTCTAATAAGCGGGATAAGAAAAACTACAAATTTCGTCAAGCTGTTGTTCGCCCTCGAGGAGTCGAACTTGTGAGCCCAGGACCGGTAAATAAGAAATTTTGAAAAATTCAGCAAATTTTGATCATTTTCAAGAGTCTGGAGCTCGCAAAAATCCGATCACTTTGAAATTTTTGAAGGTTATAAAACAGACCTAGATTGACTAGAACTTCACATTCATAGAATTTTTCAAAAGTTTCTAGTTTATCAGAGATTGTTCTGAAGGACGCCTGCTTATTTTCAGGGTTTCAATACAAAAGAGGACAAAATAGGTGTCCTTCGGAACTCGGGAACTAGCTGGAAAACTAGGAATTTTCAAAAAATTCCGCGAATGCAAAGTTTTCAATCTAAATCTGTTTCATAACCTCCCAAATTTTCAAAGTGATGGGACACTTGACAACCGAGCTCCAGTTTTCTCAAAATGGTGAAAATTCTCTGAAAAATTTTCTCCCCTACTTGTAACCATTTTTTAGCCAACTAAGAAGAAGTAATAAATAGAAACTCACTGCTGATCGACAACGTTGATGTACTCTGCGGAACGCTGACTTTGATCTCCGGAACCGAAGTTGGCACCTCTGGAATATAAGAAAATTATCATCCGAGAATATAAAAAGGCAGAAAATCCTTTGATTTGCCTTCCCAGCCTAATCTGGTTATTTTCGCATTTATGATCTCATTGGGAATTTGGCTGCTGTTAATATGTTTTCTGGTATGGGAATTTACCCATGGATATTTTTTCTCAGTCTAAATTTAGTTTCTTTTTTTAGTAAGTTCATAAAAATAAGGAAACCTGGTTTGCTGATTCTCCTCCAGTAGCGCGACATTTTCTAGGATAGGAAGAGTGGCTTCTGGAACTTCAGCGTCAAATTTTTCAGAGAAAATAATACGAATGAAGAATTGTGGAGTGTTCAGAATTCTTCTAAAAAATTGTATGTCTCGACTAGAACAAATGTAGTATGACGAAGGTAGACGAGAACAAAAAAACGAGAATAATAATAAAATGATGGATGGATTTTTGAGGTCAAGTTTCAAAAAGCACAACACAAAAAAAAATAACAAACTGAAAAGCATTTGAAAAATGACACTATGCAAACTTGAGTTACAATTTGGAAACTTTTTTGTAAGGAACTAGAAAAGTAAGGATATTTGACATAATTATTTCGAAGTTTTTCGATAATCGTAAAACCATCAACTTTGAGCCCCTGAAGATCAATTTCTGTACAAGATATCAAAAAGTGGCCAAGTGACAAAATGTTTATCATAATATGAAAAATGTTTTATCAGTTTACTTATTTTTGATATTTTCTACAATAACCGGGGTAAGCTGGCTCAAAATTGAAAATACCATTTTTGCCTCATAGAAGCCCACGATTGTATCCGTGCACTTCGAGCTTTATTATCTCGGTTCCTTCGGAAGATATCGAAAAGTTGTAAACTAATAAATTGTTTATCATAACACCACCAATATTTCATCAGTTGATGAAATTTTGATATCTTTCACAGGAACTGAGATTAATTGACTCAAAGTTTGCAGTTACTGTATTTGCTTTCATAAAAGCCCACCAATCCTATGAGTGCACTTTGAGCTCAATTATCTTGGTTCCTTTGAAAGATATCAAAAAATTGTCAACTGATAAATTACTTATCATAACATCACCAATATTTTATTAGTTGACCAAGTTTTGACATCTTTTACAGGAGCCGAGATAGACTGGCTCAAAGTTGACGATTTGAGTGGGCGTCTATAAGAGGGTTTACGGTAGTTTACCGACAGACTTTGTAATCCTAATGTTCAATTAAAGTACAGTCGCGGTTAGTTACTTTCTCAATTTCCTTACCGCCCAGAAAAAAAAACGCTTCAGATCAACCAAAAAAACATTCAAGACAAGGAATAAATGCCAAACTTTCTATCTTAATCTAATCCTAAATCTTAATCCTACATTTTAATGGCAATTTCATGATTTTATAACTTTTCTGCAGCATTTGAAAAGTGTCTAGAATTTCATTTGAAAAAATGAATAAAAAATCGAAGTGAGAAAAAAATTGACTAGCCGCTGGTTCTGACGAAAAATTGTTTAGATAATCCGCTCATCGAAAATCGCAGGAGAAAAATTCTGGCTAGCACGTGGCTCTTTTTTCTAGTTGCTCAGCTGTAAAAACTAGTGCTCCTGGAAATTGAATAATGAAGTTTATTGGGTTTATATCTTGGGGAATAATCATGTCAAGAGAAAAAAATCAATCAGGAATTCAAAGAAAAAGTTTGGAACTTTTCACGGAACAACTTTTTCTCGAAAAGAGACGAAAACTGACACATAAATCCTTCAAAATCCCCCACCGCAATTAGTTTCAATTCAACTTTTCCCCATTTTTTTTTCAGTCCCTTTGATTTCCTTCCCTTTTTGCATTCTTTTTTGAAACAGCGCTTAACTATGTACAGTAGAGAAGAGGGGCGGCAAAAGTCCATTTCACTAATCATATGGCTTTCAGAGAAAATTGAAAAAAAGAAGAAAGAAAAAGCAAATGCCAAAAGGCAAGCCAGAGTTATTAGAAAGATGGGAAAAGGGTGGACAAATGAAAGAAAATGGCAAGAAAAAGTATTGGCATATCGTGTACACACACAAATTTTGAAGAGGATTAGACGATAGGATTTGGAGCCAAAAGAAATGGATAAGAAGATGTACAGATTTTTGGAGTAATTCTATGTAGAAATGAAATCAGAACTAGGTGGTAAAAGAGAAAAATAAAACAGCTCGGCTGCAGAAGTCTAAAAACCCGAATTTCTAAAGAACTGTTAGAGAAGGGCCCCAAACCGTTGAGCCCACATATCTTGGTTTCTGTGCAAGATATCAAAAATGTATCTGCTGATGAAATATTAGTGGTTTTATGATTATGATGAACATTGTGTCAGTTGAGCACTTTTTTATATCTTTCACAGGAACCAAGATAAAGTGACTCAAATTTAAAAGTTACCATATTTGCTCTCATAGAAGCTCACCCTATATGTTACCTTTGAGCTCATTTATCTCGGTTCCTATGAGAGGTATTAGAAAATTCATACACTGATAAAATAAAGCTGGTACTATGATAAACATTTTATCAGTTGATTACTATTTGATATCTTTTACAGGACACAAGATATAGAGGCTCAAAGTTGATGGGGCTTCTAGTAGAGGGTGTACGGTATTTCCATTTTTAAAAACCTAACGTTAAGTTTCATATTATCAGTCCGGTACAATACAGTTTCCAAACAGAGAAAAAATTAAGATCTGATCATTGAATTTTGTGGTTATCTTAAATACAAAATGTAGTCTAGACACTTCACCTGTCGTAAAAAATGCCAAAAAACTATACTAAACTTTGGCTCACAAAAAATTCATCGTACATATATAGCTTCCTTTAATACGACTCTAAAAATATGACGACTCGGAATACGGGCGGTACAAGTCAAGTCTAGATCATCTTTATAAATCCCGGAGAATGTGTCATGCTCTAGAAGCCGTTTCGTAAAGTAGTCATAATCCTTCGCCACTCGATATTCTTCCTTACGTTCCAAAAATTTTTCTGAGAGTGCATTTTATTAATCAAACGATTGACAAGTTTTGAATTTTTTGAAGGGGGACTTTGCCCAGCGGCCGTGGACTAGGTTTTTCTTTAATCATTAAAGACAATGAAAAACTAATAAAGCAGAACTTAAGAGCTCAATTTTTTTTACTATTCTGGAATGCGACTAAAAGACATCTTCTGAAGAAAATTCCGTAGACGCCAAGATTTACGATTCAAAGAGCCATCGTGTGTCATCTAAAAGTGTCACGTCTTCTCTTCCAGTACTCTTGATTTGAAAAGTTTTTGCCTCGCGTCACTTTTTTTTTGCGAACAACAATAAACCTAAATCGAGCCAAATTCAATATCTTTGGTGGAATTTTCTTGGAAGGGGCAATAAAGAAAAAAAAAACGAGAATATTTGTGTTAACTCGAAAAGGTCATGTGTTACTTCAATTTTCACGTGAATTCTGAATTGGAACACGTTTTATTTTTCAAGGAGTAATTTATAATTTAATGTGAAAAGTTAAGATACGTTAAAGTGTAAAATTTTACTGTAAATTTCACCGATCCCTAATAGAAGCCTTTGAAAACCCAAAAGTTCAAAAAAAATCCCTCACCTGAATACTTTACTTTCCTCTTGATCTGCCGCACACATATTCTTGCTCCAAAATAGATTGCACACGAGCTCAGAATCAGCGCACACAGCGACAGTATCGCCACCAGAATCCACCACCACCATTCGTCCATTCGGGTGTTTCGAAGGAGACGGAAGTTCTCCTTTATAAGGTAGTTCAACAATTTTGCCTTAAAAAAGATATTTAGAAGGAATGAAGGACAATGAAAAGGGATACGGTTATGAAAAAAGAAAGTATTGATGTAAGAGCAGAAAGAAATATAAAAAGGGTGGATATTTGATAAATTTCTGTTAAGAATATAGTTTTATGTCAAAATTTTATGCTGGGTCCAAATTTCCCAAATCTAGCCTTTCTGAGCCCAGAATCCCATGATTCTGCATTAAAAGGGTCCCTTTAATAGAAGGGCCCCTCTAATAGAAAGGCCCTCTGAGAGAGACTGGGAAAAATGGAAGGGCCGGCCCTTCTAAAACAGGTTTTACAGTATCTATGACACAAAAAATAATAAATTGACTAAGTCAAAGATTAGGGGGCCTTGCGCAGTCCAAACCAGTGCGACCGTACGTAGCAAGTCGAGAACAGAAAAATGTATGTAATTTTTTGAAAAATCGGAATTTCTTAGGAAATATGAACCCCTGTAATAGAAGGACCCTCGGGAGGTACCTTGGAAAAATATTAGGGTAGGCTCTTCTCATACAGGGTTTACGGTATCAATGACAGAAAAGGTGATACATTGGCTCAAAGCAAAAGGTTAGGGGACCATTCTATTACAGGTTTCACAGTAATTTGCACAGTTGAAATCAGTGGGACCATACTCCCCGTAGCACGTCAAGACCCCCGAAAAATTTAAGAGAAACATTTTTTTCAAAATACCGTGTAATTTCTTGCGGGTCTCGATACGCTACGAAGATTACTGTAGCACTAGTTTCAACTGCGTCGCCTTGGACTGCGTCATGGTTCCAGATATCTCAGTTTTTGGGGCCAGAAATTCCAGATTTTCGAAACCAGAAGTTCCAGACTTTTTGAGACAGGAAAACCCTGATTTTTCGAAAGAAATTCCAGATTCTTGGGACCAGAAATTCCGGTTTTCTGGACTCAGATTCTGAATTTTCAGGTCCAGAAATTTCTATATTGGTCAAAAATCGAGATTTCCTAAACCACACCCAATCTCAACAGAGCAAAATTTTGATCCGTAACTCTGTTTCCACTTAAAACTTTGCAGATGTCACTCATACCAGAAACTCGGAAATGACGTTTTGCAAGATAGAGAGAGAAACTTCGTTTTTTTTTCTTCCAAATCCCCGCGGACCCCAGAAAACTTGACGATTGAGAGTGAACAAATGAAAAACGCCGGGGCCCGCCGGAAAGTCCGAACGAACCAGAAAAAAAACCGATTTGATTTCGTTTGGGATTGGAGCGCATAACTGACGGATGACTGACGAAATGTGATGGCAAAAAAAATGGAGAGAAGAAAAATGAGGAGCGGCGGCCTGGAGTTCTTTTTTTTTAGAAAAGAAGGAGCCGGAAAGTGGGAGTGACGAGTGGTTAATAAATCACTGAAAAAAGAAAAGGGGTCGGGCGGGGGAAGAAGTGGAAAAAGAAAACGACGGAAGAGTTTCAAAATAAAACTACCGTATTCTCCATTTTAAAAGTTTTTATAGACTTTGAGGTTTTGAAAACAAAAACCTATGAAAAAAGGGTCATAAAAATGAAAAATGGTCGGTTCAAGAAGGGGTTTCTCAGAAAGAGCACAGAGCAAATGAATAAAGTATTAGATGACCGGGTCAGCAGGGTCACCGGCTTCATGAAAAAGTGGGTGAAATAATGGAGTTGATCTTATAAAGCTTGTAAAATTTGATCTAAAAAAAACAGCTTCCAAGATAATACCTAGAACCATATTGTTAACAGGAGCACCACTTTTATAGATTAAATACAAAAATAAAAGTTCGCCTAACATTTAAATGTATACCTACAACTGTTTTTGGCAATTATTCCCAGACTAAAAAGCGTAGGTGGACGAGATGACCTAATTCTAGGGTACTCTTCCTTCTGAAACTCAGAAATATAATGATTTGCTTCCTGAGAGCAAAACAACGGAATTCAGAATTGGGGATGAGACTACTGGCTGCCTGCACAAAAGTAGGAGAGGCGAGTGTGGTGAGATATATGCGTAATATTATAGAAGCAATTTTATTGGGAGCCGGAGTATGTTTGTCTGTGAAGGAGTATATGAGCATGGATGCTCCAAATATGTGTTCCGCATTTTTTTTTTGAGGTGCATTATGATGATGAGGAGAGGTTCAGAACGAAAATAGGCGGGTGTAGCGAAAATTTGGGAAGTATTATTGTCAAAAACGCTTTGAAAGTTTTGTGGGTCACATCAGTCAATTTGAAAAGTTCAAGAAGTCAAATGTGTCGGACCAGTTCAAAAATTTCAACTTTGAAAAACTTTGAGCACCTCAAACACAACGACTTCAAAAAATCCTTTGGAAAAGCTTACAATTCAACAAATCGAGTTACCGTAAAATCTGTATTAGAAGGGCTCCTCTAATAGAAGGGCCCTCTTCAAAATATGTTGTTTGAATTCAAAAATTACCCCACATTTACAGTGAAAAATATTTAAGAAATTCCATAATTCCACAAGAATTTGTCGAAATACTCCTTTTGCTCAAAAACTTGCTTAACTTTGGTGAAATTCATGAATTTTCAACGAAAATTTACCTAATTTTTTGATAAAAAATTTCGGAAAAAATGTCCGGGAAAATAAAAAGGCCCCTCTAATAGAAGGGCTCTCTGGAGGTACCTTGGAACAATAGAAGGGCTGGCCCTTCTAATACAGGTTTCACGGTTAGTTTTGTTTTCTTAATGGTTTCTACACCATCTACTTTGAGCCCATATATCTCATTTGCTGTAAAAAATATCAAAAAGTGGTCAATCGACAAAATGTTTATCGTGATATAATCAATATTTGGTCAGTTTGCCATTTTTTGATATTTTTCACAGGATAAGAATATAAGAACTGGGTCAAACTTTAAAGTTAGGGATCGTTCAGTTAGAATGTTTACGGTACACTTTTATCAAAAATTCAATAACTCTATCATTTCTTTCGCGGTACTGCGTCTTGTGACTTAAATGGAATTCTAGTAGTCATAATTTTCGATTTTAATTTCTGGAATTTACATGTTTCGTTCATTATGAAAACTAGCTAAAATCTTTATAGTTCAATGTCTGTCCGCAGCTTTTTGAAAATCTTGGAAATTAACTATAAATTGACGTGATTTTTCGGGAAAGAGTGAGGAGCCAACAGGAAAACAAATAAGTCAAATCGCGCCGAAGGCGCACCAGCCAGAGGATTGAAGCGCCAGAGACGCGACAAACAGGCTGGTAATTTCTATAAAAATCGATAAAAAATCACCGCTAGGAAAAACTCAGAAAACGCGTTAAAAAAAAGTTGTTATCAGTCCAAAAGACCAACCATGCGGTCTTCGGTTATCACTCAAAACCTATACATAAAGTATTTCAGAATGACAAATGTCCTTTTAGAAAACTGTTTCCTTCAAATATAAACTTTTAGTGCTCAAGATTTGCCGGGAGCCAAGAAAAATGAGGAAAAAGAAACTGAGGGACGCAAAAGTGAGAAGAGGTACATCTCTATCTATATTCATATTCATTAAAAGCAGCGTTTCCCATCTCGGGGCGGAAATTTGCGTTAACGCATAGAGAGAGCATACATATTAGTGTTGGGTCATTCTAAGAAACAAGAAATGGGATAAGAAGAAAAAAAAACTTGTTCGAAGAAAAGAAGAAAAAGCAATGAGATAGAGAGAGAGGAAAACCATTGGGAGGAAATAGAGGAAGACCAGAAAAATGGAAAAGTATCAAATAAGTTTTTTTGTTTGATCATATAAAGTCAAAGCAAAAGGAAGTGATTGTTTGAATGGATTTGAACCTTATAGGTTAAAAAAAAACATAAGATAACATTTGCTCTAATGGATGCCCACCACCGGCGTGCACGTTCAGCTCAATTATCTCGGTTCCTATGAAAGATATCAAAAATCTGTGAACTAATAAAATATTGGTGATATTAAGATAAAGAATTTATCAGTTGAAAATGGTTTGACATCTTTCAAAGGAACCGAGATAATTGGGCTCAAAGTACAAAGTGCATAGGGTGAGCTTCCATTAGAGGAGGGGGGGGGATACTGTATGTTTCCTAAAATTTCAGAAAAAAAAGCATTTTTTGGTCTTAATATTTATACTTTTCCCAAAAAAACAGATCAACTAATTGCATTCAAAATAAGGAAAAAGAAAAAAATCTGAGAAAATGGGTCTTAAACACAAAACACTCGACATTTCTCTCTTTTTTCTTCCTTTTCTGTGCAAATAGCGTCACACAGAACAACTAATACGATTATCTAGTGCTCTGAAACTCGCTGAAAATATTTATTACGAGAAGTAGAAGAAAAAAGAGGTGGAGCAAAAAGTTGTTCGAACTTTGAAAAGAGAATGGGAGAGAGCATGGGGAATAGGAATATGAGAGCTTTTTAAAGATGATCGTTTTTGTTTTTTTGGAATAGGACGAAAAAAGAAGAAGAAGAAAGATTTTGGTCTGGGAGTCCAGACTGGGACAGGAAAAGTACATAGAACTGTTGGGAGAGATAATGGAGCCATGAAAATTCTGATTTGTAGTTTCAAGAGGGTACGGTACTGGTTTTGAGAAGTGAGAAGTAGTTGGCGTGTGTGGAAACAAATACTACAAAAAATGACAAGTACGATTTTTTTGGGTTCCTATGCACCTTTGATTTTTGACCCAACAAAAGAGTTTTCATCCGAAAAAGCATACCGTAACACATGTATTAGAATGATCCCTCTAATAGAAGGTCCCTCCAAGAGGAGCTTGAAAGAATAGAAGCGTCCCTGTGATAGAAGGGCCCTCTGTGAAAAAGGACGCTCCTTCAAAATATTAGGTTGGCGGGAAAGTCTTTGTCACTTTTTCAATAGTTTATTTCTCAAAGAAAAAATAACCGAATAATTAATTATATTGTCCATCATTATCAACAACATGTCTCCAACGTTCCCTCAATTTATGGATTCCATTGCGGTAGAATCCAGCCGGGCGTGAGGCAAAGTATTGTTTGAGTGCCGCTTCGACCGCTCCACGGGAATTGAAGCTTCTTCCTTCGAAGGCACGTGTCATATCGCCAAATAACCAATAGTCGGAAGGAGCAAGATCAGGAGAATACGGGGGGTGAGGGAGAACATTCCATCCATATCCCATCAGCTCCTGCTTCACTTGTTTCGAAACATGTGGGCGAGCGTTATCATGTTGATAGTACACTTTCTTGTCTTTCAGGGCCGAACGGTCGACTGCTTTCTTGAGGTTTCGTAGTTGAGTAGTGTAGAGGTCTCCAGTTATTGTTTTGCCCTCGGGCAGAAGTTCCCAGTAGATGGGGCCGTCCACTCCCCACCACACAGAGAGCATAACTTTTTTCGGATGAAGGTCGGGTTTGGGGACATCCTGTGGGCTCTCTCCTTCTCCAACCCACTGGGATTTCCTGTGGTGATTATCGTAGAAGACCCACTTCTCATCTCCGGTTATTAGCCGGTCCAGCCATCGATCGCCCGCGTGGAGAGTGAGAAGAGTAATCGAATCGTCGACTCGGCGGTCAAGGTTGGCTTGAGTCAGGTGATGAGGTATGAATCGACCAAAAAGTTTTCTCATTCCAAGAGATTTCAAACCTTCAAGGACTGTGCTATGGTGAACTCCGAATGTGACAGCTAGTTCACGGCTAGATTGAAATGGATCCGATTGCAATGCGTGCTTCAGCTTGTCCAAATCCAACTCACGGGGTCTCCCAGAGCGATCCTTTTCATCGAGCGAGAAGTCATCTTTTTCGAAACGATGGAACCAATTGCGAATAGTATTGTAGTGAGGGGCATGTGTGTTGTACACATTCTTCAAGAAAGTTTCCGAATCCTTCATCGTGGTGTGAGATTGGAAGAGGTAAATCAAAACATGTCTGATGTGAATAGCAGTGGGAACAAACATATCGTTTCAATTACAGATGAGGAGCAGGGAAGGAAATGGGGACTTGTTTATATGGAAGGTTCTTATCACCTTGTTATTCACTAGAGTCGATATCATACACAGCCTCCATATACGAGAACAGTGATTAAACAAACAGAGTGACAAAGACTTTCCCGCCAACCTAATATGTTTTGAGCTCAGAAAACTTCCGTACTTTTTCAGTGGAAAATATTCCGGGAGCTCTAAAATTTGATAGAATTTGTTGCAACTCTATTTTTCGATGAAAATCTAGTTCAATTTTGGTGAAATTGGAAGATTTTAATGAATATCGAACGAAACTACGTCGAATTTTTCGATGCGAAAATTTTAGTTGCCGGAAAAATAGAAGAGCCCCTCTAATTGAAGGGCCCTTCGAAGGTATCTCGGAACAATAGAAGGGTCGGCTCATCTAGCGCAGGTTTTACGGTATAACCAAAAAAAAATTGAATATATCCAACAAAGAATTGCCAAAAAAATTAGGATAGCCAAAGAAAAAACAAAAACTTCTGGAAATGTTTTAGTTTTTAAACAATATTTGTTGAATTAACATGAAATAATTTTAAACAATCTTGAGATTTGTCCCAGAATATTATTCTTTGAAAATAACTCAAAAATACAATCCTAAAATGTGTGCAATGTAGTGTAGCCAACCTTTTCTAAAGTTTAAAAGTCAATAGTATCACTTTCATAGATCAACGAAACATAAATCAATCTTTTCAAAAAAGTACAGAAAAGCCAAGAACAAGACTAAAACGACCTACTGGTTGAACGAGAGATTTTTCTGTGTCTTGTCATTTTTTTCGCTCTTCTTTTTACCCTCCCGAAAATGACATGTGTATGCCGAGCACTTGAGACCTCCAAAAAAAATCTTGGTCTGTTTAATTTTGTCATCTTTTTTCGGATTGTTTGTGAGTTATGTTTTATTTTTTATTTCATTATTAATAGTAAGTTCTCTACAAAATGTTTTATGTTTTTAGTGTGAAAAAAAAATGAAAGAGCCGCAAAAAAAAGCCAAATGGAAAACCAATTCAAGATTTGAGCAGGAAGATAAAGGAAATTAGAAAAATAACCCTATTCTCTAGATCGCAGAAGATATGTATGAGGATAGAAAAATGGATTTAGAAATTGAAAATATTTCGAAGAAGAAAAAAATGAAAAAAGTGGCACAAGTAGGCGAAAGTTTTCGGGTCGCTAGGATACATTTCGGAATGGTTGACAACGAGTTGGCAGTAAAAGAAAAGTGAAAAAAGAAAGTTTTCCTTCAAAAGGAGACAACTGGGTCACAAAAAGTATAGACATCTGGACTCCAAGACAATGTGGAGACTTTGGATTGTGGGAAATCAGGAAACTAAAATTGACAGGTTACGGTCGCATTGCCTTAATTGTCCTTCAATCCCGCCCATTTTTTGGTTGTAACCTAATAAAACGTTTGCGAGTCAAATAAGGTCAAAATTACAATAAGCACTTAACAATTTCCATTAATACCCATACTACCGTAAGCCCTGCAATAGAAGAGTCCCTTGACTTTCAAATTTGAGCCATATTTTCTCGGTTATGTAAAAGATAGCAAAAAGTGGTCAACTGCTAAATTGTTTATCAGAATGTCAGAATTGTGTTGTCAGTTGACACATGTTTGATACCTTTCACAGGACACGAGAAAATAACTAAACCACAGTGTAGGGGCTCTCCAGATTTTACGGCATATCAATACTAATTACCTCGGGCCTCTCTGAAAGATATATAAAACTAATAAAGCCATAAAATCCCATATATTTCATTAGTTTTACAACTTTTGAAGTACATTGGCAGGCGTCAAGATAAATGAGATGAAAGTTACGATAAGCGGTTCACAGCCTTCTTACCCTATGGCAAAAATTGGGACCCTAATCATCGCAGCCCTCAAAAGGTACCGAAAAGCCATCAATCAATGTAACATCTGCCACAAAACCATATTTATTTTACAGTTGTCTTTTTGGAGAAATTTTTCCGGTTCGCACGTGAGACACCACCGGAAGAACATACACTAAACACTTTAATAAAATTCAAAACTATTTTGTCAATCGACAACTTTTCTTTCCAAAGAACCAAGATAAGTTGGCTTAAAATTGAGGAGGTCATTCTATTGGAGTGTTTGCGGTATTCGCTCCTACCCTTGCTTTAGACTATTGAACTTTGAAAAAAAAACTAGGTTGTCCTTGATTAACGACAAATCTGCTTGCGTTCGTGTCAATAACAAAGGAAAACCGATCTAGGGAAATAACATCTCCACGATCTCGTTTTTTCCTCTTCCTCACACATCAGAAGGCGTCGGCGTCGTCGTCGTCTTCCGCTTCTTTGCTCTTTCAGATGAAGGCGACGACAAGTGGCGAAATTGGGCAAATTAGGGTCGAAAGCGCTCTGTGTCCCCCTTTGCACGGCGACAGAGAAGGAGCATCCAATTATCGGCTAACTACAACTGTTGCTTTTCTCTTTTTTTCTAGCTAACCCGCTTTTTTTCAGAATGAGAAAATATATTGGCATCGTTTGGTTTTCTTAGTAAGAGAATACGTGTGAGTTTCGATGAGTGAGTCCAATTTTTTAAATGAAATGATGAGTAGAGACATATTGGTTATTTGGGGGACGAATGTGGACCAAGATTTGTTCAAACTAAAATGTTTCTGTTCATCTGAAACAGACGACAGTGGAGTTTGCTCTGAATTTTTCAATAAAATGAGAAAACTTATTTGAAGCTCAAAAAGTCATTCCAGAATCGCGATAAAAAATTAAATAAGCTATTTTTAAATTAATTTAATTTCAAGAGGGAGGCAATGCTAACAAAAATAACAATTTAATGAGATTTATCTCATTAAATAAGACCCACGCATTTCTAAATAAAGGACAAAAAGAAGAACAAAAAAGGACCAAGAAAAAAGAAGGACCAGGGCTATAATTTGATTTCCGCCGGCCGCGGTCCGGGCCGTGGGTTGGTGGGTCAAATCGAACAGAAACTTCTAGGACCGCTGGTAGAACTAGTGTGACCTTTCGATACGGGTTTGATAAAATTTTCGACATTTTTCAAAACGAATACATTTTGACATGGTGGCCTAAGTTTTGCAAGTTGAGTTTTCCAGGCCATCATGTAGAAATGGCAAAAAAAATTGACTGGTATTCATCTGGTGTATTTTCTAGGCCATTGGTGGCCTAGAAATCTCAACTTGCAAAATTTAAGCCATTACGTTATAATAATACACGCTAGGGGCAAGTTCGGCCATTTCTATGTGATTTCTAGGTACATGGTGGCCTAGAAAACTCAATTTGTAGAAATAAGGCCACCATGGCAACATTTCCTAGAAACGACCTGTTTTGGCCTGGAGCCACCATTTTTGGCCTAGAATTGATCTAACACGACCGTTGCGTATTTTCTTGGACATTTTGACGTTTTTGGCCTAACTTTTTATGTCCATGTGAAAATTACCTAGAAAAAACCTAACATGACCGTGGCGTATTTTCTTGGACAATTTGACATGGTAGCCTAACTTTTGCAACTTGATTTTTCTAGGCCACCACGTTAAAATGACCTAGGAAATACACCAGATGAATATCAGACCATTTCTAGGTCATTTCCACATGGTGGCCTAGAAAATTCAACTTGCAAAAGTTTGACCATCATGTAAAAATGACCTAGAAAACACACCAGGGTCATGTTAGGCCATTTCTGGCCTAAAAAAAGGTGGTGGCCTAGAAAACGCAACTTGCAAAAGTTCGGCCACCACGTAAAAATGACAAAAAAAAACGAGAAAAAAAATGTCAGCGAGAATTTTTTTTCTCGAAAATACACAATGATCGGAAGCTACCTATCCCAGAATGAACCTAACCAAAAAACCTCGGCCCTTCTTCCGACAGCTTTGAATGAAATAAATGTGAAATGTTTATAAACTCATGAATTTATAAACCCTTATAAGGGAGTTACTCGAGGGACCGGGTTTAACTTTTTCTGAAATTTTGGGAGCAGATAGAAGAGCTCATGAGGATTCCAAATCTGTAAAAAAAATCAGCGAAATGCTCACGTGAGCTGAGTTATGACCTAGAAAAGTTGCCCTATGATTAAGCAATTTCTCGTGATATTTTTTTCACGGAATAGTGTATTTCTTTTAAAACAATAGATTTCAATCAGCAGTGTGGTAAAGTGGTAAGATGGCAAGTTCAGAGGAGGAAGGTTGTAGGTTCAATTCCCCCTATCCCAAAAATTTTGCAAACATTTTTTTGTTTTATTTTAAGCCGTCATAACTGGCTCCGGAATAGAATTTACGCAATTTGAACATGTTTTTCGGGAGTTTCTCGTTATGAATAGGCATTTTCCAGAATAAAAACAGACATTTAATTTTTGAAGAAATTCACAAATATGCTCATGGGTTCATCGAAGATTTTTCAAAAATTTTTTCAAATTTTTTTTTTTGTTTTTTTTTTAATTGAAAAAACAGTCGAGGATTCTAAACACATCGGTGGCATTTGATGACAAACTGTTGGAAACATATGTTCTTGGCAAAATACGCGCATTTGACTATTGACAATCTTTTGCACCCATATAATTGTAACTTTCCATAAACTTTCCGGTCGAAGCAATATTGAAATGGTCTGTCACATTTCGGAGCGCAACTGTCCACAAATGTATGTCTACATCCAGCAGTTTGTCATCAAATGCCACCGATGTGTTTAGAATCCTCAACTGTTTTTTCAATAAAAACAAAAAAAAAAATTGAAAAAAAATTTTTGAAAAATCTTCGATGAACCCATGAGCATACTTGTGAATTTCTTCAAAAATTAAATCTCTGTTTTTATTCTGAAAAATGCCTATTCATAACGAGAAACTCCCGAAAAACATGTTCAAGTTGCGTAAATTCTATTCCGGAGCCAGTTATGACGGCTTAAAATAAAACAAAAAAATGTTTGCAAAATTTTTGGGATAGGGGGAATTGAACCTACGACCTTCCTCCTCTGAACTTGCCATCTTACCACTTTACCACACTGCTGATTGAAATCTATTGTTTTAAAAGAAATACACTATTCCGTGAAAAAAATTTCACGAAAAATTGCTTAATCATAGGGAAACTTTTCTAGGTCATAACTCAGCTCACGTGAGCATTTCGCTGATTTTTTTTACAGATTTGGAATCCTCATGAGCTCTTCTATCTGCTCCCAAAATTTCAGAAAAAGTTAAACCCGGTCCCTCGAGTAACTCCCTTGTTAGAAAAAAAATATGCGATCTGAATGACCTTTCGTATCAGACCAGATGTGCTCATGTGTGTGCTCCGCTCGAGTCGATTAGAGGAACAAGTTTCAGATGAGCAAGGAGGCGAAAACGAAGACGGAAGACAATATGAATGGGGGAACCGAAGAGATCACGTGTAGGAAATTGTGAATTAAGAAAAGAGGAGAAGAAGGGTGGTGGTGGTGGTTATGAATGAACAAAAATAGGGGTCAAATTTCAAAAAAGTTTTTTGAAAAAGAAAGGGAGGAAGTGATTTTTGTGGTCATTTTGTGCTCAAAGTGGTACTTGGATTTTTTTTCAAATTTTTTTTTCGAAATTTTTTTTCGCATGGGTGAAATTCGATATTGTAAGATTAGCAACGAATATGAAAAACTTTTGACTATGAATCTAGCTCTACAACCAATTCGATTTGGCAAGAAAGAACAGGTGTAAAAATTAGGCTTTTGAAAATTCGACGGAAAATTCTGGAACAGCTGATGTATATGTAAGGTAGAAGAGAATCTAAATGTTTTTTTTTTTTCGTTTGATACGTTCGAATTTAAAATCAACAGAACGCCTCATTTAGAACGAGGTAATGGGTGGGCGAGAAACAGGGGATGGGAGGGGTAATTGGAATTTACAAGGACGAACAGAAGTTTGCAACATTTTCATTGAATAGGATATCGGGAAAGGTTCCTGAAGGTGGGAAAATGTGTTTCTCAAAACCTTGATGCCTCTCGAGATTTGAACTTTTGGGTCCAACGGTCGAGGTGCCGCGTTGCTCCCAGCTGAGCCACGGTTGCGCGGGAAGCCAACTTTGAGCCCATATACCTCGGTTCCTGTAACAGATATCAAAAAGTGGAAAACTTGTAAAATATTGTTGATATTATGATAAATATCTTATCAGTTGACTACTTTTTCTCATTTGTTACAGGGACCTGGATATTTAGGCTCAAAGTTAGCGATTTGAGTGGCTTTGTTTACGGTAACTGAAATCCACTCCAAGAGGCTGAATTATGACCCAACCTTTTTTCAGTTGCTGAAAATAAATCCAGTCTGTCACATGTCTAGTACATGAATAATTTTGAACTTGAAAACACCACGACGCCCAAAAAAAAAGGTTTGAGTTGAAAAAGTCAAATAACTCGTAAAAAACTTTACGAGAAGGTACTAACTTTTTATGGGTCAAACCAAAATAAACCAACTTCGAAAAAAAAATATTTTCTTTTTTTGGCTCCATGTCACTTCGAAACTGCGACACTTCGAAACCAGTCATGTCGAAACTGTGGTAGTACAGGAGGAAGGATAAATTTCAGTCTTCAAAACCAATTTTTGGATTTGCAAAGATGCTTTTTCTGATAGAGCGCATTTTCTTAAATTAGGTTTTGGATTTTCTGAATTTCAGAATGTTTGCTATCAGGAAAAACGTATTTGAAAACCCTAAAACTGTTTTTGTAGTCTGAAATTCATCCATTCGCCTGTATTACTACGGTTTCGAAATGACGGGTTTCAAAGTGTCTTTGTTTCGAAGTGACACAGTTTCGATGTGAGTTAACGCTAGTGAATAGTTCAAAAACATTATAATCACGATTCTAACACAGAAAAAAAAACACTATTGGTATCAATTCTGAAATTTTGATCTACTCTCCTTGGAACAGTTTTTCTTCAAGTTCATCTTTTTGCTGTTTCTGACACCTTGTCTGGTAACGTCATTTAAAGGGGAAAAGGATGCAAGACCTTGGGAACAACGATGGGAAAAAAAGGGGAAAGAAATTAATTGAAACTAGGAAAAAAGGAAAGAAAAGAGAAAACTAATGGGCCATACTTTTTCTTGAGTACGCTTTTTTCTTGGTTTTTTTTTTGTTGCTAAAGGCTTGGAAATTGAGGAAGTTGAATTAGAGAGAGCACTGTAATTACAAAAATAGACACTAATTAGTCATGGCTCCATAGAATCAAAAGGATCATAAGATGATGATGATGACGAGAAAGGAGTAAGAATGGGGCTGGAAAAAGGAAAACGCAGAGGAGTAGTAGCTGAGCGAAAACACAATTATGACAAGAAGCCGAGTATTTTCAGTATATGAGAATATATGGAGAAACGAAGAGGACGAAGAGAGAAGGTTCGTCTGTTTCCACAGAGAGCAGCAGTCATGTTTTGGGGGTTGACTTTTAGGAGAAGAACAAGAAGAAGAGGTGTTTTGTGATCAGAAAAAAAAGAATAAAGACCAGTGGGGGTGCGTCCATTAAAGACATAAAAACTGAAGGGACCACTAATTTGGCAACGTTTTGTATTTGCAGGAAGGGAACACTTGATTGACGCATTTAGCATAAGGATTGCAAAAATTAATAATACTGATAACAAGATATAAAACCAAAAAAAAATTGGAAAATGCTGTGACAATCTGACACTTTGCATCAGTCAATTCAAAAAAGTTCGAAAACTCAAATTCGGTAAATCGGTTCAAAAAGAAAGGGTTTCTATCAAAAAAAATGGAGCTCTGATTGGTTTTTTCAAAAATTCAAATTGTATCTTCTTTAAGAACCTTACCGCCAACATTCAGAATGGCACCCCAAACTTCCAACTTTGAGCCGACTTATCTCGGTTCGTGTGAATGATATCAAAAGAGTATTAACTGATAAAATGTTGCTGATACTATGAATAGCAATTTATCAGTTGACAACTTTTCCATATCTTTCACAGAACCCGAGATATATGGACTTAAAGTTGACGGTTTGGGTAGCCGGTTTCACGGTTTTACGGTATTTTTCTAACATTTTATGTTTTTTTTGTTACTGTATTTAACTTTATTTTCGATAGGCGGTTTTAATTTAAGAAACTACCTAGTTTTTGCGAGTATCGGAAAAAATGAAGATCTTTCTAGAATCTTTCAAAAAATTTACACCAGGCGTCATTAAAACCTGAAACGCAAGAACTCTACTCTGTCAAGTTTGAGCTAATTTTGCTTGGTTCTTATGCGAAATATCAAAAACATTTCAATTGATAAAATGTTTGTGATATTATGATCAACATTTTTTCAGTTGACCACTTTTTGATATCTGTGACAGGTACCGATGAACTGGCTCAAAGTTAAAAGTTAGAGTGCCCTTCTATTACAGGTTTGAAAATCCACAATCGGAATTTCTCAACAATTTCTAGACGATCTTGTCAGTGAGAATCTTTCAAAATCACAATGATCGAAAGTATTTCAAAGCAGAACTACATGATTATTGTCAGAAATAGCCAATAGATTTTCATTGAATCCAAATTTCCTAAAAAAGTAGAAAACAAGATCTTTTACTTATGAGGAGTTTCAAGACGCCAATAGGGACTAAACGGTAAAAAACAGTAAAATGTCGCACGGCCGGCTGCGTCTACGGCTCGACCGCCCGGCCGTCATTTCTCAGTTTTTGTTGAACCCCATTTTTGTAGGCGACTAAATGGTTTACACTAAAAACACCAGGGCATTTTCAAGACATCAATAGTAAATGAATATTAAAAAAACAACGTTAACCTAAATACAGACCCAAGAGGGTCCAGCAGTTAGGATACATAAATGAACAACATTCCGTGCCTACTTCATCATCAGCATTTTTCTCCCCTCCCCTACGCACTCAACGTGTATTTCCTATCTGCGTTTGCTCGACTTGCACTCTCTCTCCTCGAAACAATTGAATTTGTGCGTGTATGTCTTTGAAGACGTCGGAGGCCCGACCGTCGTCGTCGTCGTTTTCTGGAGGAGCCATCATCTCCATCACCTTTTCTCCCTCTCTTATATTCTTCTACTTCTTATTTTTTTATTTTATACCAATTTTTTCTATAGATGAGCGGAAATTGCATTCATTCCCTCTTATATTGTTCCTAGTTCTTTAGTACTAGCAGAACCGAAAAAAGCGAAAAATAAAGAAAAGATAGGAGAAGAAATGTTTCATTAGAAGGCTAAAATAAATCTTGTATAAATAAATAGATTAAATAATAACTTACTACAACAAAAATTTAAGAAAGGTTGGTCGAAGGTCGGGGGGTGTGAAAGGCAAGGAGCCGTCGGTTCAGGAAAATGCTGATCGGATTCTTTTCGATTTTAGAAACTATCAGCATTTTGAAAAAGCCGTCGTGGTCTCAAGACAATCAAATAGAGAGAAAAGAGGCAAAATCATGGCGAAAAAGTAGAAATAGAATTTTGAAATATAATATTGTGAAGAGAAAAGTTTAGTATTGGTAGCAGATCTTGTATCCGCAGCTGGTCATACAGCATGATGGTTGAGCCTGAACAACAAGAAAATTTAGTTTGCTCAGAGTACCAAACACTTACCGTATTCTCACGTCCCAAACAATCGCTATCACTGTTACAGGCATCAGCGTGGGCGAACAGGCAGTTCAATCCAGCGTTGGCGTCATTTGGACAAGCTGGTGTTCCGGTGACTCCACTCTGACCACAGGTGGCTTGGCAAGAAGCGAGCGATTGGAAGTTATTGGCATTTCCACCACACCCACTGAACATGAACTGGTTGCAACGTCCCGAGGAAGCGTCGTAGTAGAATCTGACGGCTGGAGCTGTGCAGGATCCAACAGCGAGTGGAAGAGAGCAAATAGAGGTGCCTGCAAAGAATTTTTAAATGTTCTAGTTCTTTTCTAAAAATGCTCTAGGTCTAGCTCACTCTTCTTACTAGCGATTCCAACTGGGTCACGGCAGATTCTAGTGGCAGAGTTGGTCACTGGATTTGGCTCAACACAGCACTTCTGAATGCCAGGACAGTTGGAGTCCATCCAACATCCGATAGTGGTATCCTGGAACACGGAGATGCCAAGTGGACGCGGGCAAGATCCAGACTTTGAGTTGATCTCCGACGCCGGGATTCCTGAAGCACATTATTATGTTCATTTTGGCTATTTGTCCATTGTGTGTGCGCGGCCGGAGCGAAAATGCAAAAAGTGTCATAATCTTCAACAAACAGGCTGAGAGAGATGCCGCCTGTTTGTAGAAGCATGTTTTGTTGTGATCTTTTCGCGCCATTGTGTTTGAGCAATAAGTGTCAGAGAGGGGGGCTAAACATGAAGCACAAATATGAAAATGCAATTCGATTTAATAGAAAAGCCTTTAAGAACACTCACTATTGTTTTTTTTAATCATAATGATGCTCAAGAACAAAAAAACTTACCAGCTGTGACAATTTGGCAGCACTTGTTTCCATCAGACTGAATGCACACTTGGCCCGAAAGTGGACACGTTTGAGCATCAGCTGTGCATTGGATAAGAGCAGCAGAGCTGGAATAGATGGGGAACTTAGCATTAGTCTTTGGAAATTTTTGGAATTCAAAAAAAGCGTGACATCCTAGGGCCCTTTCAGAGATCCTACCTAGAACAGAACCCGATTCTTGGAGCAGCGGTCGTTGGAGCGGGTGTCGAGAATTGACGCGCGCACTCTGGATGCTCGTGGAGCTTTCCGATGTGTATGTAGTATTCGCAAATGTCAATGACACCGAACACACTGACAAAGGTCTAAAAAAAGATATAATACATATATGCAACCACCAAAAGATAGATTACCAGCGATGTAAAGATAATAGTCCTAATCATAATGTTGCAATTGTGTTATCAGAAGATCGGAATAATCGGAGTTGGGGGATTGTGATTAGAGACTGAGATTGGGGAGACCGAATGAATGAGCTTGTTTGACCGGAGACAGGTGGGAGGGTGGTGGACGACGAAAGGCGGTTTTCCGCCGGCGCCACCTCCCGAAATGCTCTTTATAACCGTACGCCGGGAATCGAGAGATTACAGTTGCCAGTGGAGGGTGTTGAGGAAACGGAAGAGAACAGAGAGGAAGGATGGAGCATGTGTCCAATTAGAGGATTAAGCGCTTCTTAGGTGTGGTAAGCAGGTTTTCGCAAATATTTGTCGGACAAAAAATGGCATGGATTTTTGAGAGAGATAAGTGAGTTTTTTGGCATCGTTTTGCTCTGCAAAAGATATCCGAACAGATGAGACAGTGGATGGTCACTTGAAGATGGTGATATTTACAATGATGTGAAAAAAATGGTGATGATCAACAGCTGTTGTTAAGCGTGTTGTCAAAGGATCAGCAACTGGTCTTATTGTCACAAACTTTAGTTATGATAATTATTTTATGAACTTGAATGTTTCTCGATATATTTTATGATACCCAAGATAATGGACCACGAAGTTACGGTATGGAAAATTTGGTCCGTAAGAAGAACCAAGTGCTTTCCAGCCAAGCCGTCATCTTGGAGCCACTTTTTCTCAATTCCTGGCAAAGATATCAAAAATTGTTTAACTGATAAACTATTTTTAATACTACGGTGAACGTTTTGTTCGTTTACTTTTTTTGATATCTTTCACAGGAGCTAAGCAAACCTGGCTCAAAGTTAGAATCTAGGTGATGGGGGTGTATTTCTTACAATTAGAGTTGTCACGGTACATTCCTATGATGTTAGTATTTTAGACATCTTACGGTAGCTAGACTTTCCGGTTTACAAATGACATTTTCCATTTGTAGGCATTTTTTTCCAGTCACAATGATTCCGTGTTTGTTCTAATAGAAACCAAGTTCGCTTAGTCACCTCTATACGTCCACCTTCAGCTCAATTATCTCGGTTCCTATAGGAGATATCAAATCTTCCACTGATGAATCATTTATCATATTATCACCAATGTTTTATCAGTTAACAGATTATGGATATCTCTTTTGGGAACCGAGATAATTGAGCTGAAAGAACACATATTGGGAGAGCTTCTATTAGAGCGAACACGGTATTTTGGATGGAGAAGATAGTGCAAAAATGGTCGTTTGTAGGAAATTTGTTAACTTTTTATTGTCCTAAAGTTTTCAGTTTTTGGTAATTGTACTCATTCAACTTTCTTTGTTTTCTTCAATCACAGTCTCCTGCAACCTGGAAATACTCCCTAAACAGTCTATTGCTTTAAAATGACGTCACACGCGGTCAATCCCATTTTTTCACTCCAAGTGCCCACAGAGCACACCTAATTCTTCTTATCCCCTCCTGTCCAACTGTAACCGCCATTGTCCACTTCCGGTGAGAGAGTTTTTGCCGTGTGCTTCCATGTTTGCTTACGTCGTCCAACGGCACAAATAGAGCGAATAGGAGAGGGTAAGGCGGCTCTCGGAAGAGTGTTTGTTCAAGAAAATTTGACAAGATAAATGACAGCGCACATGCAAAAAGGGCGATAGGAATTTCATGAGAAAGCACGGATATAAAGATATATAAGTTTATTATTAGTCGTCTAAAAAATAATAATTACAATTCATCTTTATCAGAGTTTGATGTTGTCTTACTGTAAGCTGGGTCTACCAGATCAAAGCCTTCTCTTTCACGAAGATTATTCCAGAATTCAAGGGGCTCTTGGAAAAGTCCATGCTTCACTGAAACTCCGCTAGACTCGAAATTCAAGAAATTAACGTCATCTGGATCACTAACTGGCCTCCATTCCACGTCTTCAACACGGGGAACCCTGGAACATTCAGATCTTGATTTTTAGAAAGTTCAGTTTTCAGACTCACCCAGTTTTGGCAAACGAAACGACCATATCTATCAAGTCACGCTGGAGCCAACTCTCTGGCTCTTTTTTGAAATCAATTTGAGCCATCACAGGCATATTGAAGAGATAATGATATTCATTAGCGTGAGGGGAACCTGAAAGAACCATTTTAGTGTCATAAAATTTTCGAAAAATATACCTTTAGCATGTTCTGGAATGTACTTCTTCCAGATTTGCTCGTTATAATGGTCAAAACGATATGTCCAGACTGGCGTCTTCCTCTCAACTCTAGCTGTGATTTCTCGAAGGATTGGAACATTGAAGGTAATATCGGAAAGAAGCTGTAATCTATAATTTTGAATATTTGAATATTTGTTTATTATACCTCGGCATATCGATCGACATAAAATCCCTTCAAATCTGTTTCAGGCTTTCCTTGTTTAGTGTAGTACTCCAAAATCTCATCCCAAACTTTTTGCCGATTTTCCCCGTATCTATTGTTGTAGAGAAGTTTTCTGCCGATTATTTCCGAGATGAAGTCCTCGTCCACTTTTGGAATTTCTTCAGGGCTGAGACCGAAGTCAGCAATCACTCTACCCATATTCATGGTAGCTGTAATGTTATAATTTACGAAAATCTTCGCGAAAATCAATTCTGATAAGCCCCACCAAAATAAGATCCTTCTTTATTGCTCATGCCAATCAGTGTTGGTTTGATTGGGGCGTCATTAATCAAGTCTTCCGGGTTCTTTGGTAAATAATCTCCATCAATCACTGGAGACCATCTCAGAATATCAATTGTTCCAGTGGTCCATCCCTGTGTTTCAACTGCATCAAAAATTTCATGAAGACTTTTCTTCTTCATGCATTCTTTAGCTCCTGGCCATGGACAACCCAAAATTTCAGCCAATTGTTTGGAAGTGTCAACAACGTTGGGACCCGTTGCCCATCCTACGAAAGAGCTGGCAGACATAATGATTGCCTTGGAGTACAAGTCGCGTGTGTAAGGGCTCATGGTCAGTTGAGAAACACTTGCGGCACCTGCACTGTATCCCCAAATAGTGATATGATCTGGATCACCACCAAAGTTTCCAATATTTTCCTTCACAAATCTAAGGGCTGCTGCTTGATCGAACAATCCATAGTTTCCTGGAGCATCCGAAGTTCCCTCAGAGAAGAATCCTAGAAATTTGGATTCTGAAAGTTTCAGAAGAAGTTTGTCTTACCCATGAACCCAAGTCTATATTGAATAGTGACCACAATGACTCCTTGAGTTGTGTACTGATCAGCGAAAAACTCATAACCATGCTGGCTGCCGGATCCAATCTCATAGCCACCACCATGAACCCAGAAAAGAACTGGAAGTTTCTTCTCGATAGTTTTTGGTTTGATAACGTTCAGTGTAAGACAATCCTCTCCAGAGTAGCTGGAAAACTGGGCTACTAGACGGTAGTGAGGAGTGCAGTCGTTTCGGAATTGAGTAGCTTGATAGACGTCTTCCCAGGGTTCAGGAGCTTCTGGTTTCTAAAGTTATACATTTGAAAATTCTGGTAATGGGGAAAAATTTCAACCTCAAATCTCAGGTCGTCAACTGGTGGTTTTGCAAATGGGATCGCAAGAAACACCTCGGCCGACCCATACTCAAATCCTTCTACTTTTCCATAATTGGTATTTACAACTGGACCTGCCCAGCAAGCTCCAAATAACAAAAGAGAGGCTAGAAGAACCCGCATCTGGAAATTTCAAGAGAAATCGAGGAGTTAGCAATAAATAATAAGCAAGTAACTAATGACTTTGGTCGAAGGCCAAAAAATAAATAGTTTTGATGTTGCGAGAGACACAAAAAGTTATCATATCACGTTCTGGCAGGTATAGATAGTACGAGACGCAGACACGGGGAGTTATTAGTGACACAAACACATAGTTTTTGATCGGTGTGCCCCCCACCGTGGCAAAAATCGATTTGTGGGGATTAATTCAGCTAACTAGGCAAAAATGCTATGTTTGAAAAACAAAAGTTTCAGGAATCGCTTCACTTCTATCATGCGATTTCCCAAAACTACCGAATTCGCTTTAATAGAAGCCCTTTTTAAAAGCTCAATTATCACGATTCCTATAAAAGAAATCAAAAATGTTTAACTATAAAATTTTTATCATGAAATCAGCAATATTTTATAAGTTGACAGATTTGTGATATCTCTAATAGGAACCGAGATAATTGAAAGAAACTAGAAAAATATCAATAACCATCATACCACTCTGTTACTCTACGTTCTTATCAGTTTATCACTATTTCTTATCACAACAGTTTTTCTTTAGAAAATCTGTTGTACATTGGTTTTTGTGTTCTTAAGTAAGCCCGAAAAATTGCAATGTATGATGTTTGTGCGTTTCTTATTTCAGCAATTTTTCATAGAACATTTCAAGACATTTCAGACAGAATACTTCGGGAAATTGAATTACGAGAATCTACTATATCAAAATGCGCTACTTACTTCACACTTGGCCCAAGCTCAGAATTTTCAAACGTTTCTTTGAAAATTAACTTGTGGGACCATTGCTTGGGTGCCGAGATGCTACCAGCTAAGCTATGATAGAGGAAGTTGAGACGCCGATCTATGCCATATATGGAACCATAAGGCTCCGATCACTCACGGCAACATGCATACTCAAACTCCGCAAGAATACTGAAAAACAAACTTTCCTGCTTCGCTCTCGTTTAAAAATGAATACAATATTTTCAGGACATCAAAAATCATCATAATATGAATGACACTATTTTAGCTCACATTAAGATTTTCACATAGCATCGTATTTTCTCATTTTTCATATAATATGTCTTCTCAAAGTTTCTCTCCCTCTAAACAATAAATATAAATTAAATGATCTACTTTTTTGGGTATTTTTTCTTTTAAAGTTATCTCTGTCCACGATTTCTGTCAAATGTGTGTTTTTGTCATAAAACCGGATTGAACCTGAAATCTTCAAAAACGTATCACCTGATACGTTTTTGACGAGAGATCGAAATTTCGATCAAAAGTTTAGATTTCGATTTGATATGTTTTGTCTGAAGGTCGACCAAGGTTTAGATTTTGATTTTACAGATTTTATCTGAAAGGCATACTGAGAAAAATCTTTTAAAAACGTCATGATTTCAGAATTTCAGAATCTCACATGATCACATTTGTGATTGGGTTTCTGAAAAATAATAACTATGTCAAAGGGCTTTCATTAAAATTGTGTAATTAGGTTTTTCGCTGGAATGTTAGTCATACTTCTTGCTCTTGTTTTTCAGATTTTTTTCAGATTTTCTTGAATCTTGTAAGTCAATATGTATTTAAAAAAGTATTACTTGTTGCAAAAAAAAAGAAAAACAAATTTACAATTTCCGTCTTTGAATTGTTTATTCGTTTTGCATGTAGCACATTTTTTCAAAAAATCTTCAATTTGTAATTTTTAAAAGTTCAGAAAATAGTTAAAAGAAAGAAGAGATGAAAAACACCTGAACTCTTTCTATGTATATCTCACTTCTACGTTTATTTTTCAAATTCTGTTTTTTTTTTTCATTTTTCAATACACTCCTAATTAGAGGCCCCATCCCATTTACTTCTAGCAGCCGGAACGCGGCTATTCTCTTCTCACCCATATACGTCATGTGAATGAACCAGTCTCTGATTTCAATCTTTTCATTCTCTTTCTCTCTTTTTTCCATTCTTTTCCTCTCTTTCTTGCTAAATCTCCGCCAAATAATTCATATTTTCGACTCTTGCCTCTTCTAGTTAATTTTCACACCTGTCGCTTTTCTTTTTTTTGACTTGAATAAAAAATCCAAAATAACAAAACTATTGTGATAAAACCCCACACCAAACTGCTTTGCATAAGTATTCCGAATGGGGGAAAAATAAATAAAAACGGAAAAATTCAGTTCAAAAACGTCTGTTTGTTAGTTCCGCATAGAAATTCGCAAATAGCAAAAAATACTTTTTTGAACTTTTATTTATGTACAAAAATCTTGCAAATTGTAATTCATTTATTCAGCCTCATGATATGCCCCTCACAATACCAATCTATGAAATCCGAGTTTTTCGGAACTGCTAAAATTAGCACTGAACTGGAATTCTTCGTATATGGCTTACTTGTTTTTTCATGTGACTTGTCAGATATAATTTTTGTCTGAAACCGGTTTCAGATTTTAGAAAACAGGGATTTTATACTTCTGTTTTCAGAATTTATTTCTTACTGAAAGTTTTCTCTATTCAAGTTACCTCTACTAGAAGTACCCCCCCCCCCCCAAGCAGTCTACAAGTCCGCATACCGTATTTCCTCTAATACAGGCCCATGGGCTTCTATTTTTCAACCTCCACCTGGAGCATGAAAAATTTCAAAGAAAACGCTCAAATTTGGGGGTTCTCCGTTATCAACTGAACTGAAATAGTTATAAAATGACAAGAATCAACAGAAAGTACCTAAAAAATGAACAAAAAAGAGTATGGATACCCTAAGCGAAAATAAAAATGCACAGCCAGGGTGGGCTTCTATTAGAGGTGGGCTTCAAATAGAGGTGGGCTTCTATTAGAGGAAATACGGTATCTCATTTTCTGTAAAAGATATCAAAAAGTGGTCAACTGATAAAATGTTCTTTGTAATTTGAGAAATACTTTTACAGTTTTCAACTTATTGTGATTTTTCACAGGAACCGAGATAAATTCGCTCAAAATTTAAATTTAGGAAGTTCAGTCTATTATAGTGGTTCCAGTAGTGATTACAGTATGACTTGTTGAACTTTTTTTCAATTTCGGCAAGATACATTTTCAAACTTTTAAATTTTTTTGAAACTTTTTCGTTCCAGTTAATCAATGTCAAATAACATGTGCCTTTCTAGTTATTAGAACTGTCATCTTCGCGTGGCCAAAACCTGAAGACCATTTTTTCTCCTTTTGTCTGTCTAGTCAGCTGATTGATAACTTGATGGGTCTCCCCTCCAGGGTGTCATGATCCCCATCCGCCCTATATTTTCCTTTAAAATGCCATACCTTTTCTTATATTTCTACAATACATTTTCTCATTTTTTCTGGATTGTTTTCTATTGATATCATTTTTCTTTATTTTCAGAGAACCTTTCTATACAAAACACATTTTTCTCTCTTGTTCAGTGTTGTTTATTTATGAACACTGCCACCAGCAACACTGTCAGCAACCACAAAAATGATAGGTATCAGTTTTTTCAGCACAATGTGAAAACAAAAAATGATATTAATTTCAGTTCGGTGTCTTGTCAGTCAGAAATGGAACAGAATTTCGATAAAAGTATGAATGAAAAAACAGAATTTTCATCTAAACATGACAAACAACTTCCAGACGTAAGTTACACTTTTTCAGAAGTTAAAAAAATTATTTAAAAATACAATTCAGGAAAAATGGACGCCTTATTTATTTTTCTGCATATCCTCAATTGCTCTTGCATCATTCCAAGACGGGTTTCAAATCGGGTGTATTAATGCGCCAGGTCCTTTAATTATTGAATGGATCAAAAAGTGTCATTTTGAACTTTTCGGAGAAGTTTTATCACAGTATCAGGCGGATTTTATTTGGTAAGTCATTTTACTGAAAATTGTCAAAAATTGATTTTTTTCTATTTTGTTTTAGGTCAGTAGCAGTTTCCATGTTCTCCGTAGGTGGAATGTTCGGAAGTTTCTCGTCTGGTTTTCTGGCTGATAGAGTGAGTAAAGTTTAAAAATCCGGCTCTAGTTTTCTTTTTTCATTTGTATACCGTGTATTAGAAGGGCCCCACTAACATAAGGACTCTTGTAACGGAAGGGCTCCCTCAAAATATCCCGTACGAGGTAAAAAATATTTCTGAAAGTCCACAATTTCATAGAAATTAGCTGAAACACACTTTTTTACTCAAAAACTTCCTCAATTTAGGTAAAATTTATAAATATTTGAAATGAAAATGCTCGGAAACAAAATCTGGAAAAATAGAAAACTTCATCTCTAATTGAAGGTCCCTGTAACAGAAGGGCCCTCCGGATATACCTTAGGATAATACAAAAGCGTCTAGAAGAGGTTTTACGGTATAGCCGGAGCTCCGAAAAGTTATTTACAAAATAGAATTTTTAGGTCATTTCCGAATGATTCTCAAAAAACAGGGTTTTAGCAAAAAATGTGTTTTCCAGTTCGGCAGAAAATCCACCCTCCTGTATAACAATGTTCTTGCTCTCATCGCTGCCACGTGTCTTTCAACTGCAAAACTCTTCAACCTATACCCAATGATTGTGTTCGGTCGCTTCTTGGTAGGACTCAATTGTGGAATCACTTCCGGATTAGTGCCAATGTACCTGACCGAGTTGGCGCCACCGAATCTTCGTGGAAAGTGCGGATCTTTCCATCAACTGAATATTTCTGTTGCAATCGTACTTTCACAAGCTCTCGGCCTCCCGTTCATTTTTGGATCTCAAGAAGGATGGCCATACATTTTTGCATGTGTCGCTATTCCGTCATTTTTACAACTAGCCACTATTCCGTTCTGTGTGGAATCTCCAAAGTATTTAATTTCGAAATTGAACGATAGAGAAGGAGCGAGGAGGGCTCTTGAGAAACTTCGGAATCATACGAAGGTGGATGAAGAGTTGGAGCATATGGTTCAGGAGACAATGGTGACCGCTGAGCCAGTTCATCAACCGGGATACTTGGCTTTGTTCAAAGGAGAGAATCAGTGGCCAATGATAGTTTCGATTCTGATGATGTTCAGTCAACAGTTCTCAGGAATCAGCGCCGTCACCTTCTACTCAACTCTAATTTTCAAACGAAACGGATTGTCCGGAAACGAACCAATGTACGCAACTGTCGGTTTTGGATGTATCAAACTCATTGCCACTTTTGGATGTCTTGGCCTTATCGATCATCCGAGGTTTGGAAGAAAACGTCTTCACATCGCCGGCCTCTCCGGAATGTGCATCTCATCGATTCTGATTGTTATCACTTTAACATTATCAAATGCTGGATTCCATTGGGCTAGCTATCTGAATGTCCTCTTTATTTTATCGTTCGTGGTAACATTTGCATTTGGGCCGGGACCAATTCCATGGTTCTTCACATCTGAACTTTTCGATTCGGCTACACGTGGCCGAGCAGCTGCCGTTTCTGCTACTAGCAACTGGATAGCAAATTGGATGGTTGGCTTAACATTCCTTCCAATTAATGTGAGTGTTCTTGAAAATATTCAAAGTGAAAATGTATTATTTTTAGAACATAATCCATCAATACGCCTTCCTGATGTTCACATTCTTCACTTTCACTTTTGCCGTCTTCACCTGGAAGTTCGTTCCGGAGACAAAAGGAAAAACGCCCTCAGCAATTCGAAAAGAATTGATTTTCATGAGGAAACGAATATGTTCATAAAAAACGAAGATTTTTAGAAGCTTTAATTTTTATTTTAACAGAACTGATGAAAATTTTTACAAATTCAAATATTTTGGGATACGAAATTTGAAGATTTAGAAATGGACAATTGAGGGAAAAGTTTTCCCGGAAAATTCAAAATATAGAATTGTGAAGTTTGCCTTCGAAAAATGAGCAATCGGATCTTCTATAGTTCAAAAAGTCAGAAATTGAGTAATTCAAAAAGGCAAAATATTAGAAATGAAAAAGAAATCTGAAAACTCTGAAAACTTTAAAACCCGAGAAAATCGAAGATTTTGGGAATTCCAGAAAATTCAGAAAATCAAAGTTTCGGAAATTTACGAATCAACGAAACTATGCCATTCTCGAACATTAAAAATTCCGCAAAATTTCAGCAGTATCAAAAGTGCATACATTATAAAAAATGCGGGATTCCCAGGAATACCGAAATTCCACGTTTTTTAAGATAAACTTTAATTGAAAAATGAAAAAAAAAGAACAATTTAGAACCAGTCATTTTGCAAATGGTCATTTTGAAATCAATTAAATTGTCCCCGGGAACAAATTTGCACATATTCATCACCAAAAAATCTCAAAAGTTTCAAAAATTCATTAAACCACAAACTACGAAAATTGAATAATTTTTAATGCTAACAAAAATATGACGCAGATTCATTAGACCGTATTAGTTCTAATTTGAAAAACAAGTTCCGAGTTTTTTGGTGTCCGTAGTACTAGCTTTGGGCACCATAACTTATAAAAATGGTCCCGATAGTCTTTGCTTCTCCACATTGTGATATAAAATGTATTACAGTAGGATAAACAGACAAATAAAGACTGAAAATTGTGATTTTTTTGGAAATAACTTTTTTTAATTTTTGGGCTTACGTCATGTACCATAATTATGCCGAGAAGATCTGAAAGTTCGCTAGCTTTCAGTATAACAAGTCCAAAAACTTGGCTGAAAAACCAGGTGAAAATAAAAATGACTACAGTAATCTGTAGACGCTTCATGGTCTTCAGAGAGCTGATTTGAGCAGTATGAGAGCGACTTTTTACATGAAATGTGTGTATTAGAATGATATATAAAATTAGTATAATATTAGCTAGAAATATGTATAAATATTTGTAAAATATACTGACTTCTAAACCAAGAGCAGTTTTTGGAGAACAAGAAAATATAATATCATCGTTGGTGGCTAGAAACCCATAGAATGTGGTGGAAACCGAGAAAAGTAGAGTTGGGAAAATGGTGAAAACGGTATAAGTTGTGGTGGAAATGTTACGGTAGCTGAAACTTGGGTTGCAGTTTGAATTTTAAGCTATCAAGAGAGGACACTCACATCAATGGAAACTTTACAAGAACCAAAATATCCAAAACTATAATAAGCATGAGCAATCCTTGAGCCGCTTGAAAAAATACATAAAATGCAATTTGATCAAAGCATTCACTTCTAATATGAGTATTTCCCACATTGAAAACTTCATTCATTAAAGTTCCAGCTGAACAGAACAAATGGAAAAAGCACTGAAAACATTGTAGAATAGCTGAAATTTGAGAAATGTTAAGAATAAGTTGAAGTTCAAAAAAGAAATTACAGAATTCTGGCAATTCGGAATAATGTTAAAATTAATAAATTCATGAAAGTCAGAACTTCAGGAATTTTCAGAAGCCTTAGGACATCCCGAGGAAAAAAAGTTCAAAATCTTTGGGAATTCCCAAAAATTTCAGAAAATCGAAAACTGCGAAAATTCCTGAATCTCAGGAAATTTTGGAAGTACAAGATTTCCAGGAAATTAATACTTCAGAAAAATCATCAAAGTATATGAAATCTACAAAACTGAACTCACAAGTTCTACACTGAAGGGTTTTCCTCTTATAAATTAAATGAATGAATAGCGAATTTCCGATAGTTCCAAAAACAAAAAAAATAATTTTATAAGTTGCACTGATATAAACATTTAGAAGACAAGCGTCCATATCAATAATGTATATGAAAATGAATTTCGATGGGCACAAATGAGCTCAAAATTCATTCTAGTGGAAAATGAACTTTTCGTATCTTTTAGTATGATTTTTTGGTTCATTTTTGGGCCGTCTGGTGTAAAGAACCAAGAAGCAATTTTCAAACTACCGTAGATCTCTAGCAAACTTTTCAGCTGCTGATTTTTCGAAATATTTTCCACAGACTCCTATCAAACTCAAAGAAAAATCATCCAAACAAAATCGATACCGTAAACATTCTTATAGAATGCCATCCGAATCGGTGAATTTGAGCCTATGTATCTCATTTCCTGTGAAAGGTAACAAAGAGTGGTTAACTAATAAAATATTACGGATCTTATGATAAACATTTTATTAGTTGACAACGTTTTGATATCTTTCCAAAGAAGTGAAATATATAGGCTAAAAGTGAACAATCCTGGTGGCGTTCAATTAGAGTGTTTATGGTATACTTCCAGAATTATGCAATTCCTAGATTTGTGAATTTGTAAATTTCCGAATTTCTAGATTTTAGAAATTCTGAACTTATCAGTTTTAGAATTAATTTCCGTATATTCTATTTTCACCTTTTCCGTTTCTCGATTTTCTGAATTTCTAGGAACCTCAAATTACTGAAAGTGTCTGCAACTTATGAATTCAGTTTTCGTAATTTTTTCTGTTATTTCGGGATTCTTTTTTTCAAAATTTTTCTCTGTTTTTTCGGCAAACCCTTTTCAGCATTTGAAAAATATTTTTCCCAGCATTTCAAGCAAATTTTTTCAAACCAGATTTTTTATCTCTTTCTTCTCTGAAATTCACATTTCTTCAAATACAAAGTAACAAACAGCAATAAAATTTATTTGAATAAAATTATCTTACCTACTTACCTACTTACAAAACGCTAGTCAAATGCATAGTCTTTGATTTTCAAACTACACTTTAGAAAATCTACTTAACAGGGACCCTACTGAAATAAAATTGAATAATGATCAAATTAAGGAGAAGCAGTGGCTCGGGATGGTACAATAAATCTGCTAGATAAAATTGAACCAGTCGGTTTACGCCCCCTGTCGGGGGCTCAACCTCCTGGCTTCCGCTTACTGTATCTTACAATCGAACTTCTGATTTGAAAAATTCCGATTTCCCGAAACCTAAAATTTCTGAATATTTGATTTTCCTAATTTTCAAAATACCCGAACTACTGAAGACAGAATTTTGCGATAACTGAAAATTCTGGTTTCCGAATTCCGAAATGTTCGAATTAAAAAAATTGGTTATCTCCTTTCCGGGGCTGAACCTCCTGGCTCCCCTTTGGCCGTCTGATAGACAGGTTTCGTCACTTTTTCAGGGACTATTTTAACATGGTCTTTATTAGGAAATTAAGTAATTCAGAGTTTCAGAAATTAGTGAATTAGAAGTAGGAAAACTTTAATTTTGTAATCTAAAAATTTTTCCAATTTTCCGAAAATCTGAGTGCCTCAAATTTTGGAATTAGGTATTTCCGATTTTCGGGAATTTGAAAATTCAAAATTTTACATTCTTACTAAATACCGGGTCGGCTTGAGACGGTTCTGCCTGCGACATGTAGTGAATTTCGAAATTTGGGAAATGGAGAAAGTCCAAACTCGGAAGTATCCCAATCTAGATTTTTAATTTTCTGTATTTCAGATTCTCGAATTTTCGAATTCACTTTTTAAAACCAATGTGTCTTGTTCCCCAATTTCAATTCTCGAACTTCGAGACTTCCGGATTTCTGAATTTCCCACGGTCTCCCAGCGTGAAAATTTTTGGGTAGAAAACTACAGAAAAAATGTCTCTGCGTCTCTTCATCTCTCACGCTATTTAATCTCAGTGCAACTTTTCATAGATTTAATTGGAAAACTGGAGGAATTGTTGAAAACGTCTCAAAAAGGTTCAAAATGGATATTTTCCGAAAAATTTTTTATGGGTGATAGAAATCATATCTGAGATTGTCTGTAAGAAGTTTCAACACTCATCTCAAACTATCAAGCAAGATATGAAGCTTTGAAAAACTGTTTCAAATCTTTCGAGTTTTTGAGCAACTATTCTTTTTCTATAAGCAAATTAAGTTACTTTCATATTAGAAAACATGGGAATTTTGATATTTAATTGCTTTTTGCAAAAAATACAACTTTTAACCAACTTAAAATTGCCTCCAAAGTCCAAAATCGCTCAATGTACTACTTTTTGACCCCCTAACACCCGAACAAGGACGAAAATCAAAAATCGAAGACGGAGCGATTGTAGAGCAATCCATTACAAAACTTTTGGTCTATTGATCATTATGATCGGTCAGATACTCGCAGAGTTTTGCAGGGTACAAATTTCAGTACAAATTTCCCAAACAACCCAGATTTTTGACACTTTTTCGAGATTTTCAAAAAAATGAGGACCTAAATCAAAAATCGAAGATGGAGCGATTGTAGCAAATGTCTCTGCGGTATTGATAGCGTTTTTATTTTTTTGATTCCGTAAAAACCTGATGGACTTATGTGCGGTTGAATGAAACCGGTTTTGATCTAGTCGGTGTTCATTAATTCATAACTTTGCTCAAAATGCTCCAATTTTCATAAAACTTTGTACTGGTGATAGCTCAAGTATTCAGTAATGTAGCAAATAGTTTTGTTTTCTGAAAAAAAGCTCAAATTCGTTCTTTTCTGTGATTTCCATGACTCCGGTGATGAGCTTCTATTAGTCAAAAAGAACAGAGAAAGGGGGAGGGGCGTGAAAAATAAATTTGGCTAGAGAGTGCAGACAACGAGAGAACTTTTCTAAAAATTTTCAATCTGGGAGACCGTGATTTCCAAAATTTTTTTGAGAACCCAGGAAATCGGAAATCTGGAAACTTCTGGCTCAAGAATTTCAGAAAGTCGGATGTTCAAAATCTGGAAACGCAGGAATTCAAAAACCTAGAATTTGAGAAGTTCTAAACCGAATGGACAGCTCCAGCTTATAATGGCCATAAAATTGCAAAAAAAGTGTCTCGAAAGATTAGTGCTTCGTTTTTTTCGGGGTTCGGTTCAGTGATTCCTTTACATTCAGAGGCTTTCTGAAGTTCAGAAATTCGGGATTTTGAAAACCTGAAAAATTGGAATTTCAGAAGTTCAACTTTCCAAAAAGAACTCAGTCTTGTCAAAAAATGAACTTCGATGCAAGAATTCGAAAATTCTAAAGTTCGAAAACACCGAAATTCCCAGAAATTCTCTGAAAAATCCGAAATTCAGGAAACTAAAACGTTGAAAAATCAGAAATTCTGAAATTTTTTTCCAATTCGATGAATCTTTAGAAACGTAGATATTCCGAAATTCGAAAATTCAGAAGTCGTAAATTATTAACATTTGAAATCCTGAAAATTCGAGCGTTCCAGAAAGGACGCTCTTATTTTTCTTGTTTCTCTTTTTTCCCAATGTTCTAGAATTTCCCCCCCCCCCCTTTCAAATCTTCAAAACTCAGACTTAATGCCGCGTTCAAAGTTGATTTCCAGGAGAAATTTCCTGGAAAACGCTGTCCAAAGCTGCCATTGTTTTCCAGATCTCCAGCAATAATAAACTACTGTAACACTCGTTTTGGCTGTGCTTTTTCTGTTGATTCTTGTCGATTTACGGCGGGTCTCGAAGCGGACCCTCTGGAAAACAATGGCAGCTTTGGACAGCGAAATTTCTCCTGGAAATCAACTTTGAACGCGGCATAAATAACGTTTCCACTAAATCACCTTTCTCTCAAAATCAGCGTGGATAATAAAAACATTTGGGGGGTTAGACGGGGATGACGTAAATATTTTTTTAATATTTTTATCAAAATTTTCACTGTAAAAATGGAATAACGTCTCCAGAAGACGTCAGAAACAAAATTTCAAAAAGAAAAATAGTCGGGCATCATCTCGCTGCTATTTCGGGTCATCGGTGAAAATTTGAGAAATTTTGGTCCATTCTGGACTTCGCTAGGGAAGGTGATACCGGAACAAACGGACACACAGACAGAATTTGGTGATTGTTAATAGTAAAGATGCGCTTTGTTTTTTTTTTGTGTGAATGATTTGTTATTACAGCTCATAATAACTGAAATTGGAAGTTCATGGAATCATTCAGAAGATTCTCCAAACATCTGATATTTGAGATTTATCTGGGTAAAACATTTTCAAAATCAATTTATTGAAACTTTCATTCAAAAAAGTAAGAAACATCTTCAGAAAAAGTTTTTTTTGCAAAAATAGGAAACTTTAGAGATCACCAAGTCTCATTTCTCTTCTGTAGCTTCACTTCCGGGTGAATATATTTCTGTGACATCGATTGAGAATTCACTATCGCAATACCAGAAGACGTGGATTTCCGTATACACCACAAGCTACAAAATTGGTCTCTATACTCCTTGCTTTTAAGTAAGGTAACGTAGAATGTGTTGCTATAGGATAGACAGAGAAAGAACACCTGAAAATTTTTTTAAAAGCCAAATTTCAAAAAAAAAATGATTTTTTTATTTGTCATAAAATTTCAGAGTATGTTAAAAAACCTTTTTTTACAAAGTATGCTCTGAAATTTTCAGACAAAACCGGAACTTTCAAATACTTTTCAGGAATTCTACTTTTGATTTTGATATATATATATCAGGATACTCACATTATGCACCAAAAGCATTCCAAGCCATTTCGGGTAATTGGAAATTTCCAGAATAATCAAACCGAGCACTTGACTGACGAACCAAGATAAGAAAAATATCAAAACAGTCAGTTGAAGCCGTGTTATAGTTTTCTTGAAGCTCATCTGACTTGTAGTTGAGATTTTTCGAGTTTTGAAAGATCTTATAATTATGCAGTATATAATTATGATAATTAAAGCCAGAACTATGAATAGGTACTTGTAGAGGACACCAGCTTTGGATCCGAATGCAAATGGAGGAGAACAGGAGTATATTGTATCATCGTTTGTTGTAAAAAATCCATAGAGAGTGGTGAAAATTGAAAAGGTCAAAATTGGAATTCCGGAGAAGATGATGGATTTTGTTTTGGAGATGTTTCGGTACCTGGAAATGCATAATTAATTATTTGAGATTGAATTTCAAAAGTCAGAAGTTACAAATTCTCAGAAGATCAGAAGTATTAAAGTTTCCGTAAGCTTTTATTTTTTAGAATTAATTTTCTCAATTTTGAAAGAATCGGAAAATCCTGAAAATTAAAGAATTTTCGATTTTCTGGTTTCACTGAAAAGTTTCAGAATTAGATGTTTCCCCCAATTCCCAATTTTCAGGTGAATCAGAAACTCCATACAAATTGAACAATCAGAAGTTCAAAAATTCTGAAATTCGGAAGTTCTGAAGTTCTGAAATTCCAGAATATCAATAAATTTAAAAACTTTAGGAACTCCGAATTTCTAAAATTCTGAAATTCCAAAACTCTGAAATCCGCAAATTCCGAATTTCCAGCTTCCATCCCAAAACTCACACAATGGGAAACTTGACAAAATACAAAATATCCGTAACAATAATAAGCATGAGCAACCCTTGAGCTGCTTGAAAGAACACATAATATGAGATTTGATTGAAACATTCACTTCTAATATATTTATCTCCAATGTCTAGTACTCCGTTTTGTACTGTACCAATAGAGCAGAAGATATGGAAAAAGCATTGAATGCATTGGAAAATGGCTGAAAGTCTTGAGAAAATTTCAAGGAAAAAATTGAGTTATAATTATTCAGAAACTAAAAAGTCAACTAATGCCATCTTCCTTTTATATAAAACGCTAGACGCGTCTGTCCGTCCCGGTGTCAGTCTGTGGACTTTTGTGTTTTTAAATAAGGTCTTGGCCGCAACCAAAACTGAACCCGGAACCTCTCGCACCAAACTGGATACGTACACAGCTGCGCCACGAGGGCAACGGAGAAGGGGGGGGGGGAGGGCGTAGATGTTCTACATACAGTGTGAGAGAGAAAAATCGGAAAGGGTGGGGTGGAACGACGAACCAGTGAAAGAATGTGGAATTGCGCCGAAGGCGCAGCAGCCCGCAGGCTGGTTTAGGATACATTTTGAGTCGAATAAATTTTGTTGAGTTGATTTTTCTAATGATTTTTTTTGAAACTTTTTGATTTTTTGAAGTGCCAAATTTTTTCATGAACTCACATGTCCTTGACTGTAGTTGTTTCCTTCTGTAGATCAAATGAATAAACAGCATGTTTCCGATTATTCCAAAAATACACAAAAGTACTTTGTAAATTGCAGCGACGTACAGATTTGTGAGTCGGGTGTCCATCGGGAAATGTGAAAAGTAAGTTGTAAAACTTCTGAAAACGAAAGGTTCCAAATTTCGAAAAATTGAAAACCAGAAGTTTGAATAAAAATTTCAGCAAACTTCGATATGACAAAATAATGTGAAAGTCTAAAAATTTTCAAAAAAATAAGAAGAGAGAAGATGAGAAATGATCTATGAAGCTAAAACATCAACGTTTGTCTACTGACTTCAGACTTTTTCGTGTGATCTTGTGATTTTTCATTTTCTAGTTTGTACATGAGAATTCAAAATAATGAGTTCACACAAAAAAATTTCCTTGCCTAACAACATCAAAGTTTAATCAAAAAAGAGACTAATAGTAAATTTTCATCACAAATTACACGAAACTTTTTTTGACTTCCTGAAAATAATTAATGACAACCAGGTGAAAAATTTCGTGATTTGTCCTGGTCCTGGAAAGTTCAAATTTGGTGTATTTAAATTGAGTTTAGTTAGATATCCGGAAACTTAAATTCAAAAAATTACCGTAATAATTTTTGCAGAGTAATCCAAAATGAGCACTAAATAAAATTTTTTTGAACAGCTGAATTAGTGGATCAAACAAAACTAGACGATCTGGAAAACAATTCTTGGAACATGCAAAACCAATAAATTTGAGGAATAAAATTTGAAAATTAAAGATTTTTAGTTCATCTGAATTTTCGAAATTTACCAGATGTAATTTTGAAATTTGTAGGAAACCTCGGAGATTCTGAGATTCGGAGATTCTGAGATTCTGAGATTCTGAGATTCTTAGATTCTAAGATTCTGAGATTCTGAGATTCTAAGATTCTGAATTTCGGAATTTCGAATTTTTTTGGAATGTCTGTTTTTCAGAGTGTCATCATTTCTGAATTTCTTCTGATATTTTCGAATGTTCGGTTTTTTATTAATTTCTGATTGTTTTTCTGACTATGAGTGATAATTGTACCCGTTGTGCTTATTGTATTTGAAAAGAAATTTTTTAAGATGCATCAAAAGTTCACAATTGTCATCTCTTTTTTCCCGGAAAAAACATTTTCAAAATCAAGATGACATCAACTTTTCTTATCAGAAAAAAAGCTTTTTATATTCAAATAATGATTTCCCAAACTGATAAGAGTATAAAAGAAAATCTTAGCCATCCAAAAACGTCGCTAAAAATGATGATTTTAATTTTTCTGCTCTCTGCGTTTTTGGCCTCCGCCTCTGCCGATGATGGTTATTCCTGTACTGGAAGTCATACGATCAACCCACCTGCAGATCTAACTAAGCCATACTACTACCCAGAAGGATGGACAGAGTCCCAGGAACCCGCAACATATGCAGGTGGTCAGACGTGCAATTGGAAGATCAATGTGCCACAGGGAATGTTTGCGACAGTAACCTACTATAAGAAAACTCCGTCAGAGTCTGGAATCACTTGTTTGTATCCAAATGGATATCAGCAATAGTGAGTGATTTTCAATACGAATGGATTCACATATATTCTAATAGAATTTGTGTCGATATGTTGTTGGCTGGGTCCGCCCTGTTGACAAGTAGTTCACATATGTAGCCTCACTATCAGATAGCCTCAAATATTTTTCGATTTGCTTTCAGATTAAGATTTCAATTAATTTCCAGCATCGAGGACCAAGACCAGAACCCGTACATTTTCACGAGTCCCCAATTCGAAATCAACCTTAAAGTCTCCGATGACAGTGGAGAATTCTCCTTCAAAGTAGTTTGGGCGAAATGTGAGTTTCAGCTCGATTATCTAAACTTCTGGAAGAGGCGTAAAAAATCTGTCAACTGTGGTTTATATGGTATTACCATCATTTTCATAGTTGGCTCACCTTTCCTATCTCTGACAAATATCAAGATGTGCTCCGAATTCAGAACAGTACTAAAGTTGTATACTTATCTCAACATTTTCAGACCCTGGAACTTGCCAAGTCAACAATCAACTTTCCGACACTCGAGGGTCAGCATCATCCCCTTCTCCGTGTATCACCACGTATACTTCTCCGAATCGCGTGGTTCTTGTTCCGTTTTCCTTGAAAGACGATAAATATCGACTACTCCGACAATCGGCAGTTTATGATGGTGACTCTGTGAACAGTCCATATTTGGGAAATTTGGCAACAACTAGATATCAAATTACGTCCACTGGAAACAAGTTGACCATTCACACGTTTGGATTGAGCGCAGTTTTCAATTATACACTGTTCATGGGAATGGATACAAATGGTTAGTAATATAAGGTTGTAGTGAACTTTGAAGTCTTGAAAAAGTATTCGGAATTTTCCATTTGTCAAAGTTCATTTTCATAAAATTCGAAAATGTTCAATTTTCAGCACTTGGAGACATTGAACAAATCACTGGAGTAAACCCGCCATATGACTCGAGATTCGCATACTCTTTGTACTTGAATTCTGATGATAAAGTCTCTGCAATTGCTACGATTGGAAGAGACCCAGACTATTTGGAGCAGATTCGAGAGTTTCCGGGCGGTGCAAATTTGAAAGTTTACGAAGAACAAATCAGTGATAGCAACTTGATGGCTACAATCAAGTGAGAGTTTAATTCAGAAATTCTGAAGTTTAGGAATAAAAAACAACAAAATCATCTGATAAATTACCATTTTAAGCCAGTACAACTTCCAAAAGCAATTGCCATTGGAAGTCAAAACGAGTCTGAAAATCTACAAGTTGGACGGTGGAAGAGTCTACATTCCAATGACCAAAAATGCGAGCGCAGGTAATTAGCTAACTAATTATCGTTAATTAAACAATAATTATTTTCAGCAAATTGGAATACTGTATTCGATGGTCGATTTGTAAATGTCCATTCATTGGATTATAGAACAACGAGCTATAACCAGGATACTTTTGAAACTTTCCAAATTGCGCCGAATTCGATAAAATTGTATTTCAAGTTCAATGTGCTTAAATTCGACACCCAAGGTGGACCAACTACACTTTCTATCACAATTTACAAAGATGGATATACAGTGTATTCCGATACGTAAGTTATCTGAAAATTGATTGATTTTTGGAAGAGAATATTCAGCTTTTCTAAAAACCACTTACCACCATCCAACTCTCTTAAAGTTCTTGGAGACATGATGACAATTCAATACCAAACCCATGGAACTTATACAAGAGGATTCGAAGTCGATCTGGTGACTTCTAGAAATTCAAATTGATTTTCTTGTTTTTAATTGCATTCTTTTTTCTTCAGCATAAATTTTTTCCAGCATTTTTTTGAAGTTTGAAAATTGTAAATAGCGAACTTGATCGGAAAAGTGGATATTGAAAAATCAGACAAAGAATCTCAAAATGTTGAAAAATGAAACTTGGCTGAAAAGTTTGAAAATTGAGAAATTTGGAAATTCGGAATTGCTTAGTTTCTTTTTCCAAAATGGTACTTCTGAATTTCAGAATTCATATCAATTTGTAAAGTTTTTATTGTCGAAATTCTAAATTTGTGTATTTCTGTACTTCTGAATTTCTGAACGTCGGAAAACCGAGTTTCTGAAATTTGGTCTTTTTGATCTGTGTGCCAATTGTACCTGCTGTGCTTACTGTGTCTGATAATGATTGAAAAAACTGATAATTTTTTTTCAGCACATCAAATGTTCATAATTGTCATTTTCGACTAAGAAACGATATTGATAAAGATTGATGTAATGTTAAGGTTAAAAAATTGAAAAAAAAAACCCATGGAAGTTCAATTTTTGACTTTCACGGAAGAGGTTTTCAGGTTCTAAAGCTCTTTGGAGGATTGGAGAGAATAAATCAATCAAAACATTTCAGAGTTTCAAATTTCCTGAAATTCAAATCTTCAGCAGCCAACACTATCAGAATTCTGGTAACTTGAAATATACATTTTTAATACTTTTTTGTTTTAATAAAATCAATTCAAGATATCTCGGACAAAATTCCTTTCCGTTTCTATCAAGTTTTTGAAAATCGTGAGAATTTTGCTCTCAAAAAGTATGGTGAGAATCTACTACATATTTTTGCAAAATATGACATATGTACTTTTTCTGACGTTTCTATTTTGGAAATTTTGATGTGAAAGTCTACCGATTTTCATTCCGGTTCACTGAAAATCCTGTACCATGTGATTCTTTTTTGTCTAGAAAATTCCATTTTTTAAGAAATTAGGAATTGGGAGTTCATGAATATTTAAAGAAATTTCGAATTTGGGAAATTCAAACATTTTGAAATTTGGACATCAAAAACAACGAAAATCATGGAAATTCGAAAAATTGAAAAATATCTATCCTCTTTTTAATTTTCACCTCATTTCAAAACCTTAAAATATATTCCGAACTTTCTGAACTTCCGACTTCACAAGTTTAAAATCTTTCATGATATCGGATATTTGAGATACCGGAAATTTCCATTTTTCGCAAGTTTTCTGGTTTTTAATTGAAATCAATATAATACTCTCAACAATATGGACATCCCAATTCTCAATTTTGAACAAGTATCTTCCATTTTCCGAATATTCATAGTAACATAAATTGTCAAGAAAATTAACCAGGAAGTTCAATAATTTTCCACTTCCTGTTTGTCAGATCTCTGCCCTCAAATTTCACTTTTCCTCCGGAACCAACAAAATCATATTTTCCCAGCCAGAACATTTTTTCACGCTCCCACAGTCTAACGAATTATACTAGACTTTTTCCTGTTGTTGATCACACAAAATTGAACACATTGAACCATAAAGTTCAGAATTTTGGTGTCATTTTTTTGTTTTGAAAAGTTTTTGAAAGTTTTCAGTTGCCACAATTTTAGATTTCCTTCTTTAAAGAGTAACGATTTTTGGTTTTTATCCAGACCATCTAAACATCTTAATTGAGAATTTCTAGTGTAGCCAGAAAATTTTTTTGGCTACAATTGAAATAATTATGAACTGACATCAATTATTTTCATTTTACTTTAAAAGAATTGCTATTTAGAATAAGAATTGCTGAATTTCACAGGAAATGAAATGGGAATGTGTAATATGTCTGTTTAATTGGAAATTCTGAAATAATTGGCTAGAAATGGCTAAAATGACCATTGCTCAGCTATTTAAGGAAGGCGTTGGAAGAATAAAATCATAGTTGCCAAATCACGGGCCGGCCCGTCGAGAATTTTGGCGGGCCGGGCCGGGCCGGGCCGATGAAGTGCCGGCCCGGCCCGGCCGGCCCGCCTTCTGTGTAGATGCAGATTTTTTTTGAATTTTTTTCGAAAATTTTGAAATTTTTTCAAAAATTTGAACAAAAACTACCTATTTTTTGAATACGTTCCACTCTGTTAATTTTGTGCAAAAATGCAATTTTTTCTTCTTTAATTGAAAAAAATGACCCAATTTTTCATTGGAAATTTTTTCACTGTGAAAGGCGGGCCGGCCCGGGGTCGAGCCGGGCTGGCCCCGGGCCGGGCCGGGCCGAGAAAATTCCTCTTCCGGTCCGGCCCGGCCCGGCCCTTTGCAACTATTTATAAAATCAATGTTTCAGTAGATTTTTTCGAAAATCGATTTCAGTTAAAAATTCCAAAGTCTTGAAAATTCTGAAATTCTGAAATTCTGAAATTCTGAAATTCTGAAATTCTGAAATTCTGAAATTCTGAAATTCTGAAATTATGAAATTCTGAAATTCTGAAATTCTGAAATTCTGAAATTCTGAAATTCTGAAATTCTGAAATTCTGAAATTCTGAAATTCTGAAATTCTGAAATTCTGAAATTCTGAAATTCTGAAATTCTGAAATTCTGAAATTCTGAAATTCTGAAATTCTGAAATTCTGAAATTCTGAAATTCTGAAATTCTGAAATTCTGAAATTCTGAAATTCTGAAATTCTGAAATTCTGAAATTCTGAAATTCTGAAATTCTGAAATTCTGAAATTCTGAAATTCTGAAATTCTGAAATTCTGAAATTCTGAAATTCTGAAATTCTGAAATTCTGAAATTCTGAAATTCTGAAATTCTGAAATTCTGAAATTCTGAAATTCTGAAATTCTGAAATTCTGAAATTCTGAAATTCTGAAATTCTGAAATTCTGAAAGTCTGAAATTCTGAGATTCTGAGATTCTGAGATTCTTCTATTTCTGAGATTCTGAGATTCTGAGATTCTGAGATTCTGAGATTCTGAGATTCTGAGATTCTGAGATTCTGAGATTCTGAGATTCTGAGATTCTGAGATTCTGAGATTCTGAGATTCTGAGATTCTGAGATTCTGAGATTCTGGGATTCTGAAATTCTGAAATTCTTAAATTTGATAATTTTGAGATTCTGAAATTCTGAAATTCTTAAATTTGATAATTTTGAGATTCTGAGATTCTGAAATTCTTAAATTTGATAATTTTGAGATTCTAAAGTTCTGAAGTTCTGAAATTCTGAAATCTGAAGCTATGATATTCTGAAATTCTGAAATTTGATAATTTTGAGATTCTAAAGTTCTGAAGTTCTGAAATTCTGAAATCTGAAGCTATGATATTCTGAAATTCTGAAATCTGAAGGTCTATAGTTTCGAAGTTTGAGAAATTACAGAAAATTCCAAATCTTTCAGAAATATAAATTAATTGTTTTCGAGAAATTCTATATTTTTTGTTGTGGCTGTTTGTGACATTTTCTCATATTATTAGATTGGTCCATAAGTTTCTTCCGATTTGTAATGCTCAACTTTGAGAATCGATAACTCTTCAGTGGGATGGTATTCCTTGGTGGATGTTTTTTTGTTGGATAGAGTATCTCACGAACTTGTCTTACATACTTTGCCTCGTTCCTACTTCTTGCCGTTCTTGAGCACGGCGCTGGCTTTCGTCCCTTACCGTCTACACTTTCAAAATGACAATTTATTTGTATTTCTTTCTGGTTGGAAAAACTACGATATTCAAAAGATCATTAAAGAAATAGATAAAGGACTACCTCCTACTGCTACTACCATTGATCATTGGACCGTTAAATTTTAAACCAAAAATTTAGAATCGGAAGACGGAGATAGGTCCGAAAGTTGGACTTCGGTCTATGGAAGAATACTATTGAATCCAATCCGTTTCAAACCACTTGTGAAATGTCAAAGACATTGACCGTTAGCCAACCAAGTATTGTGACCGGATTGAAGTCTCTTGGCAACTTCAAAAACTGTTCGATTCGTACCCAACTTTTTGAATGACTATGCTATGGATCGCCACGGAGACATGGGCATGTTTCTCCCATCATTTCTTCATACCTTCAGTTGGGTGGATGATCTAATTACTGTAGATGATAAGTGGGTAAGGTACTCTATCAATGCACGGAAGGGTCAGTTGATTGCAAAAGAACAGCTAGCTCTGGACGTGCCGAAACCTAAATTTTCCGTGAAAAAGGGTATGCTACGAGTTTGATGGTTTATCAAAGGAGTGGAAACTAGGAACTTTTAGGTGAAGGTACAACTATAATTGCTTAATTGTATAGTTTCTGATTAGAGACATTGAATTTGGCAGTAGAATCAAAACGGGGAGAAAAACGAAAGTTTGCTTCCTGTGCGACAATGTGAAATCGCACCTTATTTGAGCAATCAACCAAAAATTAATGTCGTTCGGCTAGACTATTCTTTTGCTCTCCTTGTATTTTCCGGACCTTGCCCTTTCGGACAAATGGTCTTTTGGGGCTCTTGCATGTCATCTTAGTAATAAATACTTCATTCGAAAAGATGACCCCAAAAAGGAGTTGGCCCACTTTTTCAATCGCAGCCCTCCTCGTTTTGGGCCGATGGGACCTAGAAATTACCAGAACGTTACCAGACAATTATCAATGCTCATGAACATTACTTTGATTAATCCAGCCACCTCAGCTTTGAGAAAACTTTGATCGAAAAATTTCCCAAAATCAGAAGAAACTTATGGACCAACCTAATATAAACTTCTTCACATGACTATTTTTCCATTTTCCCAAATGAAAATTGTACTAAAAGTTTGTCACCGTTCTCAGAAAAATCTGTGTTACCGGAAGATTTCATTAGTTATTTTTCAAAATGGTTACTTAAACAAAAAAACTTTTTCAGACCCAGAAAAATGTTTCAACAACTTTCTTACCGCTCAATTATGGAACTCCCAGAATACAAAAATTTCGAATTCGATGACAATTGGATATTCTACACTGTCTGTGCAATGATCGGCTACAGTATCCTTCCAATATTCATTTTTTTGAGAATCGCATTTTTATTTTTCACCAAAAAGAAGAAAATCCAAAAAACCGGACTTCGAATGGAAATTCTGCACTCTTTCTTGTTAATGCAATTTTCAAATATTTTGCTTGTCATCGCTGATTTTCTAATGTTTCGTATTCCATACACAACCATTTTCACCGAATTTTGTGCATCTGAAAATCCACAAAACTTGCTGAAAACTATTGTATTTTTCAATTTTTCGGCAACCTACTCTTCTCAATTGTTCACAGTTTTGTTTTGTGCGCTACGAGTTGCTATCCTATTTTCTGTTAGCCAAAAAACCAGTGAGAAGGTAACTGAGAATAATTAGGGTTGATTAAATTAGTTCATGATTGTTTTCAGGTCATTAAAATTGTTCCTTTCATCATTGTGACTTTTGGATGTGTGGCAGCTCTTCCTCATTTTTCGACTGACGCATTTTGTATGCAAATGCCGGAGCCAATGATTTATGGATCGGTTTTAATTATTTCTCAATTTCATGCAAGCAATAAGGTTAGGTTTTTCGGGTTTTAGAAAAAATCTGAATCTCAGAATTCAGTATCGGTCGAGGAGATATACAATACGTATTTTTCAACTAATTTTTGGCCATTTTAACCGTTTTCAGGAGTCTGGAACTCGGCTGTCAAGATTCCGATCACTTTGACAACTTTGCATTCACAGAGTTTTTTGAAAATTTCTAGTTTTTCAGCTATTTGCCCCTTCCTGAAAAACACACGGGTTTTCACATTTTCAGGAAAAAAAACGGTTAAACCGGGTGCTCTTCAGAAATCTGTAAATATCTGAAAACTTAGTAATTTTCAAAATGTTATTATTGAACGCTAACTGTTCAATCAAGACCTGATTCAGAAAATACGTTTTTGTATATTTAATTGACTGGTACTGTAGTGTCAAGAAATATAATTCAGAATATCAGAAATACAGACGTCAAATATCCCCAAACTCTGTAACTCACACGGGAAGCCTCCCAACTGTTACCCGGGGTTTCGGATGAAACCTATGGTAAATAGTAGCACACACATTAACTAGAAAAATCCCAAAATTATAGCGGCCCTCGTGAAGGTCTATTCAAATGGCGAGGCATTTTATGATTTTTCGTGAGTTTGGAGTCGGTACCCTTCGAGCAACCATAACTTTGTTCATATTTATGGTAGACGTTCAAACGTTTTTTTATTCAAAAGGTGACAAATTGACAAGCATTTTTGCTATTATTACTAATGCTCCATCTTTGAAGAGAAAATCAGGAACACTGAAAGTATGAAAATTTCTAGTTCCAACGAATTCAAAAAATGCCAATTTTTGAAAAAACGTCTCCGGGGGACCATGTCTATCAGGATTCTCAGGACGAGTAACGTACATATACGTGGTCAAATATAGGTCGAGCCCTTGAGTTACGAGACTTATTTCAATTTTTTCCCAAAAAAATCTGAAATTCATGTATCCCTATACATGCATTTTTGGTGAATTTTTTTTTCAACTTTCGAAAGTTTTCATTTGTGTTTCTGAACATTATTTTGTTTCTTTTTTCTATTTTCACCAAATTCTTATAATTTTTCAAAACTTTTTTTTTCAACAAAAATGCATGTATAGGGATACATGAATTTCAGATTTTTTTGGGAAAAAATTGAAATAAGTCTCGTAACTCAAGGGCTCGACCTATATTTGACCACGTATATGTACGTTACTCGTCCTGAGAATCCTGATAGACATGGTCCCCCGGAGACGTTTTTTCAAAAATTAGCATTTTTTGAATTCGTTGGAACTAGAAATTTTCATACTTTCAGTGTTCCTGATTTTCTCTTCAAAGATGGAGCATTAGTAATAATAGCAAAAATGCTTGACAATTTGTCACCTTTTGAATAAAAAAACGTTTGAACGTCTACCATAAATATGAACAAAGTTATGGTTGCTCGAAGGGTACCGACTCCAAACTCACGAAAAATCATAAAATGCCTCGCCATTTGAATAGACCTTCACGAGGGCCGCTATAATTTTGGGATTTTTCTAGTTAATGTGTGTGCTACTATTTACCATAGGTTTCATCCGAAACCCCGGGTAACAGTTGGGAGGCTTCCCGTGTCAGAATTAAATGACATACATTTTCAGTCAATGGTCTACTTCAATTTGGTTATTTATCTCATTGTGACAGTTACAATTGCATTTCTGAATATTCTAATGGTGTGGAGAGTGCGAAAGAAGGGTTCCGGCGGAACTCTTTCAACTCGTTCAGCTACACAAAATGCTAAAATCGAAAAAACGCTGACTGGAACAATGATAATTTTACTATTCCCAATGATTGCTAGCTTGCTGATTTCGGTAAGTAGAGAATCCGAATCTCGATAAGCGGAAAGTCAAAAAATCTGAAATTTGAAAGTGTCAAAACACCGAAATTCCGATATTCGGAATTCCAACATTGAGATATACTGAAGTTTAGAAAAATATAACCTGCGTAAAATCCGAATTTTTTAATTATAATAAAAAACTACTGAGAATTTAGGAAATTTTGAGAGCCTGAAATTCGAAACGTATCTTAAACGTCACTAATACAATTTTTCAGATGGGTGAACTCATTCACAGTCCATATTTCGCATACATTCTAATTCTTCGCCCATTTTTATTGGACGCCCGTGTTCACATTGTCACCTGCTATTTTTATTTGACTCATCCGATTTTTAGACAAATTCCCCATTCATCTTCTTTGCCTGTTTTCAGTCGCGCAACACTTTAAATTTGAATTTTTTAATTGTGAATAAAATAATTAATTGATACATATCTTTACTATTAACAATCACCAAATTCTGTGTGTGTGTGTGTGTGTGTGTCCGTTTGTTCCGTGGCACCCGCCCTAGCGAAGTCGCCAGTAGACCAAAATCGCTCAAATTTTCACAGATAATCCAAAATAGCAGTGTGATGATGCCCCAACTTTCCGTTTTTCAAAATGTTGATTTTGAAGCCATCTGGAGACGTTCCTCGGTTTCACCACAGTGAAAAAAAGGGTGGTGGAACTCCCCCCTGGGAAGAGATGGCGAGGCGAGAGGGGGAGGAAAGGGTGATATTGTATGCGCCGTATCCACCGCTCTTCCCCTGTGGCCGCACGGTGTAGTGGTTAGCAAACTAAGCTTTCGCCCGCGCGACGAGGGTTCGTTTCCGGCGGATGGCAACTTTTTTTGTTTTTTGTGCAGAAGTTAGAAATTTCTAATAATGTATGAAAATAAAATAATAATCGGAAACAAAATTTCAAAAAATGAGCATTCCGAGTTTAATTCCTGAGTTTTCGAATTTCCGTAACACGAACATGTTGTGATTCTGATCAACTTAAATTGCCTTTTTTCAAAAGTATGTTTTCAATTTTCAGATTACGGCTTTTTTGTTAGTTTGCTTTTGCTGGAGTATATTGCCTTATATATTTGTCATTTTACTAGGAAACATTATTTCATGCCGATCCCCAACAAAAAATAGGCTTATGGCTGTTTTTTTGACGGGTAGAAAATTTTAAGATTTCGAAGAGAATCTAATTTTTTAAAATGAAAGAAAACATAAATCCAGGGTTAGTTTTCTGCAATGAATGAATTTTCAGACTATTTTTTCGATTATTTATGAAGTTTCTGATTCCCTGACTTTTCAAGTTCTGAGATTTCGATGTACCAATGATTGTAACTTTGATGGATTAGATTTTTGGCGTTCGGATCTTTTCTATTTCTCAATTTTGAGATACTGAAGTTCTGGAACTCCTAATTTCCGAAATTTCGAAAATAAAATCTTTTCTATGTTTCTGGGTTTCTGAATTTCTGAACTTCCGAATTCTCAAAGTTCTAAACTCCGAATCCCTCCATTTTTGATTGTCTCAATTTCTAACTTTTACGTTTCAGAATCGATGAAATTTGAGAGTTCGGAAATTGAAAGATATCAGGATTTCAAATAATCGAAAATTGGAGTCTCAAAGTTTTTCTACATTGTAAATGTTTAGACTATTTAATTTTTTCCTATTTTTTATAACAAAATTCTGAACTTCCAAATTACTTACTTTGTCCAGTTATCAAAATAATACACTTTTGAAGTTTGAATTACTGAACTTATTGGATTATTAAGTTGCCGCCACTTCGGTAACTTCAAATGTTTTACAGCTTTCACAAAAATTCGATCTTTGCCGCTATTACGTATCGATAAGACACGGGTATTGTGAGGGAGACCCAAGAGGTTTTGAAAATTCTATTGTCCTAGAAGGAGCCATGAAATTAAAAAAATTTTCGGTTTGATTAGTTTTAAGTACGAAGAAAATTTTAGCTAAACTTTGAACAGGTTTTTTGAGGCATTTGTGAAGTTTGGACAAAAAAATCAGATAAATCAGAATATTTTACAGTTTTCTCAAATATAAATCCAAACCTCGCAAATGGAATGCCCAAAGGCCTGAATTTTCGAGTTTTCAAACTTCCATATTTTTGGGTTGTTAATCCAGAAACTTCCAAATTCCTCATTTTCTGCGTATTCAGAAAAATCACTTTAGAAAGTAAAAAATCCGTAGATCCGAGTGGTTCAAACAAATTTGTAAATTGAATTTGTAAATTGAATTTGAAAGCTAAAAATCTCCAATTTTCAAAATGACAAGTTCCGAAATTACCGAACTTAAAAATTTCCAAAACTCTGAAAACTGATATTTAAATTATCCATTTTCCTAATTTAGAACCGAAATTTTTTAATGCAAGTAAACAACTACTCAAAATCAATTGTAACTTAATATTCTCTTTCTCTCATGTTTTGAGATTCTAACGATTTACGTGAAGCCAGGAGATTGTAGCCGCCGATAGGCGGCGGAAATCGACTGGTATTTTAATTAAACAAAACCGGAAAATTTCAAAAAACAAAATTCCAAAAACGCGAATTTCAAGTCAAGGGATCCGGAATAATGAGATATCCTATCAGAAAAGGACCGTTCAAAAAGTTTCTTTGCTCATTAAATCACCGATATGTTCTCAATTGACCACTTTTTGAAATCCCTCACAGGAAGCAAGATAACTGACAAGGGAAGTGTTTTCAGAGGGGCGTTGAGAATTTGCTAGAAATTTCAATACTGATAGTTTGAGATATCCGCAACACGATGACAAAAAAAATCTAGGTCATAGTATCATCAACAAGCTGAAAATGTGAGCTCAAATTAGATAGCAACTTTTAAGTGTTTTTTTAATGTCATTTTTCAACAATCATCAATCATTTTATTCATTAGCCAACTAATTATAGAGTCAATTAAGTCGCCAATTTCCCACAAGCGTACATTTTGTTAGCCGAAAAACTGTTTAGGTCTGAGCACCATTGATCGTCTAATTGCCCATGAATATATGACCATGTTCCATAAGTTGTTCCACTAGCGAATACATATTGATGAGCGCAGGCTTGACGGCTGAAAATAATATTGGCGTTTTCATTCCAACAAGTGTCCTATGATTCGAATCGGTTCCAATAAGTTTCTATACCAAATGGTACTTCAACTCACCTCACGCCATTCCAAAGGCCATCTGGTTGCCTCACCGCCCATCCGAATCCATCGGTTCCCGTTGTTTGTCCATCGGTCCAATAGAATGCATCTTTTGGAGCGCAAAGCCCAGCATGGGGACATGCTGGCTTACTTTTGGCCCCAAGCCAAATATTTCCGTGTTGCCACCCATTTAGAAGGAGTAATTTATGACCATCTCCTGGAAAACGGTACCCGATTTGCACCATTCAGGCCACAAGCTACAAAACACAAAAATCCCTAACCTGCCATTTTCATTCTTTCCTCATCCGTCTGAAATCCAGTTAATTTTGCTCCTAGAGCGTTACATTGTGCCTCGGCTTGTGGATGGTTTAGTTTGGCAACGAAAGCCTGTAAATTCGTAGTTCGTAGTTATTGTAGTTTGAAGTCTCTTACCTTTGCACACCAATTTCCTTGTGGTCGTCTCCACAGCATCCAGTCGGCCGGGCAATTGGTCTTTTCTCTTGGCGGTCGTGGACGTGGTGGTGGTCGTGGGGGGCGTGGTCGACCGCCATGACCGTGACCGTGGCCGTGACCGCGGCCGCGGCCGCGACCGCCACCTTGACCTTCATAGGATTCAGAAGACGATGCAGAAGAATAGCTACTGCTATCCCCACCACCATTATAGAAGCCGATGGCCGCTAAAAATGGACAGAGAAAACAGAAAAATATAAGAATTGAAAGTTTCATTTCTTTTTAAAGAAAAAGTTTCGAGTCCCTGGCTTTTTATACTGTCAAAAAAACTTCCTTGTTCTCTGGGTTATAAAAATGCGAAAAAAAACGTTTTTTATTGCAAGTCGATTCTTATTGATGTTAGGCTTTGAAAATTTTCAAAGATTCAAACATTTATAAAAATTTATTTCATATTATTTTGGAAATCTACTGGTATATTAACAAATCTTACTAATAAAAATGTACAGAATTTAAGACACAATCTCTGAGAAACTCGAAAACACCATGGCAATGGAAAAATTCAAAATGGTCCTAGGAGTCTGATATTGTATGTGGTGGGTATAGGGCTAGTCTGAGACTTTTGACCATGATACCCATAAGCCACGCCCCCTCCTGGCCACGAAAAACTACCGTAACCCCAAAAAATTATTTTCGTTCAAAATAATGACATCAATTCAACCGTTTCAGATTTGAGTTTCATCAGCAGTACTACATCTAGTGTGTTTTGAATGTAATATTATCTTAACGTTTTGAATGTAATATTATCTTATAGTTTTGAATCTAATATTATCTTATAGTTTTGAATCTAATATTATCTTATCCACAATAACGCTGAAATTTTCACGACAACCGATTTTCCGTGATTTTTTTTTGAAGTCGGATGAAAAATCAATTTTTTCAGCTGATAGGAAACGAGTTAGACATTCAGTCTTAACACAAAAAATGCTCAAAATATTAAGAGTAGCCCATTCCAAGTTAGACCACAACATTATCTTCATTTTCATTTTTTCACCAAAGTTGGTTTTGAATAGAATCCTTTTGATGGCCCCCTAATTTGGGATTACGGTAGTTTTTCGTGGCCAGGAGGGGGACACACACACACACACAATCTTCAAAAGTTTTGCAATAAACTCTTATTTTCGCATTTTTATGATCCAAAAAAGATTTTTCGACGAAACACGGAACTGTTTTATATGATCATGGTATAAAAACTAGCGATATTGAACCATTTCTTCGTTTTTTCAAAAAATGAAAATTTCAATTCTAATCCTTTTCTGTGTCTTCTGTCCGATATTAGCGGCCATTGGCTTCTATAATGGCGGTGGGGACAGAAGTTCCTGGTCTTCGGAATCTTCTGAGGGTCACGGCTACGGTCACGGTCACGGTCACGGCGGTCGACCACGTCCCCCACGACCACCAGTACGCCCACGACCACCAAGAGAGAAGACCAACTGCCCAGTTGACTGGATGCTATTCAGACGATCACAAGGCAATTGGTGTGTTAAGGTAAGAGAGGCTGCAAATTACAGAAACTACAAACTATAAACTTTCAGGTTTTTCTTGGACAATGGACCCAACCCCAAGCCGAGGCACATTGTGTTGCTCAAGGAGCAAAGTTGACTGGATTGCAGACTAATGAGGAGAGACTGAGATTGGCAGGTTGGTGATTTTGTGTTTTGTAGTTTGTATTCACCTTGACAAGTGTTGTTGCAAATCGGTTACCATGTTATAGTCTTTGTAAGCTCAATTTTTCAGAAGCGGGGCGGAAAATGGTAGATCAAAATAGGTTGCAAGTGTCATCTGTTTGGCTTGGTGCTAGAAGAAAGGCAGCATGTCCACGTGCTGGAATTTGTGCTGCAAAAGATGCATTCGAATGGACTGATGGACAAACAACGGGAACCGATGGATTCGATTGGCACATTGGACAACCAGATGGTCATTGGAAAAATGGTTGGGGGTGAGTTGGGGTACCATATTGTAACAGGCACTTATCGGAACCTATTCGAACCACATCGTACTTATTAGGATCACGTGAATCAGGGATGTTCGGAATGGACTTTTTCGGAATTTCGGAATTTCGCAAAATTTCGATTTTAAACATTTCGGAATTTCGGAATCTCGGAATTTTCCGATTTTCAAAAATTCGAAATTTCGGAATTTCGGAATATTCCGATTTTAAAATTTTCGAAATTTCAGAATTTCGGAATATTCCGATTTTAAAATTTTCGGAATTTCGGGAGTTTCGGAATTTTTCAAAATTCGTAATTCACAGCGGAAATTTTATTTTCCCATCACAAAAACACAAGAATCTTTTGAAAATTGACGGAAAGATTTCGACAGCGCAAAAAAATATCAAAATTAATTCTGTTCGCGACCCGCAGGTGAATTTTTTCTGGCATACTGTAGTTGGAAAAATTTTGATTCCGAAAAAAATGCTTCGGAAAAATTCCGGTCAGAATTTCATTCCGAAAAAAAGCTTTGAAAATATTCCGACCGGACTTCCGAATTCCGTTCCGAACATCCCGGACGTGAATAGCAGTAGTTTATGGTAAAAAATTTAGCTCTTTTCTAGTTTAGAGGTCCCAAGAAAAAATAGAGGTCCGATATTTGAAAAACGCACAGGTATTAGAATAAGGTGCCGGAATTTGGAGTTGTGAGTTTTGAGGCTCTATAGGATGATAAGAGCAGCATGGGGCTTCTCCGAACAGTTTTGGCTCCATTTCTTTTTTGTCTTTCTCATGGGCCCCAAGTTACATATACCGTAAAACCTCAAATAGACCGACATGTCGCTCTATTTTTCAAACGACTTTTTTCTCTCAACAAAATTTTAATAAAAAATCAGCGAAGAGTCACTATTTTCTTGATATTCTTCCTCACTGAGGTCGACTTCTTCGATCAGATCTTCCAATTCCTCCAATGATCGTTCCATGCGTGCTTTCTTCAATGCTCCAATCCACTTGGAACTTCCGCGTGGATGTCTTGTGTTTGCGTCGCTACAGTAGTTTTGGAAAAGGTGTCGCTATTAGGGTTAGACGGCTGTCGGTCTATTAGAGGCTGTCGTTCAAATAGAGGCTGTCGGTCTATTTTTAGAATGCAATGAGGTGACGGTCTATCAGAGGTTTTACGGAAAGCAAAATGTCGGAAAAAAAACATTAATGCCTCCGTGAATAAGCTTTCTCAAAGGCTTAGATAATTTTCAGAAAATATGCATGCCTATTATTAGGTCGTCTCAAAAGTAATCCGTATTTTTTCTGTTTCATGTAGTTTTTTTCTGATTCGTTTTCTTCCGGTTTTTATTTTTTACTTTTATGCCACAAGTCTTCTATTATGCATACGCATGCTTATATTTCAGGTAATTGTCAGAATGGCGGAAAGCCTGAAAAAAGATCAGCACGCACTTCGAGGCTTTTTTCTTTACGAGTTCTTGCTGGGAACGTCAGTAGCGGAAACCCACCGAAAAATCTGTCAAGTGACAGGTGAATCCTCGATCCATTATGACACAGTGAGGGTTTGGTTCCATCGCTTCAAAGGAGGGGACTACAATCTTGAAGACAAAACAAGATCTGGACGACCAAAGTTGGATATCGAAGAGGATATTGAAGAGGAGCTGGAGAGAGAGCCCAAGTCTAGTGTTCGTGAAGTAGCATCTAGTCTTGGACTAAACAAAGATACTGTGCATCGCCGTCTCCGTCAAAGCGGAAGAGCTCCAAAGTTCGGACAACTCGTCCCTCACGATTTGACTGAACCCCAAAAAACATTGAGATGTACCTTGGCTCTCAGTTTGCTTTCCCGTAAACGCAATCCAAGTTGGATCGGGAAAATTGTGACAGGAGATGAGAAGTGGTGCTTCATGGTCAATCATAATCGAAAAAGGCAGTGGGTAAAATCCGGCGAAGCTCCGAAACCTGACACAAAACCCGAAATTCATGAGAAAAAAGTGATGCTTTCGATTTGGTGGGATCAGCGCGGGATCATCTATCGTGAACTTCTCCCGGATGGTACAACAGTCAACGCCGATGTATACTGTAGTCAAATACAAAACATGGTTCAAAAGTACCGTCTTCTTCGCCCGGAGTCGGACAGAATCATCCTGCTCCACGACAATGCTCGTCCCCGGCTTTGAAGACGAGAAACAAAATCCGCGAGCTGGATATCGAAGTTTTGCCTCATCCACCGTATAGTCCAGACCTCGCACCTACGGATTATCACCTGTTCCATTCCCTTCAAAACCATCTTCGTGGAAAGAAGTTCGATGACAGAACCCACCTCGAAAACTACCTCGATGCCTTCTTTGACGCTCAGCCCGCGGAGTTCTACACTTAAGGCATCCAGCAGTTGCCTGCACGTTGGCAGTATGTGTTGGACCACGATGGAGAATATGTTGATTATTAAGCTTTCTTTGTTTTGAATAAATCTTGATTTGAAAATAAAGAGAAAAATACGGATTACTTTTGAGACGACCTAATAGAAGTATAAAATATATCATCAATACACATTTTTTACAAGGCTCCAGAATATTAACTTCTTAGACAGTTCAAATTCTGTTACACTATTCCAATATTTGCACGTTTGTCAAATTTTGGACCCCTATTTATTTTTGGGACATCTAAACTTTTTATGACCTGTATTCTTTTTTCGGGCCTCGAAACTAGAAAAGAGCCCAAAATTCCATATGGTGCGTTGCTAGAGTGTCATGGTAACATAACATGGTATACGTCTAACAGTACCATACCATATGGAACCACTCAGAAACCCGGTTTTCAGACATCAAGACTGCGTTCTGCAATTTGTATTGGCCACTGGTCCAGGATTGAAGGGATTTGTTCATGGGCAGTTTGATGATCGATGGTGTCAAGACCAATGGTTCAATACGAACAATAAACTGTACGCTTGTGGAAAGTTGGCAACTTAATTATTTCTCTAATTAGTCGTCTAATTAATAAAATTGTTGGTGATTGGGAAAAATGACAAATAAGTTTTGAAATAAAATTTGAACGCCGTCCAATAAAACTCAAACTGTCAACTTTGATCTCAATTATCTTGATTTCTGTGAAAGATATCAAAAACTAATAAACTGGTAAAATTTTGATGATTTCATTATAGTTATTTTTCAATTGATTGCTTTTCGATATTTTTTACAGGAATCAAGATAATTGAGTTCAAAGTTGACTATTTGGGTGGGCTTTGCCAGAATACTACCTAGAAATTATTTAATGAATTACAATTAAACCAAATTATAATAACTTCAAATTTGAAATTAAAAAAAACGAATTTCTGAAGTATAATCTCTGAATTTTCGAATTTTCGAATCCCTGAATTTTCTTGAATTCCGGTATTCCTGAATTTTTCAAATTATTTTGGAAGATCCTGGAAAATTTCTGAATTTCTGAATATCTGAACATCCGAATATCTTGATTTTTGAATTTCTGAATTTCTGAATAAGTACTTTAATTGAAAACTAAAGTAACACTATACACTCAAAAACCAATGAAAACCAAAGAGACGCAGAGAAAGACTATTAGAAAATCCTAATCTAGCACTCAAAAACCTAGAAACAATCACTCAAAAACCACTGTAACCTGAAAACCAATGTAACACTAAAAACTCAAAACTCTATATAACAATTATTTATTGAATTTACTCAATAAAACTCTTTAAAACCTTTGTAACCAGTGAGCAACACTAAAACGGGTCGTCACAAACCGTGAACGAACACCAGCGAAAACTGAAAAAAACGATGAGAATTGCCAAGAGAGAGGAGACGCGTTTTGGCGCGCGCACAGTTTCGCGCGCGGATACAGTAGTCCACACCTCTTGCACGTGTGAACGGGGGAGATTTCTCTCCTTTTAGACTTGGAAAGAGGATATAAAAGAGAAAACACGGTAGAGTACCGTACTAGCATCTGAATTCTTGAATCTTCTGGAATGTCTGAATTTCCAAAATTTCTGGAATTTCTGCTTTATTGAGTTTCGAACTATTCTGGAATATCCTGAAATTTATTAATTTTTGCAAATTTGAAGGAGGCGCAACAAACCGATGGCAGGTCATTGAATATTTCCAATATTTTGAAGCCCTCGATTAGCTTAGTTTGGAATATTTTTCAAGTAATTCGGAATATTTCATATATATCAAGTTTACAGAAAAAACGTTTGTTTCTCAATAGGACAAGCAAAAGAAAAGTTAATATTCGCAACTTTCCGAGCTGTCCGAGCTTGAGAAACTTCCACTACCATACCCTCCACCATGACCCCATGCCCATGTCCACCACCATGTCCATGTCCGCCACCATGCCCATGACCACCACCATTCCCATTTCCTGGTCGTCTTGTTCTTGGTGCCCTAGTCGTGGTCGGTGACCGTATACATTTCATTTCTACCCAATTTGACTTCCAATAGGCTGATTCCATACCAAAAGCAGTTATAACATTCCAGTTCACGGTTCTTATGGGAAATTGATAGACTTCCAGTTAGCGGAAATTCGGAACACAGAAATGTCAAGTCTGAAAGAAAAATTTGGTTGAACCTTAAAAAAAAGAACTCACTTCACAGAAATCTGGAAAGAAAGGAACCCAAACGAAAAAGTCCTGGTCCCCAAAGTGCGTGGCCCCATGCACCAGGGTTATTATTGAAAGATGTGCTAGGATTTGGCATGTCTTGTCTGATATGAAGGGGGATTTCTCTGGCTGTGATCAAATTGGCGCGAAGTCTGGAAAATTATTTGTCTTTAACTTTTTCAGAACTTTCTGCAAATTAATATGAACAAGCTTTCTGGGTTTTCCTAACTGTGAACTGAAAGATGAGCCTCCACTAAATGAGCCTCCACAAATATGGCACATTTGGGACCGAATTTTTTTCTGGGACCAAAAAAAAACATAGACACAACATAAGAGATTCAATGTTTATTTGCATTTGCTAGAATTCAAAATTCAACGTATTTGCCATTTTTAAAAAATTTTTCCAAGTTTTTGCGATGGACCCAAAACATTTTTTTCTAGTCTTGTGGGTACTCATTTTGGAACTCCTACAATATCCAAAACTCACGATGATGCTTGACTGAATACGGTTCCATTAAATGTAATAACATCTCCAATCTCCATTGGTCGAGTAAACTCGATCCTTTTACCGACGTAATTTCCATCCTATAATGAGAAATTGATTACATAATTCAATTAATACAAAATAAGCAAACTTACCAATCGATTACAGTCCAAAACTTGCGCCTAGAGGAAGTCTATGAAAACTCCAAGAAAAAAAGGAAAGTTGTAGTTTTTAACATTTTGAAACGAAAAACCTGAACGTTTTGATTTTTCAGAGAGTTTTATAGGAACTTTGCGGCAAAAAAGAATCCATGAAATTTTTGCGGGGATTCTGCTGAAACTTTTCTATTGAGATCATAAAAAACTTTGGTTGTTGAAAAAAAAATTTTTTGGTGGTTTGCAAATTTGAAAATAGTCGGAGTTTGTAGATATCAGAAATGCCAACTTCACTCTGGGTAGAATGATAAAATAGTCCCAGATGTTTGAGAAATTGGTTTTTTTCTGTTCAAATGTTGTCGAGAAACAATAATTTTCGGTGAATAGAGCGGAAAACATTTATATTAAAACTTCCAGTTTTTCTTTATTATTATTTAAAAAGTTTTCCGGAAAACTTATTAGAATTTGGATTATGGGACAGATGTTTTTTCCGATCAGTCCGGGTTTAAGCCGTTCCTTCATGCTTACACCCATTATAAAAACTGGAAGAAAGTTAACACCCATCCAATTATTGATGTTTATCTCCGACATTCGGGATTCAAAAGACGGGCAGTCTGGACTCTTTCGTTCCGTCACAATGCGCTATGAAAGAAAAACCATCTTATTATTTCGTTTTGTACTCTTATGCTGTGCTGGTTTATTCTGTTGGAAGTGGCTTGGTAACTTTTTTTGACGCCAAAATTAGTTTACGAAAATTTCAGAAAATTTCAACAATAACGAATTTCAACCTAGCAGTCAATGTCATTTGCCCTCTTGGAATCAGATACACACAACTTCTGTTACCGGGTCGTTGCTGAATATTTTTTCTCAGTGGTTATGGATGAAATTGGAACTTTCAAAAGAAGTGAGAGTTTGAAAAGGAATTCAAAACATTTTTTAAATATTCAGAACAACCAAAATTACACATCCATCAGTATCTTGGGAGCCTATGTCTACCCTGACCAAATTTCCATATCCCTAACTTCTCAGTATACAGTACAACAAAATCTATACTGCCGTTACTATGACTGTAAAAAGACTGAAATTCCTGGAAGTTCCTATCAAAGTGTCGTTTTTCCGGAATCTGTCTTGCATTGTCCTAGAAGAATTGGAGCCGAGTTTGTGTCGGTTTCCAGGAGTTTGGATAGAGAAGAAGAGATTCCAGCACCGGTTAGATTAACGTTCAGGTCGTTTGAAAGTGAGTTGAAAGATTTTATTTGGAAATAAATCAAATTATTTGATCACTGACAGGTCTTTTTTCCCATTTTTCATTTTTGAATCGCAGACTAACAAGGGAACCTTTTAAGTTGTCCCGCTCATTTGCATGAACCAACCATAGAGAATGAAGAATTCATCTTTCAAAACCTATAAAACTGTTTTCAAAGTCTGCTCAAAAGACCTCTAAATGGGCTGAAATTTCAGCTTCAGTACCAAAAAATAGGGTTTTCAGTGTAAAATCGGCAACTATCAATTTCGATTTTCTCCTCTCCTAGGAGGTTTTAGAACTTGAAACTTTTTGTATTATACTCAAAACTATATAATTCCATATTTTCTCATTTTTCTCAAAAAAAATGTTAAAACTTGGAAACTTGTGCCCATCCAAAGAGTAGGCGAGTTTTGAAACTTTCCAAAACTTTTCCCAATTTTTTTTTACTGAGAAAGAAGAAAAAATATGAAATTTTACATAGTTTTGAGTATAACAAAAAAAGTTTCAAGATCTAAAACCTCCTAGAAGTGAAGAAAATCACATTTGAAAATTTCTGATTTCACACTGAAAATGTTATTTATTGGTACTGAAACACACATGGAGAGATGTGGGAAATTTAGGTCGCGAAAAATGGTCTGAAAAATGAGGTCGCGAAAAAAAAAATTTTCCCGAAGGGAAATGAACACGAAGGAAACCATGAAATGAAGATCAACCAATGTTAAATTACCTACTGTAATCTGTTCGAAAATTAGTCTGAAACTCGTATAAGGAGGCAAAAAAGTAGGTCGCGACTGTTATATTCGTGTTTCTCGTGAAAAAATACTCAGAATGAAAAAAAAATCGCGACCTAAAAGAGCAAATTTTTCCACTGAAACGGCATTTGGGAAATCGCTACAGTAATCAGGTCTGAAATGTGGCCAAAACTCGTATAAGGAGGCAAAAAAAGTAGGTCGCGACTGTTATATTCGTGTTTCTCGTGAAAAAATACTCAGAATGAAAAAAAATCGCGACCTAAAAGTAGGGACCACAACATTTTTTTCAAACAGCTTTTTTCTGAAATATTTTGATTTCATGTTCTTTCTCCCTTCCTAATTAGCATATTTTCAAAATGTCTTTCAAAAATATTCATTCGTTCCCGAGTTACAGCTCATTTTGTGCCACTCATTTTCCTCCATTTTCGCCCCCAGCATTGCGCGCACGCGGAAAAGTGGGCGGGCCGCCGACAGCGCAAGGCTGCCGCGCGGAAGAAATGAACGGGTTTCTCAAGAGATTTTCCGCTGAAATTTAGGTTTCAGACAGCTGGAAATGGAGAGAAACTTGTCGGAAAGTGTAGAAAATTAGTTTCATTAGTATTTTATAAAATGACCAAGCCGAATATTACAAAATCACAGACAAAATGACAGGAAAAAGAAAAAATTAGTTAAAATTCAGTATAACGCATTCATAATTCAAAAAAATTGAGTACGAAGTCAGCGAAAAAGTGCTTAATGTTTGAAAAAAATGTTGTGGTCCCAATGTATGGTTTGAAAATACTTTCAAAAAAGTTTTTTCGAAAGCGGGATCGAACCCGCATATCTTCGGTTAGCACACACAACTGGCTTAACCAGTACACCAAACGCACACACTAACGGTGGGCGCATTATTTTCTTATAAAGCCGGCACGCGCGCGCTCACAGAAAAAAAATATTTTTACGATTAATTTAGGGAAATTTCGATACAAATGTGCTTCACATTTTTTTCGGCGAACTTTTTGGAATATTTCACAAACACCATTTTATGTGAAATTTTCCGTAGAATCCGAATATGTAAAGAAATCGAGCGTTTCAGCTTCCATTCGTGATATAATTTTGAAAAACGAATATTTTCATTGAGTATGTCATTTTGTGACGGAAACTAAAGTACTTTCTGATAGTTCAATTTTGTTCAAAATTTATCTGTGTGATGTTCGAGAGTAGTAATGTCTATAGAACACATAATTTTTATAGGTTGTCACTAAAATTTTTTCGCAATATTTACAGCCAGTTTGGCTGAAATGTACTATTTTCGGCTAACTTTTCTGAAATTTTCATTATGATTTCCTTTTAGTAAAAGTCTTCAGTTACTTAAAACAACAAAAATTTTGAGCGTTTCAGCCACCCATCTCTTTTACTGTGCGTTTTTCTGCCGCCCACTTTTGTTTCTTGCTCTTTTCTTCTTTCGGGTAGAAATGTCAGTAAAAACATTTACATATTTGAATTCTACGTAGTCGATTACATAAGGAGACAAATTTTCATATTGATCCTTCTTTTCTTGCCATAGTTACAGCCAATCAAACAGCCGAAACGACCCTGGGGGGAAAAAATAATTAGGCTCCGCCCCTTTTTCTGTGGTCGCTACCTAAAAGAGCAAATTTTTCCACTGAAACGACATTTGGGAAATCGGTACAGTAATCAGGTCTGAAATGTGGCCAAAACTCGTATAAGGAGGCAAAAAATGTAGGTCGCGACTGTTATATTCGTGTTTCTCGTGAAAAAATACTCAGAATGAAAAAAAATCGCGACCTAAAAGAGCAAATTTTTCCACTGAAACGACATTTGGGAAATCGGTACAGTAATCAGGTCTGAAATGTGGCCAAAACTCGTATAAGGAGGCAAAAAATGTAGGTCGCGACTGTTATATTCGTGTTTCCCGTAAAAAAATATTTAGGTTGAAAAAAAAAGCGACCTAAAAGGGGTAATTTTTCCACTGAAACGACATTTGGGAAAAAGAGCCATTTCCCAACTGAAAAGCGCAAAAAAAGCACTGTGGCCGGCGAGCGTCTCCCAAACGTACTTTTGTGTGAAATTAGGTCGCGATTTTGTTTTAAATGGTGTCCCACAGGTTGTTTATTACGAGACCGTTTTAAACAGATTTCAAAAGTTGCGGGACGTGTGTGTAATAGCAACGTGAAGGATGGTGCGCGCTCCCTCATGGTGGTGCGGAGCACCGTTTCTCTGCGTCTCTTCTGAGCGCTGTGGTGTATAACGCGTGCCGCTGGTTATGGGAGGTCGCCGGTTCGAGGAAAAGGAAATTGCGAATAATTTATATGATTTAATGATAATTAATTGATTAAAATTGATATATCAATTTTTACGACCTTTTTTTTTTTTTTTTTTTGGTCGTCAGGTCGCGAAAATCCGGAAAAATTTTAGGTCGCGAAAATTGGATTTTTTTCGATTTCCCAAACTAACTTCATGTGTGTACTGAAACTAAAATTTCAGCCCTTGAGAGGTATCTTAAGCAGATTTTGAAAACGGTTTCTAGGTTTTAAAAGATGCTCATTCATTCTTTACGGTTGGTTCATGCAAATCAGCCGATCGACTTGCAAGGTTCTCTTGAAAGTTGTTCTGATTTATAGAACCACCACACGATCTTACGGTTTGTGTAGGTCCGATGTACGGTAACGAGTCAAAATGGCTTCAAATCGCGGATTTTGTGGAGCATATGAAGCTGGAGGTAATCATACTTCTGATTATTGAAATAACCGCATGTATATTTCAGGGCGCAACTTTTGTATATTTTTATGTGGGAAACATATCTGATTATGATCGTAAAATATTGACGGACTATGCTCGAACTGGAGATGTAGAAGTAATAAATTTACACGACAAATATGACAGACCGTTTTATGCATGGCACTTAATTACGATTCAGGTGAGAAATTTCAATATTCAATTGCGCAAAAAAGTTTTTTTTCAGGACTGCCATCTACGTGCCAAGTATCATTCAAAATGGGTGTCATTTTTGGATCTAGATGAAAGAATATCAGGAACTAAAAACCAAAGTGTTATCGAACTACTAAACGCTCAAGAATCCAGTGTTGGGGAGATTCAAATCTCAGTTTTGAATATTGTTAAGGATGGTGACGTAGCGGAAAAATTCGAGAACGTTGCGAAGTTAAAAGAAACAATGATTTTTCGGAAGTGGACAGATTCCACTGATCCGACTTGGAATGCATCAAAAGTAATTGTTAAGCCAGAAATGGTTAGTTTCGTGGGTACCGCATTTCCTCTGAAAGACCATGCATTTTCACTCTTTTATTTCAACTGAATTTCAAATCTGTGAGCTACACAAATTTTGGCGATATAATGATCATGAGCCAATTTTAATACCATGTTCTGTTTCCTGGTACTATCCTTGTTTTCATCTTCCTTAATTTCTTCGCTCATCTCTGTCACAGCGTACTGTTTCCCTATTCCGGTGAACAACCCGCTTTTGGCAAACTTAGTGAGTTCCTTTATGATACATATCATCCGTTTCGGGTGACACACATAATTGGTGACATCCTTCTCCCATTTCATTCAAAAATATGATCCTACGCCCAGTTTCATTTCTTCCTTTTGAAAGAGAAGATGATCTCACTCCCAATAGAGAGTTTCATTACGCGCAAAGGAAATACGGTGCATGTCCAGTGAAATTCTAGTATATTTTTATAGATCGGAATCATGTTCATCCATAACGCTATCGCTAAACTACCTGGAGTCAAAACTATTCAAGTGAACGAATCTCAAGCTGTTGTCAGGTACATGCTATTCGTTTTTTTTTTCAATCTGAGATTCCTTCCAGGCACTTAAGTAGCACTAAACATCGATTAGATAACAACGATTGGCACTTGGTCCCTCAGCTTGATGGGACTTTACGAAAGATCACAAAACGACCTCTGGAGCCAGAATTTGCCGAAAAATTGACAACCGCAATCTTGAAACGAGTCCTAAATGTTTATGATCGAGTTCCGGTGAAATGTGACAGGATAGCAAAATATCTCTGGGAATCTCGAAAATTTCCAAATCCATGTGAATCTATGTCTCCTGTATTTTAATTTTTTCATGATTTGATTCGTCTTATGGTGACAATTTTTACGTATCAAAACTTTTTTATCACGAGTGAAGAATTGTTATAATAAAATTATTATAAGTTGTATAGAAGTGTTCTGAACACTTATGACCTTAGTTTTCCAAAATATTCTCAGGTTTAATGATACGACTATCATGAAAATCAGACTATCAATTGAAGCATATAAACTGCAGCGAACCAATACTGATATCTACATTCAACGAAGGTCTCAAAGTTACAATGTAGATGGGAACACGAATAATAAAGTTGGCACTTTTTCCTGGATAACTATAGCTTTGAAAACTTGCTTACTGACTGGAAATCCGTTTCAAAGTGCTTATTTGATTGGAAATGGACAACATTGGGTGTCCGAAGAAATAAATATGTCCGTTTGGGCTTCCAGTTTCAGAGATTTCGCATCAAATACATAACTCTTTTTTAGTGGACAACTTTTGAAAAAATCACTCGCTGAAAAGATGCACCGTATGAAATAGAAACACACTTTAACCATTTCAAAATTACTGATGGATTTGGTTGAAAAAATAAACTCAACCAGATTGATTCTCATAAATGATATTTAAAAAATTATCAACTAAAAAATTATCAACTGATAAATTGTTTATTATGAATGTAATTCTGCTAAAAAGAATTACATAAAAAGGCACTCTAGGGCCCTCGACTAGGGATGGACCATATGGCATCACATGGTACTGTTAGAAATATGGGGTATCATATGGTACTTTAACAATGCTCGATTGTAGTATTAACCGATACCATGAATCTCACAACTGTACCTGATGGTACCACCTTGGGATTTCCTGGAACCATATGGTCCTCCAACTCACCCCCAATCGTTTCTCCACTCGCCATCCGGTTGAACGACATCTCGTCCAGAGTACCATCCGAATCCATCGGTTCCCGTTGTTTGTCCATCAGTCCATTCGAATGTGCTTTTGGAGCACAAATCCCAGCACGTGGGCATGGTGCCTTTCCTTTGGCTCCAAGCCAAATTGATGCCTTGTCAAACCCATTTTGATGAATCATTTTCAGATCCGCATCTGAAAAAATAGCTCTACAAAGATTTCCGATTTGCACCATATGGTTCGTAGTTCATTTTTACTCATTGACAAAGTGACTACAAATTACAAACTACAAAAAACTCGGCTCTTTATGACAAGGGGGGGGGGCAAATGAAAAAATTATGTCTACAGGGTGCGCATTAATTATGGAAACATAAGTTGCGAGCTTGATATGATGCATACTACGCGCACTGATTCAGTTTGTTTTATAGTTTTCTTATTCCTCAACTCACAAGGGAACCACTCCATATGTTACGCGGGGATTCTAATGAAACCTATGCCAAATAGTAGTACACCGGCTACCTAGAACAACCACAAAATTATAGCGGCCCATATGAAGGTCTGTTCAAATGGTGAGCCATTTTATGATTTTTCGCGAGTTTGGAGTCGGTACCCTGCGAGAGACCATAACTTTGTTTATTTTTGTGGTAGACGTTCAAGCTTCTGTTTATTCAAAAGGTGATGAGTTGCCACACATTATTGTTCATTGCACCCATGGTCCATCTTCAAAACGAAAGTCAGGACAATGAAAAGTATCCAAATTTCGAGTACCAACGAATTCAAAAAATGCCAATTTTTGAAAAAACGTACTCGGGGGATCATGTCTATCAGATTTCTCAGGGCAAGTAACGTAGGTATCCGTGTTCAAATATAGGTCTAGCCTTTGAGTTACGAGACTTATTTCAATTTTTTCAAAAAAAATTTGAAAATTCATGTACCCCTACATGAAATTTTTCGAAAAAAAAAGTTTTCAGAAAAAAAAGTTTTTGTAAAAAAAAGAAATGAAAGTGAAAAAAAGGCAACAAAATAAAGTTTGGGAACACAAAAGGAAAACATTCCAAGACTAAAAAATTTTTCGAAAAATTTCATGTATAGGGGTACATGAATTTTCATTTTTTTTATGAAAAAATTGAAATAAGTCTCGTAACTCAAAGGCTAGACCTATATTTGAACACGGATACCTACGTTACTTGCCCTGAAAAATCTGATAGACATGATCCCCCGAGTACGTTTTTTCAAAAATTGGCATTTTTTGAATTCGTTGGTATTCGAAATTTGGATACTTTTCATTGTCCTGACTTTCGTTTTGAAGATGGACCATGGGTGCAATGAACAATAATGTGTGGCAACTCATCACCTTTTGAATAAACAGAAGTTTGAACGTCTACCACAAAAATGAACAAAGTTATGGTCTCTCGCAGGGTACCGACTCCAAACTCGCGAAAAATCATAAAATGTCTCGCCATTTGAACAGACCTTCATATGGGCCGCTATAATTTTGTGGTTGTTCTAGGTAGCCGGTGTACTACTATTTGGCATAGGTTTCATTAGAATCCCCGCGTAACATATGGAGTGGTTCCCGTGTCAGTGTTTATATTCCTGCCAAATTTCATAACATAACATTACGTCTGAAGTGAATGGTGGCTCGTTTTCCAACCCATGTTTCCGCTGCCAACGGTTCAATTCAAGGTAACCTCAGGGTGCATGTTACGAAACCAGTCCATCTGAACCGTATGTTAGTTGCTCGTACTGCCAAATAAATTTTTTCATATTCCCACTGACATGAACTACCTAATGACTGATTTTGAGTTATCTGGGACATCAGGTGCCGTAGTTCGGCTCTGTTCGATTATAGCGGGACCATGAAGAATGAACGGGACCATGCCCGAATGGACGGGACCATGCCCGAATGAACGGGACCATCCACCGAATGGACGGGACCATGGCCGAATGAACGGGACCATGCCCGAATGAACGGGACCATGCACCGAATGAAGGGGACCATGCCCGAATGAGCGGGACCATGCCCGAATGAACACGAAAAATGCGCTTTTAAGTTATTGAACTGAATTTAATTTTTTTTTGATTCAAAAAAAAAGTTCATTCTTAAATTTTTTTATTATTGTTTTATTCATTTAAAAAGTTTATAAATATTAATTCTAACAAGCAATATATTTGGACGGAAATTTAATCGTAAATGATCTCATGTTGATCGTTTTCGTACACATCCTCTTCATTTGGGGACCTTCATCCAGGACCTTCTCACAGCCAGCTACCACAGCAACAAGTGGACCAGGAGGAAGATGAGCAGGAGGAGGAAGAGGATTCGCCCACGTCTCATGAAAGGAAAAGAGCCAGAAAAACCGGACCGACATCAGGACTCAGCTGTGACTGTCGTCTTTTGGGCGAAAATAAGGGCTTCGCCGCCTTTTGGGCGAACATGGGCGTCTTTTGGGCGAGGTTAGAGCACCGCCGTCTTTTAAGCGAGCTTCGGCACCTTTTGGGCGAGAAATAAATTTTTAGGCGAACCCAAGGCGAACCCAAGGAGAACTTCTCAGGCGAACCCGAGGCGAAGCCAGCCAGCTTTTGCGCTTTCTTTTGCCACCTTTTGAGCGCTGTTTGGGCACCTTCTGGGAAAATCCCTAGCGGAATCTGGCCAACCACCGCCCAAAAGACGACAGCCGCAGCCGAGGATCAACTAGGAGAGGAGCCGTACAACCTGCTAGTGGGACAGGCCGAGGAGCCGTCCGTGGAGCAGCTCAAGGAGCTAGCAGAGGAACAACCCGAGAAGCTGGTAGAGGAGCTGTTCGAGGAGCTGTTCGAGGATCAGGGACCGGACGAGGAGCAACCCGAGGAGCTTCAAGCGGAGCAGCTCAAGGTGCTGTACCAGGGACAGGACGAGGAGCTGTTCGAGGAGCTGTTCGAGGAGCAGCTCAAGGACCAGGGACAGGACGAGGAGCAACCCGAGCAGCTGCAGGAGGAACACGCCGAGGAGCTGTTCGAGGAGCTGTTCGAGGATCCAGACCAAAGCCAGCCCGAGGAGCAGCCCAATGAGTTTTTTTTTTTAATTTTCTTTGAGTACGTTTCAAAATAAATAAAAGAATGTTAAAAAAATTTAAAACAAAAAAGTAACAAATTCAAAATTACCAACTTGAGCCAAAAAAAATTAAATTCAGTTCAATAACTTAAAAGCACATTTTTCGTATTCATTCGGGCATGGTCCCGCTCATTCGGGCATGGTCCCGTTCATTCGGTGCATGGTCCCGTTCATTCGGGCATGGTCCCGTTCATTCGGGCATGGTCCCGTCCATTCGGTGGATGGTCCCGCTCATTCGGGCATGGTCCCGTTCATTCGGGCATGGTCCCGTCCATTCGGGCATGGTCCCGTTCATTCTTCATGGTCCCGCTATAATCGAACAGAGCCCGTAGTTCTAGCCGTGAAAAACAGGATTTCTAGAAATTCAGACGAGAAGTACAAAAAGCTAGCTGCTGACTTCAAAATAGCTCGAAACTTAATCAAAGTAATCTTTTAATTATGAACAGTTTATACCGTTTCTAAAATTACCAAACGGGTCTTCTAGGAGGCGGAGAACACAGAGTTGTGACTCAAAAAGCTTGGAACTTCTTGAGCGGCAGTCGCCTAGGCACTCACACGATGACCCTACTTTCAAGTGATAATTTTCAAAGTCAAAGACAACAAAGCCCATCGAAATTGCAGAATTCTAATCAAAATTATGTCATCTGTCTGCCACTAAAGAAAATTCCCAAATAGAACGTCGCATTCCGCTGTGATTCTGATCTTTGATGGTAGCAGTGGAAATTGCGAAAAATCCATTGTTTTTCTCATTTTCCGAACCAAAATCAACTATGGAACCAATCAAAGTGTTTAAGATACTGTATTAACCTAAATCCTACTAAAAAGTTATCATAGGGTGTTCCGATAAGATTAAACCACGATTTACAGTGTGAAAGACACCAAAGGGCGGTTCAAACTCAATTTTCCGGAGGTGAACTAGGCATACGAATGGATCGCTTTCTCGCCAGGCTTGAATCGAATAAATTATTCAGTCTTATGATATTGAACCCAGACAGTTTTGTCATAAAATTAACACATTTTCATCTATCTGGAGACCATCATTCAGAAGATATGGGCTTCAACAGGCCAAAACTACCACCGTGCCGCCGTAGCCTCTTTCCAAAGCCTCTGACGGCTGTCGTCGGAGTGAAAAAAAATGAATTCAAAAACTTTTACATTATTATAAATTTTGTGCGTCTGAAATTATTAAATCCGAAATTTTGGAAGTTTTCATCGAGTTTGAGGAAAGATGTACTGGTTTAAACATGTTCCCATAATTAAAGCGCACCCTGTAAGTTCAGATTTACCCATTTTTTCAAGTTTTGAGGTTGCTTTCACTGAAATTTCGTGCTTTGAACATGTTTCATCATTTTTTTAAAATTTCAGTTTTTGTCACTTTTTATAAATTTTTTGTATAATTCTTTTGTTCCTAAGCCCTTAATCAGATTTTAGCTTCATAAAATGCAATTACACAGTTACAACAGCAAAAACAGTGTTGTTCATGGAAAAAACCACCTAAACTGAACTTTTTTTGAAGTAATGAATTTTCTTGGAAACAAGCGCAAAGTACGAAATTTTCATAAAAACAGGGGCAAAAATTGAAAAATCCAAAAATCTTAACTTAGACATAATTTTTACCCAAAAACTCTAACCTGCCTATCGGAGTCTCTCCTCATTTGTCTGCAATCCAGTTAGCTTTGCTCCTTGACTGGGGATGAGTAAATTGACCAGCAAAAACCTGACTGTTTGTAGTTTCTGTAGTTTGTAGTCTCTCCTACCCTAACACGCCAATTGTCTCGTGGTCGTTTGAAAATCATCCAGTCGGCTGGGCAATTGTTCTTCTCTCTTGGCTTGCGTGGGCGTACTGGTGGTCGTGGTGGACGTGGTCGACCGCCGTGCCCGTGACCGTGGCCACCTCGACCGCCTCGACCTTCAAGAGATTCCGAAGAAGATGAAAATCTGCCATCATAGCGGCTAAAATCGGGCTGACGAAACAGAAAATGATTAGAATTGAAATCTTCATATTGTCTTTCAAACTGAAGAAACAGATTCAAGTCGCTGGCTTTGTATACTTTCTTCATACAAAGAAAATTCGTAGTTTCCCCGGAATGCGAAAAACGATTTTTCATTGCAAAACTTCAAAAGATATTTTGTTGGTTTTTGATCTCAAAGATCAGGAATTTTTCGAAGTATTTTTGAAACTTGTTCCCAAGCAGTCAACTTTGATCTCGATTATCTTCTCAGACGAGATGAACATTCATGCCGGCGAGGAAGTGACATGTCGGCATGAGAATTTTTGGTTTCGGCATGATAATTTTGCTTGCCGGCAAGAAAGAGTCATGCCGGCGATATAGAGAGTCATGCCATATGGTTAGGGAAAGGAAAATCATCTGCCGGCGAGGAAACGAAGCTCCGAAATTCCGGAGTGTTTTTGATATTTTTAAATGTATTTTCAAGTTTTCCTTTTTTCAAGCTTTTTTATTTTTGTTTCATCTCTCAAATATTTTCCAAATTCTAGAAATGATGGCTCTCTCGACTTCTCAACCAACTTGCGGCAAAAACGATAATCGAGAAGGTTTGAAATTGTCAGGTTTTCGAAAAAATATAAATCATCAAATTTTGCAGATACTTTTTTTAGACATAACATTTCCTTCTCGTTTCCGTCGAATGGACGCTCAACTAGTCGGATAAGACAACAGGAAACCGACTTTTCACTGATCTTGAAATCTTAAAAGATCCGCAATTTAGTGAGTATAATACTGCTGATATATATCAATCCAAAAATAAAATTTCAGTCATCGAGCTTTGATCAGGATTCAAGAATTCCGATTCGAACAATCGATTACTCTGAAAACGGTACGAAGTCAAACCAACATTATCTGCTTCAAATCAGACAAAATTGCGAAGGATTTGGAAACGAGTTTAATTTTTCGGCCCGACCCACTTCTCGCAAATTGTACTTTAAATGTAATTTTCTACTTCTTATTGCTTTTCGCTTTTTCTGTTACTTTTCTATTATTTTTCATTAATAAATAGTGTATTTTTATTGATTCATCGGCTGCGGAGGGAAGGGGGAGGATTGAAAGAGCTTTTTCATGCCGGCGTGAGTTTCAAAAAACCTTGCCGGCATGAAAAAACCATTTCTCCTGCGGCGTGTACGCCGCAAGAAAACTACCTTTTTCGCGCCGGCATGGGTTTTCATCTCGTCTGAGTTGGTTTCTGTGCAAGATATCAAACAGTAGTCAACTGACATTGCTTATCAATAAAATTTCAACATTTTGTTAGTTGTTTACTTTTTGATACATTTCACAGAAATCAAGATAATTGAGCTCAAGTTGCATTTGCCATTTTTAAGGGAGTTTTTTCTTGATGAAAAACCAATTTTCAACAATCATTTATTGATAATCCAACTAATTATAGGGTAATTAAGTTGCCAATTTTCCACAAGCGTACAGTCTACTGTTATTATCAGAGTATTGACACCATCGATCGTTTAACTGCCCATGAATGAATCCTGGCCATACTTGACTAGTCGTTCCACTGGCGAATAAAAATTGCAGCGCGCAGTCTTCATGTCTGTAAATAATATATGAAGGGGTTTTAGAGTGGTGCCATATGGTTCCGAGCAGTCCCATATAATACTGTTCGAAGTATACCATACGGTACCATGAGATTTTGCTCAAAATCCATCACATAGCAAGGTACTCTAGATATGGGTATTATGTTGCCATAGCTAGTCATGTTATTCCAATCAGTGTATTTTACCATATGGTACTCCAACTCACCCGAAACCATTTCTCCATGAGCCATCTGGTTGTCCCGGGTGCCATCCGAACCCATCGGTTCCCGTTGTATGTCCATCAGTCCATTCGAATGCATCTTTTGGAGCACAAATTCCAATAGTTGGACACGATGCCTTTCTTTTGGCACCAAGCCAAAGAGTAGACTGTTGGAATCCATTTTGATGGATCAATTGTAGCCCCGCACCTGGATTAATTGAGATTACAAAGACTACAAACTACAAAAATCCCTAACCTGCCACTTTCAGCCTCTCCTCATCCGTCTGCAATCCAGTCAATTTTGCTCCTTGACCAACACAATTTGTCTCGGACTGGAAATGGTTGAATTGGCCAACAAAAACCTGAAAGTTTATAGTTTTTAGTTTCTGTAGTTTGTAGTCTCTCTTACCTTAACGCACCAATTTCCTTGTGGTCGTTTGAAAAGCATCCAGCCGGCTGGGCAATTGGTCTTCTCTCTTGGTGGTCGTGGTCCTACTGGTGGCCGTGGTGGTCGTGGTCGACCGCCATGACCGTGCCCATGACCGTGGCCGTGGCTACCTCGACCTTCATGGGATTCAGAAGACCATGAAGAGCTGCTATCATAGCGGCCTATGGCCGCTAAAATTGGCCCGAGAAAACAGAAAAATATTAGAATTGAAAGTTTCATTTCTTCATTCAAAACTGAAGAGAACGTTTAGAGTCGCTGACTTTTTATACTGTCATTAAAAAGTTCCTTGTTCCTTTGGAAAGTTATTTTTTTTTCGGGTTATAAAATTGCGAAAATGGGTTTTTTTATTGCAAAACTTCAAAAAGATTTTTTGTTGCTTTTTAGATTCCAAAGATCTGGAACTTTTTGAATCTGTCCTATCATTACTAAATTCCGTATTCCCTGATGGATTTCGCGTGCCCTTACACAAATTCAAAGTTTACCGTTTGATCTGAAACCTGGACAGAAAGATCAGAATTGTGTCTTAGTTGAAGCCCGATCTTTCCGTTTGTCGAAATTTTGATTTTGATGTCTTCTGGATACGTTCCTTGGTTTCACCACATTACCGGGGGCTAAGAGGTTTAGCCCCGATGGGGCGTAAACCGACTGGTTTACTCTTATTGAAGCCCACCCAAACTGCTAACTTGGAGCTCAATTATCTACAGTACTGGCCAAAAAGAATGCGTCAATAGTTTAAATGTGTCGACAAGACTGTAACTTTCTTCAAAATAGAGCTAAAGTGTCATACTTTTTTGTAAAATGTAGCAAATAACCCTAGAAAAAAAATTTCTGAAACATTTTTACACAGAAAAAGGAAAACAACTTTTTTGGTGACAAAATTCACTTTTTGGAAAATTTCGGATATTCGGATTTTTTTTGTTTTCAAAAATCTGACGATTATGAATGTGTAAAATTAATTTTGATTTTGATTGAAAATTAATCATCTAGTTTTTTTAAAAATATATTTTCCAAAAAGTGAATTTTGTCGCCAAAAAAGTTGTTTTCCGTTTTCTGGGTAAATATGTTTCGGAATATTTTTTTTCTAGGGTTATTTGCTACATTTTATAAAAAAGTTTGACACTTTAGCTCTATTCTGAAGAAATTTACAGTCGAAAAACCTGTTGAGTCGATAGTGCAAACACATTCTTTTTGGCCAGTACTGTAGATTTATGAGAAACATAGCAAAAATTAATCAACTGATAAATTTTCAATATTTTGTTAGTTGACCACTTTTTGGTATCTTTCACAGGAACCAAGATAATTAAGATCAAAGTTGGCAGCGAATTTTTAAGTGAATTTTCGCCAATCATTTTATTAACAAGACAATCAATTATAGATCAATTAAGTTTCCAATTTTCTAAAAGCGTAGATTCTACTGTTATCATCAGCGTATGTACACCATCGATAGTTCAACTCCCCATGAATAAATCCTTGCCATATTGGATTAGTAGTTCCACAGCGGAAAAAAAATTGCACACCGCAGTCTTGACGTCTGTAAATAATATATGGGGTTTTAGAGTGGTAACATATGGTTCCAAGATTTCCATATGGTACTGGTAGAACGATACTAAACGGTACCATTAGATTCTGCTAGAAATATATTACATAATGTGGCACGCTAGGGATGGGCCATATGGTACCATATGGTACTGCTATTAATATATTATATCATCAGGTACTCAAGCAACGCGCCACATGCTGCTATTCATGTGAATGCCATAAGTATCATACGGTTCGAAGATGCTCCAATAAGTGCCTGTTACCATACGGTGCCCCAACTCACCCATAACCATCTTTCCATATGCCATCTGGTTGTCCGGGGTGCCATCCGAATCAGGTTCCTGTCGTTTGTCCATAAGTCCATTCGAACGCATCTTCAGCAGCACAAATTCCAATGAGTGGACATTCTGCCTTTTTTTTGACACCAAGGTTAATAGTTGACATTTGCCACCCATTCTAATGGATCAATTTAAAAACCGCATCTGGAAAAATTGAGATTGCAGAGACTACAAACTACAAAAATCGTCTAACCTGTCAATCTAACCTTTCCTCATTCGTCTGCAATCCAGTCAACTTTGCTTCTTCAGCAACACATTGTGCCTCGGCTTGGAATTGATACAATCCCATACCAACGGTAACCTAAACTTTTGTAGTTTTTGTAGTTTGTAGTCTCTCTCACCTTTACACACCAATTGCCTTGTAGTCGTTTGAATAGCATCCAGTCGGATGGGCAGTTGGTCTTCTCTCTTGGCGGTGGGCGTGGGCGTACTGGTGGTCGTGGGGGGGGGGGGGGCGTGGTCGACCGCCATGACTGTGGCCGTGACCACCTCGGCCACCTTCATGTGAATCCGAAGACCAAGAGGAGCTACTACTGCTATTCCCACCACCATTATAAATGCCAACGGGCGCTAAGATTGGGCAGAGAAAACAGAAAAATATAATCGAAAGTTTGATTTTTTTCATAACTGAAGAAAAAGTTTCGAGTCGCTGGGTTTTTATACTATCAAAAAAAGTTCCTTGTTCTGTGGGTTATAAAAATGCAAACAAAGTTTTAATTGCAATTCGATTTTGGTTGATTTTTGGTTTCAATTTTTTTTTCGAAAAAAATCGGACTTTCTGAAATCCTGGAATCATCTGTAAAGTTTATTATTCTTTATTTTATTAATTATCCAGCTAATTAGAGCTTAATCAAGTTGCCAATTTTCCACAAGCATACAATTTATTATTGGGATTCTCCCATTGGTTTTGACACCATTGATCGTCGAAATTTCCATGATGAAGCCATGTACGAGTCGTTCCACTGGCGATTATATATTGCACAGCGCAGCTTTGATGTCTGTAAATAATTTATGGGGGGTTTAGAGTGGTACCATATGGAACTTCTAGTCATGTGCTTCCAACATATGGTACTCATTGCACTGTTGAATCGCATCTCTATGTTAATGCCTTACGGCAACAACTGGTACCATATGGTGCCGATCGGTAATATTTGTTCTAGCTGTACCATTTGGTTCCGATAGCGCCTCTTACCCAATGGCATTCCGACTCACCCCCAATTATTTCTCAATAAGCCATCTGGTAGTCCAGCCTGCCATCCGAATCCATCGGTTCCCGTTGTTTGTCCATCAGTCCATTCGAATGCATCTTTTGGAGCACAAATTCCAATAGTTGGACATGATGCCTTTCTTTTGGCACCCAGCCAAAGAGATGCCTCTTTGAACCCATTCTGCTGGATTGATGTCCTACCCGCTTCTGGAAGAATTGCGATTACAAAGACTACCGATTTGCATCTATGAATTCCATAATATCAGCACAAGTGACCACAAACTACAACCTTCAAATCTCTAACCTGCCAATCTTAGTCTCTCTTCATTTGTCTGCAATCCAGTTAACTTTGCTCCTTGAACATTACACTGTGCCTCGGCTTGGGGCTGAGTCCATTGGCCAACGAAAACCTGTAAATTCGTAGTTCGTAGTTTTTGTAGTTGGAAGTCTCTTACCTTTGCACACCAATTTCCTTGTGGTCGTCTCCACAGCATCCAGTCGGCTGGGCAGTTGGTCTTCTCTCTTGGAGGGCGTGGGCGTACTGGCGGTCGTGGGGGGCGTGGTCGACCGCCGTGGCCGTGGCCATGGCCTTCATGGGATTCAGAAGACCATGAAGAGCTGTCCCACCCGCCATCATAGCGGTCGATAACCGCTAAAATTGGGCAGAGAAAAAGAAAAATATTAGAATTGAAAGTTTCATTTTTTTCAAAACTGAAGAAAAAGTTTAGAGGCGCTGGCTTTTTATACTGTCGTTGGGCCAAAAAAGTTTTTCGAGTTATAAAACTGCGAAAAAGAACTTTTTATTGCAAAAAGAAAAACGATTTTTCAATATCTTTTTAAAGTTTCAAGAAGTGTTTAAAATGGCGAATTTAAGTTTTCAAAGAAAATTTGCTGTCAACTTTGAGGTTAGTTTTCTTAATTCCTGTGGTCAACTGATGAAATAATTAATGATCAATTTTAATCAGTTTATCTTTTTTTAAATATCTTTCATAGGAAGCAAGATAGCTTCGAGTTTACTTGCCATTTTCAAAAGGTGTTTCCAACAATCAATTTTATTAACAAGCCAATCAATTAAAAGGTTTATTTTTCCGAAAAAAATCGGACTTTCTGAAATCCTGGAATCATCTGTAATGTTCATTATTCTTTATTTTATTAATTATCCAGCTTATTAAAGGTCAATTAAGTTGCCAATTTTCCACAAGAATACAATTTATTATTGGCATTCTCCCATTGGTTTTGACACCAACCGTTTAATTGCCCATGAATAAATCCTCGCCATGCGTCACTAGTCGTTCCACTGGCGAATAAATATTGCAGAGCATAGCTTTGATGTCTGGAAATAATATATGGGGGTTGAAGAGATGTATCATATGGTCTGCTAGTAATTCCAATCAGTCGGTTTACGCCCCTCCGGGGCTAAACCTCCTGGGCTCCGCTCACAGTGCGTTTAACCTTACAGAAAAGTGTTTTCCACTTTCACTCAGGGACTACTTTTTAAAGGTCTAAACTCGGAAAAATGGAAATTTGAATATTTAGAGTTTCAGAAATTCTGGGTTCGGAAGTTCAAAATGTCGGTAATTTTTAAATTTGATATATTCAGAATTATGAAGCTTTGAAAAGTCATAAGTAAGGAAATCCAGGAATTCGGAACGAAAATGAAAAAATTGGCGAATACAAATTATTCGGAAGTTCGTAAACTCTTTATCTTTGGATTTTGGAAAAGAGTTTCAAATTTCCGAAATTATAAGTTTGCATTTGAGAAATTCCGGTTTTCAGAAGATTACATTTCGAAACTTGCGAATCCACTCGGAATACCGGATTCCAGATCCAGAGTTCCGGACCCGGGTTCTCGGGATTTCCGGTTTTCGAAAATGATAGAAAATTCGCAATTCGCCAATCCGGGATCCGTCCGGAATCCGGAATCCGGGGTTTGGAAACCCGGGTACGGAACCCAGGATCCGGAATTCTGGAATCCAGACCCAGAAATCGGGACCCAAAAATCCGGAATCTCGAATCCGGAATCCGGAGACAAGAATCCGGACACAGGAATCCGGATCCAGGAATCCGGAATCTTCTCGAATCCGGAAATCCGGAATCCGGAAATCCGGAATCCGGTCCGAAAAATCCGAAATCCGGACTCAGGACTCCGAAATCCGGAAACCGGAATCTCGAATCCGGAATCCGGACACAGGAATCCGAATCCAGAAATCCGGAACCGGATCCCTTCTCCGGGACCCTTCTCAAGAGCCCCGAGAAGGGAGAACTGATTCTTCCTTCCACTTTTCTCTTCCTTTATAGTGATCTTATCTCCCTGAGGTCATCTTGAGTTGTGGGTTTCTAAACCAATTCACGTAGTTCGTTTCGTCTAGAATGTAAAATTTTTAAAACTTTTCTCATCACGTTTAAATGACACTCGAATTTTCACTTTGAAAATCTGTGAAACTCTTTAAAAAGATTACCCCTTTGACCCGAATTATCTCGTTTCCTGTTTGAGATATCAAGAAATATCAACTAAAGAAAAAAGAATTCAACTAAAGAAATGTTTCTGATATCAAGACAAATATTTTCGCTTTCAGATTTTTCAGATATTACAGGAATCGAGATATATTTGGTCAAAGTCGCAAAATGATGGATGCCATTTTTTGGCGGTTACTGCCCTTCACAATCAGGTATGAACCTTCTGCTCTTCGCTTACAGTACCCGTAATCCGAGAAAAAAAAAGAAGAGAGAAAAAAACATAAAATATACCAATTTTTGTACCAAATTGTTGTCCGAAACTTTCTAATGGCACCAAACAAAACGAAACGCTTCAAATCTCCATCCAATCTTTCTCTCGACTGGAAACAAATGGAACTGGGAAACTTTTTGCTAGGATTTCATAATAGATTTTAACTCTTTGCTAAGATTTTACCGATTGAGAACATCCAGACATTTTTATTCTCATTTATGAACTCTGTACAATAAACCAAAAAAGTTGCAACCTATCGGACTCGAACCCGCATAGCGCGCACAAAAGGGAGTCCCGTTAGCCGCTACACCACGGGACCACAGCTATAGGATTGTGGAAATGGTATACACGTGTGTGGGGTTTCTTCACCCTCTCCCCTTTCGCCCTCCTCCCTCGCCCTCCTTGCCCTTCACCCTTCACTGTGTGGTGAAACCAAGGAACGTCTCCAGAAGACTTCAAAATCAAATTTTCGAAAAATGAAAAGCTCGGGCCTTCAATTAGACACATTTCTGATCTACCTGTCCAGGTTTGAGCTCAATCGGTTAACTTTCAATGGGTGAACGGGAACGCGACATACATACCAACATACGGAATTTGATGAATGTTATCAGTAATGATAATGATAAGCACCACATGGCTAAAATTGCTATCAAAATTACCTGTTACTATACGGTACCCCAACCATGTTTCCATAAACCATCTGGTTGGATGTTCCCTGGTGCGGAAAACCAATCGAATCCATCGGTTCCCGTTGTTTGTTCATCAGTCCATTCGAATGTGTCGATTGGAGCCCAAATTCCAGCACGGGGACATGATGCTTTTCTTACTGCACCAATCCAAAGAGATGCCTGTTGGAACCCATTTTGATGGATTAATTTCAGAACAGCTTCTTAAAAATTTAGGATTTCAATGACTACAACATTGTGGCCGATATACACAATATGGTTCAATGCTATTTTCCTTATGGGTACGACTAGCAAGACTACAATAATTGAAAAACTTCCAGGAACCATAACTTTGGTCAATAATTATCATCCCAGGAAGGTTATTTTTAAACACTTCTTTTTTAAATTCCGTGACTACAAACTATAATACGGAAAATTCCTGACCTGCCATTTTCAGTCTCTCATCATTCGTCTGAAATCCAGTTAACTTTGCTCCAACACGTTGCCTCGGCTTGGGATGGGTCCATTGGCCAACGAAAACCTAAAAGTTTATAGTTTGTAGTGTCTGTAGTTTGTAATCTTTTTCACCTTAAAGGAGGCCAGACACGAAAGTCTACGGGGTTTTCTTGGGGCAAGATCATCGCGCCGCGCTTATGTAGGCCATTGGTGGTCGGCCGCGTTTGCGCCCCCGTAGCTCAGTCGGTAGCGGCGCTGTACCCCTGAGCTGCCTGTCATGAGTTCAACCCCTCATGGGGGTTCTCTATGCAAAATATCAGGAAAACTTTTTTTTTATGTCTGGCCTCCTTTAACACACCAATTCCCTTGTGGTCGTTTGAATAGCATCCAATTGGTTGGGCAATTGGTCTTCTCTTTTGGAGGGCGTGGGCGTACTGGCGGTCGTGGCGGGCGTGGTTGACCACCATGACCGTGCCTATGACCATGGCTACCTCGACCTTCATGGGATTCAGAAGACCATGAAGAGCTGCTATCATAGCCGCATATGACCGCTAAAATTGGCCAGAGAAAACAGAAAAACATTAGAATGGAAAGTTTCGTTTCTTCATTCAAAACTAAAGAGAGCGTTTAGAGTCGGTGGCTTTGTATGCTTTCCTCATACAGAATAGAGAGTTTGTAGTTTCATAGGATCTTGAAAATGGGAAATTTTTATGATCCGATGAAACTACAAACTTTTTTTGAACTCAAAAATCTAAACATTTTCGTAGGGGGCTGCAATTCCTGGCCGTCGGTTATAGTACCCTTAATCATATAAAGAAAAAATCCAAATCTCTCACAGTTTTCTGAATTTCTCAATTCGAAATTTTTAGAATTGTCTGACATCCAAGTTTAGTTCTAACAAGGGAACCATGTTTAGCCGTCATCTCACAATCAGAAATCTTTCTGAATTTGCTCATTTATAGTTTGGAATACGGCCTTTCTCGTGGTGTATTTGGTTTTTTATTAAGATGCACAAATTTCTAGAAGTCGACAAAATTCGGTCTGAAAATATGCTGTTTTTCTCTCTCCTCCTTCCCTTCCACTTTTCCTCCTTTCTCCATACATTCTCCACTGTGGAAGAAGCGAGCAACACTTCTAGAAATTTGTGCAGAAAAACGAAATACACCACAAGAAAGACCGTATTCGAAACTATAAATGAGAAAAAATTCTGACAAGGGAAGTGTTTTCATACAGTGGTTGAGAATTTGTTCAAACTTTGGTAATTGGTACTTTTGAACACTCTGATGAGATGACGGATAAACATGGTTCCCTTGTAAGTGTCTGAAGTTCTGGAAATCCCGATTTTCAGATTCTCAAAATTTCAGAATTCAAGAAGCTCGAAAGATGAAAAATTGAGTTCAAACTCAGAAAAAAGATGAACGTCTCCAGAAGACTTCAAAACTGAAATTTCGAAAAAAGAAAAGTTTGGGCTTCAACTCAGACACAATTCTGATCTATCTGTCCAGTTTTCAACTCAATCGGTTAACCTTCAATGGGTGATAAGGCGCGCGACATCCTCACATACAGAATTTGGTGAATGTTATTAGTAATGGTCAGGATATGGGGTTCATCTAATCTTTATGGCATTTATTATTATCTTATTCAAAACCAATTATCAGTATTTATTGAATCCAATCAAATTGAATATTCAACTAAAAGAGGCAGATTTCAATGCAAATCAGAGTCAGAATTTTGGTTAACATGTTAGGCAATATGTAAAAGAATAAACAAGAAAAAAAAGAGAGTTACAGTAGAGGAAGATCATAAATATCTAGAATGCCATACGAACATGAAGAAGATACCATATACCACTTTCGCAGAATCAATCAATCAATCGGATTCTCTCACTATATCGAATGCATCCGTACAGTCCAAATAATCGGACCAAAACGATATTTTTGAAAATCTGCAATGTCCTCTGGAATTCTGTTCCGAGACTCGTCCCAATCTGAAACCATATTAAATTAAATCAGCCAAAAAAAAAACGGATTCTAAAATGTTCAGCGGTCTCTAGATAGGCTGTCCTTGACATATCCTGAAATTTTCATCAAAATTCAAATTAACGAGGTGTTGGGGTTCCCTTGTCAGCAATATTTCATTAAGTAATCTAATGTTCATTTTGGTCCATCACACCCTACCAACGTTTTGGTAGATGTTCATTGCCTCTCGTCTAAAACGCGGGTGGCTGTTGCGCGAAAAAGGCACCTAGGTACGATTTGAAGTCCGATCTTCCATCGAAGCGCTTGAAATTCTGTTACGTCGAGATCAGGACTACACTGCGCGTCATAATTATGGAGCCACTTCATTTTTCGTAATTTTTTTGATATCCATGAAAGATTCACAATCATTTCCGATGGCGATAAACATCATTTTTAGATCTGAAAATGTGAAGAACATTCAATTTCAGATAGTGAAGCAACGGTTTAAAAAAATGAAAAAATGTCAAAAAATGCTATTTTTCACTGCGACATAATTATGGAGCCACTTCAAAAATCTTGCCATCATCACAATTTCTTATGGGGTTATTCAGGGAGACGGCAAAAAAGGCAAAAAACTCCGCGAAAACTCGGAGAGTGAACCGATCTGGCTGAAACTTTGGGGAAAACTGGAGAAAACTATAGGAAACATTTTGCCAAAGTTTGGGGTCAAAATATCGACTTTGAAAATTTGGCTGGAATTTCAGTTTTCTCCAGTTTTCCCCAAAGTTTCAGCCAGATCGGTTCACTCTCCGAGTTTTCACGGAGTTTTTTGCCTTTTTTGCCGTCTCCCTGAATAACCCCATTAAAAAAAGCAGATACTCATATTTTCCACTAAAAATGTGTATTTCCGAAACAATTTCTAAACTGATTTTAGTAGAAAAATTTTCTGGGAGGCATGATTTTCGATATTTTTTCACAAAAAATGGAAGGTTTGCAAAAAAAAAACAATTTTCACTTTTTCCAAAGTTGTTCAGGATTGTATGCATAAGTTATGTCAGATTATTTATTAGAACCCGTAAAACATTATCAAATGCCTTTTTGGTTTTCCAAAACGTGTAAAGTACTGATCAAAGGGTGCAAACCATAATTGTAAGAGTTTATTGAAGCCAACTTTAGGTACGTCGAAAATATAGTAAATTTGACGGGATACATTTGAAGCTTTCCACATTTGTTATCCTTGAATAGAGCTTTAATTTCTTAGTTGAATAGTTTTTATCATGACTCCAGCAAAAAAATTATTTTGCTCCAATGTGTCGCGAACGTTAACTCAGAACTCTCATCTGCAGTTTTGCGCTTCTGCGGTTTCAGAGGTGTATCTCATTTGGATGAATATTTACAAGAGATTTGCCAACAACTAAAATGAGGCTCTGTTTTTGTTTTATATCTCTAGAGAATTTCAACCCTATACGACAAGGTATTTCATTTTTCCAAACTTTCAAACATGATGTTTTTTTTTCAACTTAAAAAGATCAGTATATTACTTTTTGTGCTACAAACATACATTGTCGTATAGGGTTGAAATTCTCTAGAGATATAAAACAAAAACAGAGCCTCATTTTTGTTGTTGGCAAATCTCTTGTAAATATTCATCCAAATGAGATACACCTCTGAAACCGAAGAAGCGCAAAACTGCAGATGAGAGTTCTGAGTTAACGTTCGCGACACATTGGAGCAAAATAATTTTTTTGCTGGAGTCATGATAAAAACTATTCAACTAAGAAATTAAAGCTCTATTCAAGGATAACAAATGTGGAAAGCTTCAAATGTATCCCGTCAAATTTACTATATTTTCGACGTACCTAAAGTTGGCTTCAATAAACTCTTACAATTATGGTTTGCACCCTTTGATCAGAGGCCGTATTCATGAATATTTTCCTTGGAAAACCATTTTCCTTTCAAAAATCAACTGGATTATTTTCCAAAAGGAAAACGGAAGCGTGAAAATGCACTGAACATTATTCAAATGATTTTCCGATTTGCAGGGTCGGAAAATGACTTTTGAACTTAATTTTCTCAAAAGCTATGAAATGAAAATTTCTCATATTTGGTCACAGTACTTAAAATTCCTAGCTCTATCCATTCATATAATTTTCATAAAAAAAACATAGTTTTTAAGTTGAAGAGCAGCATTTTTCGGGTTTAAAATTAGATAATAATGCACTTGATACACTATTCTGTCAACATACAATTTTTAAAAATCTAAAAACTCATAAAATTGACTGTCAAAATCAATCGAGATTAGTATACCCATTGCAAGAAAATATAGGGATTTTCCAGAAAGAAAACGAATTTTCTTGAATTTTCACGCCTTTTCCGTTGATTTTTGGAAAGAAAACGATTTTCCAATAAACATGTTCATGAATAAGGCCTCAGTACTTTACACGTTTTGGATAACTGAAAAAGGCATTCGATAATGTTTTCCGGGTTCTAATAAATAATCTGACATAACTTATACAATCCTGAACAACTTTGGAAAAGGTGCAAATTGTTTTTTTGCAAACTTTCCATTTTTTGTGAAAAAATATCGAAAATCAGGCTTCCCAGATAATTTTTCTACTGAAATCAGGTTAGAAATTGTTTTGGAAATATAAATTTTTAGTGGAAAATATGAGTATCTGCTTTTTACAGCGAAGAAATCGTGATGATGGCAAGATCTTTGAAGTGAAAAGAAACCCCTCCCACATGCAGTTTTTAAAAATACAACTTATTAGATTTTACGACTGTCGTTAAATTTTACGAGTATCGGAAACCCGGAAAATCGGAAAAATGTTCAACATTGCCCTTTTACTGTCCTCTTGACACCTTAATTACAAAAAAAAACTGCAGATAATAATCTCAGGTGGATAGCATCATTTGGGTTATCTATTAAAGGAACAAAAGGAAACAATGTGTTGTGAACTTGTCCCGATTTTCTCCTAAAATTCGACTTTTACCAATTACAAATTCAGATATGTCACACCGATGTTTTTTGCTAAATGAAGGTAAGACATTTGATTTTTTTTCTTGATTTCCAGTTAGTTTCAGGCCACTTAAGCAAACGCCGATCTTTTCAAAAATTCATCATCCTGACAGCTTTAACTTTCGTTGGCGGCTTAATTTTCACTATGACTGCAAAAGACGGAAATGAAGGCAAAAATGTCTCGCCTGTTTTCAAAGCATTCCATGATTGTGTTCGTCCAAATTTGGAACATTTAAAAGGAAATTATGAGCAGGTTGGGTTCCACAAAATTATTGAAGTATCGTTTTGAAATGAATAGTTTTAGTTTTGGCACTCATTCACAAGTCTGACAGAGGGATGTGATGACTTGGAAGCGTACAAGGCTTTGGATATCCGAACAGTCGAAAATCAAGATGAAACAAAATATGTAGCATTTCCACACCGGGTGAGAGCCTTTTGAAAATATTTTGAAACTATTTTCGAGTTTCTAGGACAAACGGTTAACAATGGTTACTCTTGGAATCGGTCATGACGTGAATGCGGAAATTAAACTGAAAGAGGTGCTTCTTTTAATGTCATAAATCAATGAATCCTCAATTTTCAGCTCTACCCCAATATTGAATTCTTTGGTGCCGATCCAGCATCCGATATCAATAAATATCTCTATGTCAATACGTTAGGAGGCAAATACGTCCAATACGCGGTCAGTGGGACCAATAGATTGCAAGAGTCGAGAGTTTATACAAGTAAGTTAAGAACTCATTTGAAAAAGGGCAGAAGTATATTTGCATTCTGTCATGAGCAAAACGTTCATATTTTTCCAGAAGAAAAATCTGAAGAAGAAATGACGATACATATCGCAGTGGACTATTTCTTAAAATATTTTCTTTTCAAACATAGAATCGATATTTTGTGGATTGATATTGGGCAAAACGAGTATCCAATTCTTGAGCAACTCCACAACGATGGATTGATTGAAAGAAAGGGTGTGAAGATTTGTCAGATTAATGTAGAGCTACACAAGGACCTTATTGAGCCGAAATCTGGGGCCGAAATTATGAAATTTCATGATTTCGTGTGGAAGTTGCTGGAAGACAAGAAGTATATCATGATGAAGCCGTATTATGTGAAGGGTTTCAGTTTTATCAGAACTTTTATCGTTAATGTTTCGGATAAGGAATGCACAGATTTGTATTTAAAATAAATAATCGTTATCGAATTTTGATTAAACAGCATAATCATAGCAAACACAGATAATCAAATATAGTGGGCGGTTTCATTTTCACGTAAATTGCATGAGATGCAAGTGAATTTTCAAACTGGCGAATTTTGCAATTTTAGATTTTTCACTTTCTTTCTTTGCAATTTTAAAGAAACTTTACGTTTTCAATTTCTTTTTTAACACTGGAAAACTTTTCCAAATTTTCAATACAACTTAATCTTTTGCAAAAAGATATACAGTGGCGAACGTTAGTGAGTGTCACTCCATACTTTTGTTCATAACTTTGCTCAAACTTGTCCAATCATTCAAAACTTTTTTGTTAAATGTAGCTGGGTTTCCAGCCAAACGTTGTATAAGTTTTTTAAAATTCAATCAATTATTCTGTCTTCTGAATCTTCACAGACGTGACGATGACTCCTGATGAAAAAAATAATTTTCCGTCAGAATTTTTTTAGAGATTGGCTTTGTATTGAAAAATGTTTGGTATAGATCAAATATATACAGAAAAAAGTTTGAAGCGGTTTGGAACACTTACTCTTGAGATATGCTCACTGGAGCATAAAAGGAATGGTTCTGGAGTTTGGCTATAACTCGGCTCAAAATGATCCAAAATTGTTCAAAATTTGATTGAATGTGTGTCTTTAATTGCTCTACAAGATACATACAAAACTTTTTGTTTTGGGAACAAACATTTTTTTCCTAATACATAACTCGTTTTCGGATCACAAAAATTAAAAAATTATGAAAAATTTTTGTTCCCAAAACAAAAAGTTTTGTGTGTATAATGTAGAGCAATTAAACACACACATTCTCTCAAAATTTGAACAATTTTGGATCATTTTGAGCCGAGTTATAGCCAAACTCCAGAACCATACCTTTCATGCTCCAGTGAGCATATCTCAAGAGCAAGTGTTCCAAACCGCTTAAAACTTTTTTCTGTATATATTTGATCTATACCAAACATTTTTCATCACAAAGCCAATCTCTAAAAAAATTCTGACGGAAAATTATTTTTTTCATCTGGAGTCATCGTCACGTCTGTGAAGATTCAGAAGACACAAAAATTGATTGAATTTCAAAAAACTTATACAACGTTTGGCTGGAAACCCAGCTACATTTAACAAAAAAGTTTTGAATGATTGGACAAGTTTGAGCAAAGTTATGAACAAAAGTATGGAGTGACACTCACTAACGTTCGCCACTGTATACAGAACCAATTAATAAAACATACAAAAACCTAATTTTCAGTTTATCGTGGACATTTTCAGTTGTCTGGAGCTCAGCTACCAAGTTCCCAATTAATTTGAAAGGTTTGAAGAGTGTGGAATAGACCCGGATTGATATTTTCACACAACTTTTTGAAAATTCTTAGTTTTTCAGCTAGCTTCTGAAAAATGCCGCTTTTGAAAACTTGAAAAAAAAACTGAAAATGGGTAAAAACTGGTATTTTCCAGAAAAAAGGCAAATAGCTGAGAAACTAGGAATAGTCAAAAAATTGGGGGAATGCAAAGTTTTTAATCTAGTTTATTTTACACCCTCCAAAACTTTAAAATTGATCGAACACTAGAGTCGAGCTATATCACCTCTGGAAATTATTTTTAAAAAGGCGCTTGAAAGATATGTTTTGCATATCTTGTCGGCCTATTCAAAAACTATTTTATATAGTAGAAAAATATTCGAAAAAGCCCATATTTCGGATCACACACAATGGCTGAGAATATTGCTGAAACCGTTTTCAGCATATTCGAAATTATCATTGTAGAAGTATTCAAAAAATTCAGGAATCTATTTGAAAAAAAATTTCCTTGTAACGGTTGTTGCACCATGTTAGAAGCTAGAACTTCGCAAAAATTTTCTTCATCAAAAATCGAAATCTTAAATTGCTAACAGCATTTATGGAATTTCAGTAAAATTGAAAATATAAGATAGATGTGTAGCTCAAAGATCTGCCGAAATTTCACAGAAAAGAAAAACCAGCCCCAGTAGTCTCCAGCTTCCAAAAGCTCCAAAAAGTGTCTGATAAATGTTTTTTAGACACTTTTTTTTCTCAAAAAGGAAATGAGAGGCGTTTCACGACTGTTTGGAAAACACTGGCGAAATATGCAATTTTAGATTTTTGCATTTGTTGCAAATGCAAAAATTGATACCGGCGTGTGTTGCACATGCAGTTTCTATTTTTTGCACATGCCCCCAAAAACACCTGTTTGGCAAGCCTACCGCCTGGTATAGCTCATAATTTGAGAAATTGATTCTGTCAGTCAAACAGACGTCCGCAATGTCGCGTGCGCTTGAGCATTAGTTTTGCCTTCTCGAGCCGTGTCAGCTTATTGGCGGTAGAGAGAATGACCACTTTTCTCACACATAAGAAGGTCATGTTAAGCTTCATTTTGGAAAGCTTTGTTATGGAATACCTGTCATTTCCATATCGCCAGCCATCTTTATTCAATTCAATTCAATTCAATTCAATTCAATTTATTACGCATCTAAAATACGTGAATTATATGGGTGAGGCAAAAGAGTTCAACATTCCGTGTTCCTTTAAGGTGGGCTCCGTCTCATCTGGCATACATTAACGAGCAATCGCTTTTTTCTTTTCTTTTTCGATCGATATTTAGAAACGTGGATTTCATTCGAGAGACGACTCCAATCGCAAATTTGTGAAACATTGGCAATGAGCATATTCATCGGTCGAATCCAGAAGAGCAGATGGAAAATCCGCATTGGAAGCCAATAGCGTTTTTTCCGCCACTGCACCTTCTTCCGATGACTTGCTCTCATCTTCTTACGATATCTCCGATCCTTGTCCTTAGCTGCACGAGCACGATCTTGAGCCAATTTCCATACCTTCTTCTGCTTCCTAATATTTTCCTTAATTTTTTTCCTTTCTTCTCTTCTTTTTGCTCTTCTTTCTGCTCTTCTTTCGGCTTCTTCATCTTCACTCTGTTTTCTTCTACATGCCTGACAATCCTTGCAATCCTTGGTCCATTTCAATAGGGCAATACGCATAAGTTCGTAGTATTCCTTTTCCCAGTCCTCATCCTTTTCCGTGTCCATCCTACTCGAATTCCTAGCCAAAGTTGATTCCACGTCCGAATTCACCTCCCACGAATGAAAAATAAACGGGAATCCAGTGCGAATACCCACCGATCCGCACAGTTTCCGAAATTTTCATTCCTTTTCCAAGACAGTCCTCGAGTGTGTCAATCTCCTGAAAACGCGTGGCAGTATCACAAAAGGCTCTGCTCGGAATCCGGACACGTTTCATGATGGACTGTCTGCTCTGCCCTTATTTGAAGAGGGCGATGAAGGAAGTAGGTTCGGATGGAACGGTGTCATCCGCCTCAAAGTCAACGGATTGACTTGAAACTTTGCGCAATAGTTAAATACAAATTAATAAACAATATGGAAAACTCCATAGGTACGAGAAACGCACCAGACGGCATCAAACTTTTTTGCGGGTAATTAACAGCCACCCTGTAAAAATGATGAGAGGTGAAGCCACTGTTCATTGAAATCATGATCGAGAATATGAAAACGGATCTTAAAAACCCTTTCACATGAAGTTTTTAAGAAAATCACTTATTAAATTTTACGACTCTTGTGAAATGTTACGAGTGCTAGAAACCCGGAAAATTCGGAAAAGATTTCCAACATTGCCTTTTACCCTCCTCTATCCCAAAAAACTGCAGATAGCAATCTCAGGCCGATCGCATCATTTGGGTTCTGTATTAAAGGGAACAAAATGAGACAATGTGTTATGAAACCGTCCCGCTTTTCTCCTAAAATTCAACATTTGCTCATCACAAAAATCAAATTCGAAGATGTCGCACCGGATTTTTTTGCTAAATGAAGGTAAGACATTTGATTTTTTTTTCTTGATTTTCAGTTAGTTTCAGGCCACTTAAGCAAACGCCGATCTTTTCAAAAATTCATCATTCTGACAGCTTTAACTTTCGTTGGCGGCTTAATTTTCACTATGACTGCAAAAGACGGAAATGAAGGCAAAAATGTCTCGCCTGTTTTCAAAGCATTCCATGATTGTGTTCGTCCAAATTTGGAACATTTAAAAGGAAATTATAAGCAGGTTGGATTTCAAAAACTTATTGAAGAATCATCCTAATACTGATTTGAGCAGTTTTAGTTTTGGCAGTTATTCACAATACTAACTGAGGGATGCGATAACTTGGAAGCCTACACGGCTTTAGATATCCGAACAGCCGAAAATCAAGATGAGAAAAAATATGTGGCATTTCCACACCAGGTGAGAGCCCTTTGAGAATATTTTGAAACTTTTTTCGAGTTACTAGGACGAAAACTTAACAATGGTCACTCTTGGAATTGGACATGACGTGAATGCGGAAGTTAAACTAAAAGAGGTGCTTCTTTTAGTGTCATAAATCAAAGAATCCTCAAATTTCAGCTCTACCCCAATATTGAATTCTTTGGTGCCGATCCAGCATCCGATATCAATGAAGATCTCTATGTCAATACTTTAGGAGGGAAGTATTTCCAATACGCGGTCAGTGGGACAAGTGGAATGCAGAAGTCGAAAGTTTATGAAAGTAAGTTAAAGACTTATTTGAAGAAGAGGCAAAAGTATGCATTCCGACATGACGGTGTACAGTGAACTGTGGCACAAACTACGCGGGCGACTAGTTACATTTTTAACAGCACACAAATGCCTTGAAGTTACCTCGAAAACTTTTCTACCACTCTACTCCAAAATAACAAAATGTCCATATTTTTTCCAGGAGAAAATTACGAAGAAAAAATAACGAAACACATTGGAGTGCACGACTTCTTTAAGAATGTTCTTCACAAAGATCGAATCGACATTTTATGGATTGATATCGAGCAAAACGAGTATCCGATACTTGAGCAACTCCACAGCGACGGACTAATCGATAGGAAGGGTGTGAAGATTTGTCAGATTAATGTGGAACTACACAAAGACGTTTTCGAGCAGAAATCTGATGTTGAAATGATGAAATTTCATGATTTCGTGTGGAAGCTGCTGGAAGACGGAAAGTACATCATGATGAAGCCGTATTATATGAAGTGGTTCAGTTTCATCAGAACTTTCATCATAAATGTTTCGGATAAGGAGTGCACTGATTTGTATTTGAAATAAATAATCGTTATCAATTTTTCATTAAACAGCATAATCACAGCAAACCAATAACTGGAGTTGCATCTTCTTCCATTGAGGATATTTTCTGAATGTTAACTTCTGAACTGAGCACTGGAATGCGTTTCTTCAATCTTGAAAAAAAAACTTTGAACAAACTTTAAGGCTTGGAAAATTCGATGTTCCAAATTTTTCGTTGTTAAAGGCTTCAATACTACAAGAACGTCATGTATAATTTTTTAAGTTGTAAATGGGTTTTTTGACGGTATAATTTCCATTGGAAACTGAATTTTAAGTTTTGGATACAAATTTGATTCCTAACCTACCACATTAAAAACAACTTCCAAATGCCTGTGAATTTTCAGGTTTTCCAAAAAATACTGTCCGTTAAAAAACCTGTGCTTTTTTCGAAAATGTTCAACATTGCACTTTTTCCAACGTCCTCTAAACCTGCACCTCAAAAAACGGCGAATAACAATTTCTGAAATTGTCAGGGCTCCATCTTTTCTTGCTAAAGGCATATTTAATTAAACGGGCAGTTCTGAACTGTGCCGATTGGAGTACTGGATCGTATAATTGGGAAGTATATACCCGGAAAAGCCGTGTTCTTTGAACCGGTTTTCTCTGCTTCCAAGACTTCCAACATTACACTTTCACACTTCTCTATGCACCGTTATCCCAAAAAAAAGGTGGATAACTATCTCAGGCGGACCACACCTTTTGGGTTATGTTTGAAAGAGATCGAAAGGAACCCAAATTGGGTGTAACCGTCTCAATTTTCTCCCCAAAAAACACTTCAAAGATGTCGCACCGGTATTGCTTGCTTAATGGAGGGGAGACATCTATTTTCAGATTCCTTGATTTGCAGATAGTTTCAGGTTACTCAAGAAAAAGTCGATTTTTGACAAACACATCGTTCTCGTAACTTTAATTTTCGTTGGCGGTTTGATTTTTACTATGCTTCCTGAAGAAAGAAACGGAATCGAAAAGGACGTTTTCAAATCATTCCATGATTGTGTTCGTCCAAAATTGGCACAATTGAAAAGAAATTATGAGCAGGTTGGTTTCCGAAAAGTTATTGAAGTTATCCGTTATCTGGATTTTCACTTAATCATTTTTAGTTTTGGCATTCATTCACAAATCTGACAGAGAGATGTGATGACTTGGAAGCGTACAAAGCTTTGGATATTCGTCACCTTTACAAGACCCTGATGCACCCTTACTGATGGATACTGGACCTTCAGAGATTTATCTGGGGTATTTTTTGTTGAGTTCTAAGTTTCGACTGTTTAAAAAGGATTACGAACTACAGAAAAAATACGCAACTCAAGTATAAACAAATTATTTGTATTAGGTTGAACAGAAAGTTTCTTCCTTTTTCGCAGGGCTGTTTTTGAGGCTGGATTTCTGGTTCTAGAAAAGGGGTACTGGGCCGAACTTTTTTTTTTGCTAGAGAGCTGTGTTCATTGTCTATTAGGTTGTAGATTTGTTAATTTTTATCTCACTCCGTTTTGGAGAAATGACTATTCTTTTGGTCCTTACCCGACTGCACATACGCATCATGATTACATTCTGATTCATATTTGGTCTTCAAATGCCCGGTATTCACAAGCAAATGGTGGATGTACATATATAAAGGACATGTTCGATCATAACCTACAAATTGCGGTTGGTTCGAAAAATTCCGCCCAGGGGTGTTCTGTTTGAAAGATGACAACTGCCCAGTGAGTTGGTTCTCGATCTGTTACTAAAAGTCGCGAAGGCGGATCTATTTCAAACCACTCGTAAAATGTCAAAGGCTTCGTCCGTTAGTCAACTAACAAGGGAACCATGTTTAGGCGTCATCTCAGAATTTTCTCTAAATTTGCTCATTTATAGTTTCGAATACGGGCTTTCTTGTGGTATATTTGGTTTTCTGCGCAAATTTCTAGAAGTCGAGTTATGGGCGTTTTAAGTGATTTCAGTGCTAATTTCTCACTTTTGGAGTGAGTTTTTGAAAGGGTTAATAAGAGTTTTTCGGCATTTTTAGAGTGTGAATCGTAATTTTAGAAGTTTCTCTACAATCTGACAAAGTTTCCTCATTTTTCAAAAAAATTTTTTTTTGAAAAAAAGTTGCCCTTTGCGAAATTTTACGATTTTTCGAAAAAGTTTTTAATGTGCCAAAATGAATTCTAAACGCATAGAAATTATAAAATGAGTCTTTTCACAAGATTCTGTCGCATATATCCATTTTGAAATCACAAATTAGTGATTTCTTCCGAAACTTCTATGAATCATAGTCCTCCGAAAAGCACCCAATAGCAGTCAAATCTTGTGAAAACATAGATCTACATACTTCTTGATAGATTTATAACTGTTCCGCAACCAATATGGTCAAATCGGGGGATTTCGAGTGACTTTTTGACTATGTATTGGATATTTTTCGAAACAAGTCCAAAATGAATTTTTCAATAAATCGCATTTTCGAGCTTTTTTTCCTACTCAAATAATAGAGCAAACATAATTTTGATTTTCGAAAAGTGCAAAGCATTCCTCCAACATCAAAGAAAACCAAGAAAAAAGAAAGAAAAACAGCATATTTTCAGACGGAATTTTCTCGAGTTTCAGAAATTTGCGCAGAAAACCAAATACATCATGAGAAAGCCCGTATTCGAAACTATAAATGCGCAAATTTAGAAAAAATTCTGAGATGACGCCTAAACATGGTTCCCTTGTAAGTATTATTAACGGATTGAAGTATCTTGACAACTTCAAGAACTGCACCGATTCGTACACAACTTTTTTAAGGGCTAGGGTATGGATTTTCATATGGACATGAGCATGTTTCTTCTATCATTTAATTACCGTAGATGATAAGTAGGTGAGTTACTCTATCAACATGCAGAAGGGTTAGTCTATTGACAAAGAAAAGCTAGCTCTGGACGTCCTTGAACCCAAATTTTACGTGAAAAAGGGTATGCTATGTATTTGGTTGTCTTTCAAAGGAATGGAGTCTGGGAACTTTTACATGTAGGCACCACTATAACTGCCGCCTTGTTGAATTCCTAATTAGAAATATGGAGTTTGGCAGTCAAATCAAAACGAGGAGAAAAAACCAAAGTTCACATTCAGTGCGACAATGCGAGATCGCCCATGGCTAGAGGGTTAAGCAAAGAATTCATGTCGTTTGACTGAACTACTATTTTGTTTTCACCGTGTTCTCCGAACCTTGCCCTTTCAGATAAATAGACTTTTAGGGGTTTTAAACGTCATATTGATAGAAAAGACTTTAATCGAAAAGATGACCCAAAAAAGAAGTTGACCCACTTTGTTGATCGCAGCTCTCCTCGTTCTGGGCCGATGGAATCAAGGAACTACCGGAGTGTTGACAGACAACTATCAATGCTCATAGACATTACTTTCATTGATCTAACTACCTCCGCTTCGAGAAAAATTTGAACAAAAATGTTGGCAAAAAAGGAAGAAACTTTCTGTTCAACCTAATAACTTTTCAATCGGAAAATATGTAAATGGGGATGAACCATCTATTGACGACGAAGCAGATGGAATGTCCTGAGTATGATCATTTTTCAGTGCGTTGGAATAACACAACTTCCTCAGAATAATGCTCTCAAATTTATGTGCACTGCACAACTATAATATTAATTTTTTCTCGTTTTGCCTAACTTTTTTTTCGTTTTGCCGCTTTTGCTGAAAGCTTTAAGATCAGCAATAGGCTTGTAACAATTTATCTCACAAGTTTCACTATAGAGAAGAAGATTAGAATCAATCGGTTATTGTTCTGGACCAAAAAAGAATGACAAGAATTTTTATTTGGGAACACTTTACTAACAAAACTAACTAACTAACATTAAGAAAAATGCATTTAAGTTCCTATCAAACAGAATTTATGTTCCTATCAAAAATATTGGTTCAGTTCTATCATAAACCCAATCATTCACTTTGTCCATTTCCGTTTTACATAATCCACTTGTACTTCGGCAAACTTTATCCTCCACTTTCCTGAAAAAATGATTCCATAGAGTCAACTAATGAGACTCACATGATTTTATTGACACATTCCTGTAAAGCGTCGTAAGATTTCGAAGAAAACTTTGGTATCACACCGTTGAATATTTTATGAGCCTGAAAACAACAATTTCACATCGCTGAACTTGTTGTTAATGATACTGTGGCTTCCATATTTTTGATATGAGTAGAATGATTGTCTGGGAAAAAACGGAAAGGCATTTCCGTAGTTGCAGGCTTTTGAGCTTCAGCGTTATATCGGAAATGAAGGAGTGCGCCGTCTGCCTGAAATATTTACACTTGAAATGAATTCCAAGTTTTAAAAACTCTCATTTTTGCTTCTCATCGAAGAATCAATAAAACTGTCTGGCCAATGGACTTGTGCTATATGGATAACAGATGCATTGAAAAGATACTGAATAAAGCTCTCATTATTTCACAACCTAATGTTTTCTTGACTACTTTTGATGGCCAAGTTAAAATCTTAAACTTCGGTGATGCCACACCAGAGAAATGAGATGTATATATTTTTGGAGTGAACAATACGTAATGATTCTCAAAAGAGAGAGCTCCAACTTTTGTACCGGTCATTTCTTCGGTCGCATAATCGAGAAGTCTTCCATTAGTTGGAACCATGACTTCATCAAAATCAGCAATAGTTCCAATTGTAGTTTTTATATCTAGAATACAAATATTCATAGCCAGAAAATATGAAAGAATGAAAATGCTATCATCAATTTTTGGATATTTATCAGCGATATCAACTGGTAAACTTGGGAAACTAGGCCAGGATTTTAATTCAATCATTCCCTGGAAAAAATGATATTTGAATACTTCACAGTGTATTATTTACCAAGTTTCTGTAATACTCCAACGTTCTCCAGGTTTCTTTAGTCGCAGAATGAAAGTATACAATAAAACGAGTGGCTCCTTGAGCTCTCCATGCTTCAATATACAGTACTATATTTTGCCATTGAGAGTAGTAGTACACTGGTTGGAGACATACAGTAATCCCTTCCGTTGATTTTTTGTAAACCTTTTGAACATTCAGCTCTACTTTTCTACTGCCTAAATGAATAGTAACCTGGAAATATACTTTTTAAATACTTGCCATTTCAAAAGGAGAACAACTTTTTTCAAATCTTGATTTGTCTTCAAACTAGTTGAAAATATATAAGGGTTAAAGAAACAAGGTACTTTTTTGATAAGAGCCGATGGACAGTCATCATCTAGATGTGTTCCATAAATATTTCTTCTGACTGGTGCAAAATTATTTCCATTGAGATGTAGATCGGCTGACAAAAATTGATAATTTTTTATGCATGGGTTTAGTGTAAAAATGCGAAGACGTGGCGGAGTGAATCGGTAATCAACATATGCCGATTGATAGAATGTAATGGGAAATGAAGCATTTATCGGTTCACCTACCACACTGAAAAATAAGAAAATGTTTAACATAACTAAAGGAAGTTCTCACATGCCCAACATTTCACTAACAGTTTCCAAATATCGAGCATCAGGTTCATGGAAGTGAAATATTAAGATTACGCATATTAACGAAATTAGTACAAACTTAAATCTTTGAATTTTTTTCATTATTAGATTTGGAAAGTTCAAGGAGTCTATAAAGAATGAATTCATTCGGTAGAGGATGTGAATCTTGCCTCTCTGTTCCATTTTATAGTGCTTCTCAAAACCTGTCAAATGAATTAGGAAAAAAAACAAGGTGTGGTCATACTTTAGGTTCTTGTTCCTCACAAGAAATTAGAATAATCATTTACAAAGCTACGATTGTCCTTCTAAATTGCATTGATCTACGAAAAACAGGTTTGAGTCAGAACTCGATATTTATTTGTGCTTATGTAATCTTTAAAATGTTGTCATATGTATTTTAGATTTGTATCTTCATTCTTCCCTTTTTCGGAAAATTCGTTGCATTCGAAATTTACGTAAGTGAGAATTATAGAACGATGGAATATCGGGAGAATCTAGATTCGAGTAGTTTTAATAGTGGTCGTTTTCTAATAAACGAAAGAAAATTCAAGATCAAGAACGAATTAAATTCTCAGCGTAATCTTTTTCCGAAATTGGATTTCTTACATAGGAAACCTTATGAAAATACTAAAATAAATCGATTCTCTTTGTCAATTTGAATTGTTTTTTATTCAATTCTAAACGACCTAAACCTGAATGTTTTCATTCTGAAAATTATCTGACAAAATTATCGCCGTTTATGCCTTCCGATATTGGGTCCGATGCACTTTCAGGCAAAGTGGAGGAAACGTACTTTGTAATCGTTGGTCGGTTTTGGAGCTGGACGCAATTCAAATTAAAAAAAGAAAGAGTCGTTCTATGGGAATATTTTAGTATTTTCATAAGGTTTCCTAGGTAGGAAATCCGATTTCGGAAAAAAAAACATTGCTGAGAATTTAAAACACATTCTCTGCCAGAACCGAAAATAGTGCTGTACAGGAAAGTTCAAACTTGTTTTTTGTGGCTGATTTTTCATATATTGCATGTTCATGGCCTTCTAAGGTATATAAGATACAGTTTGTCTCGAATTGCCCCACACCTGCATACAGTTTGTCTCGAGTTGCCCCACACCTTTTGGACCAAAAAATGCCCGTCCTAAAAAAATTCCATTATTTTGTGAAATTAGGCATGAAATTTAAATTCTACGTTAAAAATTACATCAGAGGCCGTATTCATGAAATTTACTTTTGTAAATCATTTACACTCAAAAAATTATTTACCAAAAGGTAAATGAAAGCGTGAAAATGTACTGAAAATCTTTTTACTATTTTTAAATGATACCAGGCTGTTTGCCGCGCCTCCGGCGCTACAAACAGCTGGAATTAACTTTTTTCTTATACTGTTCGTCGCTTCGCGACTCACTTTTTTTAAAGGACACGTCAATTTATATTTTATTTTCAAGCTTTTCAAAATTTGCGGACAAACTGACAGAGAGAGATATAGAGAGAGAAAGAGACGCAACTTCATTTATTTATTATAAGAATGATACCTGTTTTTGAGATACGAAAACGACTTTGAAGTAGATTTTCTCAACTACTTCAAACTGAAAAATGTTCATTTTTTGACACATTACTTTAAATTCAGTGCTCTACTCATTCATGTCATCATTCTTATAATAAATAAATGAAGTTGCGTCTCTCTGTTTCTCTCTCTCTCTCTGTCAGTTTGTCCGAACATTTAGAAAAGTTTGAAAATAAAATATAGATTCACGTGACCTTTAAAAAAGTGAGTCGCGAAACGACGAACAGTAAAAGAAATAGGTTGAATTGCGCCGAAGGAGCACCAGCCAGCTGTTTGAAGCGCCGGAGGCGCGGCAAACAGGCTGGTTTGTAACAAAAATCACAATTGTCGAGAGGAACAGGAACGAGATATGTGTTTGAAGTTAGATAATATTGTTCTTATAATACCATTCTATCAATACATAAATTTTTCGGAATGAAAAGTTTCCGAAAATCAGGTGGAAACAGCAAATGAAATTAGTACTCCTATTTACCAAAAAGAGGAGTATTAACCAAAAAGTAAATGTTTTTCCTTCAATTTTCACGTTTTTCAGTTGATTTTGGAAGTGTAAATGATTTACAAAAGTGAATGTTCATAAATACGGCCCCAGAAATAGTTTTGCGATAAAAGATAAATCTAAGCCCCCTATGAGTTTCAGGCCAAAATTTGCCCAAAATTGGCCATCTCCAATTTTGATGAAATTTTCACCAGATGATACATTTTTATGCGTAATATTCTGGCGCAGTTTCAAAACTCGATCTCGTCGTCTTCGTGCATTTCCAGAAGCCCCAAAAAAGCGGCAAAAACTCTTTCAAGTTCATTTTCAGTGAAAATATACGAGCTCCAGAAATGCACGAAGACAATGAGATCGAGTTTTGAAACTTCGCCAGAAAATTATCCATGAAAAATGTATCATCTGGTGAAAATTTCATCAAAACTGGAGATGGTCAATTTTGGGCGAATTTTAGTTGCCATGTGGAGGACCATATGGTGAAAGCTCATTTTTGGGCACATTTTGCCCTTTTCAATGCATCTGTTATCCATATAGCACAAGTCCACTGGCCAGACAGTTTTATTGATTCTTCGATGAGAAGCAAAAATGAAAGTTTTTAAAATTTGGAATTCATTTCAAGTGTAAATATTTCAGGCAGACGGCACACTTATTTATTTCAGATAATCAAGCAAAATAGTGTAAGTGTCGTTCAACAGTTGACATTTCGAAAATACCAGCCTGTTTGCCGCGCCTCCGGGGCTTCAAACAGCTGGAAATCACCTTTTTCTTTTACTGTTCGTCGCTTCGCGACTCACTCTTTTTTAAAGGTCAAAGGAGTTTATATATTTTTTCCAGTTTTTCAAACTTTGTGGACAAACTGTCAGAGAAACAGAGAGACAACTTCCTTTATTTATAAACTTAATTTATTTATTATAAGAATGATTGTTTTAGTTTTTCGTTCTTTTCTGTGTTTGCTGTGATTATGCTGTTTCATCAAAATTCAATAATGAATACTTATTTCAAAAACAAATTAGCGCATTCCTTATCCGAAACATTAACGATAAAAGTTCTGATAAAACTGGAAGCCTTCACATAATGCGTCTTCATCATGATGTACTTCTTGTCTTCCAGTAACTTCCACACGAAATCATGAAATTTCAACATTTCTATTTCAGATTTTGGCTCAAAAAGGTCCTTGTGTAGCTCCACATTAATCTGACAAATCTTCACACCCTTCCTGTCGATTATTCCGTCGCTGTGGAGTTGCTCAAGTATCGGATACTCGTTTTGCTCGATATCAATCCACAAAATATCGATTCGATCCTTTTGAAGAACATTTTTGAAGAAGTAGTCCACTCCAACATGTTTCGTGATTTTTTCTTCGTATTTTTCTCCTGAAAAATAAGGTCATTTTGCTTCTTTTGAGTTGAGGACACAGATCGACGGCGCGGCACCTCGCAAGTTCTACCGGTCGATTTCCGCCGCTTGTCGGCGGCGACAATTCCCAGGCTTCACATAAAACGTTTGAATTTTGAATCGTTTAGTAAATTGCGAAATATTCACTTTCATGAACTTGAATGACAGTTTGCTTACGCCCTTTCTGAACTGAACTTCTTGGTTCCCGCTTGCAATGCCCATAATCATTGAAAATAATAGTCTTGTTTAAAAGAAGGGAGACAATATTCGCTTTCGCGCCCGCTTAGCTCATCCTGTAGCGACGTTGTACTCTTCTGATCGTCTGCTCATGAGTTCAACTCCTTCTGGGACTTCCTTAGGAAAAATATCTAGAAAGCTTTGTTTTATGTCTTGTCTTTGTTAAGCTATGGAACTGTGGTAAAGAAAAGAAAATTCAAAAAATTATAATCGAAATTATTGAGCCGAGGGTTTCGAAATTTTTTAAAGTATGAAATTTTGAAATGTTGAAATTCTAATGCCCGGAAATTCGAAAATTTGAACATGTTGATAGTGGGAAGCTGGAACTCCGAAATTCGAAAAAAGAGAGACATGAAATTTATAATACAAATTCAGATATTAAGAAATCGGAAACTCTAAAATTCAGAAACTCGAGACTTTGGAAATAAATAAATTAAAATATTCCTAATATACATACTTGTCGCAGGCCGAGCCGTCCCGGCTGGCCCGGGTTTTCAAGACAGCATTTTTAAAGAGTAGTTTTTCGAGAGAAAACTGCATTTTTATTTCAAAATTCATAAAAAGTTTTCGATTCCATTCATAAAAAGTTCATAAAAAGTTGGCGATTCCTGAATACTTCAAGTCTTAATTTCCAAACATGGAAAGTTCGGTCGTTCAGAGTCTCAACACTTCAACTATTAGGTTGTCCCAAAAGTAATCCACTTTTTCAAAGTATGCATTTTGCCCATGTTTGCGGGCCGATCTTCGTTTTTTTTTAATAGTGTTCATTTTATGTTCAATAAAAACTGTCAGTCTGTTTCAAAAAATCTCAGTCCATGGCCGAGAGTTTCGCTAACGAAACCGCTGATCTTTGAGACTGTCTTCTTCTCGACTTTCTCAAAAGCTAATCGATTTATATGCTCCGTAATTGGTGGCAAGTCATCTTGTAGTGCGACCTTGGTTCAATCGCTTTCGGAAAAGCAAATATTCGCTTGGGGGTATAATCTCGCTGCTATTTCGGATTATCTGTGAAAAGTTGAGACATTTTGGTCTACTGGTGACTTCGCTAGGCTACGCTAACTGGGAACAAACGGACACACTTACACACATAATTTGGTGTTTGTTAAGAGTAAAGATAATAGAAATGAACACTGATCACTGTAAACCGTCATGTCAGAGAAAACTTATTTTTGCCCCTTCTTCAAATAATCTCTTAACTTACTCTCATAAACTCTCGACTTTCGCATTCCAGTGGTCCCGCTCACAGCGCATTCGAAATACTGGCCTCCTAAAGTATTGACATAGAGATCTTCGTTAATATCAGATGCCGGATCGGCACCAAAGAATTCAATATTGGGGTAGAGCTGAAAATTGAGGATTCATTGATTTATGACATTAAAAGAAGCACCTCTTTCAGTTTAATTTCCGCATTCACGTCATGGCCGATTCCAAGAGTGACCATTGTTAAATTTTCGTCCTAGTAACTCGGAAACAGTTTCAAAATATTTTCAAAGAGCTCTCACCCGGTGCGGAAATGCTACATATTTTGTTTTATCTTGATTTTCGGCTGTTCGGATATCCAATGCCTTGTACGCTTCCAAATAATCACATGACTCAGTTAGTGTGGTGAATGAGTGCCAAAACTAAAACTGTATAATGCAAAACGATCCTTCAATAATTTTTAAGAAACCAACCTGCTCATAATTTCCTTTTAGATGTGTCAATCTAGGACGAACACAATCATGAAATGCTTTGAAAATGGGCGAGGCCTTTTTGCCTTCATTTCCTTCCTTTGCAATCATAGTGAAAATTAAGCCACCAAAGAAAATTAAAGCTGCCAAAATGATGAGTTTGTCGAGAAGTCGACGTGTGCTCAAGTGACCTAAAACCTTTTGAAAATCAAGTAATCAAAAATGAATGTATTTTACCTTCATCTAGCAAAAAATACAGGTGTGACATATCTGAAATATTTTTTTGTTATTGGCAGAAGTCGAATTTTAGGAGAAAAGCGGGATGCTTTCACAACACATTGTTTCCTCTTGTTCTCTTTAATACAAAACCCAAATGATGCGATCGGTCTGAGATTGTTATCTGCCATTTTTTTTGGAATAGAGATGTCAAGAGGAGGGTAAAAGGGTAATGTTGAAAATTTCTTCCGATTTTCCGGGTTTTCGATACTCATAAAATTTTACGAGAGTCGTAAAATCTAATAAGTGATATTTGCAAAAACTGCATGTGGGAGAGGTTTCTTTTCGGATCTGTATTTATGTTCTCGATCATGATGGGAAAGAACAATGGCTTCAAATTTCATGTTTTTTTAAAATTTCGATGAGTTTCTCGTAACGGTTTAGAATCAAAATTTTTAACTCTGGAAGGAACAGTCATAAAAGGGGGAATAAATAGTCATAAAAACAATCGGACCATTCGCACGTTTCCCATCATAGAAAAGCAATTTGAAAACAAAGATTTTCAGGGGAAACTGCCAGAAAAATAGTTTTGTAACTAAATTAAAAAAAGTAATGCAGAAAATTCGAATAAAAACAAAATAAAACGTAATCGGGTAAATTCATATTGTGTGAATCAATATCTAATTTTATTCATATTCCAAGGAGAGCCACTTCTCTCGGGTGATACCTTCAAGATCACAGCGATACCTTCAAGATGTAAATGATCGAATTCCGATTTTCTTTTTTCTTTATTGTTTTACTTAATTTTATTCATGTACATGTATAACCATTTTTCTTCAGTAAAAAAAATACGATATAATGTACTGTTTTTCTGAGACAAAAAAGAACAATGCTAACCGAACCGGCACCAGATGTTAAGAGGTTGGAAGTTCACCGGAAGTTTGTCGGAGTTTGGATTCGTCTGCAAAAAATGGCTGTGGCGGAATATGACCAACCTCCGTTCTGAAGCCGACCAGGCACCGTCCAGATATTTTTCTGACTATCCCTCCTTTTATGGCTGTTCCTTCCAGAATTAAAATGTTTCTAAACCGTTTCGAGAAACTCCCCGAATTTAAACAACATGACATGCGAAGTCATTTTTCGTTTACATCATGATCGAGAACATGAAAACGGGTCTGAAAAGAAACCCCTCCCACATGCAGTTTTTACAAACACCACTTATTAGATTTTACGACTATCGTAAAATTTTACGAGTATCGAAAACCCAAAAAAAATCGGAAAAGGTTTTCAACATTGCCCTTTTACTGTCCTCTTGACATCTCTATTCCAAAAAAATGGCAGATAACAATCTTAGACCGATCGCATCATTTGGGTTATGTATAAAAGAGAACAAAAGGAAACCATGTGTTATGAAACCGTCCCGGTTTTCTCCTAAAATTCGACTTACAAAAAAAAAAACACTTCAGATATGTCACATCTGTATTTTCCGCTAGATGAAGGTAAAGGACATTCATTTTTTGAGTACTTGATTTTCGATAGGTTTCAGGTCACTTGAGCACACTTCGAGTTTTTGACAAACTCATCATTCTGGCAGCTTTAACTTCCGTTGGCTTCTTAATTTTCACCATGACTGCAAAAGACGGAAATGAAGACAAAAAGGTCTCTCCCGTTTTCAAAGCATTCCATGATTGTGTTCGTCCAAGATTGTCACATCTAAAAGGAGATTATGAGCAGGTTGGGTTTCTAAAAACGATTGAAGAATCGTGTTTGACTTGAATAGTTTTAGTTTTGGCACTCATTCACAAGTCTGACAGAGGGATGTGATGACTTGGAAGCGTACAAGGCTTTGGATATCCGAACAGTCGAAAATCAAGATGAAACAAAATATGTAGCATTTCCACACCGGGTGAGAGCCTTTTGAAAATATTTTGAAACTATTTTCGAGTTACTAGGACGAAAACTTAACAATGGTTACTCTTGGAATCGGTCATGACGTGAATGCGGAAATTAAACTGAAAGAGGTGCTTCATTTAATATCATAAATCAAAGAATCCTCCTATTTCAGCTCTACCACAATATTGAATTCTTTGGTGCCGATCCGGCATCTGAAATCAATAAAGATCTCTATGTCAATACTTTAGGAGGCCAGTACTTCCAATACGCGGTCAGTGGGACCAATGGAATGCAAAAGTCTAAGGTTTATGAAAGTGAGTTAAGAAGTTATTTGAAAAAAGGGCGAAAGTACACTGCGCGTCACAATTATAGAGCCACTTCATTTTTGTAATTTTTTTGATATCCATGAAAGTTTCAGAATCATTTCCTATGGCGATAAATGTCATTTTTTAATCTGAAAATGTAATGAACATTCAATTTCACATAGTGAAGCAACGGTTTGAAAAAAAGGAAAAAAGTCAAAAAAGTCAATTTTTCACTGCGCCATAGTTATGGAGCAACTTCAAAAATATTTCCATCATCACGATTTTTTCTCTGTAAAAAGCAAATATTCAAATTTTCCATTTAAAATTGATATGTTTAAAACAGTTTCTAAACTAATTTCAGTGGAAAAATTTTCTGTTATAAATGATTTTCAAATTTTCTTCACCAAAAAGTGAAAGGTTTGCAAAAAACAAATTTTGTCCTTTCCAGATTTTTTCAGGATTGTAACAGTTATGCTAGTTTGTTTATGAAAACCCGGACAACATTATCTAATGCATTATTTAGTTTACCAAAACGCATAAAGTACTGATCAGAGGGTGTAAACTATGATTATATAAGTTTATTGAAACCAGCTTTAGGTTAGTCGAAAATATACAGTGCGTGTAATAATTATAGGACCCCCCTCGATTTTGCCTTTTCAGAAAAAAGTAAGAGAGATATCAAAATTCTGTCAACGCCATTCGATTCAAAATAAAAAAACAACCCCAGAAGCCAAATTTTCACAGCTCTAGCACTTTCCGTACCGGTCCACCGTCCAAAAGTCATTTTTTAGGCCGTGTAATAAGGATAGGACCACCCCGAAAAATGAAAAATCACAGGTTTTTGGGGGAACAAAATTGAAATTTTTTTTCGTTGGGAATTGTTAAAATTGTCTTAAAATAGCCTATTTTCAAAGTTTAGGCGAAAGTTGATTCCTCTCTTCAAGTTTTAGAAAAAATCATTTTCTGACATTTTCGTCATTTTTTGGGGGTTTGGAATAAACCGCGGATAACTTTGCTCTTGGTCAAATTTTTGAGCTGAAACATGTAGAAAATACTGCCGCAGTGGTCTGAATTGTCTACTGACGGTTGTTATACTATTTAGAGCCGTTGCTTGTGATCTAAGCTGGATTGAAATTTCCAAAATTGACATTCGGTGATTTTGAAATTCGGTGATTCTGATTTTGCCGGAAATCTAGATTCGACTCTCTTAATTTATTTTTCTTTACAAAATATCAATTTTGACAGCTATTTCAATTACTTAGAACACCTTTCGAACATTTTAGACAGATTTAAAAAGTTTCCAATTGGGCATATTTTTTCAGTTCAAAACTCGAGCTCAATTTTGAGCTACCATAGCTCAAAAGTGCCTTAAACACTCAAAACATGATCATGGTCATTCAAAACATATTTACATCCGATTTCAGCTCAAAAATTTGACCAGGAGCAAAGTTATCCGCGGTTTTTTCCAAAACCTCAAAAAACGACGAAAATGTCAGAAAATGATTTTTTCTAAAACTTGAAGAGAGGAATCAACTTTCGCCTAAACTTTGAAAATAGGCTATTTTAAGACTATTTTAACAATTTCCAACGAAAAAAATTCACTTTTGTTCCCCAAAAAACCTGTGATTTTTCATTTTTCGGGGTGGTCCTATCCTTATTACACGGCCTAAAAAATGACTTTTGAACGGTGGACCGGTACGGAAAGTGCTAGACTCATGAAAATTTGGCTTCTGGGGTTGTTTTTTATTTTGAATCGAATGGCATTTACAGAATTTTGATATCTCTCTTACTTGTTTCTGAAAAGTCAAAATCGAGGGGGGTCCTATCCTTATTACACGCACTGTAGTAAACATTACGAAATACATTTGGAGCTTTCCACATTTATTAACCATAAATAGAGCTTTAATTTCGTATTTGGTAAATTTTTATCATGACTCAATCTAAAAAAGTTATTTTGCTCCGGCGTGTCGCTAACGTTAACTCAGAACTCCTCACACGCAGTTAGCGATTCTTCGGTTTCCAGCGGTGTATCTCATTTACATGAATCAGTATAAAACAGTTGTCAACAGGGAAAATGAAGCTTTATTTTTGTTCCATATAACTTTTTCGGACCATGATAAAAACTTGCCAAATACGAAATTAAAGCTCTATTTATGGATAATAAATGTGGAAAGCCAAATGTATTCCGTCATGTTTACTATATTTTCGACTTACCTAAAATTGGATTCAATTGCAAACCTTTCATTTTTTGTGAAAAAATTTCAAAAAGCATCTCTAACAGAAAATTTTTCTACTGAAATTAGTTAAGAAATTGTTTTAGAAATATCAATTTTTAATTGAAAATTTGAATATTCCTTTTTTACAGCGAAGAAATCGTGATGATGGCAAGATTTTTGAAGTTCCCTCACTATCTAAAATTGAATGTTCTTTACATTTTCAGATCAAAAAATGATATTTATCGCCATCGGAAATAATTCTGAAACTTTCATGGATATCAAAAAAAATTACAAAAAAGGAAGTGGCTCTATAATTATGACGCGCAGAGTATGCATTATGACCCGAGTTGCACGGACAGTCCGTTGACCGTTGTCCGTTGTCCGTTGTCCGGCTGTTTTGGGTGTCCGTTGTCCGTGAAAATTGTCTCTGTCCGTTCGTTTACCAGAAAAGTTTAAATTTGAATTTCCTGTCTAAAAAGGCAGAAAAAACCTTATGAGCTTCGAATTATTTTCCATCGCTTTTTTCATCGTTAAACTCTATTTTTTCAGCATCTAATAATTGGAAAAAAATTGTCCAGTGTCCGGTGTTCGTAGTCCCGGACATTTTTGGATGTCCGTTGCCCGTAAAAACATTTCCCTGTCCGTGCAACTCTGATTCTAACATGACGGTGTACAGTGATCTGTGGCACAAACTGCGCGGACGACTAGTGTCATTTATAACACACACAACGCCTTGAAATAACCTCGAAAACTTTCTTATCCCCTCAACTCCAAAAAAAAAGCAAAATGTCCATATTTTCCAGAAGAAAAATACGAAGAAGAAATCACGAGACATATCGCAGTGGACTACTTCTTAAAAAATATTATTCACAGAGATCGAATCGATATTCTGTGGATTGATGTCGAACAAAACGAGTATCCGATTCTTGAGCAACTCCACAGCGACGGACTGATCGACAGAGAGGGTGTGAAGATTTGTCAGATTAATGTGGAGCTACACATTGATCTTTTTAAGCCGAAATCTGGAGTGGAAATGATCAAATTTCATGATTTCGTGTGGAAGCTGCTGGAAGACAGAAAATACATAATGATGAGGCCGCATTATGTGAAGGGTTTCAGTTTTATCAGAACTTTTATCGTTAATGTTTCGGATGAGGAATGTACTGATGTGTATTTGAAATAAATAATCGTTTTCGAGTTTTCATCAAACGGCAAAATCACAGCAAACCAAAAACTGAATTCTCTGTTTCCATGGGCGATATTTTCAAAATGTTAACTTTTGAACTACACTTTGAGCTAAATTATCTCAGAAAATATTTTAGTCGACAGCTTTTTATAGAAAAATTGAACTCATTATCTGCTACATGTTATTGAACTCACGACAATTCTCACCGTTGATTTCAGTGACATGCGATTAGATCTCATAAATCATGCAAAAACCCGTTGAAATATTTGGTATAGACATCTCAACTTGAGCTATCAATAGGTAAACGTACAGGAATTGGTTTCTACAATCTGAAAAAAAATTTGAGCAAGATTTAAAACTAATTTTAAAGTAGGCGAATCTAATGTTTCATTTCAAATTTTTCGTTGTTAAAGACTTTAGTGTTAAAGACTACACTCTTTTCTGACAAATTCATCATTCTCGCAACTTTAATTTTCGTTGGCAGTTTAATTTTCACTACATATGCTTCCTGAATAAAGAAACGGAATCGAAAATGACGTTTTCAAAGCATTCCATGATTGTGTTCGTCCAAAATTGGCACATTTGAAAAGAAATTATGAGCAGGTTGGTTTCCGAAAAGTTATTGAAGTTATCCGTTTTCCGCATTTTTACTTAACAATTTTTAGTTTTGGCACTCATTCACAAGTCTGACAAAGGGATGTGATGACTTGGAAGCGTACAAAGCTTTGGATATCCGAACAGCTGTAAATCAATACGAGATAAAATATGTGGCATTTCCGCACTAGGTGAGAACCCTTTGAGAATATTTTGAAACGGTTCTCGAGTTTCTAGGACAAACATTCGAACGAGATTTCGAAATCTTGTTCGAACGAATTTTTCGAAAATTTTTTCGAAAAGTCGTTCGAACGCAAAGAAAATCACACACTGGTCATACATGATACACAATAGCCTCAAAATAACCCCGAAAACTTTCCGATCCCCTCTCCTCAAAAAAAGCAAAATTTTAATGTTTTTCAGGAGAAAAATACAAAGAAGAAATCACGAGACACATAGCAGTGCACAACTTCTTTTAAAATGTTCTTCACAGAGATCGAATCGATATTTTGTGGATTGATATCGAGCAAAACGAGTATCCAATTCTTGAGCAACTCCACAGCGACGGACTGATCGACAAAGATGGTGTGAAGATTTGTCAGATTAATGTGGAGCTACACAAGGATCTTTTTGAGCCAAAATCTCGATTCGAAATGATGAAATTTCATGATTTCGTGTGGAAGTTACTGGATGACAAGAAGTACATCATGATGAAGCCGGCTTATATCTCTGTGGAGACTTTCCATTTTATCAGAACTTTTATCGTTAATGTTTCGGATAAGGAGTGTACTGAATTGTGTTTGAAATGAAGAATCTTTGTCGAATTTTGATTAAGAAGCATAATAATTTTGATTAAGAAGCACAACCACATAAAAGCACAGAGAACCGAAACGATTTAAAAAAAACCAAAAACTAAAGTTGTCTCTGTTTCCATTGGCTTTTGGTGAGCAACTTATGGAGTGATATCAAAGAGACTCTCGAAGGAAATCCATTTGGTTTCAATGAGATTGAAATCAAAATTGAAAATCTCGTCAAGCCACAAAAGTCACTACAAGGTACAGGCAAGCAAAAGAAGTATGAAGAAAAAGCACCTAACAAGCAATTGTGATACGTTTTATTTTAGTTTTACTTTTACTCTCTTTATTTTACAAAAAAATGAACGATTGAGTTCTAATGAGCATAACAACCAATATCACCAGTGAAATGTGCATTTGTTGCATAATAATAAGTAATAGGATAAAGAGTTTCCATTGGAGTATGTGTGGCAGTTACATGAGTACATTTGATTTTTGGATGTTGAACAAACTCGCATAATTGGGGACCAGGGCATTTGATATTTGCGATTCTTCCTGAATAGTGATATTGATAATATCGATCGTTGTAACAGTTGACAACAAGATCAGTGTAGTAATGCATGTTTGGGAGTTTTGAGAAGATTTTTCTGATCCGAGGCTTCCGTATCATTCTTCGAAGGTCCTTTTCAATGTTTAGAATATCTTTGCTTGCGATTATTTTTGCAGTGGAGTTGTCGAAGTATAGTGGTTCAATGGGAGCCTCTCCACTCTCGTTCTGTTCATCAGTCTGAAATGTAATAAAGTTACATTTCCTTGTTCTTTTCTGAATTCACCCAAACTATTGTTTTCAAATGAGTAATAACATTCTCCGTAACTTCGTATTTTTCGAATCCATTCGGAAGATCTGGCGGATAATGTATCCATGTGTAGTTGAGATTCCTAGGATCCACAACAATTTTCCCCGTTTCTCTCTGTAGTTGAAATCTAATTATTTTGTTAGTTTGTTATCCTTTTTTTCACTCACTTTGTGTTTACATTCCAAACTTCCGAACATTTTCCTTAGCGAGAATCTGGAGCTATTTCTCGCTACCACTGCATCATAATTTTCTTTATGATAGAAGATATAGGCCAATTTCTTCTTTCCATCCATTATTCTTTGAAATTCCTCTGCATAGGTTGGTGCTATTTTCGGTATCAGAACATCATCCAGGTCTAAGAAAGTTACAAATCTAGCTGATTCCTTGAACTGTAAAAGACAATCGGTTTGAGAAGCAGCTTGATTTCGGAATTCAATCTGATTATAAGGGTCGGCGGTGGTTTTAGGAACTCCTGGGAAGTCAACATTCACCCAAGGCTGCACAGTCATGTATCCCTATAATTGTTAAATATTGATAGTGTTTCTTTTTTTTTTAACAAAACCTCTCTCTCATATTCTTTCATTAGCTCATAGAAAGAAGTGACAGAACTGATCAGATATAGATTCATATGAGCTCCAAATCTGTAAACAAGAGCTACAGTAATTCGGGTTAATTTTCCCGTTTTTGATCTTTCAAAACTTTGACGAACATGGATTTAAGAGTCATAATTTAAAAAAAAATTACGAGCTGGCTCTTTGTTCGCACATTAGCTGACTTTTTCAAAAAGTCAATGTAAAAAAATTACGGACCGGCCCGTCGCAAAAGTTTCTGTTCATTTCTAAATCAACTGAAAAAAAAAACAAATTTTTGTACATCTTATTGATCGGTAGTGAATCTTCTGGCTACCAAAAAACTGTTCTCACCCGATATTCTCAAAGTGGTCTTACAAGTTTCAAAAATCTCTGCTTGTTTCTTTCCAGCATTCCTCAATGATTCTTCCTCTATCCCACGTATATCCTTCCAACTTACTTTCTATAAATATGAACCGCCAACAAAAAGTTCTGCCACTGCTCACTAACGTATAACGGAGACGTACAAACCACTACATCTCGTTTCGCATATGAAGGCGATGTGAAGGGAATCTGAAGATTTTCTCGCTCGTGACTTCCACATTTTCTAGCTAAAAACTTCAGCCACTCCATTATCTCCGAGCATACTTATGTTTGTCACATTTGGTATGAGTTGCGCTGTTGCGAAAACCGTGATTATTTGACAAGCTTCATGAGGTGTCACCCTGGAAAAAATTGAAGCGGTCTTTCATGGAACTCTGAAATCTCACCGTACGTACGAAGCTTTCATTATAACGCTAGAAGTTGCATTTTTAGCCATTATAACTAGTTCCGATGAATCTGGTGAAAAGAAATGTGCCAACTTGAGAACTGGATTACTGACGAGGTTTATGCTCATAACGAGAGCAATTGCATTGTCACCCAAACTAAATTTCGCCAAGGCTTATCGAAAAATGTAATTGGAAATCGAACCTTTCAGAAGTTGGATAATAATAGGAAGAAGTGATGAACGCCTTGAGTTGCCTGCCGTTACGAAGAGTTTTACCAGTTGCAATGAGATCATCTCTGAATTCAAATGATCAAATTTTGACAAACGAATATGGTACTACTCAGCAAAAATGTTTGCTCAAAGCTCGCGGGTGTCGTGCCCCTACCGTGCCGGTGCCCCAACTAAGAGCACATTTGTTGAGTAACTTACGTAGTGACAGTAAGCCCAAAACTGAACTCAATAATCGTGACAAATAACCAGACAACAAATAGGACAAGAAATACACAAACGAAAACTATTTTGGGCCTACGGTAAAAACTACGCATTGTTTCGTTGCCAGACAGCGGGAAAATAAACGGAAAAACCGTTAAAGATATTCCAAACGTAGATGAGAGATCTCATTCTCGATAGTCTTTTCAATAGTTCTAATAAGATATAAGTTCGCTAGCGACATTTTTAGAGAAAGAGAACACGGATATAACTATCGTTTGAAAAAAAAAGAGATACCGTAGAACCTGTAATCGAGTTTTCGGCGCTCCTCGTTAGGGAGGCTTCCTTTTTCTTATGTACCGCTTGTCACCGTTTGCAAACAAATATATATCCATTATATCCATTTTTTAAACATGGCTTTTATTTCAGTAACTGACTGGAAATTTCAGGATCTTTCTCCTTTGGTTTCGATGTTTTTTGAATTTCTTGTGATAGATCGCTCCGGTAAACTGTACAGAAATATGAAAAAATGAAGAAAAATGAAATGTCCGGATAAAATGAGTTATTCTATCAAAATGGGCTCTTTAAAAAAACCTTTTGTTTTACAAAAGTTGTTGTTTTGTTTTTCTAAAAAAATCACAATTCGCACCTCTGTTTTATTATTTTGAAGAGATGGCGGAGATTGCAATCTTAAAAGTCAATTCTAAAATGTTATTTTTTTTCAAATAGATTATGAACGTAAATCAAGTAAAAAAATTTCTGACCTAGATTTCAATTTCGGGAAAAAAACCACACCCAAGCTGTACACACTCAAATCTTTACCGCTGTCTCAAATCTTCCAATCTCGTTCCAATAATTCTGTAAACGGATGCTTCTGAATTTTCAAAATTTCCTGTTCTTACTATTACAAGGGAACCTCAACACCTCACAAACCCGGATTTTGATAAAAATTTCAGGATATGTTGCAAATCGCCTATCTAGAAATCTCTAAAAATTTTAGAATCCGCCCGCCAGTTTCAGCCGATTTATATCAGTTTCAGTACTGAAAATCGCCGTTTCAACGCAAAACGATTTTCAGAGACGATTTGTTCCACTCCTAGAAGGTTCCAGAACTTGAATCTATTTGTGTTATACTCAAAATTTAATGAAATTTGATATTTAAGACATTTCCTCGATACCAGAAAACTTTTTTATTTTCGAATTTTTTCACGATTTTTGAGATTTCTTCGAAAATCAAAAAATGATTATTTTTGAGAAAATGTTCGAAATATCAAATTTCATTAAATTTTAAGTATATCACAAGAAGATTCAAGTTCTGGAGTCTCCTAGGAGTGGAGAAAATCGTCTTTGAAAATAGTTGTTTTGCACCGGCGATTTTCAGTATTGAAGCTGATATAACTCGGCTGAAACTGGCGGGCGGATTCTAAAATTTTCAGAGATGTCTAGATAGGCTATCCTTAACCTATCCTGAAATGTTCATCAAAACCGGGGTTTGTGAGGTGTTGAGGTTCCCGTGCAAGAAGAAAAGTTGATTTTGTACAGAAGCATCAATTGAGATTTGAGACTTTTATTTCGGATAGTGACAAAATTGAGAATTTGGAGTCTGGACAGATCAGAGCCACCGATGGTAATTGAGCAATATCCTAGAAGAATCAAGACGTAGCATTTGATAGGCAAGGTAGAACTTCCAGATTAGAATCTTGTAGTTGTGGCAGATACAAAAACTCCAAAGAATTGGGAATTAGCTAATGTGCATTTCTTATCAGTTGATTATCAGAACAAGCTGAATGGAGTCGTGATACCCATGGTGATGATAATCCACATACAGTGCGCGTCATAAGTATAGCGCCCCCCTCCGAAAATAGGTTTCCAGAGTTCCTGAATCAGATAGGGGGAATGTGCTTACACCATTTGAACAAGCGTCTATGGAAACCTAAATCTGGAAATTTTTGTTTCCATTGGTTGAGTTAGGCTGATCTATTACCCAAACATCGGAAATGCACCGCGTCAAAAGTATAGCGCGTTTTGAGGTTTTAGCCTCGTAATCATCAGATGTCGTTAGGAAATCTGTTGTTTTGTCTGGATATCTAATTTTCACCACATTTTTATTATTTTGTGAAAACATGAAGCGTCTGATTTAGGTGGATAATGGATAAATTATCGTTTCAATAATCAAAGCTTCCACGGCCGCCCAAACGGCTAAAGTTAGTAATTTCAAACTGGAAAACTGCCCAAATAACATTATTCAACGTGCGTGTCATTATAAAAACACTTTTGACCCATCTCTGCTATCCGTAATGTCTGAATCGAGGCCTTGTTCCGAACTCCACCTCGGCAGCCATCACATCCAGCAGCTTCCGACGCCGGGAAAATTTTTTTCAGGTGCATTAAGGACTTCAGGAACACTTTGCTAGATTCCCTCAAGTTTTCCAAGTCGATATAATCTCGCTAACATCGTCTGTTGGGTTGATTATTTCGTGACAGATCAGCGAAAGGATCAGCAAATAGAATGCGTCTGTTTTGAGAGTTCAAAAGCGAGATATTTTTCAGTTTATAATCGAAAAATAGTCAAAACAACTCCATAAGTACTTTTTAGCGATTCTTAGAACATCACATTCACAGAATACCAGAGATTGTTTTGGATTTTTGAATGAAGGTAGCCCCGAATAAATAACGCTACAACAGCAAAGCTGTTCTAGCTCGTATCGACTTGGAAAACTTGAGGGAATCTAGCAAAGTGTTCCTGAAGTCCTTAATGCACCTGAAAAAATTTTCCCGGCGTCGGAAGCTGCTGGATGTGATGGCTGCCGAGGTGGAGAATTTTTTGTTGGAGAACATGACGATTCTGATTTTTTTAAAAACAATTTATTTCAAAAAGTTAGGAAGTTTTGAGATTCACTGAACATGATATCAGCCCAAGTTTGTAGAATTGATCTGCAGTATCTGAGAAAAATAATTTCAAGAAATACTTTTTTCGAAAGTTTTTTTACCTCATCCGATTTTGTCCTGGATTTTGAAATTGGCTTAACTTCACTGGATGAAATCCAACCATGGTTTTGGAATATTTTTCGTCCCATTTCTGACTATCGTCATCCCAAATATAACTGATTTCGGGAATGTGGAATCTAAGAAAATTTTGGATTTTCGATTGACTTTATTTTTAAAAAATATATTTAAAAATAATAAACTTCAAAAAAATCCCAAAATTTGATCTATAATTTTTGATATTTTCGAGCATTCTCAAAAAAAATTTTTTAGATATTTCGACTTTTAGCGTTTTTGAATATTTTGTATTTTCCAAAAAATTCAACAACTCACTTTTCATATTTAACCGACTTTATAAATTTATCAACCGCAATTTCCAAATACAACCCGTTTTCGAAAAATACCCTCATCAGTGTCGCATAGTACTCCATCTCGGAATTTGGTATATAGTAACTGAAATTTTCTAAGAAAAAATCTCAAAAAAACACTGATAATTTCTAACAATTCTGAATAGCTCCTTCCTTTGCCAGATGTCATTTCTTTTCTTGCCAATGTTCGATTTCCATTTATTTCTAATCCGTTTTCGAATTTTTTCCAAGCGTTTTGAATTTTTGGATTTTTTGAGGTTTCAAACGTTTTGACAATATTTAGAGCGGCTAGATGACCTGAAAATAAACTTTCATGCTAAAGATTCAGAAAATTGAAAAAAAAATTCATTGCTAAAATCAAACATTACTCGAGGTTTCGAAACATTAAAAAATTCAATTAATTTTGAATTCCGACATTTTCAAAATTTTGGAAATTTCCAGTATTTCAAAATTACAAAAAAACACCTTACCGGCATCGAAATACCAAAATTTTTCTGATTCTTCTAAAATGACACCAGTTAAATGGTATACGGTAGAGTAATCGATTTTTTGCCAAATATTGAAAATCGCATCATCTGCCATCAAAAAATAGCCCTGAACATTGTTCAAGCCCATTTCTTTAGCCAAAGTTAAACAATGGTATGCCGAATATCCCCTTCGCATTTCAACAGAATTCATGTGAATGAAATTAAATGGTTCGATAATTGAGGTGTAATTATCATGATCCTCGATTTGGTCAGGGTACCAGGAACCACAAAAAATGACAGCAGCAAAATACGGTTGATACAATCTTTGGATAATTCCATGACCGTATATCCAGGGATAATTATTTACCACCACTAGGACCTGAAAATTAATTGTTTAGTTAAAAACCAGATTTTTTTTAAAATTTCATATAAAATTCTTTGAATCTATTTTTTCAGATTTTTCTAAATTTCGCAGTTCCATTTTTTTCGAACAAGTAGTCTTACACTTTTCAAATCATTTTGGAGATTATCACTTTTATCATGCTGATTTAAAAGTTGTTGAGCAGATGGAAATGTTTTGAGGAGGTCTGAAATATATATTCTTATTTTTTTTTATTTTCGCAATTTCTGATAATTACCAGGATAGCCAGTTTCATTACACCAATCCATGAGATCTTCAAAGTACCGAAGTTTTTTTTCAGCCCTCCGGAGATTCTGAAAATTATAAAAGCAATTGAATTTAAGACGCGTTCTCTGTGGAACTCAACTTCAGGCCTATTATCCACTGTACAGAAAAATTCAAACTTGTTTTTTCTGGCTGATTTTTCATATATTGCATGTTTATGGACTTCTAAGATATATGAAATACAGTTTGTCCCGACTTGTCCCCAACCTGTAAAAATATGGTCATGGGGTGTCTAAAAAATTTTTTTTTCAAAAGGGAAATTATGATTAGATCTTAACGTAGAACGTTTTTGGGCACCATTTCAAACATTTTTTGTACTGGCACTCTACTGGTATTCTTCCATCTTACAGGGAAAAATTTCAAATATTTTTGCAAAAATCTCCTTTTCGGACCAAAAAATGCCCGTCCTGAAAAATATTTCCATTATTTTGTAAAAATAAACATGAAATTTGGATTCTACATCAAAAAATACATTGGAAACTGTTTAAAAAAAAAAGATAAACCTGGGCCCCCTATGAGTTTTAGTCCAAAATGTGCCCAAAAATGAGGTTTCATCATGTGGTCCCCCACATGGCACCTAGAAATCGCCCAAAATCGACCACCTCCAATTTTGATGAAATTTTTACCAGATGCATCATTTGTCATAGGTAGTATTCTGGCGAAGTTTCAAGTTCCGCTCTCACCGTCTTCGTGCTTTTCTGGAGCTCGTATTTTTTGACTGAAAGTGGACTTGGAAGCAAAATTCGCCGATTTTTTGGTGCTTCTGAAAATGCACGAAGACGATGAGAGCGGAACTTGAAACTTCGCCAGAATACTACCTATGACAAATGATGCATCTGGTAAAAATTTCATCAAAATTGGAGGTGGTCGATTTTGGGCGATTTCTAGGTGCCATGTGGGGGACCACATGATGAAACCTCATTTTTGGGCACATTTTGGACTAAAACTCATAGGGGGCCCAGGTTTATCTTTTATTTTAAAACAGTTTCCAATGTATTTTTTGATGTAGAATCCAAATTTCATGTTTATTTTTACAAAATAATGGAAATATTTTTCAGGACGGGCATTTTTTGGTCCGAAAAGGAGCTTTTTGCAAAACATTTGAAATTTTTCCCTGTAAGATAGAAGAATAACAGTAGAGTGCCAGTACAAAAAATGTTTGAAATGGTGCCCAAAAACGTTCTACGTTAAGATCTAATCATAATTTCCCTTTTGAAAAAAAAATTTTTTTAGACACCCCATGACCATATTTTTGCAGGTTGGGGACAAGTCGGGACAAACTGTATTTCATATATCTTAGAAGTCCATAAACATGCAATATATGAAAAATCAGCCAGAAAAAACAAGTTTGAATTTTTCTGTACAGCACTATTTTTGGTTCTCTCAGAGAATGTGTCTTAAAACTGAAGAATTGTGAATTATTCTTGACTTTTTTAATTTAAAATGATTAAAGTTATATTTTCGGCACTCTTCTAGAATCACGGAACGAAAACATCACGGAACGAAAAAAAAATCGCGGAACGAAAAATAAAATCACGAAACGAAAAATAAAATCACGGAACGAAAACTTTGGGTAATCCAAAAATTGATATCTCCTTTACTTTGACAAGTAGTATCCGTAATACTAACTTCGACATTAATCTCACTTTGTCCAATGCCCGAAAGTATACTAAAACGGGTTAATCAAATTTTAAAGATAAGCTAGTTAACAGGTTACATAAGACATTTAGAACATCTTATCATTTAGTTCAAGGCTACTTCGATCAGGTATTTAGCTTTCTGACATTTTTGCGTGTTCCAGGTAAAGGAAATATGGTGTTTCAGCCTAAGCCTGCGATGAAAAAAACTTCCGCAATCCCAAATATCATCCAATTTTTGAAAAATAAAAAATCCGACTAATTTCATGCCGAGATTTCCACTTAATTTGGCAAAAGACTATTTTTTCCGGGCCAAGATTTTGTTCCAAGAAGACTAATTTTGAATTATAAAAGATTTCTTCAATTATAGGCTTAGGCTGAATCATCGTGTTTCCTTCATGTGGGACACCCAAAAAACGGCGGGAAGTTTAATAACTCTGCTCGTTGCAGCCTCTAATCTAACTCTCATATGTCCCATGATTCTCAGAACATCTGGGAAAGGTCCTATGTAACCTATTAACCATGTACACTATCAACTAGTGTACCTTAAGGGCTCAATATACCACATTTCGGGTGTCATTTTGGATACTGAGTAAAGAAAATGTAATGTCAAGGTTAGATCTCAGGATAGTACTTGAATGAAGGTCCTAGCAATTTTCGGATTACCCAAAATTTTCGTTCCGTGATTTTATTTTTCGTCCCGTGATTTTTTTTTTCGTTCCGAGATTTTTTCGTTCCGTGATTTTTCGTTCCGTGATTCTTAGGCTGAAGTGTGCCATATTTTTTCAAAAATCCATTTGAAAATGAGATTATTTCAATTTCAACAAACTTTCAGCTTTAAAGGTGGGGGGACATGAAAAAAATAATCTTATCGAAATACCGTTTAAATATTCCCCTCGGGGTGTTGAACTTGTGGAGGCGAGTATTGAGGGTGCGGCGCCGCTACCGACTGAGCTACGCGGACAAAGAGAAAGCGGCAGCCCGATTGCATACATAAAGGCGAGGACGACCGCTGTACGCAGAGTGACATTAAGCGTTGTACACCGTCACGGTAGAATGCATACTCTGGCCCCAAAAATCCCCCGTAAAATCTCCTGTCCCCCCACCTTTAAAAAAAATCTAATTTTCAAGAGGATTTTTGAGAAAAAAACATCCTAAAAGGCTTCCCCTTTTTAAGACCTGATTTTCATAGTTCTGCAGATCCACTAATTCAAACTGCAAATTCATCCTCCTACAATTCGCATTCCTCTCCGTCTCATTTCGAGATGCCATATATTTTTCTACATATTCTTCTTGGAGAATTTCCGGAAACTCAAATCTGAAAAAACATCATATTTTTCAAACGTTTCAACTGCCAACAAATAATAACTCACTCCAACATTTTCAAATCGCTCAGAAACTTTTTCATCAATTTCGCATCTTCGTTTCCCCAAAAATTAAAATCCACCAAATCTTCCGCTAATTGATTCATACAATTCTCCAGAACTGTTTCATTTTCACAATTCCAAGAATGCAAAAAATCCAAAAATCTTCCAGAATCTTCATATACCGATTGCTCATCTTTAAAATCTTTCAAATAATCATGGGCATTTCTAAATTGAACTGCGTTCGTTGGCACAAAAGATACAGTAAGACCAGATAAATGTAAAATTTTTTGAGAGATAAATGATCTCCAAATGTCGGTGGTTCTGTAAAAAAACATGTTTTTAATCCGAAGTTTCTAATGGGGTTATTCAAGGAGTCGGCAAAAAAGGCAAAAAAACTCCGCGAAAACTTGGAGAGTGTGCCAATCTGGCTGAAACTTTGGGGAAAACTGGAGAAAACTATAGGAAACATTTTGCCAAAGTTTGGGGTCAAAATATCAATTTTGAAAATCTGTCTGAAATTCCAGCCAAATTTTCAGAGTCGATATTTTGACCCCAAACTTTGGCAAAATGTTTCCTATAGTTTTCTCCAGTTTTCCCCAAAGTTTCAGCCAGATTGGCACACTCTCCAAGTTTTCGCGGAGTTTTTTGCTTTTTTTGCCAACTCTCTGAATAACCCCATAATACCTGAAGGATACTGTAGTTGGTAAAAACAAAGTGTGAAATGCTGATTTATGAAATAGTGTGTTTTGAGAATTCCATGGTGAATAAGTGCCAACTGATAAAGTGACAGGAGGCGCGAATTCGTTGAATTTGATATCCAATCCAGTTTTTGGATCGGCGTTGAGTAGTCTGAAAAAATGTTCAATAAATCATTCAAAGGTTCGAGATGATGTTATAAGCGTAGTTTTGTCAAAAGATGACTCTCAGTAAGTTTAATTAATGAGATTACAAAGTCAATAAATGTGAATGAAAGGTTTATAACCTGTAATTTGCAACAACATCCGGGTCATTATGTACTAATCCCTGTTGGACGGCTGATCTTGGCATTTCATAGCACAGTACTTGTTGCCCCAGTCCATTTGAATGATTCTGGAAATTACGCACTTCACGAAATATCAGAACTTTCACAACCTCAATATGTTCCATTGGAAATCCTCTAGGCCACATTAGATCGATTCCATAAAATTGATATAGATTGAATAGACGTTTTCTGGAAATATGAGTTCCGTAATCAATTTTTCAATTATTTTTTCCAATCTCACGAGATTCCTGTTGAGTTATCTTCTTTTTCTAACGATTTTGCCTGGTACCGTACTCCAGAAACCGTCTCTTCGAAATGAAATTGTTTCAGACCTTGTCTTAAAAGTTTTGGAAAAATGAATTACTTTTTTTCTGAAATTGTTTGACTTATCATATAGTTTATTATCATCATCGGCATCATAAATCCATTCCGCTCCATGAGAAATTGCATATAAATATCCGATATTTTTTCTTGTGTAAGATTCATGAGGAAGTGAAGAGATTAACGAAAATGCTGGAAATAATCGAATTTTTTCAACGAAAAATTGTTTTTAAAAACGGACACAAATTTTTCTGATAATCAACCGATAAGAAATGCACATTATCTAAATTCCAATCCTTCGGAGTTTTTGTATCTGCCACAACTACAAGATTCCAATCTGGAATTGTAGCTAATCTCTGAAAATTGAAAGATTTGTGTGTTTTTGTCAGAAAATTTTGAAAATTTTACCTTCACATCATCAGTTGGATAATTGGTACTTGTCACTACAATCCATTTATTTCCATTTCTTAGTTCCGTTACTGGTTGGAAATTTCTCGGTCTTTCTCCTCTGTTTTCGATGTTTATTCGAAATTCTTGTGATAGACCGATCCGATAGATTTTACAGTATAATGACAAAAAATAGAATACTAAAAAAATGAACAAGAACTTTTGAAAATTCAGAAGCATCCGTTCTCTGAATTATTGGAACGAGATTCGAAGGTTTGAGACAGCGGTAAGGATTTGCGTGTGTACAACTTGGGTGTGGTTTTGCCGGAAATTCAAATCTAGGTCAGAAATCTCATTTCTTGATTTACGTTCATAAGATATTTGAAAAAATAACATTTGAGGATTTCTTTTTAAGATTGCAATCTCCGCCATCTCTTCAAAATAGTTAAACGAAAGTGCGAATTGGGATTTTTTTTAAAAAACAAAACAACAAATTTTGTAAAAAAAAGAAGGTGTTTTTTGAAGAGCCCAATTTGATAGGATACAGTGGCGAACGTTAGAGAGTGTCCCTCTATACTTTTGTTAATAATTTTGCTCAAACTTGTCCAATCATTGAAAACTTTTTTGTTAAATGTAGCTGAGTTTCCATCAAGACGTTGTTTAAGTTTTTGAAAGTCAATCAATTTTTGTGTCTTCTGAATCTCCACAGACGTGACGATGACTCCAGATGAAAAAAAAAAATTTCCGTCAGAATTTTTTAAAATATTGGCTTTATGATGAAAAATGTTTTGTATGGATCAAATATATACAGAAAAAAGTTTGAAGCGGTTTCGAACACTTGCTCTTGAGAAGTGCTCGCTGGAGCAGAAAAGGTATAGTTCTGGAGTTTGACTATAACTCGGCTCAAAATGATCCAAACTTGCCCAAATTTTGAGAGAATGTGTGTTTTTAACTGTTCTACAACCAGTCGGTTTATGCCCCTCCGGGGCTAAACCTCCTGGCCTCCGGTTACAGTGCGTTTAACCTCACATAAAAGTGTTTTCCAAACTCGGAAAATGGAAATCTTTATCTTTGAATTTTTTTTCGGAACTTGCAAATTCGGAATTCGGGACCCGGAATCTGGAAATCGAGATTCGGGATCCGGAATCCAGGAATCCAGAAATCCAGAAATTCAAGAAACCAGGAATCCAGGAATCCAGAAATCCAGAAATCCAAGAATCCAGGAATCCAAAAATCCAGAAATTTGAATGACTCTTGATTTTTTTCACTTTTAAAATATGTGAAACTCTTTAAAAAGATGACTCCTTTGAACCAAATTATCTCGTTTCCTGTTCGAATTATCCAGAAAAATTCAACTAAATAAATGTTTCTGATATCAAGTCAAACATTTTCGCTTTTAGATTTTTTGAATATCTCTTACAGGAATCCAGATATATTTGGTCAAAATCGTAAAATAATAGATGCCATTTCATGTCGAATTACTGTCCTTCAGGGATAAACCTTCTGGACTCCGCTTACAGTACCCGTAATCCTAAAGAAAAAAAAACGTAAAATATACTGATTTTTTGAACCAAATCGTTGACCAAAACTTTCTGATAACACAAAAGAAAGCTAAAAGCTTCAAAGGCCAATATTTCTCTTAACTTGAAAGAAATGAGACTGGGAAACACATTGCTAGGATTTTATTCGAACCGATCGAAAACATCCAGGCACTTTTATTCACATTTATGAACTCTGTTCAAAAAAAAGAATTACCACCGGTCGGACTCGAACCCGCGTAATGCGCACAAAAGTGAGGCGCGTTAGCCGCTACACCACGGGTGGACATAGCGAGGATTGTGGAAATGGCGTACACGTGTGCGAGGTTTGCTCCCCTCTCGCCTTCTCGCCCTCTTTCCTCGCCCTCTCTGCCCACCACGCTTTACTGTGGTGAAACCAACGAACGTCTCCAGAAGACTGCAAAACCGCAATTTCGAAAAACGGAAAGTTCGGGCATCAACTAATAAAAATTTCCGATTCTTATGTCCAGATTTCAGCTCAATCGGTTAACTTTGAATGGGTGTAATGAAACGCGACATACATCCGGACATACAGAATTTGGTGAATGTTATTAGTCATTACTAATAACATTCACCAAATTCTGTATGTCCGGATGTATGTCGCGCGCACTTAGACTCATTCAAAGTTTACCGATTGAGCTGAAACCTTATAGATAGGTCAGAAGTGTGTCTTAGTTGATGCCCGAACTTTTCTTTTTTCGAAATTTTGATTTTGAAGTCTTCTGGAACCGTTCCTTGCTTTCACCACAGTAGAGCGTGGTGGGCGCATGGGGTGAAAGGGAGAGGGCGAGAGGGCGAGGAAAACACACACACGTCTATACCATTTCCACAACCCTTGCTGTGTTCACCCGTGGTGTAGCGGCTAACACAGGCAAAGCGGTACTGGCGGATAACTGCTAGACGCCAGCTCAAGAGGCGCGAACTGGTGAACACCGTCTAGTCGCCTCCTTAATGATGAGAGGGGGGCGTTGACGGCTAGGCGACGGCTAGGCGACGGGGCGGTCTGTCGGAGGCCCATTCGTCCATAGACACATGCGCCTGCAGGCGAGCGGGACTGGGGGATAACTGCTAGATGCCAGATGAAGAGGCGCTAACGGGTGAAAACTGCTCTCGAAGAGAAATCTGATATATGTTCTATAGAAGAAATTGTAAATTGAAAACGGTTATTCAGGGAATTAATAAGATAAATGTTTGTAATCCTTGAATACTTGGAAATGGGATCGTTGAAGTATAAGTAAACTGGGTAAGAAAAGGAACAGGATGTTTATGGATAGGAAGTGGACAAGTTGAAAAGAGTAGAAACAAAAGTTTGGACTTTAAAATATTTGTTTAATAAGTTTTTACTGAACTATTGGACCCAAATTTGAATTTCCGAGATGCATATAGTGAACTGTATGAATGATAAAAAAAGAAAATGCTGCCCTCAATGTGCAAAGAAAATAGGTCACCCAGTGACGTGGAAGAAGGCGGTCAGTGACGTGGAAGAAGGCGTTATGGAGAAGCTAAAATTTCAACCATTAGCATCAATTTTTTAAAGATTTTCTTTTTTTTTTCTTTCTTTACGATTTTCTGGCTAATAAAGTTTTTGATTCTACAGTAATGACACGGAGTCATCGTAGCTTTTTCCCTCCTCTTCGGTTTGAAGTGCCAATAGACGAAGACAGTGACTTGGCATCATCAGAAGAAGAGACGGATGAAATTGAACTACTTCCAGAAGAGCCATATACGGAACTTGATATTGATTTCAATGACCATTCATCTGGATCAGGTGCATAGATAGAATACAATGGAAAAAATGCAAAATCCTTTCAGACTTATTTCACAATTTGAAGTCAGTACCAGATAATGTACTAGCATTTGTAGCTGGAGCCTGTTTGGATAGATTATCGGATAACGGATTTCGTAGAATGCTTTCTTCTCACGATGAGCAATTCAGACAACAAGCAATGGAACTGTGGAAGAATAATAATTCAGTGTTGAACAGACATTATATATGTAATGGATGTGGTACAGAATTGAATGCACATGAAGAATGGTAGCTATTCCAGAATTACGTTATTGAATTTATTTTTCAGTTGTGCTGAAGTGATTAAATATATACGAGTTGGAGCGTTTTCGCAACTAATAGATGTCGTAAAGCAATACTTACCAGAAGTTCTAAGAATTCGAAATGCTCTCCGCAATGGGACGGAAAAATCGCACAATCTGACCGGATCTTATCTGAGAAAGATGTGGGAGTCAGAATCAGGAAACCTGCTAAAGCTGTCTCTTATAGCTTCCATCGACGGCGTTAGTTTGACCGGGAACACAAGGTAAGACTGTTGAGGTTGTGGGTAATGAATAATGAGGAATGTTTTCAGGCAGAAAGTGTGGCCAGTCACTATGCTTTTGGTAGACCTCCCGACATATGAAATGCAAAGAGCGAAGAATCTGGTAGTCCATGGAATAGCAGAAGGACGTGTAAATCCATCGACACACTTTTGGAATGCCGTTGTCCCACTGGTATATATGGACGTAGAAAGTCGATCGGTTGAAGTGCAGGGATTTGAAGTGAAATTCGGAATAGCGAGTTGGGTTGCAGACCAACCTGTAGGTTTTGTGTAGAAATATTTGACTGATATATCGTTTAGGCAAAACGATCTCTCTTTGGAATGAAGGCTCCCAACTCCGAATCATCCTGTTTCTATGGTTTGTGCTCCGGAACTTTCCATAAAACAAAGGGTGACGATCGAAGGAAAGGAAGGGGAGATAAGATGACGTATGAAGATTCGAGAACTGGTCGCTATGGATTTGGACAAATACATCCCACAATATTGAACTATTGCTATCCATACCACACAGTTTTAGATCTATTGCACAATGCTTCTGGAGGTGTATATTCAATTATACTTGCAGGTTTGAATTGGTATAAGAACACCCACAAGAAAAAGTTTTCAGAATCAACTACAGCTGGAATCGACAGAAAATCTCCCCTATTCGAAAATGATTTTAGTCTTTGTTCTTCGTTGTTGGAATCAGTCATACTGCCAAGACAGTTCGAAGTTAAAAACATTACCAACTGTTCAGAACGGTTACTGGTAAGATCAGAATAGCTCCAACAATTATGGAAAAACGAATTCAGGTGTTCCGAATCAAACTTGGATTAAGTGCTCTGGTAAACGAATCGTTGAAACCCGAAGCCCGGATAGTGATTGGATCATTGATGCTTCTCACGAATGCACTCTACAATAATGTGGAACCTGGAAATGATAGGTTTTATCATCATCTGTGTGAAGCCGCTCGGTGCGGTCTAGAAAGTGCTTCGGCACAGTATCTCCCCATGAAGGCCCATGTGAGTAGCATTGTATTTGACAGAATTTATATTTTGTATTCTCAGGAGTTGGTCTCACATTTGCCGGATGTAATAGAAAAGTTTGGAAACACAGCAACGTTGTCTACATTCTGTTTTGAGCACTATTACAAATATTCATTGAAAGGGTTCAGTGCTCAGAAAACCACCAACTTCATAGAGTCTGCCATTTCAAGGTTGAAATTTATTTCTGTTTCTTATACATAACCAGCTTTGTTCAGAGTTCTTCTACATTCTGGACTTTGCCGTGAGATACAGATCAGATCCAAAAATGTCCCCTCTCCAGTGCTTCATCACTTTTTGAGCTCCACTCCCTCTCTCAAACCATTTCAACCATCATGGAGAAACCGAATCTTCTCATTGCATCAGCATGATCAAGTAACTGAACTTTCTGGATTTGAGTTCTATGCTTCACTCACATTATCCATCGGCCGCCTCCAATCAACATACAAAACTGGTTCCAAAAGAAGCCAAATTTTCTTTGCTTCCGATTGTGATAATGTACATTGCTGCTATAGATTCATCTATGTCGCAGTTAGGGGTTGTGATGCATGGATTCTCGCAGAGAAAATTCGATCCATTTGCGGAGATGAACATTTCAAACTCTTGAGGATAGCAGCGGAAGGAATGTCACGCCCAGCAAATACAGCTGCCTATAATCTTCTGAATCAGTTCAAAAGATTCCGAGGGATAGTACATGGAAGGCTCAGTGGAGAGAGAGAAGTTATTGGATTTGACAGCGTTAAAGGAATTGGTGGATACCTTCCGGATGGAAACCTTGGTTATTATTTACAGCTCAACGGAGGTTGGGTCCATCATTGATTTGTATAATCCATGATTTACTCTGTATTATATACCATCATGTATTATGAAAATATTTGTGACTTTATTTTGTAATTTTCTTCGGAAAATGAATACATTTTACATAAGTTTTCCAATCAAAACGAATCTCACTATCAACACAAACGCTCACATTGCCAAAGAGGCGACTAGGCGGTGTTCACCAGTTCGCGTCTCTTCATCTGGCAACTAGCAGTTATCCACCAGTCTCCGCCTAAACGACACTCCGTTATGACGGTGCGACCGCTTCATTGAGATTTTTTTGTTTTCTACTTTCGGGCCTATTTCTACCTAAATATGTGTCGTTTCCTTACATATCTCTTTCTTCCTATATTATTTATCATCAAATACTTGCAGAGAAACTCCCAAAATGTACAGAGCTCACGGATCGCCATCACGTAGTCATCTCTTTACGCCGAAGTCTTCTGTCGTTAGTTTTCATGATGTGTTCTCTTCATAACGTCATATTTACAGAGGTTCCCACCCAGCTTCACGAACTCCGTCCCTTCGAGTTCACGAAATGCCAGGATGACCGAATCGAAACCAACAAGATTGGCGGAGGTGAGAAATAAGTTTTCGAATGAAACAACAACTGTATTTTTACAGAATATGTTCCCATCGCTTGAAAGAGACGATTCAAGAATGTTTGGCGGACGGATGAGTGAAGAAAGAAGATACGACGAAGTTCATTCGTCAGAAGCTCATCAATCCTACGAACCTTTCGAACCTTTCGAGAATTACGATGAAGATGATAATGGAGCTCACGAAAATGAATCATTGCCACGCGGAGCATCATCTTCCCTAAACTTTTGGAACCCTTCCAACTTCATGCTTAATACCTGTTTCGATCGGGATACTGGTAAAATGTACTCCAGAGAAACATGTTTGGTAAGTCACTGTTTTAAACACTGTAATTAAACCGATTCCTTCCAGAATAACATTTCGAATGCTATGAAAAAGAAGAAATCAATCGATTTTTTGGATTTATTGCAACGAAAGAATACCGATGAAACGAGAAACATTGCATTTGGGTTGATGATAATTGATACGCTGGTGAAAAGATCATCAAAACCTGATCAAATCATTCAAGTAAGATTTGTCGTGGATTTTATCCAGTATATGTATTTCTTTGCAGGTAGCACCGAAGAATGGTTTCGATTTGAAAAAGGCACTCTCTGTCGATAGGGAAGTTCTGCTTCCAGGAGGAAAACGTGTTACTTTTTCGAAGCTTATCGAACCGACCATGTGTACCAATTGGTTTGGGAAAACGGCAGTTTCGAAAGCGGCTGTTGCGATTCTGGAAAAAGTAGTCACTGTGGCCATATCAATATCACAAAACTTAATTCCAGGTTTACCATCGAGATCCTTTTTTCCTTGTGTATTCATCTCCCGAAAGCAGTCGTTCGACAGATTATCCTCGTATCAGTGATGATGTGTTTGCCGTTTTATCAGGTAACTCTTATTTCATAACATCCCCTCTACTTACCACTTATAGATGTTCTACGCGCTGGATTCAACATGGCCGACGATGATGTCAACGCCGTCTCGTTGGCATCCTCCCTGCGTAGAACTACTCGAAACTATATGTAAATATTGAATCAGCTGGCATTTGTAACTTAACTTATTTTCAGTGATAAACTGAGGAAGTTTTCGCCTGCTCGACACATCTCTGACCTACTAGGAGACTTTCTCTACAATCTGGATAGGTACTTATTTTAGTTGATCTATCTACTTGTACCCATGTTATAATCTTGCAGAGACCCTCGCTATCGTATTCTGGAGCCTCCAGTTGAACTAGACGATTGTCACGTAGATGTCGAAGCTCATAGAAAGAGGCTGAAAAGAGACATCGAAGCTGTTGAAAAGAGACCGTCTGAGATTGTCGAGGATCGATTCCCAAAAACACCAAAAACCAATTCTTCGTGTTTTATGAGTGGTAACAAGGATAGTTCGGCAAAAAGTTCTTTTTCTACTGGCAACTCTGCTTCTTCGTTTCTAGCTGAGCAAGACGGGAACATTTCGGGAATGGAGAATGACGAGCAGGATACTGAAAACCTTCTTCTTCATAAACGCCATAACGAGAAAAAGAAGGTTCCGAATCAAATCAAGCATTGTTCAGCCAAGAACACAGATTCTCTGGTGGATAAGATGGAAAAACCTCAAATCCAGCCAATGACGACAAGAAGTTCGAGGAATGGCAAGAAATAAATCACAACTTTTCTTTTCTGTTCTTCTTTTCTGTTTCTTGTCTTTTCTGTTCTTCTTTTCTGTTTCTTTTCTGTTTCTTTTCTTTTCTGATTTCCTAGATGCTGCATGTCTGAAGACTATCCTGATTTCCGTTATTTTTGTTGAATTCCCTGATTCTATTGTTTTCTAATACATTTTTCAAATAATAATGCTACTTTTTAATACAAATTCAACAGACAGAACGACCACATACAACTGGTAAAGAACGGCCCGTTCTCGAGGCGCAATATCTGGCAAACGGACCGTCGCCGGCGCGGAAACTGGCGCCGCGTTTGTTCTTTATTTAGCAGGTGCCGCCCCGGCGTTCGCCCGTTATCCGCCAGTACCGCTTTGCCTGTGTAACGCGCCTCACTTTCGTGCGCGCTACGCGGGTTCGAGTCCGATCGGTGGCAATTCCTTTTTATTTTTTTGTACAGAGTTAATAAATGAGAATAAAAGTGCCTGGATGTTTTCGATCGGTTCGAATAAAATCCTAGCGTGTTTCTCAGTTTCATTTGTTTCAAGTTAACTAGGGAAGACCCCAACTCGGGTGTGGCGATACGGGTGGCGACCTATATCATCTGAAAGCTGACATTTTCCTGATTCCAAATCTGTTTTCAAAAAGTGCTTTGTCGCGGTAGTTTTCGAGAAAATTGGGTCGAAAGATACTTTTCAGTTGATTTCTAAGCTGTGTTTGGCTTTTCAAATTTGAAATAAATATATCGCGTGTCTCGCGTCGATTTTCAATGCTAAATGCAGCCTAGAAATCAACTGAAAATTATCTTTCGACCCAATTTTCTCGAAAACTACCGCGACAAAGCACTTTTTGAAAACAGATTCGGAATCAGGAAAATGTCAGCTTTCAGATGATATAGGTCGCCACCCGTATCGCCACACCCGAGTTGGGGTCTTCCCGAGAAAAATTGGATTTTGAAGCTTTTAGTTTCGTTTTGTGTCATCAGAAAGTTTTGGTTAACAGTTTGGTACAAAAATCGGTATACGTTTTTTCTCTAAGATTACGGTAAGCGGATCCCAGGAGGTTTATCCCTGAAGGACAGTAATTCGACAAAAATGGAATCTATCATTTTACGATTTTGACCAAATATATCTGGATTCCTGTAAGAGATATTCTGAAAAATCTAAAAGCGGAAATGTTTGTCTTGATATCAGAAACATTTCTTCAGTTGAATATTTCTTGATATTCCAAACCGGAAACGAGATAATTAGGTTCAAAGGGGCCATCTATTTAACGAGATGCACACATTTTAAAAGTGAAAAAATCAAGTCAATTAAACGTGATGAAAAAAAAAAGTTTAAAAAATTTAAATTCTAGACAAAAAGAACTACGTGAATTGGTTTAGAAACCCACGACTCAAGATGACCTCTGGGAGATAAGATCACTATAAAAAAAGAGAAAAGTGGAAGGAAGAATCAGTTCTCCCTTCTCGGGGCTCCCGAGAGAGGACTGGAGAAGGGATCCGGTTCCGGATTTCTGTATCCGGATTTCTGGATCCGGATTCCGGATTCCTGGATTCCTGGATTCCGGATTCCGGATTCCTGGATTCCTGGATTCCGGATTCCTGAATTCCGGATTCCGGAATCCTGGATTACAAATTCCGGATTCCGGATTCCGGATTCCGGATTCCGGATTCCGGATTCCTTAATTCCGGATTCCGGATTCCTGAATTCCGGAGATCGTATTCCGGATTCCGGATTCCTGTCTCCGAATTCCGAATTCCGGAGTTCGTATTCCGGATTCTTTGATTCCGGTATTCCTGGATTCCTGGATTCCTGGATTCCTGGATTCCTGGATTCCTGGATTCCTGGATTCCTGGATTCCTGGATTCCTGGATTCCTGGATTCCTGGATTCCTGGATTCCTGGATTCCTGGATTCCTGGATTCCTGGATTCCTGGATTCCTGGATTATGGGTCCCGAATCCCAGATCCCGGGTCCCGAATCCCGGATTTGCAAGTTCCGAAAAAAAATTCAAAGATGAAGATTCCAATTATCCGAGTTTTGATTACACTTTTCTGTGGGGTTACACGCACTGTAACCGGAGGCCAGGAGGTTTAGCCCCGGAGGAGCGTAAACCGACTGGTTCATGGAAGCCCATTCAAAGTTAACCCATTCAAAGTTAACCGGTTGAGCTGAAACCTGTACAGGCGGATCAGAAATTTTTATTAGTTATGGCCCGACCCTTTCATTTTTCGAAATTTTGATTTTGAAGTCTTCTGTAGACGTTCCTTGGTTCCTTGGTTCTCGCCCTCTTTCCTCGCCCTCTCTGCCCACCACGCTTTACTGTGGTGAAACCAACGAACGTCTCCAGAAGACTGCAAAACCGCAATTTCGAAAAACGGAAAGTTCGGGCATCAACTAATAAAAATTTCCGATTTTTATGTCCAGATTTCAGCTCAATCGGTTAACTTTGAATGGGTGTAATGAAACGCGACATACATCCGGACATACAGAATTTGGTGAATGATATTAGTAATGATATACATACAGAACTTTGTATTTTGGGAACAAAAATTTTTCGTAATTTTTTCATTATTATGTACCGAAGACAAGCTATGTATTATGAAAAAAAAATTATTCCCGAAATACAAAGTTTTGTATGTATGTTGTGGAACAGTTTAAAACACACATTCTCTCAAAATTTGGGCAAATTTGGATCATTTTGAGCCGAGTTATAGTCAAACTCCAGAACTATACCTTTTCTGCTCCAGTGAGCATATCTCAAGAGCAAGTGTTCCAAACCGCTCCAAACTTTTTTCTGTATATATTCGATCTACACCAAACATTTTTCATCACAAAACCAATCTCTAAAAAAATTCTGACGGAAAATTTTTTTGTCATCTGAAGTCATCGTCACGTCTGTGAAGATTCAGAAGACAGAATAATTGAATGAATTTCAAAAAACTTACACAACGTTTTGATGAAAACCACTCTACATTAAACAAAAAAGTTTTCAATGATTGGACAGGTTTGAGCAAAGTTATGAACAAAAGTATAGAGGGACACTCACTAACGTTCGCCACTGTATGTATTATCCCTTCCTTTAAAGGATTTATGTTCATTTCTCATAATCTTTCGAATCCTCATAGAACTATGTTTCGAATACCCATAAAATCTCTTCAGGTCTTCATAACAGCTGATGACAGCAAGACGGAATGCCTTAAGTCCAGTCATGCTTCTGCGGCATCTTTATAAAGGAAAGAGGCGGTGTCTGGCGGACAAATTCGCAAAAAAACACAGCTAGGCCAGGAAAGATGAACGATACACATTGTCGTTTATAATCGGATATCTTCGCATAATTCTTCTGCGACCTTTTCTGACAATTATGCGACAGGATTTACAATGTTTAAGAGGTCTCGCTATCATATTCGTGTTCCTGTACCATCTCTATCCAGCAATATTTGTAAATGGGTTTTTGGGAGTTGATGTGTAAGTATAAACATTCTCAACTTGATCAAATTTTGGAGGTTTCAGTTTCTTTGTCCTATCAGGATACTTCATGGCCAAAAACTTGACGAAGAATAAAATAGAAAAATTCACAGATCTGACAACTTTCTACTACAAACGATTCAAGAGAATTCTTCCACTGTATTATCTGATAACTTTGATATCTTTGATACTGGTTCATTATTATTTGGGTCGTTTCTGGTGGGACATCAATAGGAGGTATTCGTTGGCCTCGCTGTTGTTGAGCACCAATCATTTATTGATAATTGATTCTAGAGATTATTTCAATCAGGTTCGTTTGGGAGACTAGATGTGCTATATCTACAGACACTGACACAAATTTTAGCTCTTTCCCAAAACAAAGGATCTTTTGGAAATGGAATAGTCAAAGTTCCTTTGAGAAAAAAAAGTAAAGACATTTGTAAAAGAATCGACGTTAACTTTTTAAAATAATTTTTTCAAAATGCTAGTGCTTGATGTTTTTATAGTTTTCTATTAAAACTGGACATATTAGGTTGGCTAATAAGTTTCTTTCGATTTTGATGAAATTTTTGACCATATTTTTCTCAGAGCGGAGGGGGCTAGATGAACGAAAGTTAAGTCCATAAGCATCGATAGTTGTCTGGCAACACTCCGGTAACTTCTTGATTCTATTGGCCCAAAACGAGGAGGGCTGCGATTGGAAAAGTGAGTGAACTCCTTTTTGAGTCATCTTTTCAATCGAAGTATTTTCTATCAAGATGGTGCTTTAGAGCTTCGAACGACCATTTATCCAGAAGGCCAAGGTCCGGAGAATACGATGGGTGCAAAAAAAATAGTTGAGCCAAACGACATGAGGTTCTGGCTGATGCCTCTTTTGACAGGTGGTGTCGCACTGTCGTGCTGGAAGTAAACCTCTGTTTTTTCTCCTTGTTTCGAATCGACGGCCAGATTCAATCTTTCTAATTATGAACTATGAATGGCGGCCATTATCATTACTAATAACATTCGCCAGATTCCGTATGTGCGTATGTATGTAGCGTTTCGTTTCACCCATTCGAAGTTAATCGATCAAGCTGAAACCTAGACAGATAGATCAGAAGTGTGTCTTAGTTGATGCCCGAGCTTTTCGATTTTCAAAATTTCGATTTAGAAGTCTTCTGGAGACGTTCCTTGGTTTCACCCACAGTAAAGCGTTGAGGGCAGAGTGGGCGAGAGAGGAGGGTGAGAGGCGGAGAGAGGGAGGAAAATCCCACAGACGTGTACGCCATTTCTGCCCTCTTCTCCGTGGTCAGCCGTGGTGTAGCGGTTAATGCTAGATGTTTTTGTCCGTGAGGTGGGGGGTTCGAGTCCCACAGGTGCCAATTTTTTTTTGGTTTTTGTACAGAGTTCAGAAATGGATATGAAAATGTCCGACTGCTTTTTAATCGGTTCGAATAAAACCCAAGCCAAGAATTTACCAGTTTCATTTTTTTTCAAGTCGAGAGAAAGATTGAACTGATAGTGAGAATTGAAGCTTTTAATTTTCTTTTGTGTCAACAGAAAGTTTCGGATAACATTTTGTTACAACAATCGTTATATTTTACTTTTTTCCCTAGGGTTACGGATACTGTGAGCGGAGCTTAGGAGGTTCATCCCTGAAGGGCAGTAGTTCAACAAAAAATGACATCCATCATTTTGCGACTTTGACTAAATATATCTCGATTCGAGTAAGAGATATTTGAAAAATCTAAAAACGAAAACGTATGGCTTTATATCAGAAACATTTCTTTAGTTGAATATTTCTTGATATCTCAAACACAAAACGAGATAATTAGGTTCAAAGAAACACTCTCTTTAAAGGATTTTAGAGATTTTAGTGAAAGTTCAAGTGTCATTTAAACGTGATAAAAAAGTTTTAGAAAAAATTTAAATTCTAAACGAAAAGAACTACGTGAATTGGCTTTGAAACCCACGACCCAAGATGACCTCAGAGAGATAAGATTACTATAAAGGAAGAGGGAAGTGGAAGGAAGAATCAGTTCTCACTTCTCGGGGCTCCTGAGAGGGGACCGGAGAAGGAATCCGGTTCCAGATTTCTTTCCGGATTCCTAGGTTAGGATTCCGGATTCCGGATTCGGGATCCTGGATTCCGGATTCCGGATTCCGGATTCGGATTGGGAATTCGGAATCTGGAATTCGGGATTCGGGATTCGGGATTCGGGTTTCCGGATTCGGGATTCGGGATTCGGGTTTCCGGATTCGGGATTCGGGATTCGGGATTCAGGATTCGGGATTTGGGATTCGGGATTCGGGATTCGGGATTCGGGATTCGGGATTCGGGATTCGGGATTCGGGATTCGGGATTCGGGATTCGGGATTCGGGATTCGGGATTCGGGATTCCGGATTCCGGATTCCGGATTCCGGATTCCGGATTCCGGATTCCGGATTCCGGATTCCGGATAGTCAGATCAGGATCTGGTTTTCTTCCGTATAAACCTTTAAAGCCGCATAATTAAATACTCCGTGACCTATACGCGCACGCGTCATCTCGCATAGGCGGTGACACGTTTGAGACGTGGCTTTTCTAGCTAGTTCTTTTTCTGGGCAAGTGCCTCACTCCTGACTGAAGTTGCGGTTCACAGAGGTGACCGTATTCGTTCTTTCCTAGGTTTCATTGTTTTTGAGTCTTTTAGCCAGTGTGCTGTTTTTCCTGTCTTGTCTTTGTGTTCTTTCTGAGTCTGGGACTCTTCTTTGTCTTTTGTGTTTCCGTTCTTTGAATTTGTAATAAACTGGGTTTATTACAAATCGTGTTCTTTATCGTTCTTTATCGCCTTCGTTTTCACACACCGTCTAGTATAGGTTTGGATAGCGGGTAGTCACTCCTTAGCTGTTCATCTTATTCTAGCACACCGTTTAGTCAAGGTTAGAGCTGCGGGTAGTCACTCCTTAGCGGTTCTTCCTTTTCTTTACGACTTGGGGGCCGAACCAAATTGCCAATTGCTGGAAGGACCGATTGGAGCTTGAAGCCAGGCAGTCCCTGTGCTGATAGTGTCACCAAAGGAGAAGCATCACCAGACGCCACTTGAAGTCAGGTAGTCCCTGTACTGAGAGTATCCAAGGAGGATTTTCGTGGATTTTTCGTTAAAGAAAAGCTGTTTTTCAAGGCAAAACCTTGATTGACAAGTCAATTTTGTGGATCCGGAATTTTGATAGATTTCTGTCAATTTTTCGTCTGGAAAATACTTGTTTAGCAAGGCGAAACCTTGATTGATAGTGATTCTGAAAATTGGTTATCGTGGAGGATTTCTGGTTTCGATTTTTCACCGATTGCTCATCTTTTCGGATATTCAGTGGATTTCGGGTCCTGCTGCTATTTCTGTCGTATATCGTCGTCAAGTTTTCCTGTCTAGATTGAGAGATTCAGTTGTTCTAGCTGGTACCTATTCAGAATGGGATCTGAAGTGGATGAGAAAGCCAAAAGAGAAGCTGAAGCAGCCCTGGAATCTCAGAAAAATCAATATGAGGAAATCCTGCCGCAAATGGACGAAGGAACTATTTTTGCTGAGAGAGAGCTGAGACTGGAGAAAAATGATCAAATAGAAAAACAATTTCGAGCTGAATTAAAACAGAAAACCAAATTGCCTGAAAAAGATATCACAAAACTTGTAAATCTGGTTTTCGAGCTGGTTGTGGAGAAAGAAATGGTTATTGTTAATCGGGAATATGGTATCATGAAGTACATGGAAATAGAAAATAATTTGAGAAGGGAATTATCTAGTTCAGAACATGGGGATGACCATCTTCAGCCGGCTGCATGTCCCACTCATCAAGATCACGGAAAACCTTCGGAAATGGATATTTTCTTGGAGGAAAATGAAATCGATTCTGTCGAGGCGTTGCAGGACAAGCTGACCGAGTTGAATAAGTTGAAGCGAGAAGTGAAACTGCGTCAAAGTCTGAATATGAGACCAGAGAAGCTCAATGTCAACACAAAATCCGATTCTGAGTTGAAGGAAGATTCTAGAGTTTTGGAATCTCTACAGTTGCAAGTCAAGGCGTTGGAGAATGAGAAAAGTCAGCTGGAGGAAGAAAATCGAGTTTTCAAGCTCCATTCTGGAAGAGAAAAAGCTCGGGATTCTTGTTTTGATGACACCATGAAGTTTTCGCCTGTGGAAGAAAGGGAATATGAGGAGAAAGGTCTTGCCAAGCAACAGTATCAGATGAGATGGGATGCGGGAAGAACATCAGAGATGGCAATGCTATCAATGATGCAACAGATGCATACAGAGAAAAGCTTGCCAGATCCGCCCAAGTACACTGCTGAGGTGAATTCTACTTCTTTGGATGCCTTCACGCGGACATTCAAGATGAAGTACGGTAGATTAACTGATGAGCAGCAAGTGGTGCTACTAGAAGCTAATTTTCTGGATGGAAAAGCATTGAAGGTCTTCAAAAGTATTGCTGATTATGAGAAAGATTCTTTCGAATCAATTATGGCTGCGATGGCAGATAGGTTGAGGGTTTCAGAGATTGATGAATCTCATCGAGCAAAAACTCGCTGGGAGCAACTGCATCGGAAAGAGAATGAGTCCGTGGAAGATTATTGTTTGGGTCTGGATGAACTTGCTAAGCTCGCTTTTGCTGGAATGAGTCCACGACAAGTATCTGCAATGAAGATAGCAAAATTGCTCAATGCAATTGCTCAGAATGAGCATATGGCATCGGCGGTTCAGGATAAAATCGATGATCTCCCTCTAGTCGAGCAGTATGAAGCAGCTAGAAGGAAGGCCATCAGAATGGAACGTGCTATGTTGGAGAGGGAAGAGTTCCGACAAAAATCTTTGGGTGATGACAGAAAAGGAAATAGGAATTCGAATAGGGACAATGAGCGTTATCAGAAAGATTCTAATCAATCCAAGAACTCTCTGATTCAATCGAATAATAGGAATGGATTCAATTCGCCTAGTCAAAACTACCAAGCAAATCCGTCGAACAAGAATTTTCAGTTTAGTTTGCCAAGTCCACAACCACCTCCTTCCAATAGTAACCATCCGTCAAATCAGTATCAACCCGTTCAGAATGATAATTTGAGAAAAGGAAATGAGAATATGTTGGTGTTTCAAGGATGCGCAGAATGTAAGCAAATAGGTGTTCATGTGCCAAGCTGCTCCAAAGCTCCGAAAGGCTCAAACAGATGTTTTATTTGCCAATCTCCAGATCATTATGCTCGAAGTTGTCCCCAGAAAAGAGATGAGAATTCTTCAGCAACTTCTTCTATGAAGAACAATCCCAGTGTTTCAACACTTGAATATGAAGCGAGTAGTTTGGTTTTGAATGAAGTGAATGCTTCTGGAGGCATTGGAATCTGTCGTAGCAAGCGTGAGAAAGGAAAAATTGCTGGTGTTGATGTTGAGTTGATGATTGACAGTGGAGCATGCATTTCAGTGATGCCAGAAGAAATGTGGAAACGAATCGTTGAAGTGAAAGGAAAGGAATGGGAGAAAAAAGTTGTGAAAGAATATCCTATCAAAGATGTGGTAGCTGCCAATAATGAGCCAATCAAGTTACTGTTCCAAGTCACTCTCGAGACTTCTATGTGTTCCAAGACTGAGAAAATTCCAATCTGTGTTGCAAAGGTTTCAAGAGATAATGTGATTCTGGGTTTCAATAATTTCGAGGCAATGGGAATTCAGTTGGCTATTGAAAAACAACCGCGTTGTATTCGAATGATGAATGATGCTATTCTGGCTCCAAAATCTCAACGAATAGTGGGAGTGCAAGTAGCAGGATTTTTCAGTAAGCAGAAGTTGTGCCTGGTTCATCCGGTGATTGATCAGCTTTCAACAGCAGTTTGTCAGGTCAAACAAGATGGACAGTCTTTCCTAGTGCTCAGTAATTCTGGAATAGATACTGTTTTCCTAGAGAAGGATCAAGTTATTGCTCACGGAGAAATAAAGGAGTTTCAAGTGCAGAAAGATGAAGTTTTTGAGTTTGCAGCTTGTAGAAGTACAATGGATGAGAAGAAAAGAAGTGAACCGATCGGTCAGAAAACTGTCGACATAGAGAAATGTCAAGGTCCCCCGTTGAAGTCACATGTCAAGTCTCCCAGTCTGAATTGTCTTCGAGAAAGAAAGTGTTTCGAAAATTCTGGAAGTGCCCATGAGCTACTGAATGTTTCCCCTGTACCGGGACTAGAAAAACCGGGAGATGTCGCCGTTGGCGGTGTTGCTAAGACCAGGATTTCGAGTCGTGCTGAAACCAGGAAAGGATCCAACCGATTTCGTCTTCAACCAAAGAGAAGTACAACCTAAAGGATCAACCCAAAGGATCAAAGGACTCAAGGATCCACCCAATTTCCACCTACAGTATGATCAAGGATCGTCGATGATTCTGCATCCTATGCCAAGTACATCTACATGAAACCAGTTCACCAGAATACATCCGTCAAATATTTCGCTATAATTAATTTTATAATGTTTGTACAATTATCATTTGTTTGTCCATTCTCTTTTTAATTGTTCTTTACTATTTCCATACGATGTCCCACCCCTAAGAATAGATCAATATTATTTTAAGTTAGGTTCGTTCCCTATATTTATTTCTTATTCAATTTTCCCTTATTATTTCTTAATTCCTAGCTAACCACATCTTCTCATAACACCCTTGTTGTGCCGTGTGGAGGAGGGGCTCGGAAAGGACGGAGAAGTCAGATCAGGATCTGGTTTTCTTCCGTATAAACCTTTAAAGCCGCATAATTAAATACTCCGTGACCTATACGCGCACGCGTCATCTCGCATAGGCGGTGACACGTTTGAGACGTGGCTTTTTCTAGCTAGTTCTTTTTCTGGGCAAGTGCCTCACTCCTGACTGAAGTTGCGGTTCACAGAGGTGACCGTATTCGTTCTTTCCTAGGTTTCATTGTTTTTGAGTCTTTTAGCCAGTGTGCTGTTTTTCCTGTCTTGTCTTTGTGTTCTTTCTGAGTCTGGGACTCTTCTTTGTCTTTTGTGTTTCCGTTCTTTGAATTTGTAATAAACTGGGTTTATTACAAATCGTGTTCTTTATCGTTCTTTATCGCCTTCGTTTTCACACACCGTCTAGTATAGGTTTGGATAGCGGGTAGTCACTCCTTAGCTGTTCATCTTATTCTAGCACACCGTTTAGTCAAGGTTAGAGCTGCGGGTAGTCACTCCTTAGCGGTTCTTCCTTTTCTTTACGACTGGATTCCGGATTCCGGATTCGGGATTCGGGATTCCGCATCCGGAATCCGGAATCCAGAGTCCCGATTTCCAAACCCGGAATCCGGATTCCGGATTCCGGATTCCGGATTCGGGACTCGGGATTCGGGATTCGGGATTCGGGATTCGGGACTCTGGATTCCGGATTCCGGATGCGGAATTCCAGATTCGGGATTCAAGTTCCGAGTTTTTTATCGTCTGAAAACCGGAATTTCTCAAATTCAGTATTTCAGAAACTTATAATTTCGGAAATTTGAAACTCTTTTCCAAAATTCAAAGAAAAAGAGTTTTCGAAATTCTGAATAATGTGTATTCGCTAATTGTTTTTGTTTGGTTCCAAATTTCTGGATTTTCTTACTTATAAATGTTCAAAGTTTCAAAATTCTGAATATCTCAAATTTTAAAATTGCTGAAATTTTGGATTTCCTAACTCAGAATATCTAAAACTCTGCATCTTCAAATTCTCAATTTTCCGAGTTCAGACCTCTAAAAAATAGTCCCTGAGCGAAAGCGGAAAACACTTTTCTGTAAGGTTACAGACACTGTAAGCGGAGCCCAGGAGGTTTAGCCCCGGAGGGGCGTAAACCGACTGGTATTGGTACATTCATCTGAAAGTTCCCAGTCTCCATTCCTTTGACAGACCATCAAACACATAGCATACCCATTTTCACGGGAAATTTAAGTTCCGCGACGTCCAGAGCTAGCTGTTCTTTGGCAATCAACTGACTTTTCCGCATATTATCAGAGTAACTTATCCACTTTTAATTTACAATAATTAGATCATCCAGCGAAGTGATCGTGCGAAGAAATGATAGGAGAAACATGCCCATTTCTACACGGCAATCCATATCGTCGTCCTTCCAAGCTTAGGTTACGAATCGATCAAATTTTTAACACAGCCAAGAGACCTCAATCCGACCACAATACTTGGTTGACTAACTGACAATTCCTTTGACATTTTACAAGTGGTTTGAAGCGGATCGGTTACAGTAGTATTCTTCAATAGGTCCAAGTGCGACTTCCGGACCGAGCTTCGTCTTTAAGTCCTAAACTTTTGGCTTCAAATCGTTCGGCCCTATGCTTGATGGTAGAAATAGTAAGAGATCCCTTTCTATCTATTTCTTTCATTTTCTTGTGGATAACATGTCTCGTTTACCCAGGAAGACATAAAAACAAAATGGCATTTTGAAAGAGTTGACGGTAAGGGCCGAAAGCAAGCGAGATGCTCGCGAACCACAAAAAGAAGGAAGAAGACAAAGTTTGTACAGAAAGTCCATGAGATACTCTATCTAACAAAAAAACATCCACCAAGAAATATAGTCCCATTAGCCAGATATAAATCTTCAAAGTTAAGCATTCAAAATCGAAAGAAACTTATTAGCCAACCTAATAATTCCTCTAGAAAATGCAATTTCCTTTTATTATTACCCTGCAAAGCCGGTCGGAAGAAACGAGTTTTAGAAAAAGAGTAAGTGGAATAAGCCGTTAGACGTTAAGATTTAGAAGTTTATGGGAAATGAACATGAATCCTTCAAAGAAGAAGATATAGAAAAGTTTTCGGAACTTTTCGCGTCGAATGTATTATTTTAGAACAGAGCCCAAAAATGGAATGATACACAAAACCAAATGAGGATAATTTTCAGTTCCTAGCCGACGAGAAGTCCCCTAACGTCTTCCTCCACCTATGGTCATTGGGTGTGGAAATGCAATTCTATCTCATTGTCCCATTTATATTTCTTTTCCTTCAAATTCTCAAAAAAGACGTTTTGAAATTTATCGCCGTCCTTCTGACTGCAATAATCGGATGCATAGCGTTCCTCTGTTTCAATTCTCCAATCGCATTCAATTTCATGCCATTGAGGCTCTGGCAGTTTGCCGCTGGATTTTGTGCACTTTATTGGAATAAACTGAATCCTGAAGAAGAGCTTCCAGAAAAGTTAGAAAACGTAGAGAGACCTAAATGGAATCTGTCGATTGGAAAAGAAGATTTTGTGACTGTAGGAGTAGCTGTACTGATTTTCTGTGTTTTTCCCAGCCGTCTTGATGTTCAAGTTATAAGACCGATCGTTACATTCACTACGGCATTTTTGATAATTGCAGAAACCAAGGACAACAAGGTGGTAACTTTTTTATGTCGAAAAACTAGATAAAAGATTTCCAGCTGCTGAAACTAGACTGGCTAGTTTATACGGGAAACATTTCGTATATTGTCTACTTGGTGCACTGGCCGGTTCTTTCACTTTTCTCGATCAAGGCCAATTTTCAATGTGATTTGCTAGTGATATGTGAGTTTTTTTTCGAAACCATGAACATTTTCTAAAAAGTTCAAAAACTATATCGGAAATTTATTTGGTGTTGATTTACAAGAAGGGAACCGGAATTACAGTAACATTCAATTTTTGAATGTGCTTGCTCGAAGTTTTTGGAAATTGAAGAAAAGTTGTGACAGCTTTCATACTATGAAAACCAGATTATCCCAGGTAGTGTCCCATCTTGAGACCTCATTCCTAGGGTAGACCCGGAAATCTTCTTGTCAAAACATCTTAAATTTTCCAATCCTAATACTTCCAGTACTCACCATCATCTCCTCCGTCATACTACACCACCTTTACGAAAAGCCGTACCTCAACTGGAATTGGATCCAGATTGTGTCTCTCGTCTCTACTCTCATCATTGCCAACGCCTTCGTACAGTACAGCGTCCGGGAATATCACTTTTGGGGGCGGACGTATTCGCCTGCAGTTCAAAGATTATCGATGCTAACGAGGCGTTAGAATTCAACTTTTATAGTAGTAATCCTAATCTGAAAGATGAGTGCATGATGAGAGACATGGACCCGCCAGTCCCGGCAGCAAATCTATATCAATATTGTCTTTCCCCGGTAATTTCGAAAAAAGTTTTTTTTAAGTATCGAAAAATATTTCAGCCTGGTAACGGGACGCTAAAAATCATGAACATTGGAAATAGTTATGCTAAGAATCTAAATGAACCAATTCGAGATCCATTTAAGTTTAATTATTCCGAGTTTAGATATCTTTCGGTTCTAGGTGAGTCCAACAAAAAAGACCCAAATAGAAAAAGCTCAAATTTCAGGAGGATTCGCAATCTTCAACGATCCGGATACTCAGCCTCACACAGATCTTTTTCGGCAGCAAGTTCAGAAATATAAGCCAGATGTCCTTTTCATTACAGCAAGGTTCCTTTTTGAAAGTTTTTCTTCGTCTCCAACACTTTCATGTGAAAATGCGATGTTTTTTTCAGATTCTCCGACTATTTTAAGCTCCCAATTCAAGACAATGACCAACTCGTCCAGGAAATCAACGACAACATAAAGTTCTTTGAAAAACACGCCAAGAAAATTTATATAATGGGATCCATGCCAGTGTTCCGTTTCAACTTCATGAACCATTTTCTACAATATGTCATTAGCAAGCCAGAGGATTTGGAAAAGTTGAATTTGGATCAAAAAATTGCGGATGAGGAACGAAAACATGCCGTGGAGAGGTTGAATAGAGTGGAATGTGAAAAGTGCAAGGTTAGTACCTTAGGTACCATTATTCATCTATCCAACTGTCATAGTTTCAGATATACGACCCTAGCCCAGAATTTTTAGAGAATGGAAAGTACCTAACCTTTGACAGAAACACAACAATGTCATATGTTGACAACTCGATTCACATCACAGAGACCGGATTCAAACTATTGGAGCCAACGTACGCAAAACTAGCTAGAGAAGCTATGGATATGGTGTGAACTGTATTAAGACGACTGAATCAAAAAGTGCAAACACATGTATCTCATTAGTTATTTAGATTGCTTTTACGACGAATAAAGACGTAGATCTTTTTCATCCTGATGCTTTATTTCTTTCTATTTTCTGAAGCTCTATTGATGTATTTTGAGGTTCTTTGCTTCGACAGCCGCCGGAAACAGCTTATAAAAAATTTTCCAGCTTCTTATACTCCCATAGAATAGTTTCCTAGAACTCTCAACGATGAAGATGGATCCACAGCGGGGTACATCGCAATTGTGATAGTTACAAAAGCAATAGTAAAACCAATTTCAATTTTCAGCATCGGAAATAAAAAGAAAACCAGTCGGTTTACGCCCCTCCGGGGCTAAACCTCCTGGGCTCCGCTAACAGTGCGTGTAACCTTATAGAAAAGTTTTTCAGCTTCGGCTACGTGATTTGGTTTAGAAACCCTTAAGCACTAAAAATGAAGAGGAAAATGAAAAACAAATCAGTTTATCTCCTCTGGGCTCCAGAGAAATGAGCGGGAGAACGGATCCGGGATCCAGAATCCAGAATCCGGGTCCCCGGATTGCTGATTCCGCACCCCGGACTCCGGCTCCCATCTCTGGAGCTCTGAGAAACCAATTAACGTAGTAAAATTCAAGTGTTATTTGAACGTGATGAATTTTTTTTTGTATTTGAAAAATATGAATTCTAGACGAAAAGAACTACGTGAATTGGTTTAGAAACCGACGACCCAAGATGACGTCGGGGGGATAACTATAAAAGAAGAGGAAAGGGAAAAATCAGTTCTCCCTTCTCACAATCAGAGCTCCCGAGAAGGGGAACCGGAGAAGGAATCCGGATTACTGGGTCCGGATTCCGGTTACACGCTTTACTGTGGTGAAAGCAAGGAGCGTCTCCAGATGACTTCAAAATCAAAATTTCGAAAAAAGAAAACTTCGGGCTTCAACTAAGACACATTTCTGATCTATATGTCCAGGTTTCAGCTCAATCGGTTTACTTTGAATGGGTGAACCGCCAAGCTACATACATCTGAACATACGGAATTTGGTGAATGTTATTAGTAATGATTCCAATTGGCCCATACCTCAATAAAATCGGTATGAAAGTCTAAAAAATGTGAGATTTGGATGTTGATGAGATTTTTTGTTATTTTGAAATGCGTAAAATTTGAAAAACTTTGAATTTTCAAAACTTCAAAACTTTCTAATTTTTTGATTTTTGAGTTTTTGATTTTAACCATTTTCCGATTTTCTCAATTTCTGAGTTACAGGAATTTTGGAAAATCTTGAAAATTGTCCCATTTTTTTTTTAATTTTCAGATTTCATGATTTTCCGAAATTTTGTCAGTAATTTTTTTCCAGTCAATTTATTTATTTTCTTGAATTTTTTGCGCAGCCCGAAATTTCGTCGAAAAGTTAATTGGAAGCAGCCATCTGTCTCCTGGGCCAACTACAGTGGGGCAGGTGTTACCTAAATTTTCTTGAGGCCACTAATTAATGTAGTCCATTTCTTAAAATGTGTAAAACTCAACCGAAAAGCTGAAACTATAATTTTCCGAATTTCTGAATTGATAAAAATAAATAATCTTCATTAAATAAATTCTAATCTTTCTTATATATAAAACGCTAGAGGCGTCTGTTGGTCCCCCTGTCAGTCTGTAGACTTTTGAAAAACGTGGAAAATAAATATAGGTTTACGTAATTTTTTATTTAAAAAAAATTAGGAGCAGAGCGACCAATCAATAAGAAAATTGGTTGAAACGCGCCGAAGGCGCACCAGCTTGCTGGTAAAATAACAATTTAAGAACTCTGCATAATTTCTCGAACAGTTTTTTCGAAGACCGGCTCACAAAGTTTAATTTCTGCACTTGTGAGATGAACACTGTTATCAACGTATGATAACATTGTGTTCCTATCGAATGTCAAGTATTTATCACCATCGACAAAAACATGACTCAAATCGAAGAACTGAAAAGCAACGGTATTTAATTGTAAATCAATTCATCTCGGTCCCTGTGAGTGATCAACTGATAAAATGTTAATAATTCTATGTTTCATGCTTTGTTAGTTGAACATTTTTTGATGTCTACAACATATTACAGGAACTGAGACAAACTGGCTCAAACTCCCAACTTACATGACACTTGTTGCACGTGATCTGTGAGAACCGTTTCTTCACCGGTCGCATTTCCTGGTCCGCCAATTTTTTGTTCAAATGTAGAAATTCAAAATTATCATAATTCATCATCAAACGATGAAGGAAAATGTGCAAAAAATATCCATGGTAAAGCGGATGTGCATCCAAGATGTAGAGCTTTTTCACGAATCTGCAAAAAGAGCAAATCTGCTATTTTAAGCTCAATTATCGCGATTTTTGTGAGAGTTATCAAAAAACTGTGAACTAATGAAATGCTTATCACAATATCATAAACGTTTTACTTGTTGATAATTTTTGATATCTCTGACAAAAATCGAGATAAATGAATTAAAAGTAGGACCATTCAAAAACGCTGAAAACAGTTTTATCAATATTAAGTGGGTTTCTTTATATAATAAAAGCGCGTTTGGCTGATGACCCAATAATTGATAGATACTAAATTTTGAAAACGTTAAATTTTCGACCTGGAAATCAATATTTAAAAACTGAAACCTGAGAATTCCAATTGTAAGAAAGGGATCATTTGGAAACTTTCGCTTATTTAAGCTTCTTACTTTTCATAAAATGCTACAGTTTCATTGACTTGGCAAGCTAGAGGATCGTTGTCTTGAACTGGAAGTTTTATTTGTTCCATGTATCTGAAAATATGGTAAGTTTTTCATGATTGAATTATAAGAAAAGAAAAATGCCAACGTTAGCACAATAAACAATTGAGCTCAACTAACTCGGTCCCCATAAAAGATATAAAAAAATCTGTCAACTGATAAAACTTTCATCATTAATCTCAGGGAATTTTGGGCGAATTGCCCACGTTTTGGGCGAATCGCCCACCAAATGGGCGGCCTTGCCCCCACGATGGGGACGAGGGAGCCCATTTCGTGGGCAATTCGCCCAAATCGTGGGCGATTCGCCCACTTTTAACGCGTTTTTGCGGGTTCGGCCTAGCATTGCACCTGCGCTCCTTATTCCATTCATATTATTTAAAGCGAAAACGCTAAAACAGATAGCTTATAATCGTTTATTAATTGAAAAATGTTATAATCGCAACAAAAATACACAAATAAGAACAAAAATACACAGAAAAAGACGAAAATTAGAGATTGTTGCATGTTTCTCCCTCTGGTTGGGCCTCAATCCACCACTGTTGAAGTCTGACCCGTTGATTCCAGCTTCCTTTCTCCGATTTTGAATGGGTGCTCGGTGAGATCCATGACTCCCAGTTTCGCTCATCTTGACTTGCCTCAAAGAGTTGGCGCCTTCTCTGTCCGATTGCTGGCCTCGTAGGGATCTGTAATAGAAGATGTGTCATGAAAGTAACACAAAAAATAATCTCAATAGTTCCTAAAAGCCAAACTAGTGGAAATGACAGAGTTTCCAGAGATTTTTTGTGGTAGAGTCGAAACGACTGTCACAAGATCATTGGTGTTAAAAATTATAAACTTTTCGGAGTATGTCATCTTTACAAAACTGAGCTCCGAAAAGATTGTTTTCAAACTCTGATCTTACCTGATATTGACTTGAATCCCTGATTTCCTATACTTTCTCGTGCGGTTTGGGGGAGAGCATCAGGGGGCGCCCGATTCGCAAGTCATTCTTTTTTGGAATCTGAGAAAAAATAGATTGAAATACACGAAAACTGACAAAAAGTAACCAACCTGAGTTCCAACGAAGAGAGATGATCCAGTGCCCAGTCATCAGAATCTGTCCGATCTGAAATTCGGCATTATTAGTGCTTTTTGACCGAGAAAGGGTTTGAGAAAAGTTTTCAATAGGCTAATAATCGAATTTTATACGCATAAGTATTACTTTTTGAAAAGAAATCGACATAGAAATCAAGAAAACAAAGGGAAAACGTTAAAAAATAGCTGAAAATATCGTGGAAAATAGAGCCGCTAAACAAGGCGCACCCCCGTAATTTCGGAGTGTCGTTGCCGGTAAAATGCGAGGGAAATTCAAATATGTTTCCTTCAAGCACACTGCCTTCTCCATTCTGTATGAATTTGATGGATACAATAAAAATTCGAAATTTTTTATATTAAAAAATTCCTTCAAGAAAACATATCAATATCAATTCAAACTAATCTGTTATCGTAAACACTCTAATAGAACGCCATCCGAATTGTCAAACTTGAGACCATGTATCTCATTTTCTGTGGGAGATATCAAAAAGTGGTTAACTAATAAAATGTTTCTGATACTACGGTTAACATTATATCAGTAGACAACTTTTAGATATCTTTCGAAAGAAGTGAGATATATAAGCTCAGAGTGGACGGTCCGGGTGGCGTTCTTTTAGAGTGTTTACGGTATTATCAGTTCAAACTATTCTGTGCTATTCATCCGGCTTTGTTTCTTCTCAAGCAGTCTCAACATCAAAAAGACAGTAGCCCTCGAGCAAAAAGCGTTGTCAAATGTTTGCTTTTCGATAGTAACAGTTATGATTTTTTGGAAACATGTTTCATCTTTGTCTAAAACTTTTCTGATTGGAGACTCAGACTATCCGACTGTCCGGCACTATCAGTGTCATTAGGTTGTTTTTGAACAACCGACTGGCAGCTTCCAACTTTCATGAAAGTTAAAGTTGTTCCAGATAAGTAATTCCTGTATTAGAAACGTTTTTCTAACTTCCTATTTTGACGAAATTGACTTCAGTCTCTGGCAGACTTCGAGAAACTTTTGGCTTAAAGAAATATCAACCAGCGAAATGTATTTCATATTGTGTCAAATTTCTGGACAAAGTTAACAGTTAGGGGCTCTTCTTTTACAGGTTTTACAGAAGGCTGTATCATAGTTTTAGCCATTTGGTTTCACGTGATAGAAATGAACGGGCAAGGCTTGGGCGAGGGCTCGCCCAATCCTCGCCCACTTTCTCTCGATTTTTTTTTCGCTCAGCTCATCATCAACACTTGCGCCCATCCCACGCCATTCCCTTGCCCACCTTAGCACTTTGCCCACATTAATGGGCGTGAGCGACCAACCCTTGCCCATCTAGGCAATTTGCCCAAATCAGTGGGCGTGAGCGCCCAACCCTTGCCCAAAATTCCCTGAGATATCACTAAGATTTAATCAGTTGACCACTTTTTGATATCTCTCAAAATAACCGAGATAAATAAACTCAAAGCTACCTGGAAAGCACCAAAAGCACATCCGGCTTGTGCAGCTCCACCTGTTGTTTTGAAAATTCCAGAGCTTGTTGAGAATCCAGTGAGTGACCCGAATAAAGCACATTGTTGTTATCAACCGACATATAAATAAAATCCGAGTAGTTGTAATGAAAATGCGCTCTAATCGGTTCCACAAAGATTCTGGAGTAGCTATTTCCTATCACCATTATAGACTGCGTTCCGTTTCCACGCTGAAAGTAAACTGTTTCAATTTTCAGTTCAGTTATCTCGGTTCCTATAAAAGATCATTACTAATAACATTCACCAAATTCTGTATGTTGGTTTGTATGTCGCGCGGCCGTTGACCCATTCAATGTTAAACGACTGAGCTGAAACCTGGACAGGCGAATCGGAAATTTTTATTAGTTATGGCCCGACCCTTTCATTTTTTGAAATTTCGATTTTGAAGTCTTCTGGAGACGTTCCTTGGTTTCACCACAGTAAAGCGTGGTCGGCAGAGAGGGCGATGGTGGAGGGCGAGATAGGAAAGGGGGAGGAAATCCCACACACGTGTACGCCATTTCTCTCACCCTTCCTGTGGCGACCGGGTGGTGTGGTGGTTAGCGCGCCATTGTTTCGTTCGAGCGATGCGGGTTCAAGTCCGCTTGGTGGCAAACTTTTTTGGTTTTTTGTAGAGCGTTCAGAAATGAATATGAAAATGTCTGACTGTTTTTAAATCGGTTTGAATGAAACCCAAGCAAAGATTTTCCCAGTTTCATTTGTTTAAAGTTAAGAGAAAGATTGGATTGAGATTTGAAGCTTTTAGTTTCCTTTATGTCATCAAAAACTTTTGGGCAACAATTTGGTACAAAAATCGCTATATTTCACGTTTTTTCCAGAAGAGTTACGGGTACTGTAGACGGAGCCCAGGAGGTTCATCCCTGAAAGGCAATAACATGAAAAATGACGGCATCCATCATTTTTGCGACTTTAACCAAATATATCTCGATTCCTGTGAGGGATATTCAAAAAAAGTAAAAGAGAAAGGGTTTGTCTTGATATCAAAAACATTTATTTAGTTGAATATTTCTTGATATCTCAAACAGGAAACGAGATAAGTATGTTCAACGGGGTAATCTTTTTAAAGAGTTTCACAATTTTCAAAAGTGAAAATTCGATAATTATTTAAACGTGATGAAAAAAAAATTAAAAAATATATGAATTCTAGAAGAAAAGAACTACGTGAATTGGTTTAGAAACCCACGATCCAAGCTGACCTTAGGGAGATAAGATCACTATAAAGGAAGAGAAAAGTGGATGGAAGAATCAGTTCTCCCTTCTCGGGGCTCCTGAGAAGGGACCCGGGGGAGGGATCCGGTTCCGGATTTCTGGGTCCGGATTCCGGATCCGAATTCCGGATTCTGGATTCCGGATTCCGGATCCCAAATTCCGGATTCCGAATTCCGGACCCGGGTTTCCCGACCCGGGTTTTCGGACCAGGGATTCCGAGGTTTTGGGTTCCGGATTCCGGATTCCGGATTCCTGGATCCGGATTTTAGATTCCTGGATCCGAGTTCCGAATTCCGCATTCCGGATTCCGGATCTCCGCTTTCGAATTTCGGAATCCGGAACCCGGGTCCGAAATCCGGAATCCGAATTCCGAATTCCGAATTAAGGATTCGAGACCCGGGTTTCCGAAACCGGAATCCGGAATAGGGAATCCGAGATCCGGGATCAGTAACCCCGATTGGCAAGTTCCGAATGATCTATCTTCTAAAAATCCGAATTTCTCAAATTCAGTATATCAGAAACATATAATTTCGGAAATTTCGAACTCTTTTCCAAAATTCAAAGATAATGATTTCAATTTTTCGAGTTTAGACTTTTAAAAAATAGCCCCTGAGCGAAAATGGAAATCACTTTTCTGTAAGGTTACACGCACTGTAAGCGGAGCCCAGGAGGTTTAGCCCCGAAGGGGCGTAAACCGACTGGTATAATAAATTGGTAAACTGATAAAATGTTTATTAGACGATCACAACATTTCATCAGTTGACAACATTTCTATTCCTCATATGGGGACCGAGATAATTGAGCTCAAATTTGAAAGATTTATTATAAACTCACCGGAAATCTACAGTACCCGAAAAGATTCTTCCTTGGGAATGGTATATCTGTGACTATCTCCGTGCATGGATCTTTCCAAATATCCGCATTCCAAATCAATGCTGCACTTTGAATGTTTTTATCAATGATTTCTCTTGTATCACTATCAGCCGGCAAATCCAGTTTCCAAAAGTTGTGATTTCTAACACTATACTGTAGACATGCATTTGCACCAAGGAGCAAAATGATCAATGGAATGATGCCACTTACCGTAAAACCTCTAATAGACCGTCACCTCTAATTGAACGTCACCCCTAATAGACCGACACGAGAAATTGCATTCTAAAAATAGACCGACAGCCTCTATTTGAACGACAGCCTCTAATAGACCGACAGCCGCCTACCCCTAATAGAGCGACACCCTTTCGAAAACTACTGTAGCGATACATCCGCGCGTCAAATCGAAAATTTGCCAATCATATGAAGAATGGATGACTCATGGAATAAAAACGTATACTAAATCTGGAAACATGCGTGCTCCGCCAATGGATGTCTATCTTCAGTGGATTGTCGATGCATGGAAAAGTCTTCCAGATGAATTGATTAAAAAATCATTCAAAGGATGCGCTCTAACAACAACAGTCCCAGGAGGTTCCGAAGATCATTTGATTCACTGTTTCAAAACAAACTCGGAAGTTGCAAGTGGGTTGGATGCATTGAAAAAAACACGCATAGAACGATCATTGGAGGAATTGGAAGATCTGATCGAAGAAGTCGATCTCAGTGAGGAAGAATATCAAGAAGATAGTGACTCTTCGCTCATTTTTGATTAAAATTTTGTTGTTTTTTTTACTACTTGTTGATCTTGTTGTTGCTCTTTTTCTGATGCAATTTGTGTTGTGTTTGGTTTTTTTTTCATTGAAAAATAGAACGACAGCCCCTAATTGAACGTCACCTCTAATAGAGCGACAAGAAAAAAGTCGTTTGAAAAATAGAGCGACATGTCGGTCTATTTGAGGTTTTACGGTATTTCCAATTTCAGATATTGTTTCTCGAAAAGATGATGTAAAAGAATTGAGGCGATGAGGATGATTGCTGTAGTGGTTACTGTAGTAGTAAAGAGGATTTGAGACTTACAGATGCAGAAAATATAGCTTTTGGTTGTGTAATCCAGAAAAATTGTGATGATTGGCCAATGCATCAAATAAAGCACATAAGAGATGTCGCCAATGTAAGCGAGAGTTTCAGATTTCCATAACTGAAAGTTTGGGATTTTGAAGTTAGAAGCTGGATTTGTGTAAGAAATTCGGACCGTCTACTTTGACCATTTATCTCGGTTTATTGTAAAATATATGAGAAAGTTGGCAATAAGCAAAATAATTCTGATATTATGAAAAAGTTTTTATCAGTTGACAACTTTTTGATTTCTTCCACAAGAACTGGGAGAAATCAAACGAGAGTTGAAGCGGGGGGATCCTAGAAAAGTCAGGTTAACCTGTACTTGCTCATTGGGCCCAATTATCTCGGTTCTTATAAGAGATGTCAAAAAGTAGCTAATAAAATTTTGGTGATAATTTAACAAGCGGGTTATAAGTTGATAATTTTTTATAACTTTCACAGAAATCAAGATAATCTTTACCTGGACGTTTGGCGCCTCTAATGCAATGATCACTGTTGTGAGAAATGTCACCAAAGGTCTTAAAACCAAAACTTCGAGTTGTCTTGGGACCAGACAAACAGCCAAAATGCACAATGATACCGTAACGATTTCCTTTTCTTCCAATGGAACTGTACATTTTTCATCGGATTGCTCTTTTGTGGGAAGCTTCTTGCTTCGAATCTTGCTCCAAAACAGTGCACAAAATCCAGCAGAAAACTGCCAAAGTCTCAGGAACATGAAGTTGAATGCGAATGATGCATTAATCAACGCAAACGCAACGAACCCAATTATAGTGATAAGGATTACGGTGGTCAGTTTCAAATAGCTGCTCTTCAAAAATTTCATTCCGAAAAATAGGAATGGAACGAAAAGATAAAATTGGAGCTCCAGGGATAGGGACCATAAATGAAGATAGGCATTGATAGAAGAAGGGCCAGCGGCAAACTGGGAAATTTAAAATAGCGAATTCGCAAAAAATTATTTCAAACCTGATTAAAATAATCTGCTTGATCGTGAATCACAAGTTGATTAGTAACCAAACAAAGCGATGCCAATGAGTATCGATTGTTATTTTTCCACAAAAAATCAGCCAAAAACCAATGGACCATGAGAGTGATTAAAAATACGATAAGGTAGTAGAGAGGAAGAATTCGTCGAAATCTGGGAAACATTTTTTAGGTGAAGTGGAAATTACTCTAGGAAAAAATTACTTCTTATAGTAGAACAAGAAGAAATCGGAAATTTTTGAAATCTTAGTATTTGTCAAGTTTTTGGCCATCAGAAATTCAGATATGACGAAAAATCTGAAAATTATGTTTTCCTAGCATTTTATTAGGGTGTTCCATAAAAAATGTCGTTTTTTTTTCGAGAGCAGTTTTCTCTGTCATGGCTCGTTCTAAGGTTAAATTTTTTTTTGTTTCTCATACATCTAATCAAGTCGTCAAAAATCCCTACCTAACATGTGTCCTAATGCTCTCAGTTATTTGAGGAGATATTATGGAAAAGGTGCACTTTTTCGCTTGTTTTTTGTACGAATCCATGCTCGGCCGAAATGCAACCGAGACAACCGAAAATATCCACCGTGCTTCCGTAGAAAGAAGTGCTAACAGAAAAACAGTACAGCGATGGTTCACAAAGTTCACATGTGGAGATGCGCCTCTCGAATAGAAAAAGGTGGTGGAAGGAATACTGAAGTATGGTGGAAGGGCTATCCGAGATCGACCGTCAGGGAACTTTTGGCAGCACTTGGAGTCTCTACCGGAACAATATTGAGACGTAAATAAGAAATAGAGAAGACTAGAAAACTAGATAAATGGTTCTCTCAAGAACTGAACGATTGCCAGAAATTTCAACGTTACTCTAGTTTGCGAGATCATCTCAAACGATAGAAAAATGAGCATTTTTTGAAACGAATTGTGGCGTATAAGGAAAAATGGATTCTTAACTACAGCAAAAATGCGATCGAAATCTGGTCGAAAGCCAGAAGGTGCAACATCTTACAAAGCCAGAAATTTACCAAAAAGAGGGTATGGTAACTGTTTGGTGTCTGGCTTTCGGTTTTATTCATTATGACGCTCTGAAAAGACGAAAAACTAACAGTGCCGATTACAATTGTCACGAAATAGTAAAAATTTGTCATCCAAATTGCCAGCACTAGTCAAAAAATTGGCACAATCTTACTCGACGACAGCTCCATGTCGCATGTTGCAATCATAGCGGCTCAAAAAATGTAATACGTTTGGTTACAAAATTATCGGTCAATCACCATACTTGCCGACTTCTTCTTTATTGTTTACCATTTTTTTCAAGCATTTTGAAAGCCTCCCTAAAGAGAACCAGTTCATTAAAAACGACTATGCAAAAAGGCTTTCCAATGTTCCGTCACTTCCTGGGCTTTTGGTTTCAATCATGATATAACTTTAAAATCAGTATGTTGTAGGCAAAAAAGTACTGATTCGAATGGTATATAGTTTGTTTGGTGAACATGAGTTTCACTAAAGTTATCTTCGTTTAATGAGTGGTACCAAAAAACGGCATTTTTAATGGAACACCCTAATAGCTCATTTTATCTCTGTTCCTTCGAGAGATAACAGATTTTCGACAGCCATAAAAATGTTTCTTATATGGCTTTCAACATTATTTTGGCAATGTTCAGACACCTCTTACAAAATTTGAGATAATTGAGCTCATTGGAATCTAATTGAACATTTCTCCCTATGCCTAAATACCCCTTGAAAATCTTTAATTCCTTACAAATTTTCAAAATTCCCGCCGAAACTTAAAAGAAATCATGAAAGATAATTTCGATCCTCACTGCCATTTTGCTATCATTTTGCAATTATTAGATCTCTCTTTAAACTGCAAAATTCAAAAAAAAAAAATAGCAAGACCGAAACTTACATATCCACTCCCAAAAATCCATTGACAAAAACGTTGGGAGCGAAATGAAATAATAAGGCAAAAATGATTGCGATGCCTCGTAGACATTGTATATCTACTCTCATCGTTTGAAACGGAAAAGTGAAGAACACCAATTACTTTTCCTCACTTCTGTTATATATACATATAGTATTTCTGACCGCTCTTCATACCGGAATTCTTCGAAGCGGACACCGTTCGGTAAAAAATGATCCTCGGAATGCATAAGCGATTTTGGTTCAAAAGGTCACTGAAACTAGTTTCCCCTTGTGTCTTCTAGGTGCTCTTTCGGCATCTTATAGGTTGATAAAAAAGTGATGCGCGTATGGCGTGAACTATTAGTTTGACACCCGGTGTTTCAAGATCCTGGTCAAAAATCGCGCTCCCGGGAACATGAGAAGTCACTGCGCATCGTATCAAATTTTGTTAGCATCAAACTTTTAAACGATGAGGGAAAAAAGCTCGCCTCTCTACGCGCTGCTCAAAAATAATTAGGTCAAATCCAAGTCAACTTTGAAATCATTAACTTTTTTCTGGTCTAAGAATCATAATTGTCTTCCAATGATGTCCTGAACCGTTTATTAGTTTGCCTTCTTTTGGTATCTATTAGGTCGGTAAGAAAGTTTCTTCCTTTTTTGGCATATTTTTTGATCCGATTTTCCTTAAAGCAGAGGGGGCAAGATCAATGAAAGTAACATCCATGAGCATTGATAGTTGTCTGGTAACGCTCTGGTAATTTCTTCATGCCACCGGTCCAGAACGTGGAGAGCTGTTATTGAAAAAGTGGGTCACCTCCTTTTTTGTATCATCTTTTCAATTGAAGTCTTTTCCATCAAGATGACGGTAAAGAACCCCAAACTATTATTCTTCTAATAGGGCAAGGTCTAGAGAATACGAATAGTGCGAAAGAATGGTTCAGCCAAACGACATATATTTTTGACTGGTCCCTCTAGTCACAGGTGGTCTCGCATTGTCGCGCAGGAAGCGGACTTTCGTTTTTTCTCCTCGTTTCGATCCGACTGCCAAATTCAATTTCTTGAATTAGAAACTACCAGTCGGTTTATGCCCCTCCGGGGCTAAATCTCCTGGCCTCCGGTTACAGTGCGTTTAACCTCACATAAAAGTGTTTTCCAAACTCGGAAAATGGAAATCTTTATCTTTGAACTTTTTTTCGGAACTTGCAAATTCGGAATTTGGGACCCGGAATCTGGAAATCGAGATTCGGGATCCGGAATCCAGGAATCCAGAAATCCAGAAATTCAAGAAACCAGGAATCCAGGAATCCAGAAATCCAGAAATCCAAGAATCCAGGAATCCAAAAATCCAGAAATTTAAATGACTCTTGATTTTTTTCACTTTTAAAATGTGTGAAACTCTTTAAAAAGATGACCCCTTTGAACCAAATTATCTCGTTTTCTGTTCGAGTTATCCAGAAAAATTCAACTAAATAAATGTTTCTGATATCAAGTCAAACATTTTCGCTTTTAGATTTTTTGAATATCTCTTACAGGAATCCAGATATATTTGGTCAAAATCGTAAAATAATAGATGCCATTTCATGTCGAATTACTGTCCTTCAGGGATAAACCTTCTGGACTCCGCTTACAGTACCCGTAATCCTAAAGAAAAAAAAACGTAAAATATACTGATTTTTTGAACCAAATCGTTGACCAAAACTTTCTGATAACACAAAAGAAAGCTAAAAGCTTCAAAGGCCAATATTTCTCTTAACTTGAAAGAAATGAGACTGGGAAACACATTGCTAGGATTTTATTCGAACCGATCGAAAACATCCAGGCACTTTTATTCACATTTATGAACTCTGTTCAAAAAAAAAAGAATTACCACCGGTCGGACTCGAACCCGCGTAATGCGCACAAAAGTGAGGCGCGTTAGCCGCTACACCACGGGTGGACATAGCGAGGATTGTGGAAATGGCGTACACGTGTGCGAGGTTTGCTCCCCTCTCGCCTTCTCGCCCTCTTTCCTCGCCCTCTCTGCCCACCACGCTTTACTGTGGTGAAACCAACGAACGTCTCCAGAAGACTGCAAAACCGCAATTTCGAAAAACGGAAAGTTCGGGCATCAACTAATAAAAATTTCCGATTCTTATGTCCAGATTTCAGCTCAATCGGTTAACTTTGAATGGGTGTAATGAAACGCGACATACATCCGGACATTCAGAATTTGGTGAATGTTATTAGTAATGATACAATGCGGCAATTATAGTGGTATCTTCATCTAAAAGTTCCCAGAATCCATCTCATTGAAAAAGCATCAAACACATAGTATCCCCATTTTCACGTAAAATTTGGGTTTCGCGACGTCCACAGCTAGCTCTTCTTTGGCAATCAACTGACCCTTCCGCAGACTGATAGAGTAACTTACCCACTTATTATCTACGCTAATTATATTCTCCATATAACTGAACGTGCAAAGAAATGATAGGAGAAACATGCTCATGTCCCCATGGAAATCCATATAGTAGTCCTTCAAAGCATTGGGTACGAATCGACCGAGTTCTTGAAGTTGCCAAGTGACTTCAATGCGTTCAAAACACTCAGTTGACTAACGGACAATGCCTTTGACATTTTACGAGTGGTTTGAAATGAATGCGACTTCACGACTTTTAGCAAATGATCGAGATCCAACTCAATGGGCCGTTGGCATCTTCCAACCGGATCTCACCTGTGCGAAATTTTTTGAACCAAAGGCCAATTGTAGGCAATGGGCGGAAATGGGCGGTCCCTTATATAAATTCACCAATTGCTTGTGAATACCGGGTATTTGAAGACCAAATAAAAACAAAAACAAAACCATGATGCCTATGTGCAGTCGGGTAAGGACCGAAAGAATCGTCTTTTCTCCAACACGAAGTGAGATAAAAATTTAAAAATCAAGGATCTGATAGACACTGAAAACAGCTCTCCAACAAAAAAAAATTGGTCCGCTAAAAAACTTGGAGGACCTGATATGGAGCCTCAAAAAGAACCCTCCCAAAAAGGAAGAAACTTTCTTACCAACCTAATATTACAGGAATGGAGATTAACAAAGTCAAATTTAGGAAAACTTTTCTCTCTAAGCCTGAAACCTCGTTCTGTCCATCTCCTTAAATGACCGAATCTATTTTAAAAAGTTATCTCTCAACGTTTTCAATGAACTGAAACCTTGTGAAAAAACGATATGTTTGGAAAAATCTCAAAAAACCACTCGAAAATGCAAAATGAAATTTTTGAAATTGTCCAATTCTATAATACAAAACTTTCAAATTTCAGCCAAAACTGGAATTCCTAGGCCAACAAGTTGGAAATGCTTAAAATTGAATTTACATTCACAATACTCCTGTTGCTTTTTAGGACCAACATAAGTTTTGTTGCCAGCTGAGCTACATGGTGGTAAGTGTCGGCTGTCGACCACAGTCCCCAAAACTTTCAAGTTTGACCTGATTTTTTTTCGGTTTCTATAAAATATATCAAAAAGTGGTTCATTGATAAAATATTCCTCATAATAATACCGATATTTCCTCAGTTGACAAAATGTTGTTTTCTTTCAAAATAACCGAGATAATTAAGCTTCCGAATAACAAAAATCTAAACTCACATATCCACTCCCAAAAATCCATTGACAAAAACGGTGGGAGCAAAATGGAATAATAAGACAAAAATGATTGCGATGCCTCGTAGACATTGTATATCTACTCTCATCGTTTGAAAAGTGAAGAACAAAAATTCTTTGCACTTTTGTTATATATAGTATGATCGTTCGGAATTCCCGTCTCTGACCATTCGGTAATAATGGAAAAGAGATCTAGATTCAAAAGGCCGTTGAACTGGTCTTTTGTGTCTTCTAGGTGTTTTTTCGGCATATTATAGTAATAAAAACGGGAAATTATAACGAATCGCCATGAATTTCTCTTTCTCAGAGAAGGGATTCGGACAAAGTTCGAATGACGGAATATAGCTAAATGAGGCGCAGCGCGTAAAAAGGGAGCGTCGGTGGGAACAAACTACGAACGCTAGATCAAGAAGAAAAACTGGAGAAAACGGTGAAGCCGTGGTGTTTCTCTGAGTTCCCAAAGTTTTAAAAAAAGTCCAAAAAATTCCTGGGAAATTCGGAAACTTCCAAAATCAGTAAACGGGTTTTCCCAGTTTTGAGTTTTTTTATCAGTTCTTTCCGTTGATTTCGGTCATTTTCACCATTTTTAGAAGACTGAAACTCACCTGTCAAGTTTCAGATCACTTTCAAAATTTCGGAGGGAGTAGAACAGACTTAAATTGTAAACTTTGAATTTAGTGAATCCCTAACGCTTCTTCAAAATCTCCAAGAATTTGAAAAATTATGAAAAATTCAGAGTCCGGAAAATCCTAAAATACATAAACCTCCTAAATTCAAAAACCCCGGGAAATGATTAAATTTTTAAACCAATTTTTAAATTTCAACAAGTAAAAAATCCCAGAAGTTCAAAAACGATCGAAAATTTGAAAAATTCAAGGGAAGGTTTTTCAGACAACGGTGGAGAATTTGCTCGAAATTTGTACAAAGGTACATTCAAACATGCTGAATCCGAATCCGAAAAAAAAATTTAGCCCGTTCTCAAAAAGAGCTGAGATATGGGCTATGAAAGTGCTTTCAGTACTAAATTTTGACCAAAAACATGCACTTTTCGAGGTTTAAAACTAGTTTTTCAGGATTTTCTTAGGTGCGAAATTCATTTTTGAACATTTTTCTATGTTCTGAAATAGTTTTGAACATTTTTTTGAAAATTTTTGAAAAAAATCTCCATGGGCGGAAAGGAAGACCCAGGCCTATCACGCTGGATGTGGCTCGTTTATTCTGTCTTACTCACCGTGTAGCCCGAACCTTGTACTTTCTGACTACCACCGATCCAGCCATTTCTAAAACCATTTTGAGTTAACGAAAATCGCCTCAAAACAGGATATAAAAAATGGGTTGACTTGGATTTCGATTCTCTGTCACCGCAGTTCTGGAAAAAAGGCATCCTCAATTTGGTGAGGCGTTGGTCGGAAGTCATTGATAACAATGTCTCTACCTTTAATTTATCCGGCATCGTTTTGACATCTTTTACATTGAATGTATCTGACGCTAAAAATGACAGGAACTTGCCGAACAACCTAATATTTTCAAAGGAACATGTTTCAAAAAAATACTACGAAATTCCGAAATAACGCACTGAACACTATTCGGCAACTCTTTGAATACTATTCGAAAATTCTATTGTCGAATGAACAAAAAAACGGGGTCCTCGGAATTTGAAAACCCTCACTTCTTTTTGATCCACGAAAAAGCGCGGCAAAATCTTAATATTTCAGACTTCCGTCTCGTTCGAGCTACTTTCGCAATCAGATTCGATTTTTCGATGAAAAACAGATTTTAGAGATACTAACGATAGTTTTCATACCAAGAGATTTAAATTTTCAATTTTTCAGGTCCCTGTTTTCTTAATTCGACAATAACGAATGATAATTTCGCCAAACATGAGAGTATTAGAAAAGAATATGATTGAGAACCTGAAAACGGATCTGATAAAACCACGAATCCAGTTTTTATAAATATCACTTATTAAATTTTACGACTTTCGTAAAAGTATATGAGTATCGAAAACACAGAAAATCCGGAAAAGATTTTCAACGTTGCCATTTTCCTCTCCTCTTGGAACCTCTATCCAAAAAAACTGTGGATAACAATCTTTGGCCGATCACATCATTTAGGTTCTGTATTAAAGACAACAAAATGAAACAATGTGAAGTGACTCATTACGAAAAACATTTCAAAGATGCCGCAGTGGTATTGCTTGCTGAATGGAGGTGAGATATCTATGTTCCGATTCCTTGATTTTCAGTTCGTTTCAGGTCACTCGAGGAAACTTCGATTTCTTGACAAACTCGTCATTCTGACCACTTTAATTTTTGTTAGCGGTTTGATTTTGACTATGCTTCCTGAAGAAGGAAATGAAATCAAAAATCTCTCGTCCATTTTCAAAGCTTTCCATGATTGTGTTCGTCCAAAATTGACACATCTGGAGGGAAATTATGAGCAGGTTGAGTTCGGAAGAAATATAGAAGAATCATCATAATTTTTATTTGAGCAGTTTTAGTTTTGGTACTTATTCACAACATTAACTGAGGGATGTGACTACTTGGAGGCATATAAGGCTTTGGATATCCGAACAGTTAAAAATCAAGACGAGATAAAATATGTGGCACTTCCACACCAGGTGAGAGCTTCTTGGGACTCTTTTGAAACGATTTTCAAGTTTCTAGGGCGAACATTTAACAATGGTCACTCTTGGAATCGGTCGTGATGTAAATGCGGAAGTTAAACTGAAAGAAGTACCCATTTAATGTCATTAATCAAAGAATCCTCAAATTTCAGCTTCACCCCAATATTGAATTCTTTGGTGCCGATCCAGTATCTGATACTAACAAGGATCTTTATGTTAATACTTTGGGAGGCAAATATTTCCAATATACAGTCAGTGGGACAAGTGGAATACAAAGATCGAGATTTTATGAAAGCAAGTGAAAAAGTTATTTGAAGAATAACCAAAGTATGCATTCTCGCATCGCGGTGTATAATGATCAATTTTCACACAGTAGAAATTTCGGCTCTTTATGACAAGTTGGCCCATGAGAAAGGGGGGCCATGGGAAAAGGGGGCCCAAGTCAAAAGGGGGGGGGGGGCGGGGCGCCCAAGACAGAAGGGGGGGGGGGACCATGGGTAAAAATTCATGTCTAAGTTAAGCTTTTCCTATTTTTTCAAGTTTTGCCACTGTTTTTATGAAAATTTCGTACTTTTTCCATTAAAAATGTTTCCATTAAAATTCATAACTCCAAAAAAAGTTCAGTTTAGGTCGTTTTTTCTATGAACAATACTGTTTTTGATGTTGTAACTGTGTAATTGCATTTTATTAATTTTTTTTAAATATTTCATTAATTCAGACTTAGGAACAAAAGAATTATACAAAAAATTTATAAAAGTGACAAAAACTGAAAATTTCAAAAAAATGATGAAAGATGTTCAAAACACGAAATTTTAGTGGAAACAACCACAAAACTTGAGAAAATGGGTAAATCTTAACTTAGGCATAATTTTCCCATTTGCCCCCCCCCCCCTCAGAAAATTACCTCGAAACCAAACACTTTCCGATACCCTTTCCTCAAAAAAGAAGCACAATGTCTATACTTGTCAGGAGAAAAGTACGAGAAGGAAATCACGAGACACATCGGAGCGGACTATTTCTTTAAAAATGTTCTTCGCAAAGATCGAATCGATATTCTGTGGATTGATATTGAGCAAAACGAGTATCCAATTCTTGAGCAACTCCACAGCGACGGACTGATCTACAAGAAGGGTGTGAAGATTTGCCAGATTCATGTGGAGCTACACAAAAACCTCTTTGAGCCGAAATCTGAGTTTGAAATTATGAAATTTCACGATTTCGTGTGGAAGTTACTGGAAGACAAGAAGTATATCATGATGAAGCCGTATCATGTGAAAGGTTTCAATTTTATCAGAACTTTTATCGTTAATGTTTCGGATAAGGAATGCACTGATTTGTATTTGAAATAAATAACTGTTATTGCATTTTCTAGCATAATCATATTTGGTTGTTCTGAAAGTCTTTTCCATCTGATCTGTTGTTTTCAAACTTTGTTTTTTTTTCGAACGGGATTAAAGCAAGGTAGCTGTTGTTTTATCAGTATACTGGTGGGGTTAATGCTTGAGGCACGAAGCTTTTTTCAAGTTAACTTTTGTCTATCTCTCTCACTGGTTATGGCGGGACTTTGAAACTTTGATTTTTCTAAACTATGAGTCAAAACTAAAACTATGAAATAATCAACTGATAAGAAATGCACATTATCTAAACCCCAACAATATGAAGTTTTTGTATCTGTCATAACTACGAGTTTCCAATCTGGAATTGCTGCTAATCTCTGAAAACCAACAATTGTTTTTCAAAGATTTTGGAGAATTTTACCTTCCCATCATCAGCTGGATAATTGATACTTGTCACTATAATTCATTTATTTCCAGTTTCACGGTCTCCCAGAGTGAAAATTTTTGGAAAAGTTCTCTCGTTGTCTGCACTCTCTCCAAATTTAATTTTTCACGCCCCTCCCCTTTTTTCTCTTCTTTTTGGGCTAATAGAAGCTTATCAATAGAGTCATGGAAACCACTGATAAAACGAATTTGAGCTATTTTTCATAGAAAAAGGCTATTTGAAATGTTACTGAAGACTTCAGCTATCTCCTGCACAAAATTTTGTGAAAATTGGAGCATTTTGAGCGAAGTTATGAAAAACCGGTTTCATTCAACCGTACATAAGTCCATCAGGTTTTTACGGAATCAAAAAAATAAAAACGTCATCAATACCGCAGAGAGATTTGCTACATTTGCTCCATCTTCGATTTTTGATTTAGGTTCTCATTTTCTTGAAAATCTTGAAAAAGTGTCAAAAATTGGGTGTTTTTGCGAATTTTGTACTGAAATTTGTACCCTGCAAAACTCCGCGAGTATCCAACCGATCATAATGATCAATAGACCAAAAGTTTTGTAATGGATTGTTCTACAATTCCTCCGTCTTCGATTTTTGATTTTTGTCTTTGTTCGGGTGTCAGGGGGTCAAACAGTATTACATTGAGCGGTTTTGCACTTTGGAGGCTCTTTCCAGTTGGTTAAAGGTGGTCTTTCTTGCAAAACGCCATCAAATATCAAATTTCCCATGTTTTCTAATATGAAGGTAACTTAATTCGCTTATAGAACAAAAAGAGCTGCACAAAAACTCGAAAAGTCTAGAAAAAAATTTCAAAGCTTCATATTTTGCTTGATAGCTTCAGAAAAGTGTTGAAACTTGTTACAGACAATCTCGGATATGATTTATATCATCCGCAAAAAAAAGTTTTCAAAAATTTCAATTTTTGAACGTTTTTGAGACGTTCTTAGCAATTCGTCCAGTTTTCCAATTAAATCTGTGAAAATTGCACTGAGACAAAATAGCGTGAGAGATGGAGAGATGCAGAGACATTTTTTCTCTAGTTTTTTAATCAAAAATTCTCACGCTGGGAGACCGTGCAGTTTTATTATATTTCTGTTACAGGTTGGAATATTCTCGGTCCGCCTCCTCTCGTTTCAATGATTTGTTGAAATTGTTGTGATAGATTTCAAATAGATTGTACAGAATAATGAAAAAATGCACGAATTCTAAACGTTTGATTGGGGAACTTTGAGAAAACCTGGAGGCATCGGTTCTGGGACTGATTGAAATGTTATTCGAAAATTCAGATCATTCAGAGGTATTATATGTAGTTTTGTTGGTAACTGGTCCGTAGAAACTTCAAATTGGGAGATTACTATCTCCGTCGTCCTTTAGAAATAACAGCGAAATAAATTGAAAATATGCAATTTTTCGGATGAAAACGGGAAAGAACTTGGTCGTGATCCCATATAGACCAAATTTAAAATACCAAATTTAAAATCGTAGCGAAAAAAAATTGTAGAACGAAAAATGCAGAAAATATATACAGTACCGCAGAGACATCATTCTTATTAGGGTTGGCAGCGGGGCGTCCCGCTTTGCGCGGGAGCCCCCGAAAGCGGGGCGGGGATCGCCCCCGCCCCGGGCGCGCGGGGCGGGGGCGATCCCCGCCCCGCCTGTTGAAAATGAAAAGTACGTTTAATGAAAAAGTAACCTGATTTTCAAACTTTTATCATAATTTAGAGTGCCTAACTAGGCTACCCTGAAATTTACAAGCAAATTGGTTCATTCAGTCACCCGCAATTACGCATAAAAGATTTGCCTTGCGGGGCGGGGATCGCCCCTTTTCGCCCCCAAGCCAACCCTAATTCTTATAATAAATAAATAAAGTGGTGTCTATCCTCTTCTTTGTATGTCATTCCGTTTTTTCCCAGAGGGGAACTTTCCCAAAGGAAAGTTCCCCAGACCAAATTTGATCTATCATAAAATTTTTAACGTTTTCAAGTCTGAGAGCAATAGGAAAAAAGGTATTCAAATGGAGGAGCGGAGCAACGATCTCGCGCCGTAGGCGCACCAGCCGGATGTTTGAAGCGTCGGAGGCGCGGCAAACAGGCTGGTATAATTATAATTCGACTATTTCAAGGGAGTATACACACTTAACATTAGAACCCTAAAAAAGGGACTCAGAATTTTTCGTGATGTCTGAAAATTTTGAATCACTTCAAACATAAAAATATTTTTGTTTTGTAATTGACAACTTTTTTCTTTTAAACCGCAAAAATGCTGAAGTCTTAAAAAATTAAAATGAAAAATTTAAAGTTTTCTCGAAAAATGATCTATGTGAACTTCAACCCATCTCCGTTTTGTTTTTTGTCCCCATCTCCGTTTTGTTTTTTGTGTGCGTTAGAAATAACAGCGGAAGGAATTGAAAATATGCGACTTTTCGGAAGAAAACAGGAAAGGACTTGGTCGTGATCTGTATGGAACGAATTTTGAAACATTTAGAAACATATGTAAACTGTACCAAACATTTACTGTCGAATGAAAAATAAACTAGGACCTGGAAAATTTCGCGGGCGGCTTCCGTGTCAATTTACGGGGCCCCGCTCAAAAATCACTACAGTAGTAAAATAAACTTATTTCTGTGAATTTAGTAGGGGTTTCTGGGCAAAATTCAAATTTATTGGTATGAAAATGATCGCTTGTATGTCTAGAATTTGTTTTTCATCGAAAACCAACTTTGATTGCGAAAGTCTGAAATATTGCGATTTTGCCGCGCTTACAACAAAAAGAAGCAAGATATTCCAATTCTTAGATCCCAGTTTTGTTTTAATTCGACATTATCATATTTTGACGCTTTCAGTAGGGTAAAATCAAATTTTCAGCCCAAAAAGAAGGATTTCAGAATTTTTCGATTTGTCTGAAAATTTCAAGTTACACAAAACATGCAATCAGGTTCATTTTTGAAATAGAAAACTTCTTTGCCAAACTTCATTCTGATGAGAAAAGTCCCAAAATGCAGAAAAAAACACTGAAAGAAGAGTTTTATTAATCCAAAACCGCTCATTTTGTTAAACTTGTACAAAAAACATGCCTATTACAAAATTAGATGTCTTTTTTTGCTTGGTGACCACCTGAAATTTTCAGTAAACTTGAAAAGTTCTAGACTACTTTTTCAGGACTCCAAGGTTCCCTACCACACACTAAAATCGCCAAAATATGCCTTTTAAAGACTCATTTTCAGCGCATTAAAGAGTCCAAGGATGAAGAATCTCTGATTCGTTCCTGCGATTTTTCAAGAACAGAACCGAATCATTTTCCCGTTTCTTTGTCTCAATATTCGTTTGCAATTCCGATGCTTCTCCAAAAATCCGAAGATCCAAATCTCAAAAACTTGATCCGCCAGAAAAATCATTTTTCGACAAAACTACACGCAGTACCTCATCTTGAATCCGTGAATTTCAATTCAATAAACCCTAAAACCGATGCTGTCTGACTTCCAAAATTCCCTAGTTACACTTTTAGTATTCTGTATTTTTTCATTATTCTGCACAATCTATTGGATTGGTCCATCACAAGAATTTCGAAAAATTATTGAAACCAAAGAAGATGAACCCAGAATAATATTCCGGCCAGTAACGGAAGTAAAAACTGGAAATAAATGGATTGTAGTGACAAGTGTCAATTATCCAACTGATGATGTGAAGGTAAGATTCTCAGAAGTCTTCAGGAAAACCATATGTCTTCCGATTTTCAGAGGTTAGCAGCAATCCCAGATTGGAATCTTGTAGTTGTGGCAGATACAAAAACTCCAAATGATTGGGAATTATATAATGTGCATTTCTTATCAGTTGATTATCAGAAAAATATGTGTTCGTTTTTGGTAATTTTTCGGAGAAGAAATCCAACAATTTTCAGCATTTTCCTTGATCTCCTCACTTCCATATAAATCTTACACCAGAAAAAATATCGGGTATTTATATGCAATTTCTCATGGAGCTGAATGGATTTATGATACCGATGATGACAATAAACCATATGATAAGTTAACAAATTTCAGAAAAAAGTACTAAATTTTTGAAAATTTTTACGACAGGGTCTGAAACAATTTCAATACGAAGAGACAATGTCTGGAGTACGGTATCAGGCAAAATCATTTGAAAAAGCAGATAACTCAACAGGAATAATGTAATATTGGAAATTGTTTTTGAAATATTGATTGTCAAATTCAATTTTTTCAGAAAACGCCTATTCAATCCTTATCAATTTTATGGAATCGATCAAATGTGGCCCAGAGGATTTCCACTGGAAAATATTGAGGTTTTCATTCTGGGGTTCTGAAACTTTTTGAAATGGAAATTCTGAGAGTCTGAAATTTTGGGATCCGAAATTCTGGGATTTGAAATAGCGATTTTCTGAAAATAGGATCTTCTAAATAAATCTAGCATTTTTAGATTTTTTCAGAAACATTCAAATGAAGTGGGTCAACAAACGTTATGCTATCAAATGTCAAGACCAGCTGTTCAACAGGGATTAGTACATCATGATCCAGATGTGGACGCAATTTACAGGTAATAAATCATTTATGTACTGTTTTAAAAGTTTTATTTCTAATGTATTTATACAATCCTATACTAAACAAAATTGGATTTACAACCAGTTTCTTGAAACTCACTCATCTTTGGGCGCCAGAAAAAGAAGTCTAGATTTGTTTTAAGTTGTCTGAAAATTTCAGAGATTACTAAACAAAAAAGCTTCATTGTTGTTATTGACGACTTTTCTGTGAAATCCAAAAACGCGAGATAGGTGGCTTTGAGGCTTGAGAAGGATAACGCTCATTTTCGTGTCGGTTTCAGCTTTTTTTTTATATTTTTTAATCCTCAATTACGAAAAATGACATTTTTTACAATTTGAAAGATTCTGGACTACTTTTTCAAGTTCTCGAGTAGTCAAAACCAGTCGGTTTGAGCCCCCTGCCGGGGGCTCAACCTCCTGGCTTCCGTTTACTGTATCTTACACTTGAATCACTACTGTTTGAATTTACTACTTTCCCAGTGCCCGAAACTTTGAAGCATTTTAATGTTCAAATTTTAGATTATTCCAATGGTAGCCACCCTATTTGATACCCACCTCTGATCCCCACCTTGGCTAGGCCGTTTGTTTTTTGGCTATTGCAGACTTATACATCTGAATTTCTAAAGTCTCGAATTTGGAACCAAAATCGACCAATTTTCGAATATCCGCACTTCCCGAGTTTTTCAAATCTTCGGGTTTTCGGAGTTTCGTAAACTTGTTGTTAGAATTATCCACAAACAACACTTTATCTTTCTAAGCCTTTGCTTCTAAATTACCCTGAAAGTATAGGGAAGGAGTTGCAATATCTGTATTCTTATAGAGAAAGCTAAAATTTCGAAAATTTCAAGACATTTTTGCAATTTTTCGGAAATTTCTAAAAATTTCTATTTTCTGGAGCCTTCTAGAACGTTTTGGAACTTTCTAGAATCAATTGAAATTTTCTGGAGTTTCATTGACATTTTATTGAAATGTTCTGGAATTATCAGGATCGTTCATTGTTCTGGAATTTCCGGGAACTTCCCGGAATTTTCTAGAATTTTCTGGAAAGTTCTGAAATTTTCTAGAACGTTTTGAAGTTTTTTCTGGAATGTTTTGAATATTTTTGGAAGTTTCGGGTGATTTCTGGAAATTTCTTGAGTTTCCCGGATTGTTCTAGAATGTTCTGGAACTCTCTAGAATGACTTTTATTATTTGGAGTTTTCTTGAAACTTTCTTTATGCTCGGGAATTTTCCTGGAACTTTCCGGAGTTTACTGGAATTGTCAGAATTTTCGAGAATGTTTCGAAGCTTTCTGGATTTTTCTGGACACTTGTGGAATTTTTAGGATTTTTTCGTTCGTTCTTGGATTTTATTGAATTTTCTTTAATTCTCCGGTTTATTCTAGAATCTTCCGAAATGTTCTAGATGCACCTCTTCCCGAAATTTTGAGTGTTCGAGTTTCCGATATTTCCGGATTTCAAGAATTTGAGAAATTGTTAGTTCTGGATAAAAAACTTGATGTTGAGAAGTTGAAAAATCTATGTTCAGATGTTTGGTTTTGAAACTTTATGAGTTCGAAAATGCTTATATTCTATAACTTCGTTTCTTATCTGATTGTGAACGACTCCCAAAGTTGTTATTTTCTAGATCTCTTTATCTCAATTTTTGGTTTTCCGTATTGTTCACTTTCTGATTTTTTTGCAAGTTCAAAATTTTCTAATCTCCGGGAATCCAAAACCGGAGGTTCAAAATCTTATATATATTTTTGAAACCATTTTTATAATATTAATGCCCATTTATAAATTTTTGTATGCTCAAACTCACTGATATTTCATTTTCCAAGGAAAATGTTCATGAATATGACATCAGAAAGTTTCAGAAGTGTTTAAAAATAATGCCTGTAAAACAAAAACCTTAAAGCACGCATTTGCAGTAGGCCACTTTACTGAAATTCAAGTCATTCATGAAAAAATCTGAAATTTCTAAAAATTCTAATTTTGAAGATTTGAGCTTAATTTTTCGTAGGACGCACATGAATATGCAAAAAAAGCGTTTTGTAGAATATCATGAAGTTTTAGCGAGTTTTAGCATAATTTTGAAAATTTCGATTCTCAACACTATATGTTCCCTATAAGCTATATGTTCCCTATAGGCCCAGGACACCATAGGCATGAAGCGCTCGGTAGTCCATGACTACATACTATATACCACTATAGGAGTCCCATGTCCCTTTGAGTTATTCAAGTAAATGTCCGAGACAGACGGACAGACACACACACAGAAAAGTTTCCTTAGTAAGAAGTAGATATGATTTGCTTTCTGTCTGGTACTGTATACCGTAAAACCTACATTTGAAAAGCCGACCCTTCTCATACAGCTTTCGAAATCATACGGTACTTTTTCTCGAATTCGTTCTACGATTTCTGATCTGGCCTTTACAGATCAGGAGCAAGTTTTTTTCCGTTTTCTCAAGAAAAATCGCGCATTTCTTATTTATTTCGTTGTTATTTCTAAAGGACGCAAAACGGAGATTGTAATCTCGAACATTGATCTACCGTTGGATCATCGTCCGACGAATCTACATTCAATCCTTTTTCTTGAATTTTCGAATTCCGGTTTTCTATGATTTTTACATTTTTGGGATTTTAGTTATCAGAATTCTTGCACATTTGTACTGAGAAAAGTTGCCTATTTTTCATTGAAATCACGATCTTTCTGTCATACTGTAAATGCGGTAAAACCTGTTTTAGAAGCGCCGGACTTTTTATTGTTCCAAGATATTTTCGGAGGGTCCTTCTACATATTACAAACTCAGGCGTCGCCGGTTACTTCTGGCCGGAGCTTGGTCAGATTCCGGCAAAGACATTGTGGGAAGCCGACCAAGATCCGACAAACTACCGGCCAGCTTCCGACCTCTTAACAAACAGCGCCTTCAAATTCCGTCCAAAAACCGACCATTGTCCGTCCCACTGCTGCCAGTGGGCAGCTTCTGACCAAAATCTGACCAAGGTCCGTCCAAAAGCCGAACCCTCCTCAACTTCCGTCTAGAAGTTGCAAGCCGACAGCCGAGAAGCTCTGCAATTGGAGGGGCGCTTCTATTTTCTTGGTCATTTGTTTCCAAAATTTTTTCATTGAGAAATTCAGTGACTTCTCGCTAAAAAGTTCATGAAAATCGATAAATTTCACAAAAATTGAATCAGATGTTGAGCGGTGAACAGTGTTTAATAAATTTCTGTGAAATTTCAAAGTTTCCGGAGTAGTCACGAAGGTCTCTTCTAAATCTCGTCTTTCTTATTTATTTCTTTGCTATTTCTAAAGGATTCCAAACGGAGATCGTAATCCCGAACATTGATGTTTCTAAGAATCATTTTCCGACGAATCTACATCCAAACTTTTTCTCGAATATTCTAATTCCAGTTCTTTTAAAAATTTGACATTTTTTGGGATTTTGCTTCTGACAATCGTCGGAAAACTTCATTGATAAAGTCGTAACATCAGAACTGAAATGATAGTTATGCAATTTTGAACCTTTTGTCTTGTCTTGTAGTATTTTCACAGAAATGTTATCAACTGCAAAATTAAAGCTCTAATTTATTAAGTTTTTTTTCTGAATTTTCCCGACTAGTCAGAAATTCTGAACTGCTTTTTCAGACTCCTTCACGCCGACCCAAAAACTGGATTGGACATCAAATTCAACGAATTCGCGCCTCCTATCACTTTATCAGTCGGCACTTATTCTCCATGGAACTCTCAAAACACATTATTTCATAAATCTGCATTTCACACTTTATTTTTACCAACTACAGTATCTTTCAGGTATTGAACATTTTGGAATTTCAATAATAGGTTTTTCCAGAACCACCGACATTTGGCGATCATTCATCTCTCAAAAAATTCTTCATTTATCCGGTCTTACTGTATCTTTTGTGCCAACCAACGCAGTACAATTCAGAAATGCGCATGATTATTTGAAGGATTTTAAAGATGAGAAATCGGTTTATGAAGATTCTGGCAGATTTTTGGAATTTTTACACTCTTGGAATTGTAAAAATGGAACAGTTTTGGAGGATTGTATGAATCAATTGGCGGAAGATTTGGTGGAAAATAATTTTTGGGGAAACGAGGATGCGAAATTGATGATGATGTTTTTGAGCGATTTGAAATTGATGGGGTGAGTTTTTTTTTTCTGTGGCAAATTTTTAGAAGTTATGATTTTTCAGATTTGAGTTCCCGGAAATTCTTAAGGGAGAATATCTAGAACCGTTTATGGCATCTGCAAATGAGACGGAGAGAAATGCGAATTGTAGGAGAATGAATTTGGAATTTGAGTTAGTGGACCCGAAGAATTATGATAGTCAGGTGAGTTTTGGTATTTTTGAAATTCTTAGATTAATACTGTAGATTAGCATACTCCAAAATTTTGAGATCATGACACTTGGAGATCGGAGAATCCTGAGATTCCGAGACTCCGAGATTCCGAGATTCCGAGATTCTGAGATTCTGAGATCCTGAGATTCCGAAATTCTGAGATTCTGAGATTCTGAGATTCTGAGATTCTGAGATTCCGAGATTATGAGATTCCGAAATTCTGAGATTATGAAATTCTGAGATTCTGAGATTCTGAGATTCTGATTTTTTTTAAATTTTGAATAAATCTTTGTTATTTAACTTTTGAACTCCAATTTTTCGATACTTTCATACTTTTTTGTGATTTCGAAATCTTTTTTTCGAAATCTCCCCATTTTCAGAATCCTAAAAAGTTAAAATTTCCATGAAGTTAAAAAGGATTTAAATCACAAATTCAAAGTTTTTATTAATTTCCAGAATCTCCAAAAAGCTGAACAAAAGCTTCAATACTTTGGGGATCTCGTCGATTGGTGCAAGGAAACTGGCTATTCTGGTAATAACCAAAACTTTTGTAATATTTACTTTTTATATTTCAGACCTCCTAAAAACGTTTCCATCAGCTCAACAACTTTCAAAACAACATGAAAATAGTGATGTATTGCAAAAACATTCGAAAAGTGTAAGCTTAACTTTTCAGAACATTTCCAGAAAAATTCAAAGACTCCTACGAATAAGAAAATTATATCAGATTTTAAAAATCTCCTGACTTTAAAAATTAAATGAACGTTTTGGAATTAGAGAACTTTATTTTGCCGAAATGCCTTTACAGGGTGGCCCATAAGTATGGAGACTTTTGTTTTTGGGTCTAAAACCTAAAAAAGAAGGGTGTCAACAAGATGAACTCTATATTCTGATAGAGGAGACCAAAAGGAACAGGTATATGCAAAAATATTCGAAATTTGATCCTCTGGCCTTGATGCAGGCCTTCAGAAGATCCGCAAAAAAAGTCACCGTGGGCCGCAGGCAGTTGGTGTCTATTTCATCGCATAACGTGAGGAATTTTTGTTTGAGAAAATGGAAAATTGGGTGAGAACAACTCATGATCCTGTTATCCAACTAGCCCAAAAAAGAAAAATCCAGCTCGTTAAGATCTTGCGAGGAGGCGAGCTGGAAGTCGTTCTTCCAGTGTCGCGTGAAGTAAACTTTGATCGCCGATTTGGTAAAATCGTAGATATCAACGGTGCTGAATCTTTTTGCATAGTAAATGGATTTTAGCCAAAGTAGCTGGTAACTCTGAAATATAAAAAAACCCTTCAAACCCATATTTTGGTAGAAATCCGAGTTGATCTTCACGTTTTTATCACTGACGACCAGTTGAGCTCTACCTTCAGCTGTCTGACCTGCTCAGACCATCACAGATTTTGGGAATATCTTTCATTATCCCAAAAAACGCTCAAGGGACCTCGAACTATCAATTGACAACATTTGCCGACTTTTTCGGCTTTCTGGAAGCGACTCAATGGTCGAAATCTCCTCATAGGTCCATATGACGTCGTAGGCGCGGCGCACCTAGATACCATTGCGCAACTTTCTTGATTTTTCAAACCGATTCTTTTTGGAATGGTCTGAAAGATATTGTCTTTGATAGAGCTGATGATGCTTGAGATTTTAGTATATTATAACCATCATTTGGACACTTCCACAATTGGTACCAAGCGATTCTGTCATATTTTCCAATATTTCGCCTGATTATCTTCTTGATGATTCCACGAATACAAAAAATGTTCCCGAAAAGTGGTTTTTCGTTTTTTTGTTGCTCATTGACATATCCTTCAGTTTCAAGCTGTTTGGAGATTCCCTGACTCAACGACTGACCGACACTGAGTCTCCAACGACATCGTAGATCCAGTTCCCTTTGTAGTTCTGCTTGAAAATCCTAGTATGGTTCAAAGAAGCTCGCATAGATGAAGTAAAAACAAGAAACAAAGACAAATTGTTGCAGAAACCTTTTGTATGTATTCCCTAGTTTCGGAAAATATCAAAAGTTTTCAAAAATCGGGCTTGACACAGTGCCAGCAGCCCTTGGAAAAAAGTCTCCATACTTATGGGCCACCCTGTAGATGTATAAAAATTCAGTTTTAAAATTATCGAAGAAAGTTGAAAATGTATTCAAAATATGAAATTTCAGGTCCTAGTAGTGGTCAATAACTATCCCTGGAAGTACGGTCATGGAATAATCCAAAGATTATATCAACCATATTTTGCGGCGGTCGTTTTTTGTGGGTCCTGGTATCCGAACCAAATTAACGACCATGATAATTACACCTCAACCATCCAACCATTCAATTTTATACATATGAACCCGGTAGAAATGCGAAAGGGATATTCGGCATACCACTGTTTAACTTTGGCCAAAGAAATGGGATTGACCAATGTGCAGGGCTATTTTTTGATGGCCGATGATGCGATTTTTAATATTTGGCAAAAAATCGATCACTCTACAGTACACCACTCAACCGGTGTCAATTTGGAACAATCGGACCTTTTTTGGGATTTGGATGTTGGTAAGACTTTTTGGAATTTCAAAAACTTCGAAATTTATAGTTTGATTTGTGAATGAAGATTTCTATTCTCAGCATCAATTCCTCAAAAATTCATTTTCAGGCATTTTCGCCGCCCGAAATGTTGTCAAAATGTTTGAAAGCTCAAAAGATCCGAAAATTCAAAACGCTTGGAAACAATTTCAAAATGGATTAGAAATTAATGGAAATAAGAAATTGGCAAAACAAGAAATGACATCATACAGAGGGAGGACCTATTCAGACTTGTGAGTAAATTTTAGATTGTTTTTACCAAATTATTTTTTTCAGCTTCTACATACCAAGTTCAGAGTCAGACTACTATGCGACACTAATGAGGGTATTTTTCGAAAACGGGTTGTATTTGGAAATTGCGGTTGATAAATTTATGAAGTCGGTGAAAGCCCAAGAGTGAGTTTCATGAAATATTTCAAGGAGAAATGGCTTAAAATAGATTCTAATGAGCAAAAATTATTCACAGTGACCTAAATAAGTACAAGAGGCCAATAAATATTGGATGTATTAGATTATTCTAAAAGGAATCTCATCAAATTCTGAGATTCTGAGATTCTGAGGTTCTGAGGTTCTGAGATTCCGAGGTTCTGAGATTCTGAGATTCTGAGATTCTGAGATTCTGAGATTCTGAGATTCTGAGATTCTGAGATTCTGAGATTCTGAGATTCTGAGATTCTGAGATTCTGAGATTCTGAGATTCTGAGATTCTGAGATTCTGAGATTCTGAGATTCTGAGATTCTGAGATTCTGAGATTCTGAGATTCTGAGATTCTGAGATTCTGAGATTCTGAGGACTTTTTTATAAAATTATTTTTTTTATTATTAAATTTAGATCTCCTAAAACCGTATACATTTGGAATGACGATCGTGAAAAATGGGACGAAAAGTATTCCAAAACAATGATTGGATTTCATGCAGTTAAATTAAGTCAATTCCAGCATCCAGGAAAAAATCGAACGAGGTGAATTTTTTTTTCGAAAAAGCACTTTTTATAAAAAACTTTTTCAGGTACTGCAGCTTGATTCTACAAACCTGGGCGGATGTTATGTTTAGTGGATCTCAAAATTTAAGAATTCTTTAAAATAAATTGTTTTTTAAAAATCCAGAATCGTCATATTTTCCAAGAAAGAAAAGGTCCACCACAAAAACTATAAAAAACAACTACAATAATTTTTTGACGAATTATCAGAAATGCGAAATTTGTAGACAGAGATTTGAATATTTATTCCGCTCGACTTGAGTCTTTTTGGCTCATTCATTTCGGTTCATTCCGATTCATAATCTGACTTTTCCCCTGATTTTTACTTTCTTAAAAATGGAAATTTCGTCTCGACAAATTTTAGGATTCCTTTTTGGAATTTTATCAGGGACCAGCCTATTCCTTAACATTATCACATTGCTTACAGTATTTCGTTTAGCATTTGTGCTTAGAAAAAACCATGTCTATATTATTGCATTTTTCAATATTTTATCGGATACTCTACAAATGTTTGTGGCCACTTTTTATCTGTCTCCAAGTATTGTATTGAACGTAAGTGTTTGAAAATAATTTAACTTTTGAAAACTCAGAGAAAAGTGCTGAAAACTTTTTGTAAAAAATCATTTCAAAAGAGTGGAATGCTGAACATTGGAAAAGTGAAAAACAAATTCTAGAAAAATCTGGAAATTCAAACAATTGGAATATCTACGAATTTATCGAAAATCAGGTCATATTGAACAGTCTCGAAATCGATTTTTCAGTCATTCCTTATCAGTGACACCAAAAAGAACACCTGGACCCTATTGCTTAGTTCGCTGTTCCTCTTTCTATGGTACTTTGAATCTATTCTTCAAATTGTTATGGCTCTTAACAGGTAGGAGTTTTAGAATTTTAAAATTTCCGAATCTCAAAGGTAATTTTAAAATTTCGATTTTCAAAAATTAAAAAAAAAACATCAGTTTTCTTCAACAATTTACCTGATTTCCAAGAATCGCTAAGTTTCTGAATCTTTTGGAATTTTTAAATCCCAAAAGTCAAGGCCGGTCAAAAATAATAAAATCACTTTTAATTCGTATTTTCTAAACTTTCCAGATATATTGTGATTTGTCTAAACATGCAAAAAGTGTTCACATTTTTCACCACAACCCTTCTCTTTGTTTTTCTGATCCCCTTCTGTTTTCTGCTCATGTCCTATTCTCAGTACTTGAGTCCGTGCTGTTCGTAAGTGCAGAAAATATAATACGTCACGAAAAAAACCCCACGTGATTTTCAGATTTATGTACGATCAGGAATACCTGTCGTACTCGTACTTTACCAATGGGACCATTCCAAATTATTCAAACACTTTTGTCGATTTACCATTGAATACAAGTAGTTCAGTGATTTCGATAATATGTTATGTTTTGGTGGGAATTTGAATTTTTCGAAATTTAAATTTTTTTTTAAATTTAGATCTTCTGGAAAATTCATCACTACTCACCAGCTACTGTGTCAGTTGGAGGTGGAAGACAGAAAGTTCGAAGGAATCGGGATATCAGGTAGGAGCGGGAAAAATGTAAAATTTCTTAAATTGTTTTCCAGATGCGCTATTCAATTCAGTCTCCTTTTGGCTTTCTACACATTCGCCTGGGTCCTTTTTCGAGTTCTCCCAATCATTTTAGCCACTAAAGATGTCGAATGGTTCATTTTGGTACCAACGTTGTACACACTGAATTGCACATCAAATGCAATTATTTATATCTGTTTCAACGGAGAGGTACAGTAATCCTGGAAGTTGAAGATTCAGGAAGTAGTAAAATCATGCGATTTTGACTTTTATTTCCTTTGATTCTCAGACTCTGAGAATCTGAGATTCTGAAATTCTGAAATACTGAAATTCTGAAGATCTGAGATTCTGAAGATCTGAAATTCTTAAGTTCTAACGCTCTGAAATTCTGAAAATCTGAGATTCTGAGATTCTGAAATGTTGAGGTTCATTTTCAGGTCCAAGAAAATCTGATTCCCTACAAACTACACAAAATTCTGGAGCTGTTCCATTTGGTCCGTTCTCCAACTCCAAAAGTCAATCAATCGTTGGCCACTCTACCGGAAAATTCTAGAACAACTACAGTACAAAGTTCAAATACTCCCGCTAGGTTCATACCGGCTAGAAGTCATCAGCCATTCCGAACAATTCGATTGAACAATCAGAATTCCAATTAATTTTTTAAAGTTCAATAAAGTTCATAAGATTTCCTGAGATTTTTTCCCCAGGCCCAGACTCCTAGGCCCAGACTCCTAGGCCCAGACTCCTAGGCCCAGCCCCCCTGGCCCCTAGGCCCTGGCCCCTAGGCCCAGGCCCCTAGGCCCAGGCCCCTAGGCCCAGGCCCCTAGGCCCAGGCCCCTAGGCCCAGGCCCCTAGGCCCAGGCCCCTAGGCCCAGGCCCCTAGGCCCAGGCCCCTAGGCCCAGGCCCCTAGGCCCAGGCCCCTAGGCCCAGGCCCCTAGGCCCAGGCCCCTAGGCCCAGGCCCCTAGGCCCAGGCCCCTAGGCCCAGGCCCCTAGGCCCAGGCCCCTAGGCCCAGGCCCTAGGCCCAGGCCCCTAGGCCCAGGCCCCTAGGCCCAGGCCCCTAGGCCCAGGCCCCTAGGCCCAGGCCCCTAGGCCCAGGCCCCTAGGCCCAGGCCCCTAGGCCCAGGCCCCTAGGCCCAGGCCCCTAGGCCCAGGCCCCTAGGCCCAGGCCCCTAGGCCCAGGCCCCTAGGCCCAGGCCCCTAGGCCCAGGCCCCTAGGCCCAGGCCCCTAGGCCCAGGCCCCTAGGCCCAGGCCCCTAGGCCCAGGCCCCTAGGCCCAGGCCCCTAGGCCCAGGCCCCTAGGCCCAGGCCCCTAGGCCCAGGCCCCTAGGCCCAGGCCCCTAGGCCCAGGCCCCTAGGCCCAGGCCCCTAGGCCCAGGCCCCTAGGCCCAGGCCCCTAGGCCCAGGCCCCTAGGCCCAGGCCCCTAGGCCCAGGCCCCTAGGCCCAGGCCCCTAGGCCCAGGCCCCTAGGCCCAGGCCCCTAGGCCCAGGCCCCTAGGCCCAGGCCCCTAGGCCCAGGCCCCTAGGCCCAGGCCCCTAGGCCCAGGCCCCTAGGCCCAGGCCCCTAGGCCCAGGCCCCTAGGCCCAGGCCCCTAGGCCCAGGCCCCTAGGCCCAGGCCCCTAGGCCCAGGCCCCTAGGCCCAGCCGGAGCTTCTTCTCGAGTCACCAATCTGGAGCCTCGAGAAGACGAGTACTGATTCTTCTCTCCACTTTCCTCTTCATTAAAGTATTCTTCCCGAGGTCAAGGTTTCTAAACCATTTCACGTAGTCATTTTAGTTTTGACTTTTAATTTTTATATTTTTTTGAAAAAAATTTTTTGGCACGCGGATTTCTAAAAAAAATATTTTTCATCTCGCTCAAAAATCTGTGAAACCACTCAAAAAGGTAACTCTTTTGAACCTAATTATCTCATTTCCTGTTTGAGATATCAGAAAATGTGCAACTGATTAAATGTTGCTGATTTTAAGTCAAACATTTCCGCTTTTAAATTTTTTGAATATCTTTCACAGTAACCGAGATAAATTTGGTTGTTTTTCATTGGAAAATTGATGTGTGGTCAGCAACTATCCCAATAGAATTGCTCAGACAATAACAGTCTAGTTTTCAGAATTCCCAAAAAATGTTCCTTATCTTTCTGTCTGAAAACATAAGTCTATTCTTCAAAAACTACAAAAATGCTCCTCAAATTCTACCTTGGATCCATTTTTCTGTTTTTCGTAATCCTCGTCATTTCTCTTAATTTTATCATATTTCGACCGGTTTTTCGTCTGGCATTCGTTTCCAAAAAAAGCACAGTTTATATTATTGCATTTTTCAATATCATATCGGACCTTTCGCAACTTTTTCTACTCATTTACTTGGCTATTTCGATGATAGTTAATGTAAAATTTTGACCAATTTCGAAAATTATTTAAAAAATAATGTTTAGGATTATTTATTTAGCGGCGGCCAACAAAGTATTTGGGATGTGATTATTGGTGGATTTTTCATAAATTCTTGGTATATGGAATGTTTTTTGCAAATTGTGATGGCTTTGAATCGGTGGGTATTTCAGAATTTTAGAATCTCAGTTCCAGATTTTCGGACATTTAGAATCTCAGAATCTCAAAATCTCAGAGTCTCAAAACTCCAGAATCTGAGAATCTGACAATTTCAGACTTTCAGAACCTCGGCACTTTAGAATCTCAGATTTTCTGAATCTCAGAATCTCAGAATCTCAGAATCTCAGAATCTCAGAATCTCAGAATCTCAGAATCTCAGAATCTCAGAATCTCAGAATCTCAGAATCTCAGAGTCTCAAAACTCCAGAATCTGAGAATCTGACAATTACAGAATTTCAAAATCTCAGAGTCTTAAAACTCCAGAATCTGAGAATCTGACAATTTCAGAATTTCAGAACCTCGGCACTTTAGAATACCAGATTTTCTGAATCTGAGAATCTCAAAAATCCAGAATCTCAGAATCTCGGAATCTCAGAATCTCGGAATCTCAGAATCTCAGAATCTTGGAATCTCAGAATCTCAGAATCTCAGAATCTCAGAATCTCAGATTCTCAGAATCTCAGAATCTCAGAATCTCAGAAGCTCAGAATCTCAGAATCTCAGAATCTCAGAATCTCAGAATCTCAGAATCTCAGAATCTCAGAATCTCAGAATCTCAAAATCTCAGAGTCTCAAAACTCCAGAATCTGAGAATCTGACAATTTCAGAATTTCAGAACCTCGGCACTTTAGAATCTCAGATTTTCTGAATCTGAGAATCTCAAAAATCCAGAATCTCAGAATCTCGGAATTTCAGAATCTCAGAATCTCAAAATCTCAGAATCCCAGAATTTCGGAATCTCAAAATCTCAAAATCTCAGAATCTCAGAATCTCAGAATTCCAGAATCTGTGAAACTCAAAATTCGAAAATCTCGAAAATTCTAATTTTTTTTTGAAATTTCAGATTCACCGTAATCACTCTCAACAAACATCACATTTTCACATTCAAAACTACTCTTACCTTATTTTTCTTCATTATCCTCACCACAATATTTTCGGCCATCTGCAATCAAATCATCTTTCCCTGCTGCATGTAATGTTTTCTGGTATTTTTAGAGGAAACATTTTTCTTCATTTTTTTTCGATTTGCCAAAAATATTTCAGAGCATACGAAACCAAATTATTTTTGTAGTTGTCAACTTTTTCGTAAAAATGAGTTCATTCTTACGAAAAAGTTGACAACTACGACTCGAAAAATCTGAAATATTTTGTCAGGTCTCTTATAAGGTTGGATGTTTTCCACTGAAAAACTACTGTAGTGTACTGTAGCCAACGGTACACTGTAGTGCAACTTTTCAGGATGGTCCTCGATCACAACTACATGTCAATGTTGTTCCTACCAAGTGAAAATTTGTATTCCTATTCAAATTTGATGAATTTTACATATAGTTTTTCCGCATGCTCAATTTCCATTTTCTGCTATTCCGCCATTTTTGTAACAATACGAAGGACACCAAAAAACCAAAGTGGTGCTAAGAATAAGCAAGATTTGAGGTGAAAGATCTTGGAATTTTAGCTTTTTTGAAAAGATTTTTAGGATTTTTGGAAATATTTGAGTTTCAAAGATTTCAGATTTTTTAACTTCTGGATTTTTTTTCTAATTTTGAAAGTTTCGAAGGAACGTTTTCCAGATACCTCCTCCAATTTGTGATCATCTCCATATTCTATACTTTGGCGTTTATACTTTTCGAAATTCTTCCAGTCGTAGTACCTGAAGGGCAGATCCAATGGTATGCACTTGTTCCAAGTATGGTTATACTTAATTGCTCATCCAATTCAATTATCTATTTATGTCTAAATCGAGATGTGCAAAATGAGCTAAATGTGAAGTGTTTTGCCAGTGGAAATGTTCAAGTAATTAATGTTTCAAGTCAGGTGAAACAAGGGTCTCAAGGAAATGTTTTAATTGTTAATTGATTGATTTTAATTAGATTTTTTTGAGAATTTTCCGAATTTCGAAATAAACAATCGCAAATACATATGGTTTTTATTGAATTCGAGGATTATTCATGATTTTTCAAACTTTTGGGTTTTTCAGGATTCCACATATTTTTCGGAATTTCTAGTTATTTTATTTTGAAATTTTTGAATTTTCAGGGTCAGGAGGATTTTCAAGGTTTGGATTGTGGATTTTTTTCCGAATTTTAAAAATAATTTTCGGTTTTTTTTTAAATTTCTGACTAGAAATATTCCTCATCCCAAAAAATTTCAAAACTTTTTCTCGATTTTACAACTTCCGGTCCCTCCATTTTTCCTTCAAAAAAACTTTATCAGCAATTTTTTCTTCGCAATAGTCAGTCATAAAAGGATTTATCAGTTCTTATCAGTACAGTTCACCTCTATCTGACTGCCAGAAAGAGTTCAATTATAACTTTCGTATTGGAATTTTTTTTCGAAACTTTGAAATTTCCTGTACAAATAAAAAAATCCTACTGCAACAGCTGTTGTACGTTTTCTGAATTTTTATATGCATTTCTGATTAGCTGTAAATGTTCGATTGACACAAAAATGTTTAATTTCCAAAAAGTGTTTTCCGATTTTTTGACTTAATTTTACCCTATAACCCATTGCATTTTTTGCCACATATTTCGGCCTAAATTATTGTAGGTCATTTTTCTCTAGTCCTTTCCCAGAGTTCTCCAATCAATTTCCATCTAAAACTTTGACTTCTCAGCATTCAAAAATTTGCCTTGCGCTTTTCTGGATCTCACAATTCGTGCCAATGAACGTCTGGTGTCGTTTTCCGAGACGCGGAGGACAGGTGCTAAAACCACGGCATCGAGGGAAATAGTGTGGAATTCGATGAGACGCAGAGAACGGTCGTCGTGGGGACACTGCCTGCCAAACATTGCTAATCGTACACCGTCTGCGCTCTCGTCTCGTCATCTAGTCTTTCTTCACACCTCCCCTCTCTCTTCTGTCTATTGATATTGTTTACTCAGTACGCAACGGTTTTTGAACCAGTGTTCGTCATTTGAGTTGTTTCAAATTTTAGGCCAGAATTTGAATATAATATTCCCATTTTGGATTCTGATGTTTTCTTTTTTCCTTTTCAAAAGTTTATTCCTGCTAGGAAAAAGTATTTTACACTCAGAATTTCACTGAAAAAAAACATTTTTCGACTTTTTCGCTGAAAACCGTTCCTTTTTAACCTGATACTTTCTCTCTTCACCGAAAACGTTTTACGATTTTTTCCAGATCTCGTCAACATGGAGCAAGTTGCCCAGCAATTGGCGAATGCCAACATTGGAGCCGAGCAACCAGCTCGTCAACGACATGGCCTTCGCCCGCTGGCACCGAAGATCGGGAAGAACCCGTCTGGCCAGACGGTGGAGCTCACCAGCAATATGGCCAAGCTCAGTAAGTCAATAACTAGAAATATCGATTTTTATTGATTTTTTTCCAGGCACGGCCGCTAACACCCCGATCTACAAGTATGATGTAAACATTGTACTTGTCTACAAAAATGGAGACGGCGCTGAGGTTGCCATCGAGAAGTCCAAATCGACAAAGTCGGGAAGCGCCCACGATGTGGATAAGGCTCTATGTCGCAACGTCTTCGATATGGCCATGCAGAAGTTGAAGGGATTCAATGGCCAGAATTCCTTCTACGACCTCCAAGCCTCCATGTATACCCTGAAGAAGCTCCCCATGGAGGTAAGCTCAAATTCCCGTCAATTTTAAGCCTAAAACCCCAATTTTTAGACAAGTTTAAGCCTAATTTCCCCAATTTTCAGGCTGATTTCTCGGTCACTCTGACGACCGGAGTCTCTGCGGCTCCTAACTTCGTGCGGGCCGTGTTCACTTTGAAGGCCGTCGCCACGACATACCAGGCCTCCACAAACGATCTCAGAAGAACGGCCACATCGGCACCGGCTCTGGCGGACAAATCGATTCTGGAAGCGCTGAGCCTCTTCATTTCCGGGCCAGCTCTCGCCAAGTGAGTGATTTTAGAAGGGTTAAAAATGAGGCATTTTCCCTGTTTTTTAGGCCATTTTCAAAGGGTGGCCTAACTTTTACAAGTTGGGTTTTCTAGGCCACCGTGGTAAAATGTCCTGGAAACAGCCTAAAATGTCCCTGGAGTGATTTATAAGTCATTTTGAAGCGCTGGCCTAACTTTTGCAGCTTTAGTTTTCTATGCCACAATGTTGAAATGACCTAGAAATGGCCCGAAATGCCCCTGGGGGTTCTCTCGGCAATTTTACCATGCTGGCCTAGAAAACCCAACTTGCGAAAAGTTAGGTCATCATGTTATAATGACCTAGAAACCACTCCAGGGTCGTGTCAGGGCAGTTCCAGGCCATTTTGAAGTGGTGGCCTAACTTTTGCAAATTGGGTTTTCTAGGTCACTGTGACCTGGTCACAATGTTGAAATGGCCCAAAACTGTTAGAAATGCCTCTAATGTGAGTTCTAGATCGTTTTAACGCGTTGGCCTAGATTACCACAACTTGCGAAAATTAGGCCGCGATTTCAAAATGGCCCAAAAAATACATCAGGGGCTTGTCTGGCCATTTCCAGGTCAAAACGATGGCCTAAAAAACTCAACTTGTAAAAACTAGGCCATGTTTTCAAAATGACCTAAGAACACACCAGGGGCTTGTCAGGCCATTTCTAGGTCTTTTTGAAGCGATGGCCTAGGAAACTCAATTTGCAAAAGTTAGGCCTCCACTTGAAAATGGCCCAGAAATCATCTGACATGCCCCGGTGTGTTTTCTAGCTATTTTCAGTCGGAATTTCAGTGATTTTGTTCGAAATTATCATTTTTCAACCTAAAATAGCTATCAAAACTGCAAATTTCCGCCTGAAAATCGCTCAAAAATGCACAATTCGGTCATTTTGAAGCGGTGGCCTAACTTTTTTCAAGTTGGGATTTCTAGTCCACAACTTCAAAACGACCTAGAAAACACATCATCTGAATATCAGACCATTTCTAGACCATTTTACCATGGTGGCCTAGAAAACTCAACTTGCAAAAGTTAGGCCGCGACTTCGAATGACCTATAAACCACTCCAGGGTCGTGTCAGGCCAGTTCCAGGCCATTTTGAGGGGGTTGCCTAGAAAACCCAGTTTGCTAAAAGTTAGGATATCATGTGCGAGCTAGCTAACTGCCTAGCCAGATCACATCGCCAACTACTATTACTATAATCTTTGTTCTTTTCAGCCCAGAGGTGTCGACCGTTGGTGGTTGTGTCCACTACTTCAATGGTGCTGTACAAGGCTTCACACCAAGATACTACGAAGGAGATACGTTCAGCGCGCTGGGAGTGTCGAAAGGAGTCAAGATGGTCGAAGGAGGTGTTATGATGAACACCGAAATGAAAGTGACACTCTTCCATCAGGACAACGAGCCTCTCATCAATGTGATGAAGTCGTTCAGATGCTTCTCGCCGAATCTGGGACTTGACTCTAAAGATGGAATCAATGTGGCCAAGTCTCTCAAGGGTTTGGAGTTCTTCTGCAACTACGGAAAGTTGAAGGACATGGGAAACGAGCGACGCATCGTGAAGGCTCTCGACTTCGGAGGATCCGCTCGATCAACAACCTTCCTGCTTGATAACAAGCCTATCAGTGTGGAAGCCTACTTCCAGAACAAGTATGGCGAGCGTCTGGCGTACCCGAATCTGATGACAGTGGTTGTCAAGGGAAGGAACGGAGCTAGAAGCAACCTCCCTGCTGAGCTCCTCGTTTTGTGCCCCAATCAGAAGGTGACCAATGAGCGAATGGTTGTGAAGAATCAGCAGGCGGAGCTCATCAGAGATGCGGCAGCGGTGCCAGAAAAGCGAATGCAATTCACGCAGAATGCCGCCCAAGCTGTTGGAATCCACTCGAAGAATGTGATGAACTTCATTCGGGTCGAGGAGTCAACCAAGTTGAAGGCAGTTGTCCTGAACAAGCCGAACATCAAATTCTCGACACCAAAGCCGGTTGAGTTTGACGCCAGAGTGCCGACGGATTTCAAGATCAACGGGAACTTTGTCATGCCGGCGAAGCTGGACAATTGGGAGGTGGTGTTCATGCGAAATGAAGAAGTTTGGTGGGTTTTTTGCGATTTTTAGAGAAGGGGGGAGGGGTTTAAGCCAAAAAAATTAAGCCAAAAAAACGATTTTTTCGGAAAATTTTCGAACAGAAATTGTCATTTTTTCGCCGAAAACTTGCCAAAGTTTATAGAAAATCGAACATTTTCAGTGACTTCACAAAACGGATCAGTCAACTCATGAGTCAACGTGGAATGTCCATCCAGCCACCAGTTGTCACCTTCATCAGCGGCGGTGGGGATCTCCCGGTGAGTTTTTGGCTCTAAAATCACCTAAATCACGAATTTTGACGGAAATTACGCTCTAAAACTCACCTAAAACCCCCCCTAGAACTCTTGAAAGTCAAGTTTTGAGCCGTTTTCGAAAAGTTGCACACTTTTGGCTCAGTGGGTCACAGATTTACTAGGATCTGATGACATGGGTTCGAATCCACCATGAGGCAATAGCCTAGAAATAGCCTAGCGTGTCCCTGGATTGTTTTCTAGGCCATTTTGAATTTGGTGGCCTAACTTTTGCAAGTTTTGTTTTCTAGGCCATCATGGCTTACAATGACCTAGAATTGGCATGACGTGCCTGTGGAGTGTTTTAGGTCATTTTACCATAATGGCCTAGAAAGCTCAACTTTCAAAAGTTAAGCCATCGCGTTTAAATAGCCTAGAAATGGCGGCTCTTTATGACAAGGGGGGGGGGCCCATGAGAAAAGGGGGGGGGGCATGGGAAAAGGGGGGGCCCATGAGAATAGGGGGGGGGCAAGTGAAAAGGGGGGCCCAAGTTGAAAAATGTGGACTAAGTTAAGATTTACCAATTTTTCGAAGTTTTTCGGATGTTTCTATGAAAATTTCGTTGTTTCCACAAAAATTCATAACTTTAAAAAATTTCAGTTTAGGTCGGTTTTTTGCATGAACAACAGTATTTTTTGCATTTTAACTGTGAAATTTGAAGTTATTCAGCTAGTCTAGACTTTTTTCAGGCTTAGTAACAAAAAAATGAACGAAAAATGTGCAAAAAATGACAGAAGCTGAAAATTTCAAAAAAAAATGAAAAGTGTTCAAAGTTCGAAATTTTAATGGAAACAGTCACAAAACTTGAAAAAATAAGTAAATCTTAACTTAGTACACATTTTTACCCTTGGCCCCCCCCTTTTGACTTGGGCCCCCCCCTTTCCCATGGGCCCCCCTTTTCTCATGGGCCCCCCCCCCTTGTCGTAAAGAGCCGAAATGGCATGGCGTGTCCCTAAAGTATTTTCTAGGCTATTTCACCATAGTGGCCTAGAAAATTGAAGTTGCAAAAATTAGGCCATCATCTCTTAATCACCTAGACAACACTCCAGTTGAATTTCAGACCATTCCTGGGTTATTTCAAAATGGTGGCCTAACTTTTGCAATTTGAGTTTTCTAGGTCACCACTCCAAAATGACCTAGGTAACACACCAAGGGCTTGTCAGGCTATTTCTAGACCACTTTGAGGCATAGTTGCAAAATCACGGGCCGGCCCGCGGGCCGGCCCGTCGAGAATTTTGGCGGGCCGGAGCCGGGCCGGGCCGATGAAGTGCCGGCCCGGCCCGGCCCGGCCGGCCCGGGGTACCTACAGACGTTGATTTTTTTTGAATTTTTTTCGAAATTTTCGAAAATTTTCCAAAAATTTAGACAAAAATGACCTATTTTTTGACTATATCATACCTTGTTAATTTTGTTGAAAAATGCAACCTTTTTTCTTTTTTAATTCAAAAAATTTCCCAAAATTTTCATTGGAAAATTTTCAACAGTGGTAGGCGGGCCGGCCCGGGGTCGGGCCGGGCCGGCCCCGGGCCGGGCCGGGCCGGGCCGCGGGCCGGGCCGGGCCGAGAAAATTTCTCTTCCGGCCCGGCCCGGCCCGGCCCGGCCCGGCCCGGCCCGTTGCAACTATGCTTTGAGGTGGTGTTCTAGAAAACCCGACTTGCGAAAAGTTAGGCCACCACATTTGAAATGACCTAGAATTAGTTCGATATGTCCCTGGGGGGTTTTCTAGGCCATTTGGAAGTGATGGCCTAATTTTCGCAATTTGAGTTTTTTAGGCCACCACGCTGATATTACCTTGAAATGCCCGAAAATGCCCCTAGAGTGTTTTCAAGGTCAATTTACCATGGTGGCCTAGAAAACCCAACTTGCAAAAATTAGGCCACCATCAAAAAAGTGACCTAGAATTGTCCTTTATGTCCATGTATTGTTTTCTAGGTCATTTTGAAGTAGCGGCCTAACTTTTGCAAGTTGGGTTTTCTAGGTCACCACGCTGAAACTACCTTGAAATGTCCTAGCATGCCCTTGGAGTGTTTTCTAGGTTATTTTGAAATGGTGGCCTAACTTTTGCAATGTGATTTTCCTCGGCCACCATAGCAAAATGACCTAGAATGGTCCGTGCAGTGTTTCCTAGGTCATTTTATAATGTCCTAGAAACCCGAACTTGCGAAAGTTAGGCAGCCACTTCAAAATGATCAAAAAACGTCAAAATTCTTCCAGAATCTCTTCGAGAAGGCCAGATCGTCGAAACGCCAGCTCCTCATGTTCGTCTTCAGAAAGAGCGTTACCCTCCATGCTCAAATCAAGTCCCTGGAGCAGAAATTCGATATTCTGACGCAGGAGGTCACTCTGGAGACCGCGGAGAAGATCTTCCGGCAGCCACAGACGCTCCAGAATATTGTGAACAAGGTAAGAATTCAGAAATGATTCAGAATTCGTTCAAAAATTCGAATTTTCCAGACCAACATGAAGCTCGGCGGTTTGAACTACCGAATCGATTCTACTGTCTTGAACCCCAACATTTTGTTCATCGGATTCGAGACGTCGTCGAAAGGAGGAGCCGGAGACGTAGGGATAATGAATCTGAAAAATGTGATTTTCAAAAAATCGATTTCAGGGACCAGTATCGATTGGATTCGCCGCCAACATGATGACCAACCATCAGCAGTTCGCTGGCGGCTACATCTACGCTCCACAGGCCCGTGATGTAGGGAATTGAGAAAAAAATCGATTTTTTCGATAAAACTTATTTTCAGACCTATGGATCTGTGGTCGGCCCAGTGCTCAAACAAATCCTCGGAGTCGTCAGACGCACCCGCAAGGATCCACCACAGGAGATAATCATGTACTTCAATGGAGTCACCGAGGGACAGTATGGACTCGTAAGTAATGAGCAATCATGAGAGAATAAGGAATTTGAATTTTCAGATCAACGAAGTCTACTCCGAGGAGATCAAGAAGACCATCATGGCCATCAAGCCGGACTGGAGACCAAGACTCATGATCATCGCCACGTCGAAAGCTCACAATGAGAGATTCTATCAGCTCGAGGTATTTTGTTGAGAACTGAGCATTTTTGAGCGATTTCTGAGCTCAAAATCGTAGTAACTGTTTTGAGTCAGAAATTGACCACTTTTAGCCTGAAAATTCCGCTTGACTTTAAGAATGAGCAGTCCCTAGCAGTATAAAAAGAGTGGCCTAATTTTCTCAACATGATTTTTCTAGGCCACCAAGTTTTATGGTCTAGAAATTACCAAATGTGGGGTTTTCTAGGAGGCCTAACTTTGTCAAGTTGAGTTTTCTGGGCCATCAAGGTAAAATGGCCTAGAAAACACTCCAGGGCATTTCTGGCCAGTTTTAGGTCATTTTAACAATACTGGCCTAGAAAACTCAAGTTGCAAAAGTTAGGCCGCCATGTCAAAATGACCAATTTGTGCATTTTTGAGCGATTTTAAAACTCACAATGAGATTTTTCCAGCTGTTTTAGGCCGGAAAATGATCATTTCTGACCGAAAATCACTGAAATTCCGTGTGAAAATTATTATTTTTAGCTAGGAAATTGGCCATTTTTGAGCCTGATAATCCTGCTCAATTTTAAGAATAAGCAATGCCTAAATCCCTAAATCCAGTTGATAATATTGAATTTTAGATGAGATTTAAGCATTTTAAGCGATTTTCAAGCTCAAAATTGCAATTTTAGTAGGCGATTCGTCGAAAAATCATGATTTTTGACTGGAAATGACTGAAATTCCGTCTGAAACTTATTATTTTTGGCTAGGAAGTTGACCATGTTTGAGCCTGAAAGTCCTGCTCAATTTAAGAATGAGCAATTCAAACTGAAATTCCAGAAGAACAAGGCGGTCTCCAACTTGGTACCAGGAACTGTGATCGACCACACCGTCGTCTCGCCAGTCTTCTCGGAATTCTACCTGGCTTCCGCCGTCGCTCGTCAAGGAACCGCCAAAGCCACCAAGTACACCATCATCTTCGCGACGAATCCAGAAGCAAATCTGGCCAGAATTGAGGTGAGAAATTTTTCGAAATCTTTGAAATTTCCAAATCAATCAATATTTCTTCCAGACCATCACCAATGATCTCTGTTTCGATCACCAGATTGTGTTCCAGCCAGTGAGCCTTCCAGTGCCACTGTTCATTGCAGGACGATGCAGTCAGAGAGGAGCCGCCGTGCTTGGATACAATGGGTAAGTTTGAAATTTTCAAATTTCATAAAAATATCCCCGTTTCCAGCTACCGTCGAGGCGAGAACGGCAACGTCGACTACGAAGCGATGAATGAGCAATACGGATACTCGCAGAAGAATCTCTTCGGAAAGCGTTTCAACGCTTAGAAATCATCGTCGTTATTCAAGAATCTCGACGTCTTCATTCAAATTTCTCCTTATCCCCATTCTCCTGATCCCCATTCTCCTGATCCCCAAACCCAATTCTGATTCTCGAATTCTCAAAATCCCCCATTTTTTCAAATCCAGATTCTTTAGAATCTCTTGCCCCCCCCCTCTGATTTTCACATCCAGTTTTTATCCAGATTCTTGGAATCTCATTTTCTTTCACCCCGATTTTTACCACCTAATCTAAAAATTTCGCAAAAATCCAGAAACTGGACATTCACATTGCTCACATTTACTTGTATGTATACTTGCAACTAAAATTCACCCGTAAATTGTATTTTCATATTCTTTTTCGGCACCTTGTAAACTTTCTCTACATTTTGACAAAATGAACGGATCACTGAGCAAGAAGTTGTGTTTTTTAGTTTTTCAGGGTTTTCAGATTTCAAAAAATTTTAGAAAATTTTCAAAAAAAAAACTTGAAATCAGATAAAGATCTGTAATTCTGAAAATTTCCAAAAAATACAAGAATTGGGAAAAAATCTGGAAATTCTGAAAATTTTCTGAAAATATACGAAGATTGGGAAAAAATCTGAAAATTATGAAAATTAGAAGAAACTGAAAATTCAGAATTTTGAGTTAAAAAATCTGAAATATCTCAAAATTGGAAAAAAAAATCCGAAAATTCGGAAAATTGGAAATATCTGGAAATGCTGAAAACTTGACAAACCCTGAAAAATCAGAAAATTTCTAAAAATTTGGAAAAAACTGAATAATCTGAAAATTGGAAAAAGCTCTGAAACTTCCGAAAATTGGAAAAAATCTGAAAAATTCGAAAATCAATAAAATTGAAAAAAATCTGAAAAAAGATTTTTTCAGTTGCAAAAATCGGAACTGCAGCCAAAGGTCCCACAACGATAACTACCGTAATCTTAAAAAAATTTTAATTTCTGGATTTTTTTTTATTTTGCGATTTTGCTGCGATTTTTCCTCAAAAAAGTCGGAAATTTAACATTTTCGGTATTTAAAAAATTGACTGAAAAAGAAAGAAACTCGAGAAAATAAAATAAATGATAAAACAAATATTTCTAGGTTACGGTAGTTGTCGTTGTGGGACCTTCGGCTACGGCCATGAATTCTTATGCACCCGATTTGTTTGTTTTTCCTATCCGCCCACATATTGCAGACGGAGTTTCAGAGAAATAAGTTATATTATAACCTCTAGAGAACTTCTAAACTTTATATACAAAAAACAATTTAATTTTTTTCAGTCCCCCTAAAAACAAAACCCCACAATCCCTCCCAATCAGAAAAATGCCTCTCTCCATTGAAAACTGGAAATCATTTCTTAAATTCCTCCAACTCGGCTGCGGACTTCTCGGAGCAGTTTCAAACTCCATTCTCATCCTCCTCATCATTTTTTGCTCTCCAAAAAATCTTGGCGCTTATAAATATCTGATGATCTACATCTCAGTTTTCGAGACGTTCTATTGTCTTCTGGATGCTGACGTTGAGCCCCACACGTTTGCCTATGGTCCCGCTTTTACAGTTTTTCGAAGTTCCAAAAATACGAAATCCGAAAAAGCCGATGGATTTTACAAACTTTCGGTGTGGTGTGGAACATTTGGTCTCTCTATTGCTCTTTTTGCTGTGCACTTTATCTATAGGTATGGAGCCGCTGATTTGGCATTTCGAAAAAAGTATCTAGCTGGGAAGAAACTGCTTATTCTGTTTTTGGTTCCTCTGATCTATATGGTTTGGTGGATGGCAGTGGTTGTGACAATGTTTCAGCCTAGTCCGGAATCCGATGAGTTCATGAGGTGAGGCTGGAGTTTGAAAATGCATCTAAAATCGGCTCTCTAGGACCATTTTGAAAGGGTTATGCCAATTTGAAGATTTCGGCTAGAGACGCAGGCACTCTCGTCTCTCTGCGTCTAACGAGGAGCGTAGAAAAACGGGAGTGTCTAGCCTAAATCTTTAAATTGTCATAACTCTGCTCAAAATCGTTCTAGAAACTTGATTTTTGTTGCGTTTTGTAGGAAATTTTCATGAAAATCTGTACAAGTTGGTGAAAAATTTCAGTTTCTGTTGATTTTTAAACTTTAGTAGATTTGAATAAAGTATTCCTACAAAACGCTACTAAAATCAAGCTTCGATGACCATTTTGAAACGAGTTAGTACCTTTCTCAGTTTTCGGCTAGAGACGCCGACACTCTCGTTTCTCTGAGTCTCTCAAAAAGCCAGAGAAACGAGAGTGTCTGCGTCTCTAGCCTTAACGTCGAAATCGGTATAACTTCCTTTAAAATGGTCGTAGAGACTTGATTTTTGTTGCGTTTGGTAGGAAATTAAATTCACCATTTTTCGAGCGTTAACAAATCTCTTCAGAATCCCCTTTCTTCGCCGTTATGACACCCAAGTCGAGCATATTGCTTATGTAATCGTTTGGTTTTATACGCCCAGAGGAGACTTAATCTTGCCAACTTTTCTCGCAGTTGTCTGTAATTGGTTCATGATGTTCACTTCGTTTTTCTGTGTTGTCTATTTTGGGATCAAGTGTTATTTAAAAATCACAAAAGCGTTGAAGACGTCGAAAATGTCTTCGTATTATACGAAATCCATTCAGAACCAATTGTTTCAAGCGTTGGTTATGCAGGTAGGGTTCTCTTTTGCAATTTCAAAGAAATTTTCAGATATTTTCAGACCCTTATTCCTTTTTTACTAATGTATGCTCCTGTGGGAATGTTATTTTTCTTCCCGATGCTAAATATGAATGTTGGATTCATTAGTAGCTTTGTGGCAGCTACAATTGCAATTTATCCAGCTGTGGATCCATTACCAACTATGTTTATTGTGAAAAATTACAGAAAAACTATTTTGTGTAAATAGAAAAGAAATTTTAGGGTCATGAGAAAATTTGACATTTTTCAGGTGGCTGTTTTGGGAAGAAATCGAAAGAAGAAGATAAAAATATTGTGGAGCTTGAATGATGATTAAAATTTTCCATAATAAAAAATTGTTTTTTGTAATCGAAGAAATAAAAATTGAATTTTAATTCAACCTGAACAAAAAAAAATACTGTACAACCTGTAATAGAAGGACACCCACGGACTAGTTTGAGTTCTTTTATTTCAATTCCTATGCAAGACACGAAAAGGGTTTAAGCTGATGAAATGTTTGTGATAATATGATAAGCAATTCATCAGTTGACAACTTTTAGATATCATTTACAAGAACTGAGGAAATTTGGGTCAGAGTTAAAAGTTAGATTGCCCTTCTATTACAGGTTTTACGGTTGTTGACTTTGAACATCCTTCAGAATCATTTTTAGCAACAATCATATATTTTTTAAGTCGAAGTTTGAGAATGTTCAAAAAGTAAAATATAGGGAAAATACAAAAAATTTAAATTTCAATATTTGAAATATCTGAAATTTCTAAAAATTCTAAAAATGTTAAAAAAATCAAACATTTTAAAAGAATGAAGAATTCGATATTTTCAAAAACTCGAATGTTTTAAATTTTGGAAGTTTTTAACAGATTTGCATGGTTCAGAAGTTTCAATTCAAAATCAAAAAAAAAATTACAAGGTCAACATCTCAAAGTTGCTTGTCCTGATTCTCACGTTTTATTTCAAAACAAAATTGCTTCCAAAAAACTCTACTACCTGACATTTGAGAAAACGAATTTTCAGGCGCCCAACCTTTTTCATGGAGGTTTCATTTTCAAAATTTTAAATAACCTCCCTTTTTTTGTTCTCTGAAAAAAATTCCCGACCAATTCATCTGATTTTTATTGATGATGTTAGTTTCACAAGTTTCTTCACCTCTGAACTTTGATGAATTAGAATTTGATATTTCAATTTTGTCACTTTTCAGCACACACCAATCTCTCAAAAATTTGTGATTTTTTTGGCAGGTGAAAAATTACAAAACTGGTAGGATACAACGTGTAGAAGCACCTGATACTTGTTAATCTGGAAATTTTTTCAGCAAGAAAATGATTTCGTCAGGAGCCTGCATTTCTGTTGATATATAATAGATCAGAATCAGAAAATTAGATTTGGTATTATTCTTTATTATTACCTTTTTTTTTTGAGAAAATCAAATTTTTGAGAAAGCAGTTGTTGTTATTTTGCATTGCTTTCATATCTAAAATGTTACGAAATTATTTCTTGGTTCTGAGATTCTGAGATTCCGAAATTCTGAGTTTCTGGGATTCGGAAATCCTAAGATTCTAAGATTCTGAGATTCTAAGATTCTGAGATTCCGAAATTCTGAGATTCTGAGATTCTGAGATTCTGAGATTCTGAGATTCTGAGATTCTGAGATTCTGAGATTCTGAGATTCTGAAATTCTGAGATTCTGAGATTCTGAGATTCTGAGATTCTGAAATTCTTAGATCCAGTGGTTTTGAGATTTTGAGATTCGGAAATTCTGAGATTCTGCGATTCGGAAATTCTAAGATTCTAAGATTCTGAGATTCTAAGATTCTGAGATTCTGAGATTCTGAGATTCTGAAATTCTGAGATTCTGAGATTCTGAGATTCGGAGATTTTGAGATTCTGAGATTCTGAGATTCTAAGATTCTGAGATTCTGAGATTCTGAGATTCTGAGATTCTGAGATTCTGAGATTCTGAGATTCTGAGATTCTGAGATTCTGAGATTCTGAAATTCTGAGATTCTGAGATTCTGGGATTCTGAGATTCTGAGATTCTGAGATTCTGAGATTCTGAGATTCTGAGATTCTGAGATTCTGAGATTCTGAGATTCTGAGATTCTGAGATTCTGAGATTCTGAGATTCTGAGATTCTGAGATTCTGAGATTCTGAGATTCTCAGATTCTGAAATTCTAAAATTCTAAGATTCCGAGTTTTCGAGAATCTGAGATTCTGTAATTCGAAAATTCAGAAACCTAGAAGTAACGAAGTTCGAAGTTTCTGAGTCTTTTTTTAAGTTCTGAGATTCTGAAATTCTAAAATTTTGATATTCCGAACTTTGAAGGTTCAGTTTTCTCGAAATCTCCAGGTTCTCAGATTTTGAGTACTGGTGGTTTCAAAAGAATTAAATTCTTAAATTCTCGAATTTTCGCTAACCTTTTTCTAATATATTCCTCAAAGTTCTAGGATTCCAAAAAGCGAAATTTCGAGATTGATTGTCCCAAAAAAAATAATTTCAAAGTGAATTTTCTAAAATTATTGCGTTCAATGCCTTAATTTTTTCCCAAATTTTTATTTTTTCAAATTTCCAGGGAAAATGTTCTCCATTGATTGCTGGAACATCATTCTCCGAGTCGTCCAATGGGTCAGTGGAACACTTGGCGTTACTCTTAACACTTTTCTTATCACCCTTATCATCTTCCGATCCCCAAAAGACATCGGTGCATACAAGTACCTAATGATCTACATCTCCACATTCGAAATAGCCTACTCCATCCTCGACATCATAATTGAACCCCATGCATTTTCCCACGGACCCATTTTTATTGTCTTCCGCTATTTCAAGGATTCATTCTTCTCCAGGGACCAAGGATTCTATCTAATTGTTGTCTATTGTGGCTCTTTTGGGTTGTCTATTGCTCTATTCGGTGTACACTTTGTTTATCGATATGGTGCCGCTGATTCGGAATTCCGGAAATCTTATTTATCCGGTCGCAAATTGGTCGTTTTATTTTTGATCCCAGTGGCCTATGGAATCTGGTGGTCAGCTGTCACATTCTTTCTCTATAAGCCCAGCCATGAATCCGATTTGTTTATCAGGTAGCTTTTTTAAAAAAGGAAATCTGTGTAGCTTTTCAATGCTTCAGAGAATTTGAGAAATTACTTATAAAATGAAACAAAAATCAAGGTTCTATGATGATTTTGAAGCGAACTATAGCGATTTGAAGAAATAGGTCACTCTCTTTTCTCTGCGTCTCACAAGGAGTGCGCAGAGAAACGAGAGTGTCTGCGTCTCTACCCTAAATCTTGGAACTGGTCTAACTTGCTTCAAAATGGTCCTAGGAACTTGATTTTTGTTGCGTTTTGTAGGAAAATTGTAAAGTTTTTTGATTTTTTTTTGCAAAATCTTTGAGTTTACACTAAACAAACACTGTAAAATGCAACACTTGAAACTTCTTAAAATCCCTCCCCACTTTTTTAGTTCCAGTACGCCATTGCTAGATGGATTGGAGACGAAAATCGGCGAAATTTCCTATATCATCGTTTGGTTTTATGCTCCAAATTCATTGAATCAAAATAAACTCGAGCCAGTTTGGACGAGTTTCGTTGGTATAGGATGTATGTGGTTCATGATATTCTCCTCGTTCTTTTGTGTTTTTTATTTCGGTGTTAAGTGTTACAAGAAAATTATGAGAAAGTTGAAGACGTCGAAGATGTCTTCGTATTATACGAAATCCATTCAGCAGCAGTTGTTTCAAGCGTTGGTGGTCCAGGTGGGAGATTTAGAAATACTGCCGACAAAAATGTTGTCTGTGGAAATTAGTCAACTTTGGAGAGCCACAAAATTGAGCCAATTCGGACAAATGCCCGGAATATGAAATTAGGTATCCGGTGTTTAGAATCCAAAACTCGGAATTCAGAAATCGATATTCGTAACTCGGAATCTGAGAGTCGGTATTCAGACTTCAAAATTCGGGCACTTCTCTTGATTGACATAATTTTTAGACCTCCAAAGTTGACTTATTCCATTATCAAAATTTAATTTCTTTCTGTCCGGACTCTATAAATGTATTTTTCCAGACCCTCATCCCAGTATTTCTCATGTACATCCCCGTTGGTGTCCTATTTTTCTTCCCAATGATAAATTTCGAAGTTGGATCAATCAGTAGTTTTGTGACAGCTACAATCGCAATCTATCCAGCTGTGGACCCATTACCAACTATGTTCATTGTAGAGACATATCGGAAAACGTTGATGTGTAAGTTTCTTGAAGTATTTTTGAGATTATGTAGCTTGACCGATTCGCCCGGAAATTATAATTCGATTTTCGTAAACTGAAAATTCGAATAAAAAGTTAAATTTCAGGCGGCTGCAAAAACGAGAGAAAGGGCATTGTGGAGGATGGTGCGGAATTGCAGAACTAAATTTTTTCGAAATTCTTTTTTTTATAAAGTTTTCATTTTAAAATGTGTTATCGATATGTAGTAACTGTTCTATTAGGAATTTCCAAAAAAAATGCAGCTAAATTCAAGTCTCTAGGACCATTTTGAAGCAAGTTATGACAATTTGAAGTTTAGGCTAGAGATGCAGACACTCTCGTTTCTCAGCGTGCTCCTCGAGAGACGCAGAGAAACGAGACTGTCTCAAAACTGTAAATCGCTATAACTCGCTTCGAAATGATCTTAAAAACTTGATTCTTTTTGCATTTTGTAGGAATTTTACAAGTTCTGCAAAAACTCTAAGAGCAAAACAAGCTTCTTATTTAAACAATCTTTGATACAGACACAGTTTTATTTAATAGTTAATAAAAACTTCATTTTGTATCTAGACATTATACAGATTCGTATATATTCCCAGAGGTTCCATCTTATTCCTGTAAGCTCATAAAATTTATTATACTCCCAACGGACCGCCCTCTATTTGTTCAGATTCTCAATCATCTAACATCAACCCAAATAATGATGATACCTCTTGATCAATGGAAATCCTTCCTCAAAACCACTCAATTAACTACTGGATCGTTTGGGATAATTCTGAACGTATTTCTCATCCTTCTCATCATTTTTCGATCTCCAAAACACCTTGGAGCTTACAAGTACCTCATGATCTATATCTCGATCGTCGAAATCGTCTATTCCATTCTCGAAATGATCACCGAACCACATGTTTTCACAAACGGTCCCACACTAACAGTATTGCGCTATTTTAAGCATTCGAGAATCGGGAGAAATCAAGGATTCTATCTTCTAGTCATGTATGCCGGAACTTTTGGTCAATCTATTGCTCTCTTCGGCGTTCATTTCATATATCGGTATGGTGCAGTGGATAATGTGTTCCGTAAGAAATATCTGGGAGAACGTAAACTATTTATTCTATTTTTAATACCATTGATCTATGCTCTTTGGTGGTCGAGTATAATTTTCTTCTTCTTCCAACCTTCTACCGAATCGGATGAATACTTAAGGTGTGCATCAAGTGTCTTTCTATTAATAATTATATTGATTTTCAGAATTCCCCTTCTACAAAACTACGACACCAAGGTTGAAGACATATCATACTTAATAGTTTTCTTCTATAAACCCAACGAAATCGGCTACCTCGAACCGGTATGGTCCGCATTTTTTGGAATGAGTTGTGCGTGGTTCATGATGTCTACTTCATTCTTTTGTGTGTTTTATTTTGGCATTAAGTGTTATACAAAAATCACGAAAGCTCTGAAAAAGTCCAAAATGTCTTCCTACTAGATCAATTCAAAATCAGCTGTTTCAAGCGTTGGTAATGCAGGTTGTGTTTTTTCATCTAATTTGCAAACCTTTGTTGTAATTTCAGACTCTAATACCAGTTGTATTAATGTATGTGCCTGCAGGAGTTGTATATTCACTACCGATGCTTAACATTGAAGCAGGACTATCAACTAGTTTTGTGATAGTCACCATTGCGATTTATCCAGCTGTGGATCCGTTACCCACCATGTTCATTGTGGAAAATTTTCGGAAAACTATATTGTGTAAGAAATGTTATTTAAAAAGTAAAACATTCTTATAATTTTCAGGCGGCTGCTGGGAGGATAGAAAACCGAAATCTGAGTCGCAGAATCGAAGTCAGACGATTCATTAATATGCTTCAAACTTTTTGAAAATTCTTCGAAATAAATTATCACTCGAAAATCTTGGTCACACTTTTTTGACCTACCCCTAAAAGAGAAAAGTGAGGAGACAAAGAGAATGGAAAGTTCCTAGAGGTTGATAGATGAGTTATTCTGGTCAGCGGATGTCTCCTCTTGCCTTATTTTTCCTTTTTCTTTTGTATATGAAAATGGTCGAAACAAAAGGTAGGTCGAAAATTTTAATTTCCAAAAAATGTATTCACTAAAAATACTTTTCTAATCTTCAATGAATTAGGATAATAAAGACAATATAAGGGGAAAGATAATACCACGATTATGCCGTGAGAGAATTGTGGGGGACCTATAAGGATCGATAACAACCGTGACATTTTTTGTGTAACAACGAGACGACCACTTGCTCGTGTCTGCGTCTCTTCTGATGGAGCGCTCTCTCGCTTTCTCTGCGTCATTTCCGCGGAACGCTATTTCGCGCCCTCCTTTTTTACACACTCTCTCGCCGTTGGTGTATTTCCACCCTCATTAATTATAATTATTTGTTTTGATTTGGCGCATCCTTGGCGCATCCTTACAGTAACCCGAAAATAAAAATTTGCATAAACCCTATGATATGATATGTTTTCCAGACCAGAATTTCCCGCTGATTCCGAATATAGCATTTTCAGATCACGATAATGGACTTTTTTCTTTTTCTGATTTTTTTTTTGCCAAGTACTTTCTCGAGTGTCCTAACGTCTTTGTTTCTTGAGGATTTGTCACCATCTCGGGCCTTTGTGTGCGTCGGTCTCAAGGCCTTTGTTGAAGTACCGCCTTCTATGTAGAAAATTTTGGTAACGATAGTCATTATTTGTTTTGATTTGGCGCATCCTTGGCGCATCCTTACAGTAACCCGAAAATAAAAATTTGCATAAACCCTATGATATGATATGTTTTCCAGACCAGAATTTCCCGCTGATTCCGAATATAGCATTTTCAGATCACGATAATGGACTTTTTTCTTTTTCTGATTTTTTTTTTTGCCAAGTACTTTCTCGAGTGTCCCAACGTCTTTGTTTCTTGAGGATTTGTCACCATCTCGGGCCTTTGTGTGCGTCGGTCTCAAGGCCTTTGTTGAAGTACCGCCTTCTATGTAGAAAATTTTGGTAACGATAGTCATTCTATTTTATTCATTCAAATGGTCTCCTTCTGTATGGAGACCTCATGTACATAACCAGGGTTTTTTCCAGTGACATCCTCCTGAATGGAAGTCTGGAAATTCCCTTATTTTTCTAAAATTCCTATTTTTCTGATTATTTTTTCTATATTATTTTTTCTATATTATCTATTTATTCTATTCGATTCGGAGGAAAGCAGGGATTCCCTTAAGGAGCGGAAAGCTACTCCAGAATGGAGCTCAAGCACGCAAGGAGGCCAGGGAGACTTGGATGAGAAGGATGTGGTGGACCAAAGAACACCTAGCACGAGACTCAGATCGATTAGGACGATGAATCTGGTGAGTTTTCTGAATGATTACTGTAATATTTGAATAATTCTAAGATTCAAAGAAAAAGTAAAATCGAAAATAATGTCGAATATTTGAAGATCCACTGTCCCCATTGTCAGGAGGTGGCAAATGGAGAAGAAGGAGCAAAAGAGGACTAACAATGGTGAGTTTTTCTTCACCAAATAACTACTTTAAAGAGCCAAATTAAAGAATTGTCGGGACCTGGCTACCAACAGGATTCTGGACATCGAACGCGTCAAACAATTCCCAGTCTCCCTTGGATTCGCTGGATTTTGAAATTTTTTAAAAATTATATTCTGTTTTAATAAAAATGTATATTTTTCCAATCTTTCTCTTTGTTCTCTCAAAATTGGTTGAATACCACTATGTCTCTCCTAACTAATAACCTTCAGATTTTCGCGTCCCTCGTCATGTCTCCCACGGATTTTGACGTTCCCCATATGCATTCTACAACTTTGGTGAGTATTTTGTGTAGCGTCTATTGCTATTTTCTCTTTCCCAAAAAATACAAAAATGTAGGAAACTATTCATCTAAAAATAAAATTAAAAACATTTATCGGCTTTCAGGAGCAATCCGGCATCCTCCTCAGCTCCCGCAACGCCGCCCAATTGGTGTACCATCGCTCGACGTTGAATCGAGTGATCCTGCACAGACCCAAGTCTTTTGCCCGGGACAGTGCGGTGTAGACCGATCCAACACCAAATATCCGGTCGGTGACAAGTACCACTCCATCCACCGTGAGGCCCTGGGATTTCTGGATGTTGGTAGCCTCCGCCACACGAATTGGGTACTGCTCCCAAAATTTGGTCCGCATCTCGTTCGAATATTTCGACCGGGGAATGGTGAACTCCCCCAATCCGTCAAATCTAAAGAAGATGAATGTAAGTATTTGTTAAAACAAATCATTAAAATCAATTGAGAAAAAAAAAACACACCTGATGGTGAGGGAACCCTTGTTGATCTTTTTAAGGATCCCCATCGATCCGTTGACCAATCCCTTCTTCTGGTTGAGGTTACGCGTGAGCATAACCTTACATCCCGCCACCAGATGAAGGGTCTCCCATTCGCCTTCATAGAAGTATTTCTGCCCTACTTCTGAGGGGCTTTTCACAATTGGCTCCAAAGTTGTTGGATGGCCGAGTTTCCCTAATTTCTAAAAACAATATAATAGCTAAAGTATATTTTCCCGCTCACTTACGTAGTCGTTGAGGATGGCCGTCTGTCTGTTGGTTGGTGCCATTAGTAAGAAATCCTTTCCAGGGTTAGCCTTCTCCATATCCTCTAGAATAGCAAACACTTCCTCAGGGTGATCCGTTGTAACATCTCGCGGTGTCTCTAGACTTTTGAGAAGCCTCATTGCATCCGAATCTGTCCTGTGGGCTCCTATCCTCAAAAGAGCCAATGTTGAGGTATGTAGAGAGTCACGAGTCCTGAAGTTTTTCTTTAGCTCGTATCTCTCAAATAGGCTCCATAGGTTCCTTGAGGATGGCGCCTTTTTATCCCGGTTTTCAGCCGCCAACGACTTGATATCTGAAATACATGAATTAGTTAAGCTATATAACTTTTCAGGTCACCTTCGAAGACGTTCATTCCTCCGAATGGTGGCAACTGGAGTAGATCGCCAAATCCCACGACCGATATCCCTCCGAATGGCGCCGAGGAGTCGAAGAACTGTTTGAAGAGGTGGTCCAACTCCGCGAGTAAGACTGGATCGAGCAGTCCAATCTCCTCGATGAAGAGCACCTTGAGAGCCCCCATCATCTTCTCAAGGCACCGACGTTTGATAGTGGTGAGTATCTCGAATTCTCCCACTGCCTTGGGCTGAAAATAGAAATATAAAGATAAACTTCAATTTTTTAGACACCAACCGCAATTTGTGCGAAGGAGTGGATCGTCCGACCGTCCACAAGGACTGCCGCCGACGCAACCGGTGCTGTAACTGCAACAGATCCGGCCCCGTAGATCTGTTCACCAATGCGTCGGCATTCGCGAAGCACCGCCGATTTTCCTGTCCCAGCGGCCCCATGAATCAATAGGCAGAATGGTGAGCTCTAAAAACTTGAATAATGGACAACGCGGAAGACGCCAATATATCCCAGTTCAGCAGTATTTCGAGAACAAATACGATATTACCCTCAATTACCCACATTCCCCTCTTTTACGTGACTTGTCGGGAAGAATGTACCCCGTTGAGACTATCTGGGTTCGTATCCACCTTTTTTGATTCTTTTTAATAAATGTCTCTGTCAACAATACAACTTGAAAATTTCTTGAGTACATGTCGCTTGACTAGAAGTACTTTTAGAGGAGTTTATCCTAGTGATCGAAAACCACAAATTATCACCAGACCATGCTCGTTTATTTGGAATACAGCACCAAGTAGCGATTCTGGAGAACATTGGGTCGCTTTGTGGATAGATGACCGAAATCATGGTTATTTCTTTGATAGTAGCGGTTGTCCGCCCCAAACTGAGTTTGTGGACTTTTTCTCAGAAAACTGTATAAAACACAAGAATGTGGTAGAAACACCAATTCAAGGCCTTTTATCGAATGTGTGTGGGTATTATTGCATCTACTATTTGTTGCGAAAGTCGCGAAAACATAGCAATAAGGCTATTCGGGCCCCATTCACCGATAATCTTGCAAAAAACGACAATTTTGTGGTGAAGTGGGTGAAAAGGCATCTGAAATTTTGCGAAAGTAAAGTGTACAACCCACTAACATTCACCAAAGCTCATCATTTCATTTGATCATAATGTTCGAAGAGATGGACGGTGTCCCACTTACTCCAGCTTCTCCAACTACCCAAGATCACGATTCTTCTGCCAATCAATCGGAAAATCCGATTCCACCACCACTTCCACCAAGACCACCACTTCCACCAAGACCACCTCAATCATACCCAAAAATGTTGCCTCTTTTGGAGGATGCTTTCAAGGATATGACTCTTGTTGGCACTATCAAACTTTACAAGGATTCGAGTTCCAATCTTCACATGACTTCAGCATAGTTTACACGAAGCTTCCATTATCGATGAATCATGCTCCTACCAAATTTTAACCACTGAAATGACTCATCGTTTTCTAACCCAAAAGATGGTGAGAATGAGCAAACTCCCCATTTCTACCATCTTTCTATTTTTCTAAACTTACCTGATTTTCTATAGTTTTTCAACGATGTCTGATGAGGTGAAATCGATGCAGTGCCCAACATTCGATTCAAAGGTAACATTTTGAATTTTAAATTAATCTTCAAATTTTTATTTTCAGAAGGAGATCAAGGTGGAGGACATATGGGACGTAGAAGAGGTCGACTCAAAGGATTGGCCACCCCGAAGAGGAGATTATATGGCGGGCGCGCGGTATCAACCGAAGAAGCCAGTGAGTTTGAATTTTCAAAGTCGAAAATATTTTTATCGTTTTCAGATCCCCACCGAGAGATCCCAGCCACAATAATTGCTTTTATTTTTAACTTTAGATAAACAGTTTTTAATTTAAAATCTTTTATTACAAAATAGGGAATAGATGGGAAGAGGGGAAAGGGAAATAATTAAAAAAACTTATTTTTGGGGATTCGGTTGTCCCAATAATTCCCTCATCCATGGCCTCCTGCGTATCGGGAATGTAGTCTTCTTGGGTTTCTTCGATATCCTCTTCTTCCCTTTGTTGGAGAACTCTGGACGATCTGTAAATTTTAAATTCTTTTGAGCTAATTGAGAAAGAAAAAACTCACGATCTTGGCTTCCTTCGAGCACGAGGCTTCTTCCTCTATCCAACCTTCTCATCTTCTCCATTTACAAAGTCTCGGCAGTTCAGATGATGGGCAGCAGCGCTTTCCATGACGACCCGGCGGCGTCGCCGAGGTGAGATGAAGACCTCCTGAAAATAAGCTCATTAATTTTTAGAACGTAATGGTTAATTCGTATGGAACTGTTAAATTTAATTTTCTGTTAAATTTTCTATTCCATTTTTGAGGGTTAAATGTTAAGGTTCGCTTACCGATGACTCCACTACATCTTCAAACTTCGGTGCCAGATACATTCTCCAGGATTCGGACTTTTCTCCAACAACTCCATACGAATAGAATTAATAAAATAGAATAAATAATATAGAATAAATAATCAGAAAAATAGGAATTTTAGAAAAATAAGGGAATTTCCAGACTTCCATTCAGGAGGATGTCACTGGAAAAAACCCTGGTTATGTACATGGGGTCTCCATACAGAAGGAGACCATTTGAATGTATAAAATAGAATGACTATCGTTACCAAAATTTTCTACATAGAAGGCGGTACTTCAACAAAGGCCTTGAGACCGACGCACACAAAGGCCCGAGATGGTGACAAATCCTCAAGAAACAAAGACGTTGGGACACTCGAGAAAGTACTTGGCAAAAAAATCAGAAAAAGAAAAAAGTCCATTATCGTGATCTGAAAATGCTATATTCGGAATCAGCGGGAAATTCTGGTCTGGAAAACATATCATATCATAGGGTTTATGCAAATTTTTATTTTCGGGTTACTGTAAGGATGCGCCAAGGATGCGCCAAATCAAAACAAATAATTATAATTAATGAGGGTGGAAATACACCAACGGCGAGAGAGTGTGTAAAAAAGGAGGGCGCGAAATAGCGTTCCGCGGAAATGACGCAGAGAAAGCGAGAGAGCGCTCCATCAGAAGAGACGCAGACACGAGCAAGTGGTCGTCTCGTTGTTACACAAAAAATGTCACGGTTGTTATCGATCCTTATAGGTCCCCCACAATTCTCTGCCGTGTAACTAAACTGCGTCTTCCCGCCCAGGCCCAATTTGTCCTTACTCCCACAGCCAAGCTATTGAAACCTAAGCTTTCCAGTAAAAAAAGAATCCGAATCTAGCTAATTTTTGCGATAAGAGGAAATTTCAGCCCCCTATCTGCGAGACCGTCCTCGAGGCCTTGGCCTTCTCCAACTGCCCACTGGAATGTCCGATGAAAGGTCCGGACCATTTCTCCCCGGACTTTTTATTGCCGGAAACAAAATTAACGAAAAACCCCAAACTGTTCCAGATGTGCACTTGCCTGGTCAGCCGGCAATTTTCTCGGGGAGGTGGGTATTGAATTTGCATTCCATAAAAATTTGTTTTCAAAATGAAACAGAAATCAAGTCTCTACGACGATCTTGAAGCTAGTTATGGCCATTTAAAGATTTCGGCTAGAGACGCAGACACTCTCGTTTCTCTGGCTCTTTTGGAAGACGCAGAGAAACAAGTGTGACTGTTATTTTCAATTCGTTATAACTTGCTTCAAAATGGTGGTACGAACTTGATTTTTGTTGCGTTTGATATAAAATTTTGCAAACATTTAAAAAGCCAACAGTTTTTCAGATCTGCCTTCAACCCATTCACCCATATGGTTTCTGCTGTGTACGCTGAAGATTTATCCGATGGCTGGGGCGCTGGAATGGCTGTAAATGTGAGTTGCAAGCAATTCCCATCAGAAATCGCTCTTCTTTATCCAGGGAGTCAATTCCTACGGTTTGAATGTGCGCAAAAACTTTGACTCCTACGCCGCCGTCCCTTTGAATCTGAACGATGGAATGTATCAACCGTTCATATCAGCAGCAACCGTTGGTGCCGAATACGATTATTCGAAAATTCGAGAAGTTTCTGGAGCCTTGGACCTTCCTGTGCCTGGAATCAATGAGCTATTCGATTTGAATGGGAGATTTATGACGAAGAATGCGTTGATTGTGAATACAGCAATGGAGTTCCCATTGACACTTTCGGATCCGAATGAGAGGGCTCCGTATACTTTTAAAGTGAGCAGTTTAGAAAGAATAATTGAAATTCTGATTTATTTTCAGTACGCAGTATGGGCTCCGGATCGTCATATGGCTTATGGTCATGTCATGCCCAATGTGAACCTTTTCGTGGTGGGCAAAGACAAAATCATGGAGAGATTGAAGCAAAATCGCCTAAATCCAACAATGATCGGTTGATTAATTCTCCTTTGAACATGTTCTTAAAAAATTCCCTAGAATTCCGTTTTTGATAAGCAATTTTTTCATTGTCTAGATGTTTTTTTTCGAGCGAGAGTATGCACATTGTTAATTGAGATTTTTTGAAACCCCTAGAGTTCAGTTTTTAATTAACAAGAAACGTTTTCTTTGTCTAGATTTTATTTTTGTTTTCACTTTTATCACAGAAAACAGTTATTATACTCCCAAGGTACCAGAAAAATTAGCTTCCTCGTATCTTCAATTGCATTTTCACTTCCCATTCCTCACTCACTGAAAACGAAATCAAATGCTCACCGTTTCCAACTGGAAAACTTTCATCGAATTGATTCAATTTGGTGGTGGAGCCATCGGTGTACTCCTGAATTTTTCTCTAATTCTTCTAATATACTTCCGATCTCCTCCACATCTTGGTGCTTACAAGTACCTTATGTACTACATTTCCGGATTCGAAATCCTCTACGCAATCCTGAATGCAATAGTACAGGGACATCTCTTTTCCCATGGTCCCGCATTTATCTTTTTTCGAAATTTCAAGCATTCTTATTTTGGAAGAGCTGAAGGATTTTATCTTCTAGTTGCCTATTGTGGATCGTTTGGCTTATCTATTGCTCTTTTCGGTGTACACTTTATATATCGATATGGAGCTGTGGATAATGTGTTTCGAAAGAAGTATTTGGGTGGGAAGAAATTGCTATTGTTGTTCTTGCTTCCTATTTTCTATTGTGTGTGGTGGTGCTTCGTGGTCATTATATGCTACCGATCAAGTTCCAAATCTGATAATTTTATGAGGTTTGTTAGTCATTTAGTTTGAATTCTTCATAAAAATTATTATAAAATGAAACAAAAATGAATTTTTATAGCCATATTGAAGCGAGTAATACCGTTTCGTAGGAAATAAAAATGTTCTTCAGAATCCCTCTTCTTGAAAGCTACGACACCAGAATCGAGGATATCTCTTATATCATGATCTGGTTCCATATCACCAACGACGAAGGAATCCTGGAACCAAGATGGTCCACTTTCATCGGTATTGCTAATCTATGGTTCATGGTGACTTCCTCCTTTATCTGCGTCATTTTCTTTGGAATCAAATGTTATCGAAAAATCACAAAAGCGTTAAAGCACTCGAAAATGTCCAGCTACTACGCCAGATCTATTCAAAAACAGCTTTTCCAAGCATTGGTACTACAGGTTTGATGGTTTGCTGGAAATTTATGAAAGAATATTAAAAAAATTCAGACAGTTGTTCCCGTGGTTCTAATGTACATCCCTATTGGAATCTTATACATGTTCCCTATGCTTAACATCGAAGTGGGATTTATCAGTAGCTTTGTGACAGCTACCATTGAAGTTTATCCAGCCGTAGATCCACTACCAACTATGTTCATTGTGGATAATTTCAGAAAAACTATATTGTGTAAGAATGAAATGGAGACTCCTGAAAAAAAACCAGTCCGAAATAGCTAGAATGAGCATTTACGCGGCTCTTCCCGCAACCATGTAGCTCAGCCGACATCCATGAAGTATCCAACATAGACTATTTTTTTTGGACCCATGGCTATTAGTGGGGACCCTTTAAATACAAAATGAAAATTTCAGGTGGCTGCAGGAACCCAAACAAGAAGGAGAAAGCTCCAGAGTTGCAGAATCGGAGAAAACATGTTTCGTAGATACCCGTATTTTTGTGATTCCTACATTAACCACCTGGAACAAGTTAAATTTGTTTGTCTGTCTCTTGTATACCTATCTACAGACACAATTTTCATTTTGTAATATTTCGCAAAATAAAAACTTACCTGGTTATTAAAGAAGTGATTACAGTAAAATATATGATTACTTTTTTGGGATAGGAGTAAGCATTCTGACATACATTTTTAGTTGAGATTTTTGAAACTCCCTAGAGTTTTTAGATTTTAATTAACCAAAATAATTTTTTTGTATAGATTTTATTGTTGTTCTCACTATTATCACAGACACAATTATAATATCTCCCAAGAGATAATTTCCTTACCTGGTAACTTCAATTTTACTTCTCAAGTTATTATACTCCCGTGGTATTAGTTCTCTGAAAAAAAATTCAAAAATGCTCACTGTTTCCAATTGGAAAACCTTTATCGAGTTGATCCAATTTGGTGGTGGTGCCATCGGTATACTTTTAAATTTTTCTCTGATCCTGCTCATATACTTTCGCTCTCCTCCCCATCTTGGTGCTTACAAGTACCTAATGTACTACATTTCCGGATTCGAAATCCTCTATGCAATCCTAAATGCAATAGTACAGGGACATATTTTCTCTCATGGCTCCGCATGTATCTTTTTTCGAAATTTCAAACATTCTAATTTTGGAAGAGCTGAAGGATTTTATCTTCTAGTCGCCTATTGTAACTCTTTCGGCTTATCTGTTGCTCTTTTCGCTGTACATTTTATCTATCGATATGGGGCTGTGGATAATGTGTTTCGGAAGAAATATCTGGGTGGGAAGAAGTTGCTACTGTTATTTTTGATGCCCATTTTCTATGGTGTTTGGTGGTGTTTAGTGGTCGCCATATGCTATCGTTCAAGTTCCAAATCTGATGATTTTATGAGGTTTGTACATAATTGTATAATAGCAGCAAGATGTTGAATTTGAGTTCGCGCTTTTAAGATTGTTGCTATATTGTCTCGTTTCTCTGTGCCTTCGATGAAATACTTACCAACAAAAATTTCCGACAAATTTAAATCAAAATCGAGTTTCAACCACCAATTTGAAGCAAGTCTTTGAAGTTTTCGGCTAGTGACACAGACGCTCTCGTTCCTCTGCGTCTTTCCGAGAAATCTCATAAATTGATTCAAAATCGGCATAGAATTTTAATTTTTGTTTCGATCTTTAAGGGTTTTCATTAGAGAATGTTTTCCAGAATTCCTCTCCTCGAACACTACGACATCAGAATCGAGGACATCTCTTACGTCATTGTCTGGTTCCGTGTCGTCAATGAAGACGGAGTTCTTGAACCAAGATGGACCACTTTCATCGGTATAGCTAATCTATGGTTCATGGTGACTTCCTCGTTTGTCTGCGTCATTTTCTTCGGAATTAAGTGTTATACAAAAATCACAAAGGCATTGAAGCACTCGAAAATGTCCAGTTACTATGCCAGATCGATCCAGAAGCAGCTTTTTCAAGCATTGGTACTACAGGTTGGGTGATTTGCTGAAAAGTTATGAAATAATACTTCGAAAATTTCAGACACTTGTCCCAGTGGTTCTAATGTATGTCCCTTTTGGAGTCTTATACATGTTCCCCATGCTTAATATCGAAGTAGGATTTATCAGTACCTTTGTGACAGCTACCATTGAAGTTTATCCAGCGGTGGACCCATTACCGACTATGTTCATTGTGGACAACTTCAGAAAAACTATATTGTGTAAGATTAAAATAGAAGATTCTGACAAAAAAATCCTAAATAGCTAGAATGAGGAGCTACGCGACTGTTTCCGCAACCGTGTAGCTCAGCCATTAGCGACCATCGCTAAGTATGTATTCACGCAAAAATATGTACCATTATAACATGTAATCTTCTAGCAGAAAATAATGTAAATAAAGTTTTAGGCGGCTGCAGGAATCCAAACAAGAAGGAGGAAGTTTCGGAGTTGCAGAATCGGAGCAAAACTGTTTCGTAGATAAATATTCGTATTTTTTATTCTTACAGTAACCAGCAGGAAAAATATAACAATTTATTTTTTTGTCTCTTGTATATTTCTGCAGACACAATTTTCATTTCGTAATACTTCGCAAAATAAAAACCTTACCTGATTTTTGAAAGACTGTTCACAGGGAAGTTTTCGGAGTTTTTATTTTGAGGCGAGAGTATGAATTCTGACATTGCTTTTTGAGATTTTTCTAACTCCCTAGAGTTCAAATTTTAATTAAGCAAAAACGTTTTTTTTTTAGATATTCTTATTGTGCTCACTATTACCACAGAAATCCAGTTATTATACTCCCAAGATACCAGGAAATGTTGTTTCCTGGTAACTTCAATTGTATTTCTTTATCTTCCATTCTTAAATCTGTGAAAAGATAATCAAAAATGCTCACCGTTTCCAACTGGAAAACGTTTATCGAATTTATTCAATTTGGCGGTGGAGCCATCGGTGTGCTTTCGAATTTTTCTCTAATTCTCCTCATACATTTTCGCTCTCCTCCCCAGCTTGGTGCTTACAAGTATTTAATGTACTACATTTCCGGATTTGAGATGCTCTATTCAATCCTAAATGCAATAGTACAGGGACATCTCTTCTCTCATGGTCCTGCATTTATCTTTTTTCGAAATTTTAAACATTCCTATTTCGGAAGAGCTGAAGGATTGTATCTTCTAGTTGCATTTTGTGGCTCATTTGGTTTATCCATCGCTTTGTTCGGTGTTCACTTCATATATCGATATGGAGCTGTGGATAATGTGTTTCGGAAGACATATCTGGGTGGGAAGAAATTACTACTGTTATTTTTGCTGCCTATTTTCTATTGTGTCTGGTGGTCTGTAGTGATCTACACATGTTATCGATCAAGTTCAAAATCTGATGGTTTTATGAGGTTTGTAAGTCTAAACTGACGTTTGTTAGTTGGCTGGAAAGTGTTGAATTTGAGTTATCCTCTCCCATGCAATGCAAAAAATTTTCGATAGAAAATCTTTTTCAGAATCCCTCTCCTTGAAAGCTACGACACCAGAATCGAGGATACCGTAAAATCTGTATTGATATTGCATGCAAGTCTATTGTTCAAGTCACCTCAAGGGGTGCAACTCTATTAGAGGGGCAATTCAAATAGAGGCTGCAATTCTATTTTTCAAACTACGAAAATTTTGAAAAAAAAAGTTTTATTATGAAAAGCAACAAAAAAGTAACAAATTGAACACAACAAAAGGAAAATATTCAAAAAATTGAGGCGTCACTGTCATAATTATTGTCTTCTTCCTCGGCATGGTTCATTTCTCCATCGTCTTCCTCAATTTCAATATCTCCCAAAATCTCCTGAATTGCTTCCATTTCTCGTTCTGCTCGTCTCGTCTTCAATAACTGTACGCCTTCTGGAATTTCTCCATCTTTCTTGAAACAATGAATTGCCTCATCATCTTCGCCATTTCTTCCATTCAACGTCTTCCACGTCTTCCACGTTTTCCACGTTTTCCACGTCTTCCACGTTTTCCACGTCTTCCACGTCTTCTACGTTTTCCACGTCTTCGAGGACTTCTTCGGAACTCATTGCTCGTGTTGCTCGCTTCAATAAATGGAAAATGTTGTTAAAAAAACAGAGAAAAATAAAAATAAATCAGAAATTAAGTAGGTAGTTTAAAAAAAAAAGAAATTCGAAAAACAACTGTGCAATTGTTCGTCACGGTGTCACAGACTAAAAATTGCACAGTACTCCCGGCGGAGCCGCAATTCTGCTGCAGCTGCAATTGTATTACGGGGGCAAATCAATTAAAGGCTGCAAGTCTATTTTTCAAGTGCCCTCAAGGGGTGCAAGTCTATTAGAGGGGCAATTCAAATAGAGGCGCAATATCAATACAGATTTTACGGTATCTCTTATATCATTATCTGGTTCCATATCACCAATGACGAAGGAATTCTGGAACCAAGATGGATCACTTTCATCGGTATGGCTAATCTATGGTTCATGGTGACTTCCTCTTTTGTCTGCGTCATTTTCTTCGGAATAAAATGTTATCGAAAGATCACTAAGGCGTTGAAGAACTCGAAAATGTCGAGTTACTATGCCAGGTCAATTCAGAAGCAGCTTTTTCAAGCATTAGTACTTCAGGTTGGGTGGTTTGAAGAAAATTATAGAAAATTCGAGAAATTCAGACACTTGTCCCTGTGGTTCTAATGTACGGTCCCGTTGGAATCTTATACATGTTCCCTATGCTTAACATTGAAGTTGGATTTATCAGTACCTTTGTGACAGCTACCGTTGAAGTTTATCCAGCTGTGGACCCATTACCAACCATGTTCATTGTGGAAAATTTTAGGAAAACTATATTATGTAAGATTGAATTGGAGGATCGTGAGAGAAACTAGAGTCTGAAATAGCTAGAATGAGCAGCTAAGCGGCTGTTTTCGCAGCCATGTAGTCTTTTTTATCCATGGCTATTAGTGGTGACCCTTTAAACACAACATAAACGTTTCAGGTGGCTGCAGGAACTCAATCAAGAAGGAGGAAGTTTCAGAGCTGCAAAATCGAAGCAAAACTGTATTGTAGCTACTCGAAATTTTTTTGTGATGATTCCCACAGTATCCAGCTGAAATATTTAAACTTGATTTTTTTGTATCTTGTATATTTCGCAAAATAAATAACTTCATTTTATATAAAAAAGTGTAATTTTCATGTATACTCCCAAAGGGTCTATCTTATTCCTGTAAGCTTGAACAAGTCCAAAAAATTTATTATACTCCCATTGGACCGCCCCCCTGTCTGCTCACATTTTCATTCGACTAACACTGTGTTTTTACTCAAAAATGATAGCTCTTGAACAATGGAAATCGTTCCTTAAAGTCACTCAATTAACTGCTGGATCATTTGGAATCATTTTAAATGTTGTTCTCATCCTCCTCATCATGTTTCGCTCTCCAAAACACCTCGGAGCTTACAAGTACCTCATGCTATATATTTCATTCGTCGAACTCGTCTATTCTGTTCTAGAAATCATCATTGAACCACATATTTTCACATATGGACCCACATTAACAGTATTGCGTTATTTCAAGCATTCAAGAATCGGAAGGACCCAAGGATTCTATCTCATAGTCGTGTACGGCGGAACTTTTGGTCAAGCTCTTGCCCTATTTGGCGTTCATTTCGTCTATCGGTATGGTGCAGTTGATAATGTGTTCCGTAAGAAATATCTGGGGGAACGTAAACTATTCATTCTATTTTCAATACCGTTGATCTATGCTATTTGGTGGTCAAGTATAGTTTTCTTCATATTTCGACCTAGTACCGAATCGGATGAATACTTAAGGTGTCCATCAACTTTTGACGTCTTCTGAACTCATCGTTTTTCAGAATTCCCCTTCTTCATAAATATGACACAAGGGTTGAAGACATATCATACATAATTGTGACCTTCCATGAACCTAACGAAATTGGGTGCCTTGAACCAGTATGGTCCACTTTTTTCGGAATGGGTTGTACCTGGGTCATGTTGTCTACATCTTTCTCTTGTGTATTCTACTTTGGAATTAAGTGTTACACAAAAATCACGAAGGCACTGAAAAAATCCAAAATGTCTTCCTACTACGCTAGATCAATTCAAAATCAGTTGTTTCAAGCGTTGGTCATGCAGGTACTGATCATTGAGACTAAATTCGAAAATTGATGGATTTTTCCAGACCCTCATTCCAGTTATACTGGTGTATCTACCAGTCGGAATCACACATTCTTTTCCAATGCTCAACATGGAAACTGGTTTATATGCTAGCTTTTCGATAGCTACAATTTCGATATATCCAGCTTTAGACCCGTTGCCAACAATGTTTATTGTGGAAAATTACAGAAAAACAATAATGTGTAAAAAAGTGAATGATGTTGGTAAAGACGCATATGGATGCTTTCAGGTGGCTGTTGGAAGAAAATGAAGAATCCCGGAGAAGGGAGTGTTGGGAACCAGAATCAGAGTCAAACGATTTGAAAATCACAGAATTAACGGAGAGAATCTTCAAGGCATTTTGTTCATATACGTGCCATGTTGCTTCCAGCTGAGCTGCGACGGGTCGCCCTGAAAAACCCTAAACACTTTTCAGTCACTCTCTTTTTGTATACGCTTTTTATGTATATAAAAACATTAATTAATATCTCGTTTGCTTCAGAAATACGGCACCATACAAACCTAAACAAAAATATTATTTCCAGAGACAAGATTTACGATCAGTAGGTGTTTGTTTTCTAGTCTAGATTATTCTCGAACACTTATCGAACTTCCTCTTCCAGCGTTTCCCAGAAGGATAGTCATTGTCTCATTTTCTAACAACTAACACATCCCACAAATTCTCACTGTCATTCTTGAAATGTCTGTATACTGGAAATCTCTTCTTCCTACTATCCAGACAACATTTGGGGTTGCCGGTGTAGCTCTTAACCTTCTCCTACTCCTTCTAGTCATCTTCCGCTCTTCCAGACACCTCGGCTCTTATAAATATCTTATGATTTACATCTCGGTTTTCGAAATTCTCTATTCGTTACTTGATATTGTGGTTAAGCCAATAATTTTTACTTCTGGCTCAACTATTATTATGTTTCGATATTTTAAACACTCCCGCTTTGGGAAAAATCAAGGAATCCCATTGATTTTTGTTTATTGTGGAAGTTTTGCGTTTTCTATAGCGCTACTCGCAGTTCATTTTATTTATCGGTATGGTGCTGCGGATCACTCATTCCGTGAAAAGTATCTGAAAGGTCGGAAGCTTGGTTTTTTATGCTTGGTACCCTTGGTGTTTGGGTTCTGGTGGTCATTAATGTGCTGGATTCTGTTCAGACCGAGTACAAAAACAGATTCATTATTGAGGTGAGTATCATTCCAATCAAAATTGGATGTTCTGCTTATTAATCTTACATTTTCCGCGTTTTACCTGAAAAATTAAGGGAAATTTTGAAGATTTTCCAAAAACTCAAAAAGCCAAAGAAAATTCCTACATATCGCACAAAAAATCGATTCTCTAGGACAATTTTAAAGATAGTTATGACAGTTTGAATACTTAAGCTAGAGACGCAGACACTCTCGTTTCTCTGCGCGCTCTTTGAGAGACGCAGAGAAGCGAGACTGTCTCCAAACTTCAAGTCCCTCCAACTCGCTTCAAAATCGTCGTAGAAGCTCGCTTCTTCTTGAGTTTATATAAAATTTTCAATAGAATAATTTTTTTCAAATTTGAATTCAGGATCCCACTCCTACAAAACTTTGACACCAGGATAGAGGACATATCCTATGGTGTCGTTCGATATTTCACCACCGATGATCTCAACCAATTCCATATAGTATGGTCGACATTTTTTGGAATGTTTTGTGCTTGGTTTATGATGGGCAGCTCTTTCTTTTGTGTCATCTATTTTGGTATCAAGTGCTACAGAAAAATAACGAAAGCTTTGAAGAAATCAAAAATGTCGTCTCATTACGCGAAGTCGATTCAGCAGCAGCTATTTCATGCGTTGGTTTTGCAGGTGAGGGAGGTTGATTTCTGTGAAAAGTAACAAGAATCTGCGAATTTTAAATGTGTTGGTCACATGTATTAAGAAAATTTTGTTTTCAAGTGACCGATTTTTCATACCTTTTATAGGAACTGAGATAATGCAAGAATAGGACAAGGCTCTTCTGAAAACTACCGTATCTTATAGCGTTGTTAACCATGTTAACAATTTCCAGACGGTGATCCCTGTATTACTAATGTACGCACCGGTTGGAATTCTATTTTGTTGTCCGATGTTCAATTTAGAAGTTGGATCGTTTAGTAGTATTGCAACAGCTTCGATTTCAAGCTATCCAGCTGTGGATCCATTGCCAACAATGTTTATAATAGAAAGTTATAGAAAAGCGATATTTGGTAAGAAACTATAAATGTGTTGGAGAGAGAGTGTGTTTGAGCTTGAAACTTTTCAGGTTGCTGTAAAAGTCCGCAGTCAAAAGTGATGAGATCTTCAGTGGTGACAATGTGATTTATTGAATTTGCATGTTAAGATTTTTCACTTCGTTATTTTTTTCCCGAATGAACCCCGAGAGCTTTCCTGTCTCCTTCAAATTATCAACAACAGACTAGATTTTTATGGATGTGCGTTTTACAAATAAAATTCATACAAGCAAATGTATTGAAAGTGATAATCAATGAAAACAAGAATCTCAATCATTTTCCCTTATCATATATCCGAAAGATTCTGATCTCGAACCGGTTTGTGATCCTGGCATCAGTCTAGGTACAAATTTATTACACGGAACAAATGATCTTTGGGACGAGAGGATAGACAATATTATCTTCTTCAATTTTCGGCGATAAAAACTTGCTAATGATTCCCTTTCGTGTCTTATAGGATCTTCCATAAATTTGAAGTGTCTACGTATCTCAGTGTCCAAAGCAGACCGGAAGATAAAGAACAATTTTTTGATCTCGGATTTTTATTTCATTTTCCTGAACTTTTCCTGTCTCTCCATTAAGTTAAAGTCTGTAACATTTTGATGACTTTTTTATTTGAAAATTTCAAATATAAAAACAAAATTATTAGTTATTATGATCAGAAATTGTGGATCTCCAACCAGCTTGGCTCCTTCACACGTTTCCTCAGTTGCAGTTGGCATATTCACATTTAATGCTCATAATGTGTACGCTGAAAACTCATTTGGTCAGTATACACACATCTACATCTTACTTATTCTGGTGATAGAGACCATCATTCCCACAGAACAAATATACTGATTGCGTCTGCACATAGGCACCATAAGAAGAAGTAGTAGAACCATCCACGAAAGTGAGCTAAACTTCTCCATTTTAGTTGAATTATTGATATTTTCCAAAGTTGCAAAAGGCCGGGCCGGGCAGGGCCGGTAGACGAATTTTCTCGGCATGGCCCGGCCCGGCCCGCGGGTCGGCCCGCCTACCACTGTTGAAAATTTTCCATTGAAAATTTGGGAATTTTCTTGAATCAGAAAAGAAAAAAGGTTGCATTTTTCAACAAAATTAACAAAGTATGAAATAGTCGAAAAATAGGTCATTTTTGTCTAAATTTTTGGAAAATTTTCGAAAATTTCGAAAAAAATTCAAAAAAAAATCAACGTCTGTAGGTACACCGGGCCGGCCCGAGGTTTTGCAAGTATGATATTTTCAACAAACCGTCGCTGCTATTTGAACGCATGTCTTTCCATCATTCCGTGCACAACTGGCCATGGTCAGCTTGCAATTTCCGTCTGGGTAGTCTCTGAAATCTCAAATTTAAAAGACGAATTTTGAAATAGTGGCTAACACCGAATTGAAAACAGCTCCGGTGGGAAGGTTTGTTGGCAGTCCAATTGTATTGAGATTACATTCGGCACATGCTGAAAATTAAACAAATGCATTGAAGCTTTAAAAAAACTCACGAATTGGAACAGCACATGTGTCATACAAACATTCCAGTTGATTGATATTGCTTCTGAAAATTTTCTCTAATAACATAGTTGAAGAAAAACTGGTATACAATTGCAGGAAAAAGTTATAAAAAGCACTCATACAGGTCCCGATGAGTATGTTCCATCGGCTTGACATGTTAAAATTGCAGTAGCCGTATTATCGTTGGTTGTGGAAGCAAGATCATCGGATACAGGACCATTCGAACCCTGAGATTTGATTCGAATATGAAAAATATAGAAAATTTTGAATATTGACATACTACAACTGCCACTGTCATACATTTTTGATCATCAGTCCTCTCACAAGTTACAGATGTTTGTTTGCATCCATCTACGCCTGTGAAGTCCCTGAAAGATGATATAAATCAACTTTTAAGCCAATTTGATTTGTTTTCCGTAACAGAAATCGAAAAATGGTCGGATGACAAGATGTTCATCATAATAGCAGTAATATGTTGTACATTAAACATTTTTGAATACCTCTTTTTGAGATAAATATGGTCTAATTTGAGGGACTTACGAAGTAAGGAAGTTTGTATCAGCGACCGGCATGGGAAGTGTCAATTTACTAATATCACAAGTTGAGCAAGCTGAAAAACCATTATTATGAAAAAAATCAGTATTCGGATAGAGTTGAGTATTTAGTATTAGGTTGGCAACTAATTCTTTGTGCACTTTTGTTTTTATCTTTTCTCCTAACTAAGCTAAAACCATAACACTTAGGTAACCCGATATGGTATATAAGATGATAAGATTGTTCACAATAACCATCATTTGCCCTCCTCTCATTTTTCTTGCGAACACGATGCCACTTTTCATGCTCACTGCTTTTGGGTAAAATTCCTGTTTGACGACGCCTTCTGGCTTTATATCAAAGCCAATCCGTTGGGCTTTTCTACGAGGGCTAGTATATTTGACCCTCTTCTTATCCCAGGTGATAATATAAATCGGCCTCTTAAAGTTCCCGTGTGGAGTAAGAAGATGCATGCTCATACCCACTTGCCGCTGAACATAAAAAACCGGTCAAAATGGTGCGGTATCCGCCGTCCAAGTTTTTTTGTCTTTCCCAACTTTAAAGGAGGCCAGACACGAAAGTCTACGGGGTTTTCTCGGGGCGAGATCATCGCGCCGCGCTTATGTAGGCCATTGTTGGTCAGCCGCGTTAGCGCCCCCGTAGCTTAGCCGGTAGCGGCGCTGTACCCCTGAGCTGCCTGTCATGAGTTCAATTCCTCATGGGGGTTCTCTATGCAAAATATCAGGAAAACTTTTTTTTTTGATGTCTGGCCTCCTTTAACAATCCGTTTTCAATAGTTGTATGGGTTATCCTTAAAGTGATTGGCATTTCACGAGTAGATTGGAAAGGGTCCCGTTAGGCTAGATCTCTCAGCTTGCCTATATCTTGAAGAACTTGTCGCCAGGGAAGATTTTCATCTTTCTTTGAGAAGTCCTGGTTCTTGAACATGCCGACCCAATTCGCAACGGCGTTTCTGTGGGGGCATCGTCTTTGTAAATTTCCACCATGCGGTGATGAATATCGGATACTTTCAGGTAAGAAACAATTGTAAACAATATACAGTGCACAAAGACTTAGTTGCCAACCTAATATTTCTCGACTTCTATCATATATTTTCGATAGTTCGCTCCCTCTAAGTTTAGCCTCAAAAATAAATACAAAACTCACATGCACAATCATAAACACAGGACAGCTGCCCGATGTTTGTTCTGAAAAATTTACAATTATCAAGTCTGAAAATAGGTCAAAAAGTGCTTACACTGTTCCAAAACTGTATGTCCCATCATTCTGGCATTGCAAAAGAGCCGAGGCTTCCTTAGTATCGGCTTCCTCAATCAGTACGCTAGTTGATGTCTGAAGTTTCATTTTTAGGTTTTTTTTTCATTTCGAATATTTTAAAATTCACCTGAATGGAAACTTTCTTACAAGTTTGATCATCTGTTCTCTTGCATGTAACTAGTGTTTTCTTGCAATCTCCTGCAGCTGCTTGCTCTCTGAAATCAATAGAAATCGATTTAAAAATATTATCGAAAAAGTTACACAGATGTGAAGTCGGTTCCTGTGGGATTACTAGTTGGCGGTGTAACCATACACATTGTGCATTCTTAATTTTTCTGAAATTTGGAATTTATATTTTTAGTGAAAATTACGATTATTGGGAGCGTCTGTGATTGGAGCATCTGTAACGGGAGCATCCGTTACTGGAGCATCTGTAACTGGAGCATTTGGGACAGGAGCATCTGTGACTTCTCCCGGTTCATTAGGCTTATCAGTTGGGAGCTCGGTGGAAGTGATATAAACCTCTTCCGGTGGAATAGTTCTTACACATGTTTCAATCAAACTATTAAGACTAAATAGTGTTAGTAGAAATATGAAATTCATGGAAGAAATGTTTTTTCTAAAGATCGGGAATAAGAAATTGAGAGAATTCGGAGATAACAGATGCCATTATATCGTTTTCTTGTTTCTTGTGATAGGATAACGATCATTCAAAACTTGGACGAAAAATTTTGGTCAATAAACAGGAGGAATAGCGCTGGGCTTATGTATAAACAGAAAAAAACCTGTTTGAGTAGAGTCCACAATCGAGAACATTTATTAGAAGGAACTATGAATATTCAAAAGTTTGATCCAAAACGAATTTATTAATTATGTTACTATCTATGAATGTTATTTTCTAAAAGTGTGCAATACATTTTCTCAGTTGCAGTTGACATATGCACATGTGATGCTCGTAACTGTTGCTCTGAAAATTCATATGACAAGCGTACAAACTTATGCAAACTCACGAAGGGTCCCCTATGTTGTAGATACCATTATCCCCACAGAATAAATACCCGTGTGCAGCAGCCGAGTCGAATTCATAAGCAGTAGCTTGGCCAAGTGGAGTATCGACCTAAACTTTCAATGTGTCAGTTGTATTGATATTTTCGACATGTACATACCGTCGTTGTTATTTGAGCGCATATCTTTCCATCATTCCGTGCACAACTGGCATCGGTAATTATGCAGTTACCATTTGGGAGATCTCTGAAATTGTAATTTTTAGAGATTAACTGTGAATTAGTGGCTAACGTCGGATTGAAAACAGCTCCGGTAGGAAGGTTTGTTGGCGCAATTGCAGAGATATCGCATTCGGCACATACTGAAAATTAAATGAGTGAACTGTACCGCAAAAAACAAAACTCACGGCTTGGTACAGCACAAGTGTCATACAAACACTCCAGTTGATTGATTTTGCTTCTGAAAAAATTTTCTATTAAAATAGTAGGAAAAAAACTAGCTCAAAATCCACTCACAATATTCCTGACGAGAATGTTCCATCGGCTTGACACGTTAAACTTACTGTAGCCGTATTTCCGTCTATTGTGGAAACCAGATTACCAGTTATGTCACCATTGGAACCATGAAAAATATTAATCTTGATTTGAATATGTCACATTTCTAATTTTACATACTACAACTGCCACTGTCACACATATTTGGCCATCAGTCCTCTCACAAGTTACAGATGTTTGTTTGCATCCATCTGCAGCTGTGGAATCCCTGAACTATTTCGTACTTTAAAAATTTTTCAATACCTCTTATCGAGATAAACATGTTCCACTTACAAAGTACGGAAATTTGCGCCGGCTACCGGCATGGGAAGTGTCAATTTACTAATATCACAAGATGTGCAGGCTGGAAAAACTAGGTTAAAAACAACTCTAATCGAGTTCTATCATATAAAACAACTCACATGTACATTCCTCATACATACAAGAGAGCTGTCCAATGTTTGTTCTAAAAATTTATGAATTCAAACTCTAAATGGTCAAAAATGCTTACACTGCTCCAAAACTGTACGTTCCATCATTTTGGCATTGCAAAAGAGCCGAGGCTTCCTTAGTATCGGCTGCCTCAATCAATACACCAGTCGATGTCTAAATTTCTAGATTTCCGTTTCATTTTGAAATTTCAGAACTTACCTGGATAGAAACTTTCTTACAAGTTAGATCATCTGTTCTCTTGCATGTAACCAGTGTTTTCTTGCAATCTCCTGCTGTTGCTTGTTCTCTGAAATCAGTTGAAATCGATTTAAGAATATTATTGAAAAAGTTACGCAGATGTGAAGTCGGTTCCTGTGGGATTACTCGTTGGCGGTGTAACCATACACATTGTGCATTCTGAAATTTTTCTGAAATTTGGAATTTATATTCGAGTAAAAATTACCATTAGTGGGGGCGTCTGTAACAGGAGCATCTGTAACAGGAGCATCCGTAACAGGAGCATCTGTCACTGGAGCATCTGTAACAGGAGCATCTGTCACTTCCCACGGCTTATCAGTTGGAAGCTCAGTGGAGGTGATATAAACTTCTTCCGGTGGAATAGTTTTTACACATGTTTCAACGAAACTGTTAAGAGTGAACAGCGTTAGTAATAGAAAAATGAAATTCATGGAAGAAGTGTTTTTCCCAAAGATCAGGGTAGGAGAAATGGAGAGAATTCTCCAATAACAAATGACATGATAGCGTTTTCTTGTTAGCCATGATAGGGCAGCGATCATTTCGAACTTGAACGAAAATTTTGGCCTACAGACAGGAAGAATAGCGCAAAGGGTATAATAAAAAAAAACCTGTTTGAGTAGAGTACAAAATTGAAACGGCATGTTGCGGTCAAAGAATTGTTAGGATATTTCTAATCGTTCGTTTCATTTGGAGATTTGGAGATAAATGGGCCGCGGTTGTAATTCAAAAAAGTTTATTCAAAATTATTTTCAACACAAATTATCTTTGAAAACTTGAGGATGTGAAAATTCAACCTTCCAAATGTCGAAAATGTCTCCGATGTCCACTTTTTTCTGCTTTTCCAGAAAATCGTTCTGAAATCTTATAGTTGAAAAGTACTATAATGTTTTTGAGCCAACCTCCACACTTCTAACAAATTTCAGCAGTTCGGCAAGCCTAATTGAATACCGGACGTTTCGATTCGAATAGTAATCATGTAAGTCGTTAGATAGAATATCCAGAAAGTTTTCTGAAATTTCCAGAATCTGTCCTTGGAATCTTTTTCCAGCATAACTGAATGAGAATTTGCAAATCATAAACATCATTTCCACGTTGTCAGGATTCAAACGCATCAGAGGATCAATAAAGTTCAGCATATTCCAATCGATACATCTAATGAATCTGAATTTTTTTGGAGATATTTTCAGCATTTTTAGCATCCAAAAATTTTTCAACTTACTCATCTGCATTCTCCTCATCAATTTTGGAAAAACCAGACATATCGATCGTATTGTTCCAACTGTAATATGTATCATATCCCATGATAACATTTCCAGAACCAAATCCATTTTTCCTTGCATGAAAATTCAGAAACAATTTGTCGAAAAGGACCCAAGTATGCCAGATTCCAATGAGAAATTCCATTTTTAAAGGGACGTCAAGCATTTGGAATTTTTCGAAATATGTCAACCACTTTGCTACAATCAAAAATGAAGTTTCCCATTCTTTTAGTTTGTCTTCGACATCCCATTTTCTTAAAAATCGATAATTTTTTGAAGATGGTAGATTTCGAACCGATTCTAAGCCATGCGCAAGATTCAGAAGAGTAGTCAGGTTTTTGATAATTTTTGGTTTCTGAAAATTTTAAAATATTTTTCAAATTTGTTTCTCCAAACTCACATCGCTAGATGAAATTTGTTCTGCTTTATTCAACAATTTAGTCAGATCAATATAATTTTTTCCAGAAGGTTTTTTCTCGAATTTCAAAAATTCCGGCTTATTTTTTGCTGCATGCCGGATGATGGGGTCTCTTCCGAATTGGAAATCTGAAGTTTCAAAGATTTTGGAATGCAATTTTTGGATTTTGTGTCACAAATTTGAAGAATTTCTGAATTTTAAAGAATTTCTGAATTTCCAAGTTTCTGGAACAATTCAAAAATTTGAAAATTCGCAACCAAATTTAATTTTCTGCTGATATTTTAAAGTTAAAAAAAGGTCTAAAACTAACATTCATTGATTTTCAGAACTAAAAAAAAACACTCACTCTCAGTTTTCATTCCCATTTTCAGACACTTTTCCATTCGACACTTTTTGCATTTATATTGCTGAGTTTTTGAATCGAAGATCTCGCATTTTTCATTTCCGGAACATTTTAACGGGTATTTTCTTGATGTTGTTCTCCTGAAAATTTTTTTGAATTTGAATTATTTTGCAAAAGTTATCCAAAATTATCGAAGAAAAAATAATTTGCTAAATTTGCAAAAGTTTTCAATTACAAAAATTCTCACCGAAAAAAGGCTGCACAGGCTCGACAGCTAGAAATTCCAAAATGATTTCCGGACCCTGGTAGATCACAAATTTTGCATTTTAGCATTTTTTCTGAAAAAAGTCAATGCTTTAGAAAATACAACGGCAGTAGGAAAATCAATGTCAATAGATAGCGAGAGAAAAAGATTATTTGGTACGAGAGAGTGAGAGACGCAGATTGTTAGATAGAGAAAACTGGTTGTTTTTTGATTTTTTTTTTTTGAAAATCGGAAACTTTGAATAATTTAGGAACTATTTAAAAGACCAAATACGGAGCTAAAATTTTTTTCGGCTCAAAAATTTTCAATGATTAAAAAACAAAGAAAAATCTGACCCTCGGTGTTAATTAATTCCATTTTTTTTTCAAATAAAAACATATTTTCGTCTATTAAACAGAAAAAATTCTACAAACGAATTCTTGTTAACAAAACTTCAATGATTTCAAAACAAAATTTTTCCCTCGGTATTAATTAACACCTTTTTTCTAATTCCTTGTTTTCGTTTTTTTTTCGGTAGACATCATCATCAAGAATTCCGATGTTCATAACTGTCTAAAATTCTTTTCGAATTTTGTGACTTCATTTTTCTCGGAAATGAACCAATTCATACAGTACGGGGGCGTTCAATCTATCCCTATTTATAATTGCAGGTATTTTTGTAAAAAAAATTGTTTAGATATTTATAAACAAAATCTAAAAAAAGATTCTTTAAAAAATTCAGATTTAAAAATTTCAAATTCTCAAAAAATTTCGAACTCTAAAAAATACACACTTCTTTTAAAAAATCATAAATTCCTGATTAAATTTCAGCGCTTACACCGCTGAACAATGGACTCAAAAAGACGGAATCTCTCGTCCAGTCCTTGGGATCACCGAGTCGATTTTTGAATTTCTTGTCGAATTACTGTATTTCCCAATGATGTTTGTGATGCTAGAAAAACCAAATTTCAAAATGTCCTGCTACAAAATCATGGCATTTTTGGCAGTGGTTGATATGATATCAATTTCTCTATGCTGTATTTTAACAGGAATTCTGGCATATCGAGGAGCAGTGTTTTGCTCTTATCCAGAGCTTATTTATTTTGCTGGAATTATCATCAAAAGTTTTTGGTGCTGTTCTTGTATAACCGCTTTAATTCTGATCTCCAATAGAATATTGGATTTGCTTTTTCCGCAAATTGGCAGATTTCTTTTCGATGGAAATCGAACATTTATTGTTTTACTTTTTGCAACATGTTACATGCTTTACTTTGCAATTGACAAAACTCCATCTCTTTTCACATCCAAATTCCATTCCTGGTTTTTTGACCCCATGATTTTTGAAGGAAGAGGAAAAGACTATGAAAGTATTCCTTGTGTTTTTAATAATTTTTTTGTGGTTTTCGCAACTTGTTTCTTATATATTGTGTTCTGTTTTGTACTTGGATCGGAACTGAAAAATGTGAATAAGAGTTCGGCATCTTTTAGAGTGGTGAGTTTCTATGAAAATGTGAAATAGTTGCCATATACATATGTCGCGGGCCGGCCCGGAAAAATTCTAAATGCTCAAAAATTTTTTCCAGAGCATTCAAATCCTATTTCAATCGGCTTTAATTTGTCTGATGAATCTGACGGCTTCTATGATTTATATGTATATGAACTATTTCGAATCTCCACTTTGGCTTATTATTTTCGGAAATTTAGTCTATCAATTGGGATGTTGCTCGCCAGTTTTCGTATATTTTACATGCAATAAAACAATACGAAACGGTCTTTTAAGAAAATTTGGATTAAAGGTTTGTCACAAAATTTCTTTTAAAAAATAAATTAAAAAATTTCAGAAGAAAACTGCAAAAGTCAGTATTGTGACTTCAAAATCTGTTTAACAACTTCAAAATGTCAAATAATTTTATCTGTACTTTTCATAATCTCTGAATATACAAAAAATACACATTACAAAATAAATAAATGTATTCAAGACGCGTCCTCGAACATCTCCGGATGCGAAAATTCTATACAGAATATGTCAAAAACTTTGGCGACTTCTTGTTTTGCACGTTTCTCCCAGATGTCTTGCTGAAAATTTTTTCCTGTGAATTAGTAATTGACTTAACTTACCTGAATGATATTATTAATCTTCAACATTTGATTCAATCGTCCACAATATCTTGGCATATTCAGCTCGTTTGTGTAATAGTTGTGCAAATCGTTCGCCAGAATTTCTTGGAATTTCTCGGTGACTTCTAGTATGTCTCCTTGATACTTTTTGCCAGCGTAGTGGAAACATAATTGACATAACATATAGGTTAGCTCAATATCTGTTGGTTGAAGTTCCATCAAGGGTTCCAGGGCGATTCCACCCATCCATTCATCCATTTCTTCCCCAAATCCAAAGCTGAAAGTTAGAATTTGAGAATATAAGAAGCTAGGAATTCACGAATCCAGGAATCTAGGAACCTGATAATCTGAAAATCTAAAAATATAGAAATACTACTCACAATGCCAATTGCTCCTTCGAGTACTTGGTAAACCATGAAATATCCAAATCGACAGTTTTTGGATCGCAAACTGAATTCCAGCCGAGCATTAATTCTCGTTGCTCACACAACTTTTGTCGTCGACCAGTCGCTGTCAAGGATAGTTTGTCTAGACGACTCCAGACATGCCAAATGGATTTCAATAGAATAACCTGAAAATCAAGCTACACGGTCCGACTTATTGCAGGATAACAATACTTACCTGCTGTGCATGGGGCAATTGCTGAAAATCTTCAAAATAGGTCAACCACCGGGTCACGGCAAGAAAATCCGTCTCCCAATAAGTCATCATTTCATCTTTTCCCAATTTCGTCAGGATTTGAATATTCTGACCTCCGCTTGGAACATCTCTCACCAAATTCAATCCAAGTGCCAGCTTTTGTAAATTATTTTTCGCGAAAAGTGGCTTTTCAGCTCCTAGCTCCAAAACATGCGAAGCCTTCTCCAGAAGATACTGACAATCGATGAAATTCTTATCCGTGTAGCTAGGTGGTTCGATGAAAATGATGAAATGTGGGCGGCTGAGGAAGTGCTCGACGGTCTGGAATGGAATTTTAAAATCAGTGCTGAAAAATTGGATTTTATGAAATTTTAAATATTGAAAACTCCAAAAGCTACATTTTCAAAGTTTCGAGTAGAATTCTAAATTTCTCGATTTGAAAAAAATTTGGAAAACTTTTCAAAATGTCTTACCTCCGGCAATTGGAAATACATCCTCTTGGCTTGTTTAGTGTTCACAAACTGTTCGGTAGCTGATATTGGGTCTCTATCGAATTGAAACCTTCCCGGATCCATGCCAACTTCTTTGCACTTGTCCAATCGACACTTTTTACACGGAAATCGACCGTTTTGCCAAATTTCACAAACATTGTCCTTTTTGCATTTGTAAATGGTTTTGGCTCCAGTCGCTGCTCGTCTGGAAAAAATCTGATCAGTATGTTTTGACAGTGTAGCTCGACTGGTAGCGGCGCGGAGCCTCCAAGTTTTTCATGCCTATTTTTTTGCATATCATGAAGACCTTATGATTTCCTGACTATGAGCCATAAAAATTTCTCAAAAAAAAACATAAAAACCGGTTCAAAAAACCGTGCACTAGGTTTCTATGACTTGTGTGTTTTGTAGCAGTTTACACAAACTCCTTTTTTCAAAAAAAAAATTAACTAGCGGTCATAAATTTTGTACAGAACGTATGACCTATTTGGTCACTAAAGTACACACAAAAATGTTCCAGGATTCTTCAATTTGTCTGAAAAGTTCAGAGTACACTGTATAAAATTAGAGCTTAAATTTTGTAGTGACCAACTTATTTGCACTTTCGTGAAATTCTATCAGATATGCAAAAGTGCCAACAATCTGAATATTTAAAGCTGTTATTAATATATAGGGCTGTAAAGGGGGCCAGACACCAAAAAAAAAAGTTTTCCTGATATTTTGCCTAGAGCACCCCCATGAGGAGTTGAACTCATGACAGGCAGCTCAGGGGTACAGCGCCGCTACCGGCTGAGCTACGGGGGCGCAAACGGGGCTGACGACCGATGGTCTACATAAGCGCGGCGCGATTTCTTCCCCCGAACTTTCCCCCGAAATTTTTGCTGTCTCGCCTCCTTTAAGCTCTAGTTTCGTTCATTTTACCTACTTTTGTTGGGTACCATTTCAATTTGATCTGAATTATTCTGGCTCCTGTTAGAGATATAAAAAAATCGTTGATTCAAAAAAATTTCTGATATTATCGAAAAAGTCATCAACCTCTATTTTCTGTGGAATGCATAATTCAAAAGTTCAAAAGGGTATGAACAAGGTTACAAGTCATGAAGTGGCCGGGCTTTGACGCGAAGGTCCGGGCCGGGCCGGGCCTCTGTTTTTTTTGTGTAACTTTGTTCATAGACAAGACACAGTTTTCCAAATAGGCTCATTTTGTAGAACTCGCAGAGTTCTATCATATCTAATTTAGTTGGTCTGGAAATTTGAACTCTGAAAGAAACTATGGCAGATTTCGCGAAGGCCCGGCAAAGGCCCGGTTGCAATTATGCTTGTAAGCTCCTCTATCTTCAATTCCCCATTGCTCATTAAAAAACCAACCCACCGAAAAAAGGCAGCACATGCTCGACAACTAATCGCTCCAAAATGGTTTCCATGTCCCGGTTGTCCACAAACTTGACACGGGAAATAATTAAGGGTCACCAGTTGTCCATCATTCATGTTTACATCTTCCTCCATTGGTGAAATTGAAGGAGAGTAGAGAATCGATGAATATGAACTTGTTGGGAATTGTTGGAATTGCATCATTGAGGAGTTTGTGTCCATGATTTTTGCCTGGATAAATTTATTAAAAATACTCAAAGCTTCTGGATCGCTCAGACAATTCAGTCTTTGTTCTAAAAATCAAACTAGAAAAACAAGAAGCTGAAATCAGGAAAGAAACACTGACTAGAGTGTGAAGAGAAAAATCGAGGGGAGTTGACTCCCAAAAAGAAGAAATTCTGCGTCTTGTCTTATCTAGAAAAAGAGAGAATAAGAAAATTTTAGTGGTGGTGATAAGCCGAATGTTATGGACGTTTTAAGTGATAGGTTACGAGGGGTGATGATGATTTCTGGTTCGTTTTTGAGGCGAAAATTGGGGACTAGAAAAAAGAATTTGTACAAGGAAGTGAGAGGAGATCAAAAGATCAATTTGGAATCTAGGAATTCGTAGATTTACGAATTCAGGGATTCTGGAATTTGGGAATTCAGGAATTCAAGAACTTTGGAATCTGGGCATTCAAGAATTCAGGAATGCAGGAATACATGGATTCGGGAATTCAGGGATAAAAACAAAAGGGGAACAAGAAAAACATGCCAAAATTTGCTAAAGATTGTCCAAATCATCGAAATCGAAAAAAAAACACGAATTATGAACCTTTTCAAAAATCGCTGACTTTTAAAGTTGTTATAATATTCTTGAAATTTGTAAAAGTTCGCAAATTGTTAAATTGCCGGCTCTAGTTGGTTATTTTGGATTTTTAAGAAATTTTTGGATTAAAAAAAAATTTTTGGATTTTAAAAAAAATTTTGGATTTTAAAAAAATTTTTGGATTTTAAAAAGAATTTTGGATTTAAAAAAAATTTTTGGATTTTAAAAAAATTTTTGGATTTTAAAGAACTTGAAAAACCTTAAAATCCAAAAATTCCGTTTAGTGAAAATCTCATTGGTAAATTAATCATGTATTTTATTCTAGCTTTATTTGCTGTAACAAGCATTCGGATAACAGTTTTGACTCGGTTTTCAGGCGTTCATTTAATTTTTGAGATCATTTTTTTGAAAATTTTCTACGTTTTATCGGAATCAACAATCAGTTTTATTTTTTATTTCGTACATCGCACGAGCACACGTTATCAGTAAAACAGTGAAGAGGAAGAATGTGATAAATACAATGAAAAATAAATACATCTCATCCACGGCCCGCTCCTTTTCCTGCTCTTCCTGCTCCTCGGCCAGATGGTGCTCGCACTGCACCTTCTGCTGGTTCTTAGGCTGCTTCCCGAGCTGCTCCTCTGCCATCTCCTCTTCGGGATCCTCGGCGTGTTCCCTCTGATGTTCCTTGAGCAGATCCTTGGGATGCTCCATTGCCATCTCCACGTCGGGATCCTCGGCGTGTTCCCTCTGATGTTCCTTGAGCAGATCCTTTAGATGCCTTCCTTGTTGAACCTTGGGAAGCTTCTCCAGCCGATCCATTTGTGGATACTTTTGACAATCCTCTGGCAGCTTTTTTTGATGGCTTTCTTGTTGATCGGGAAGATTCTCCAGGCGAACCTCGCGTCGAAACTTTGTTCGATCCTCTGGATGCTTTTTTTGTCGACCCATTTGTTGATCCTCGAAGTGATCCACTCGTGGAGCCTCCGGTAGACTTTCAAATTAATTGTGATTTCAACTACACAGGGTAAGCGCTGCGCATGGTATATGCGTTAGCGATGCGCCTCATATGGACGACATAGGTACACCGTTTGCGCGCATATAGTACGCTATGTGCGTGCACGCGCGATCGAGATCGGGCGTGCCGCGTCCATATTTTGTCTACAATTTCAGGTCGTATTGGGGATGGATATCTCTTATATGGATCAGTTCATCTAACTATAGTTGTAATAAGATGTGATTTTGTTCAGATCTTCCAATATCGTTCATTTCCCCTTTAAATTTTATAGAGTGACCACTTTTCCAGTTTTCACAGAATGCTCTCACAGGTCACAGCAAGAAAAATTATGGCCGGAAGTTCAAAATATCTCGATGATATAAAATAATAGATTTTCCCTTCAAAATTTCGATAGAAAACTTGAAAATAATGCAAAACAATTCTTGATATTGACATTAATTGGCTTTTTTTTCGAAATAACTGTGTTTCTCGGATTTGTTTCCTACTTTTACTTTGTAATAATCGGAAAACTTACCAACCAACCTTTAATCCACCTGAAAAATTTATTATTCCGCTTATTTCAAAGTAAAACAGAAAAGTCCTAATTTCAGGAAAAACCAAATTTTGTAACAAATTTCACCAATTTCTGTTCTAAAAATAAGTTGTATTTCAGTTAGCCATAATTTTTATATGTGAAAACAGTGAGAACTTCTTTGAAAACGGGAAACATGATCGATATGAACGAAAAATTGATCAAGATCGGCAGTGAAAAACTTTCGCTAAACAACGCGCACTAGCGTAATAGCGGAGTGTCGTTGGTGCCCTGCCGCTTTCATGGCAAAAGCGTGCATGCTATATGGATGCCATATGGGTGCGACCAGTCGTGCCCAGCGCCGACGCATATAGCGCGCACGCGCTACCCACGGAAATATTATGGGTGCACATAGCATCCTATATGCGCGCCTAGGCATATACCATGCGCAGCGATTACCCTGTGTAATTGTTTTCAATTCTTTCTTTGACTCTCATTGGGACAGTGAAGAAAGAAGATCCAACCATTTCATCTCGACAAGACTTCTAAGGATAAAAATCAAAGTTTCCAAAAATAATTATCAGGTAAAACCATTATAACTGCTTATTGATATTGCTATAACATATTTCAGTCCACCATTGAAGAATGCAACAACAAGTGTCAAGAAACCGGCTGGGTTAAAACGTTTGAGCACCGGTATGAAGAACAGAACGAAGATGCCGAACCAAATGAAGAGGACGATTATGAAGAAGATCCAAATGAGCAGTTTAATAAAGAAGAAGAAGAAGAAGAGCCTAATGGGGATGAGCAATACGACGAACAACCCAACGAATATTAACTTTCCGTCCAAATATCTTGCGTTTTATTATTTACCAGCCTGTTTGCCTCGCCTCCGGCAATTCAAACAGCTGGAATTAATTTTTTCCTTGTACTGTTCGTCGCTTCGCGACTCACTTTTTTTAAAGGTCACGCAAATCTATTTTTTTAATTTTTTTCAAAAGTCCACAGATCCTCAAGAGGACAGACAGACGCCTCTAGCGTTTTATTAATAAGGAAGATATTTATATATACTTTCAAAATGAACAAAACAATAATAAAAAAATAAGAATAACACTTTTTTATTCAAAAATAATTAAATCCAATCAAAAAATACGGTCATGGTATATACGGCCATGGTCCCGCTTATTCGGGCATTGGTCCCGTTCATTCGGGCATTGATCCCGCTTATTCGGAAACGACCTCGTTATATTTTTTTAAAATCCAAAAATTCTGATCTAAAATCCAAAATTTTCTTTAAAATCCAAAAATTTCTGGCTTCCTTAAAAATCCAAAAATTTTTTTTAAAATCCAAAAAATTTTTTTAAATCCAAACATTTTTTTAAAATCCAAAATTTTTTTTTAAATCCAAAAATTTTTTTTAAATCCAAAAATTTTTTTAAAATCCAAAAATTTTTTTAAAATCCAAAATTTTTTTTTAAATCCAAAAATTTTTTTAAAATCCAAAAATTTTTTAAAAATCCAAAATAACCAACTAGAGCCAAATTGCCTAAATCATCGAAGTTTAAAAATCTCAAAAATCCAGGAATTCCGAAATCGGAAAAAATGAAGAAAACAATTCTGAGCTCTTTATAGAATTCCAAAGATTTCAAGCGTCGAACCATGACAATAAACAGAAGTTCATAATTTCAGACAGAGGAGAACAACCATTTTGAAAAATTCCAAGTCTCACGAAACACAAACTACACGCTCAAAACAAAAACCGGAACCGACCAGTCGCATAAATTTAAAATCAAAGAACCAGAGTTAAAGTCACCCGATACCAGACAAAAAAACAGCCAGAGAGATAGTAGGAGACGCAGAGAGATTGAAAGTTTATTGGTCGTACATAAACTATATACATAGACATAGAGACATATTGATTTGGCACGTGAAAACGTTAGGAGGACGGGAGAAAATAGAGGAGACAATGTTTGAATAGCATTCACAGGAGGGGAAAGATTACAAGAGAGACGGAGAGAGGGAAAAATGAAAATACCCCAAAGATTAAGTTGCTGTACTAACAGTGTCGGAAAATGGTCAAGTGGATTTTGTCAAAGGAGGAAAAATGTTGAGGAACATTTTTGTAGATTAGATAGTATTAGGGCAATGTCTTGGTCAACGAATAATCTGCAAATGCGCTCTAATGAAAACACAGGAAATTAGACAGTTTATCGTTAAAACTCTCTACGATTAATGGTTCGAAAATGAGCAACAGCTACCCAGTTTTTGGAAAATTTGAATCAAACTTTTATTGATATCATAATTTTCAAAATTAAGTATCTTCGAACATTTCCGGATGTGAAAGTTCGGTGCAAAAAATTTGAAACGTTTCAGCCAATTCTCGTTTTACACGTCTCCCTCGGATGTCTTCCTGAAAGTTTTACATGTTGAAAAAAATCAGAAAATATTGCACCAACCTGAATCATATTATTTATCCTCATCATTTGATTCACTCTGCCTAAATACCTGGTACATTTTACATCATTTGTGTAGTAATCGTGTAGATCATTGGCTAAAAGGTCCAGAAATTTTTCACAAGTTTCTAAAATTTCGCCTTGGTGTCGTTTTCCAGCGTACTGGAAGCATAATTGGCACATCATGTAGACCAATTCGATGTCAGTTGGATCCAGAGCAATTAGTGAGTCAATAATTGAGAAATCCATCCAATGATGAGGTTCGTCAAAGAAGCTGAAATTTTGTTAAAGGGTTTTTGGGAAAGAATCTTGAAAATCCAAACAATAAGAATCTAAAAAGCCTAAAAATCCTATGAGTCTAAGAAATCTGTGAATCTTTAACAAACTCACAATTTTAGTTTTTCCTTTGGATATTTGGTACACCAACTAATATCCACCTCGAACTCTTCTTGATCATAAAATGAGTTTTTATCCAGCATTATCTCATTTCTTTGGCACTTTTCATTCTTCCGACTCTCCGCTGTCAAAGCCAATTTCTCCAATCGTGTCCAGACGTGCCAAATCGATTTTAAAAGAGAAATCTGAAAGTTTTTAAGATATTACGAGATTCTAAACTTTACAAGATTCACCTTCATGCTTCTTGGCAGTTGTTCGAATTCGGAAAAAAAGCTCAACCACTTTGCAACTGCCAAAAAATCCCTTTCCCAAATTCCGATTGCTTCAACTTTTCCGATTTTTCTCAATTTTCCAATTTCTCCATTTTTCGCTCCATCTCTAACTATCCTCAAACCTACTGCTAACTTTTTTAGACAATTTTCAGCGAAAATCGGTTTTTCAGATCCGAAATCCATAACTTTGATACCCTCATCAATGAGGTACTGTATATTGATAAACGATTTTTCATTTGGTGATAGAGGTTTTGGATCCATATAAATCACAAATAACGGTCGGCCCGATAAATGTTCGATCGTCTGAAAATTTCAGATTCACAGAAAATCAAGCATTTTCACAGAAAATTCACAGAAAATCAAGCAGAAAAATACCTCTGGCAGATTGATAATCGTTGATTTTCTAGAGTTGCGCATAAAATCTTCAGTGGCAGAAATAAGATCTCTTCCAAAAATGAATTCTGAACAGAATTTAAAATTTAACGAATTTGGATAATAATAAAAATTACTTTTATCATCCATTCCGACTTTTAGGCATTTCCTCAATTTACACTTCTTACATGCGAACCGTCCGTTTCTCAAAATTTCGCAGTTATTGTTTTGGCCGCAGCGGTATACAGATTTTGAGATTGTTCCGGATCTTCTGAAGCGATGTAAGTTGAGAAATTGAAAAATTCTGGAAGTATAAAAGTCAAAAAATTTACCTGAAAAATGCTGCGCACGCTCTGCAAGTAATTGCTCCGAAATGTTTTCCATGAGCTGGATTTTTACAAACTTGACAGGAAAAAAATTCGAAAGAATTTTGGTATCTGGCAATTTGCATATTCTGAAAAAAAACGTAAAAGTTTGAAAAACTCTCAAATTTCAGAAAACGGGGAAAGTTCTGTATGAAATATCAAAAAGTTTAAAAACAGTAATTGTGATAAAGTTTTACACATTGTGTTAGTGTGCCACTTTTTGATATCTCTAGCAGAAGTAAGAAATTAGGGTGAAGGTGGTTGTCTGCATATCTCATTAAATAATGCTATTTCTCTAGTTTCCTTGTCTAGTTGCCATGGGGATTGGCCTGACGAATCGGCAAGAAACCGAAAAGTGCAAGATACGAGAGTGCGAGAAGCAAAAATGCGAGAAAAGGGGAGTGACCGGAGAAATTGTGTCTAAGTGGTGGTTTTGCAGTAAACTAATTAATTATATCACAATTATTAATTAATTATAACAACGCGGAAGATCTTTAATCAAAATCTTCCTTATTAATAAAAAGCTAGAGGCGTCTGTCCGTCCCGATGTCAGGCTGTCAACTTTTGAAAAGCTTGAAAATAAATATAGGTTTACGTGACCCATTAAGAAAAAGTGAGAAACGAAGAGACGAACATTTTTCAAAAAATATATTGAATCGCGCCGAAGGCGCACCAGCTTGCTGGTGAGAACATAATTAAACTGAAATAATATTTTAATTTGCTTCAAAAAAAAAAATACAAACGAAGCAGAGGTCTTTTTCTTTTTATTTTAAGAGTTTTGTTGAATTATGAGAGTTTTCTAGGGATCTCGAAAAATGAGAAAAATGTCATTCATAGAAAAAACTGATGATAGTTTTTCAAAAATCGAAAAATCAAAGAAAAAAGTTGGATTTTCCAAATGAAAAAGAAACTTTGCGAACTCCCGTCAACCGATCAAATAAGCCGTTTTATGTCTGCGTTTCTTTACTTTCTGTGTCTCTGACCATTTCTACTATATTTCGCAATGTTTCGGACGGAGAATAATCTTTGTGATTTCAAATATTTTCTAGTTTTATAGAAACTAGAAATATTCAGAATCTTATACTTTTTGAGCTGAAATTTTGGAAGCAAAATTTTCCATTATATGATTTTATTACCCTATATGATTCATATGTATTCTTTGATGTGTTCATTATCTTCTCCAACGTTTTCTAGTTTTCTCTAATTCTCGCTCTCTCTATCTTATCAGTTTTTCTCACATGATTCACTGAACTAACCCCTAATTCTTCTTTTTTCCCTTTTTTCCAAAAAATTTTTTTTTCAATTAAGTAAAAGTTGTCTTATTTTCTTGTCTTAAATTCAACTAATTACTAACCCGGTTTTTTTTTCTCCATCCCCCATTTACTACAAATTTATGCTCTGTTATATCTCTAGATTCGTATACATTTCACGTGTTAGTGGTTTTCCTCCCTTCGTTGAAATAAATAAATTAAATTAAAAAAAAAGTTATTTGATAGATTCTCAATAAATTCAGAAAAAAAATGACATCTGAATTTCTAACCTGCGTTATTTGTGGTCAAATTGGGCAGGGCAACCATTTTGGAGTTTTCAGCTGTAGAGCGTGTGCGGCATTTTTTAGGTAAGATTCTAAATTTATTTTCAGGTCGTGACCTAGATTTTGATTTTCAGGGCATTACCTAGGTGTTGATTTTTAGTTCATGACCCTAGTTTTAATTTTCAGGTTTTGACCAAAATTTTAATTTTTAGGTCATGACCTAGATTTTAATTTTTTGTCATGACCTAGATTTCGATTTTCAGGTCATGACCTAATTTTTCTAGGTCATGACCTTTTTAGGTCATCACCTAGATTTCAATTTTTATGCGATGACCTAGATTTTATTTTTTATTTTCATGACTCAGAAATAACTTTTTCAAAATGTTTTTAAAAATATTCCTGAAAAATCAATTTTCCAGAAGAGCCGCTGATTCAAAATGGAGTACAATGAAATGTATGAGCAAACATTGTGACGGCAAATCGTTAGTTAATTTTTTTATCTTCAAATTTTCAAAGTTCTGAAATTTTCCAGATACCACTGTAAGCCATGCCGTCTAAAAAGATGCCACACCGCCGGGATGGATATTTCAAGTAACTGTTTTTTCTATACTGGCGCCAAATTTGAATTCAAAAATTTTCAGAATTCCAACACGACCGAGACGGCCGTCAGTTGGTTCCAACTAACCGGAAGAGGAAAATTCCAGAAACTATCGAATCGATCCTGGGGAAACCCAATTTCATACATCCCTCGGATCCAGCTCCAACATTTCGGCCATATTTAGATCTAAGTGCTCTGATTGCTCAGGCTATGGATATTCTACGAAAGGGACCTCCGACTCCGATAATTGCAAGAAACCATTTGAAAAAACTGAATTTCGCAGAGAGTTGTATGAGGAGAACAGAGAATCAAAGAGTGAGTTGGGAATTTCAGAATTGTTAAATTTTGATTTTCGTTTGATTTTCAGAAAATGGAGTTGATCACCAAAAAAGAAGTGATGAGTTTCTGGGAGTACAATTTATTGACCACTGCCAAATGGTTGACCCATTTTGACAAATTTCAGGAGTTGGACCATGAGATGAAGGTAGATGATTCTGGAAATATTAAAAAGAACCAAAATTTCAGATAAAAATCTTATTCGCAGTCTGGCATGTCTGGGGAAGGTTGGACAAGTTGGTTGGGACAGCGTTGTATAGAATTCGGAATAAGGAAGCTAAGAAAGTGGATCGACTAGCTGGAAATGGAATTATTACGGATATGATTGACGTGAAAACGGATTCTGAATGGATGAGCAATTATCCAATTCAGAAGTTGAGATAGTGAGTTTTATCAGATTTTTTTAAATAGATTTTTCTCAATTCCAGCTTTCTCGATGGCGTCAGAATCTGCGACCTCTTTCCGATGATCGACGAAATTCAAATTCTCGAAATCACAGAAACCGAACTATCGTTCATGCTTGCTCAACTCTGCTTCCAATACGCCTCTTCTAGATTCGGCGGAAAAATTTCGGAAATAATGGAACAGTTCCTAGAAATCCTCTCCAATGATCTTCACGCCTATTATACCGAAGACTGCAAAATGCCAATATATTCTGGAAGACTTTCGAAGCTTCTAAAAATCAATAAGGACATTCTGGAAAACGTTAGAGAATACAGAAGTCGTGCGGAGATTGCCAAGGTGTTCAATGTGTTCAATTTGAGTTTTTCACATCCGGAAATGTTCCGGGATACTGGTTATGTATAAATTTTATCAATAAAGAATTGGTTTTGTTTTTGAAACAGATAAAAAATCTTGATTGATTCCATTTCAGAAAAAAAAATGTTTAGAACTGAGTATCCGGGCGAGTCTCGATCCATTTCTTGATGGCTGGAATTCCATAAACCTTTTCTCTCAAAGCAATTAATTTTGGTTGCTCCGAAGCTACCAAAAATCCATTCTTCTCCAAAGTGGTCACGTTTTCCACAGCAACCAAGTCAGCAAAAGTTAGTCCATCTCCAACTAGGAATCCAGACTTGCTTTTGTCCAGAATTCCATTCAGAATCTTGAACCACGCCTCCTTGGCTGGTGTGGTGACTTCTGTACTGATCCTCGCGATTTCCTCAGCAGACTTTCCAGATCGTTGAGCCATGATGAGTTCGCTGAAGGCACCGACAAAGTCTTTGAATTGGTCCACGATTGCATCCACCCATGCTTTCTCTTCTGCAGTCTTCCCAGCGTAACCGAATTTGTTGGCCAGGTAGCGAATGATAGCGGCAGATTGTGGGATATCGAATCCGTCGACGGAGAGGACCGGAAGTTTTCCGAATGGAGTAGCTGAAAAAAATATGGATCCATGGGGCTGTGGGTCTATGAGTCTATGGATCAATGGGTCAAAACTCACAATCCTGGATCTTCTCCCATGATCCATCTTCACGACTCACACGAACATCTTCAAATGAAACACCAGCCAAATGGAGAATTATACGAGCTGGTTCAGCGAAACCACGAGCGTCGAAATAGGTCAGTTTGTAGGAAGGCATCTGAAGAAATCAACTAAACAAAATTACGAGGAAAGATACTGTCAAATTTCAGCATTTCAGGGAAAAGGGCTAATTTGAGACCCTGAAAAGTTTAAAATAAAAATATACATGAAATGAAATAAATAGCCAAATCTGTGAAAGTGATCCTATCCCCCGTCGTTTTATACTCCCGTCCAAGGTTGCGTTCAAACACAATATTTTTCTTTTCTGCCTAAATCTCTAAACTTTATGTACTGCCCCTCACATAGCAAGCACAATATTTTGTGGCAAAATGTTGTCAGCGGAAAGAAATTTGTGTCTTTGAGGTATTACGATCTTTGAAAACGACGGCGTTTTCTGTAGTTTATGATGTTTTTCAATTTTGTGATTTATAGTGTTTCCTTTGAAAAACCGGAGAAATGAAGAACGCAATCTTCCTTATTAATAAAACGCTAGAGGCGTTTGTCCGTCCTCATGTCACGCTGTGGACTTTTGAAAAACTTGAAAAATAAATATAAGTTTACGTGACCCTTTTAGAAAAAAGTGAGAAACGAAGCGACGATCTATCTTCCTTATATATAAAACGCTAGAGGCGTCTGTCCGTCCTAATGTCCGTCTGTCAACTTTTGAAAAACTGGAAAAATAAATTTAAATTTACGTGACCCTTCGAGAAAAAGTCAAGAGTGAAGTGCTGAACCAGTAAAAAAGTAGACTAAATTGCGCCGAAGGCGCACCAGCTTGCTGGTTAAAAAAAAACTGGAATGAATCGCGCCGAAGGCGCACCAGCATGCTGGTTTCAAAATAATATTGCATCGCTTTATTGTTAGAAATCAAAAAAGTTAATTCCAAGCATTTTCCATCATCGCTCTTGGTACAGAAACCGCTGTAGAAACTTTGGAGCCAAATACACTTGACGGTTGTTTGAAAATCCCTGAAATTGGATATACAGACACACAGACAGACTATAAAATACCTCGGATAGCATTTCGGTAGTCCGATACAATCAGCATTAGAATTAGGGAGTCAAGAGGTGGATAAATGGAAAATGAGCACACGATGAGACCAGAGGGAATGCTCAATTTGAGATTGAAGAATGGTACAAGCATAATTGCAACGGCTGGGATGTAGAAAGTTAGTGTAGGAGAGGTTATCTGGAAAATACAGTAATCTTAGGTTTCTGACAAACCGGAAAAAAAGATGAGAAGAGGATCGTAATAACGGAAATTGGAAAAAAACACAAAACAACTAACCTGCAAGACCAAGCTCTTGAAAAACTGCATCTGAATTCTCCGATGCGCTTCTGACACATTTCTCAACAAATCATTCATCTTGAAATGCATCTGAAAACCACAATAGCCAACGATAGCGAATTGGATTTCCATGAGAAATATCACACCGAAACAGAATGCAACTGCGCTCCATCTCAATTGCCCATCTTGATCCTGGAAGTTGGTTTTTGTAAAAATTGGCGCCAATAATTACTTACATATGCAACAACACTAAAACCTGAGACTGTGTTCATGTCCAACTCATATTGCTCTTGCATTACGTCTCTTAAAGTAAAAGATTTTGATGCGCAGGTTTGCTACTGTACCTAAAGTAGTCTTGTGAATAGCTATCTATCGCTCCAATATATAAAACCACGCCAGCTCCCATACATCCAAAAACAAGCGGCCAAATCATAAGAATCAGAATTTTGTATCCTCCAAAATAATCTACCAAGGGGCTACTGAAATTCAAAGTTAGGAAAAAAATCCATGTTTTTCGAATCTCTTACCTTATCATCGTCCAATACCTAAACATAAAAAGTACTGTGAAAAAAGAGACCATTGACAGATAGACCCCAGAGTAGGAAGCCACAAGTACAGTAATCAAGTCTTCTGACCATCCGACCCATTTGACCATGTTGAAACATATAAATCCAGCGTTGAAGGAATGATAAAATGGATGGACAAGCATTTCGATGATGGAGAAAATTATAGAAAGTATGGCAAATATTACAATTAAATTTCTATAAGTTTTGTGAATTCTCTTCAAGTGATAAACGGTCAGAAAGATGAGAGCAGTGTTCAGAATAACTGTGGCTACAAATCCAGATGTGGAGAAGTAGGTAGCAGTCTGGTAGATTTGAAGGGCCAGCATTTCAATATATTTGAAAATATAAAAAAAATTATATAAAAATTGCTACTAGATTCTTTCTGAAAAAATATGTCAAGAAAAAGTAATAGAACGGAAATTAGCAGAAAATTATACTTGATCAGTGGGGCAATAACAAAAAATTGTATGAGATAGCTGAAAAATAATAAAGAAACGAGTCATCTATATTTGTACATTGAGGTGAAAAAAATCGATATATTTTCGGAAAATCCGGAATTCAAAATCGGAACCAGAATTCGAAAATCGGAAATTGGATTTCGAAATTTTGAAATTGGAAGTCATCGATCAGAATCCAAAAATTGGATCTCGAGAATCTGGAATCGGATTTCGGAACCCAAAAATCGGAGTTTGGAATTTGGACTTCGGAAATGTGCATCGAGGAACTAGGAAACCAAGAGTCAGGAACTAGAAATTGGAATTCGGAATTCAAAATTCGGAATTCGAAGTTTGGAATTCGGAACCAGAAACTAGAGGTCGGAATTCGAATATTTAAATACGGAATTTGAAAATTGGAATTCGAAGCTTGGAATTCGTAATTCGAAATTTTCAAATCAGACGTCGGAAATCGAAAATCGGAAATTAGAAATCGGAATTCGGATAACAAAATCTGTGAATCGGACATTCGAAACTTGGAATTCGAAACACAGACATTGAAATTAAGAATTCGGAAATCAGAAATCAAAACCGAGAATCTGGAATTCGGAATTCAAACTTTAATTTTCGGAAATCGCAATTCGTATAATGGCATACTTGTAAAATTCCGGGCCAGCCCGCCAAAACCCGGGCCCGGACCCGGGCCGGGCCGGGCCTGAGGAAATTTTCAAGGCCCGGGCCCGGCCCGGAGGGCCCGGTAGAAAAAAAACCTGTCTTTTTGAGCCAAATTTTGAGCTCAAAATATAATTTTCTCCATTTTTTTTCGTTTTTTGGATTGTTTGTATGTCTGATCACAAAAGATAGAAAAAACTCGAAAAAAATTTTTGATCGAAAAAAATCACATAAGGGTCCCCCTTATGCGTTTTTTTGAAAATTTCAAAACTAGTGAAATGACGGGCCGGGCCGGGCCGGGCCCGGGCCTTGAAATTCCAAAAAAAGCCCGGCCCGGCCCGTTACAAGTATGTATAATGGAAACCCGCATTCGAAAAATGAACCAATTTTAAACTATGAGAATTTGAGATCCTAAAATCGAAAATTGTGAATCGGAATTCAAACGTGTGGAATCAGAAGACAGAAACCGCAAATCCGATCTTGAAACTCGCATGTAAGCTTTCGAATTTCAATCGTCTTATTATACTTTACGGTATTTCATTTCGATTCCAGGTACAAACAATGTGCGGAAATATAAGCTCATACATAATTACTTTTTCTAGAATGTTCTAAAACGGAAATTAACCGCAAACCCAATAGGTAACACAACCATAACACAGTATTCTCCATATAAAACATATTTCCTTCACCAGTAATAAAGAAATGTCGTCTATTCACATCTACCAAATGGCTACCTACTTTTCCACATCTGGATTCATTGCTACAGTAGTCCTAAACAACGTATTGATATTTTTGACCATTTTCCACCTCCGTCAAATCCATAAAACCTATAAAACACTAATTGTAACATTTGCCACACTTTGTTTGATTTTCTCATTCATCGAAATGATGGTCCACCCGTTTTATCATTCCTATAATGGCGGTTTGATCAATTTCAATATGGTCAAGTGGGTCGGATGGTCAGAAGACTTGGTTACTGTACTTGTTGCGTCATATTCTGGAGTCTATGTATCCATAGTTTCATTTTTCACAATCTTTTTCATGTTTAGATACTGGACTATGATGAAGTAAGCTAAATTTTTTTAAATGCAACATTCCCAAAAAAATTCAGTAGCCCCTTAGTCGGTTATTTCAAAGGTATGAAAATTCTCATCCTTATCAGTTGGTCCCTAATTTTTGGCTTTATCGGCGGAGGAGTAGTTTTATACTTCGGTTGGATAGACCGCTACTCAAGAGACTATATGAGGTACAGTAGAAAACCTGCACATCAAACTGTTGTTTCGTTTAGAGAGGTCATGTTAGAGCACTACGAATTGGACGTCGATCATGTGTCGGGCTACACAGTTATTGCATATGTATAACGTTTTTTTTCGAATTTCGAGTGCTACTGTATTTCCTCTAATATAAACCCACCCAGACCAACAACTTGAAGCTCAGTTATCTCGGCTCTTATAAGAGATATCAAAAAAATTTTAATTGATAAAATGTTGATGAAATAATAATCAATTAATTATCAGTTGAAAATATTTTGATACCTCTCCTAGGAATCGAGATAACTGAGCTTAACGTTGACGGTTTGGGTGGGCTTCTATTAAAGGAAGTACGGTATTTTGGAGTTTCCAGGACCCAAAAGGAAATATGCGGTGGAACGCATTTGGGTTCTCTTTTGGAATCATTTTCCTAATGGAAATCCAGTTTGCTATCGTTGGCTACTGTGGATTTCAGATGCATTTCAAGATGAATGATTTGCTGAAAAATGTGTCAGAAGCGCATCGGAGACTTCAGATGCAGTTTTTCAAGAGCTTAGTGTTGCAGGTTAGTTGGTTACCATATACTCTTATTTTGAGCTTGATTATTTTGGTTTCTATGAGAGATATCGAAAAAATTGCAATTGAAAAATTACTTATCATAATGTTACCAATACTTTATTAATTGACAGATATTCTATATCTCTCATAGGAACCGAGGTAATTGAGCTAGAAATGAACGTACGGTGGGCTTCTATAGAAGCGAATACGGTAAACCAAATCGTCACAAACTCTATGTCTATTTATACACTGTGTAATTTTTTCTAATTTCCGGAGCATCCGGAAGTTTTTTGTTTTGACTGGTCTTATCGTAACATCGTTTTCTATTTTTTCCGGCTTATTAGACCCAAGATTACTGCATTTTCCAGATAACCTCCCCCACACTAACCTTCTACATCCCAGCCGTTGCAATTCTTACTGTACCATTCCTAAATCTACAATGGAGCTTTCCAACTGGTCTCATCGTATGCTCATTTTCTATTTATCCACCTCTCGACTCTCTAATCCTCATGTTGATTGTATCGGACTATCGAAATGCCATCCGAGGTATTTTATAGTCTATCTGTGTGTCCGTATATCCGGTTTCAGCGATTTTCAAACACCCTTCAACTGTATTTGGCCATAAGCATTCTCCACCTGCAACATTTGCTATATCAACGGTGGTTCCTGCTCCGAGAGCAGTCGTAGCAAATGCGCTGTTTTAGAATTTATTTAATTGAATTAATAAATTTTTATTAAACGGAAATTGTGATTCAAAAATAGTGACAAATTCAAAATTGAGTATCTGGACGAGTCTCAACCCATTCCTTGATAGCTGGAATCCCATGGACCTTCTCCTTGAGAGCCAACAATTTCGGGTGCTCAGCAAAGACAAAATTTTGACTTTTCTCCAAATTGAAAAAATTCTCTATAACCACCAAATCAGCAAATGTGAGACCATCTCCAACTAGGAATCCAGATTTGCTTTTCTCCAAAAGACGATTTAATAAATTGAAATAAATCTCCTTGTACGGAATGTAAACTTCAGTTCTAATCCGTTCAACTTCCTCATCTGACCTTCCGACGTTTTTCGCATTAGCGTATTGAATGAATGCAAACTGAAAATCTTTGTACTGGTCGATAATCGCGTCCACCCAAGCTTTCTCTTCTGGAGTTTCTCCAGCGTATCCAAATTTGTTTGCCAAGTAGCGAATAATAGCCAAGGATTGAGGGATATCAAATCCATCGACGGAGAGGACCGGGACTTTTCCGATAGGGGTGGCTGGAAAAATATGTACTGTAGGAAAATGCACACTTTACAAATCATGGTCCATGGGTATACATATAGGCCCATGGGATAATGGCTCTATGGTTCAATGGGTATGTCAAAACTCACAATCCTTAATCTTCTCCCATGTTCCATCTCCATGGTTCATACGAAAATCTTCAAATGGAACCCCAGCCAAACGAAAAAGCATACGAGCTGGTTCAGCGTAGCCACGAGCGTTGAAATATGTCAGTTTGTAGGTTGACATCTGAATATCAAAATTTAGGGGCACAATAAGCCAAATTAAGAGGGAAAAAATGGTATTCCAGTGAGAGTGGCAATTTTGAGGCTCTGAAAAATTAGGTTGGAATTGTCCAACTATTCTGAAACTCTCGAAAAAAATTGGAAAATAAATCTTCAGAAAAGTGTGAAATTTTGAATCCATGAAACTATATTTATACCAACTGCTAACGTTTTTTATGCATCACGGTTTCAAATTCTAACTCCCTGACTCTCTTATGTTTACATTGTCACTCGGGGGGATCGGAGGAAAAAGTGTGCTGATTTTTGTGATTTATAGTGTACGAAAAAAGTTCCCTGAAATAATTGTGTCGCGAAATTGAATGTCAGTACGATAAAACTTTTTCCAAACTATGTGATGAGACCTAAAATTTTCGTATTTATTCTTCATCTTCTATTTTTTGCTCCTAGAGAGCCGATTATTATTGAGGTACCAACAAAGTTATACAACTTGAAAAATTCTTTATAAAAATAATCAAGAAAGCAAAGATTTAGAATTGAGTATCTGGCCGACTCTCCACATACTCCTTGATCGCTGGAATCCCATAAACTTTCTCCTTGAGAGCCAACAATTTCGAGTGCTCAGCAGCCACAAAATGCTGATTCTTCTCCAAACTGAACAAGTTCTCCACAACCACCAAGTCAGCAAAAGTGAGTCCATCTCCAACCAAGAATCCAGACTTGCTTTTTTCCAGAAGTCCATTTAAGATCTTTATATAAGTCTCCTTGGCTGGAGCATAAACTTCAGTTTTGAGTCTTTCCACCTCCTCCGTAGGTTTTCCATTGTGTTGGGCCAATACAAATTGCATGAATGCAGACATGAAATCTTTGTATTGGTCCACAATTGCATCCACCCAAGCTTTCTCTTCTGGAGTCTTTCCGGCGTATCCGAATTTGTTTGCCAGGTAGCGGATGATAGCCATGGATTGAGGAATTTCAGTTCCGTCGACGGAAAGGACAGGGACTTGTCCGAATGGGGTGGCTGGAAAAATACATGTGGGTCACTGTTCATTGTTTTCTTTAAAAACATATGTTTGCTTAAATTCTATTCACAATAGTTTCTTGAAAAACCCAACTGCTGTGGTTGTATCAGGAATATGAGTCTATGGGATAAGGAGCCCATGGCTCTATGGGTCAAGGATTACGTCAAAACTCACAATCCTTAATCTTCTCCCATGTTCCATCTCCATGGGTCATACGAAAATCTTCAAATGGGACACCAGCCAAATGGAAAAGAAGACGTGCTGGTTCAGCGTAACCGCGAGCGTTGAAATAGGTCAGCTTGTAAGTTGGCATCTAAAAAATATAATTTTGGAGCAAACTGTAAAATTCTGCTGAAAATTTTTTAAAGTATCCGTAATTATTCTTCAAATTATGGGGACAATGACTAATTTGGAATCTGGAAAACATAGAAGAGTTTTCCAAACTAAGAAAAAAATCAGAAAGGTATTTTCACCGAAATCGGTAAATCTTGAAAACAAAAAGTTTTCGAAATTCCAAAAAAAAAACCAAAAATCGAACAACAGTCTTTATTTGATAAATGATAACTGCCGTTTCATTGAAGCCAGAAAAAAACCTGCGACTCTTGAAAATGTGCACTATTTTCATGTACCCTGTGTCTTCATTTTTCTATGATAACATTTTTTGTCGAAATTGAGCATTAAGACAAATATGGAAACTTTTGAACCATTTCATAACCAGACGTTTCAGAACCACTCAAAAATGACCGATTCTAATGGGTCCTTAACAACAATCATAAAACATTTCGGGGTGTGAAAATTTGAAATAAAATATATCGAATTTCTCGGCCAACTCGGTTTTCCATCGTTTCTCCCAAATAACTTTCTGGAATTTCAATTTTTTTTTTTGAAAATTGAAAAAAAATCTCACCTGAATCCAATTGTTGATTTTCATCATTCTAGTGATTCTTTCTGAATAATTTTTGATTCCATTCTCTTGATAATACCTATGCAAGTCATTGGAAATCAGGTCCAGATATTTTTCCATTTCTGTTAAAATATATCCTTGCAGTCTTTTCCCGGCGTAATGGAAACAAAATTGACAAGTCATAAATGCAATTTCGATTTCTGATGGATCCAATTCCTCCATTTGATCTACAACCTGGTTGTGCACCCAATCATCGGAGCCTTCCAAGAAACTGAAATCACATGGCCTAACTTTTTCCTAGGCCACCACCATCACTTACAACTGAATCTGCTCATTCGGATAGTCGCTACACCATGAGATATCCAGTTTGCAAGTCTTCAAATCCAGACAAGCATTTGAACTCATCATAAAATCTGCTTCTCCAATTTTCATTTGTTTTCTAAGTTTTGCTGTTTTGCTCAACCTATCAATTCTGGCTCGAAGGTGCCACGTTGCCATTAGGATTTGAATCTAAAAATTCGGAATTCGAAATTCTGAAAAACAGAAATCCATTTCTTCATAAATTTATATAAAGTCTAGAAATTCCAAAAACTGAAAAAATTTCTGAAAAGCTGAAGTTCCGAAATTCTGAAGTTTCTAGAATTTCATAGAATCTCAATAATGTCTGAAAAATGTCAAAAATATCGGAATCAGGAAATTCTAATATTCAAAAAATTTTAGAATTCAGAAATTCATGAAATTCAGTAATTTCAGGAATTCAGAACTTTTTGAAATATCCGAAATTTAGAAATACGGAAATCTGCAAATTGAAACTGGAAAATTTAAAAATTCTCACCTGAGTTGCCCTCGGTATCTTCTCAAACCCATCCAAAAAGCTCAACCATTTTGCGGTTTTCAAAAAGTCCACTTCCCAAAAATGCATGAAAAAATTCTTATCCAAAACTGGAATCTGTGTCATTTGGTCCATTTTTGAGTACTCTGAAGCCTCAAATGAGTCCAAAAACTCGTTTGCAATGTTCATTTTATCCAGAATTTTCAGCTTTTTGTTGAGAAGAGCTGGTCCGTAATCTAAGCAATCATTGGCTTTGTCGATTAGGTAGGTTACATCCACTATTGTAATTTTGGAGGCGTTGGCAACGGGTGAGCAATGGATAATGTAGGATGGACGGCCCACCAGAGTGGAAATGGATTGAGGAGGCGAAGGAGAGGATTTGATTTTGTCTCGGTTGTGTTGGATATCTGGAAATTTGGGTTTTTTGGGATTTCGGAATTTTCGGATTTTCGAAATTTCTACATTTCCGGAAAGTGAATTTTTAAAAATATTGGAAAAACTCACATTTCGGATTCATTCCCACTTCATAGCACCTTTTCAGCCTGCATTTTTTACAGTAGAATCTGAGAAAATGTGAATTGTCGATATTTTTCAAATTGGGAAATTTCATTTTTTGGTTTTCAAATTCCACAAGTTTTATTACGAAATTCAAAAAATATGAATTTCCAAACCTGGATTGTCAACTTTCCAATGTTTAGTCAACTAAACCTCAGTGTTCTTTCCAATTAATTTATTTTCAAAAAAGTTCAATCCAAAAAATTTCTCACTTTCCGGAATACTTCAACTGACAGCTATCATTTCCCCGTAGACATTTGAAATTTTCTCCACTTTTATCAATTAGACTCCGCCGGAAAAATGCTGAGCAAGCTCTGCATGTGATGGCTCCAAAATGATTTCCATGAGCTGTCAATTCGCAGATTTGACATAAAATTTCGCTCATGGTTTTTCTGAAATTGTTGGAGACTAGAACCGGAGAATTGTGAAAAATCGGACTATCCAAAATTAGCACTAAAAATATGAAAAAAAAACTTTATTTGAAAGAAAAAAATCATGATGAAATTTTGATCACTGAGGGTGATGACTACAAAAGAAAAAAGTAGATAGTGTTTGAATTCTGGGGTCGCAGGCGGTGAGAGAAAATAGATGAAACTAGAGAAAAGGGCAGAACAAATACACGGTGGTTTGAGTTCATGGAACAAAAATATGATTGAAAAATCTCAAATCCTAAAGAAATAACATTTTGAAAATTAGTAATTTTTTATCTCGATTTCTACCAAAATCTTTTTTTTCAGTTCTTCTTTTCTTCAATTTTCTCTTAATTGTTAAACAAAAAATTTTATGATTTGTGTCCTTGGGCACGGTTTTTTATCTTTCTTCTCTCTAAATTTCTAAACATTTCTGTTTGATGATCAAAATAACATCGCTGCGTCTCAATTTTTCTAGATTCTTCCAATTTCTAATTTTCAATCCTTCCCGATCTTTAGAGCATATTATCTTCCAAGATCAGAAGTATCTCCAATTTTTTTCCAGTTTTCAAAATGCAAAAACTGTGCCAAATCTGTGGAGCCGATGCTCATGGACTTCATTTCGGAGCCTTTTCTTGTAGAGCGTGTTCTGCATTTTTTCGGTAAGCATTTCAGCATAGTTCGAGCTATACGGTCTACAAAAACCAAATTTCAGACGAGCCTTACTATCCAAAAAATCGCGAAAAACTTGTGAAAACGAGAACATGTGCACCGATTTTTCTGGATTAAAAACTCCAGCCTGTAAAGTTTGTAGAATGAGGAAATGTATCAAAATGGGAATGAAACCTCAGAGTGAGTCTTTTAAACCTAATAATTTTAAGAAATTCAAAACTTCAGCCCTTCAAAAAGTCTCAAGATCTGTGGAAGTTTTTGTGGGCCGTCCAAATATGGTCCTTTTCACAACAAACACCATTAAAAAACGAAATTACGTTGATGTAAAAAATCTGGTAGCCGCTGCGTTTGAAATTCTAAAATTTGGAGCACCAACGCCGCTAAGCAATAATTTATCGCAATTGGAAAGGATGTCTCTGGAAATTTCATATTCTACTGGGAAGTGTCAAAAGTTGGACAAAGTCTGCAAGAATAGTTTTTCCGAAGTTTGGAAATTTGATTTTCTGACAGCAGCAAAATGGCTAACTCAATTGGAGGAATTCACAGTGTTACCAATGAAAATTCAGGTACAGTAACTAAAAATATCCATTTTTTGTCAAATGTCAAAAATTCAGAGTCAAAGCCTGTGTGTATACTTGTCCAGATGTCCCTTTTTTCAGATGCAACTCGTCCAAGCGATCTGGACTGTGTTTGGACGGATTTACAAATCTGGAAAAACTGTGGAGCTTAGGAAAACGCAAGGAGAACATTCGCGAACAATGAATTTGTCCGATAAGCATTATGTGGAAATGGAAAATACAAAAATTGATATGTCGTGGCTCAGTCCGTACCCATTTGAGCAAATTATGGCGTAAGTCAGACCTGATTGTGAGCTAATTTTCTCTGTCCTTTTCAAAGGTATCAAAAAGTTATCCACTGATAAAATTATTGTCATAATATCAGCTAGACAGAAAGCGAGTTGACGATTTTTTTAATTTCAAAAAAAATCTTAAAACTATTTTCAGGTTTTTCTGCGCAGGATCTGATGCCTGTGAGACACACATGATGATTGAAGATATAGGGAAAATGGAACTTTCTGAAATCGAATTGACTTATATGACCGCTCAACTATGCTTTCAGTACGCTGAAACTCGATTCGCTGGAACAGAACTTTCTGGAATTTGTGATAGATTTTTGAAAATTCTAGCCAATGATCTTCATGAGTACTATATGAGTGATACGTTTAGAAATCGAAACTATGCGTCGAGGATTATGAAGATGATGAAAATTAATCAGCATTTACAGGTGAGCAATTATTAATTAGGTTTCCCAGAACAAATTTAAAAATCGAAATTGAGATAAATGATTAATTTTCAGAGAGCCATCCGACTACAACGAGAAAAAACGCTGATTGCTCATACCTTTGATATTTTTATCGCTGATTTTTCACATCCAGAAATGTTTGTGGATTCTGGATGTTAATAAACAATTCGAACCAGTTTTTATATCCTAAAATCTGGGAGACGGATTTTCTTTCGGCCGCAAAGTGTTTCACCCATTTTGAAAGTTTCATGGAATTACCTCCTGGCTTGCGTAAAGTATTAAATATTCCATCCAGAAAAAATCCTCTTCCAAACCCAGGACCATTTTTTTCCGAATTTTCAAACCTAGCTTACCCGAAAATTACTGAAAATCGGCATTATGGGTCCAAAACTTCTAGGGACCGAAATATAATGTTACAGAACAAAATGTGATGAAGTTTTTTTTTTCCAATATGAACAAGAAAACATATTTCATCCAGAAAAACATATTCCCAATCATTCATGACTATTTTATCCCTAAACACTAAAATAAAAATGAAACGCATCAGTTTTCGGAATTCGTTCTTTGCACCCCACTATGTACATAAAAATATGTACTCTCCAAGTCAAACAAGATAAAAACATAACTTCGCGATGTCCAAAAACGCATGTGGTTTATGCTCTTCTCTTATCTTTTTGAAATTGTCTTTTTGAGTTTTCACTTACAATTTTTCGTCTAAAAATTTCTGAACAATGCAAAAATATTGCGAAATCTGTAAACTACCGGCTCACGGCTCCCACTTCGGAGCAATCACTTGTCGAGCATGTGCCGCATTTTTCAGGTAATTTTTGAACTCCAAAATATATATTTGAGTTATCTTTTTTTTGTTTAGACGAGCGATTCTGGCGAAACGAATCCGCAAATCCTGTAAACTCAATAATGATTGCTCAGACTTTCGTGGGCTCAAAATTCCACCGTGTAAAAGTTGCCGAATGAGAAAATGTGTACAAGCCGGAATGATTTCAGATAGTTAGCGGAAATTCAAACAATATCTTTTCAAAGATTCAGTAACTTTTTCAGACCTTCAAGTTCAAAAAATCGATAACAAGATTCCTCAGTCCGTTGAAGTGTGCCTAGGCCGTCCGAACATTTTACTATTGTCGAAAAGTGAGAGAACATTTGTCGATGTCAATTATCTGGTAAAACAAGGATTGGAAATTTTGAATTTCGGATCGCCGAGCCCATTACACCCCGGTAAAAGTCATTTGGAAAAAATGACTCTTGCAATTTCCAAACCATCCAGAACATGCAAAAAACTATTGCTTGCCAATAGGGACCATACCACTCAAATCTGGGAGACGGACTTTCTTTCGGCAGCAAAATTTTTCACCCATTTCGACAGTTTTATGGAATTACCACCTGGTATGCAAATGCAACTCTTACAAGCGATTTGGCACATTTGGTCCAGAGTTTTGAAAGTTGCGAACACAGCGAAATTATGTAATGGAAAATGGGACAACAATCAGCGAGTTCTTCATGTGCATGATGATTTTTATGTGGATTTGGATGATACAAAATTTGATGTCTCTTGGATCGTCAGTTGCTCCTTCGAGCAAGTTAAGTAGTGAGTACTGTAGTCTTCTTTCTTTTTTTGGAAAGTTCAGAATCCCCTAAACCTCTCTTATTTAGCTTTTTATTCGGAGATAGTTTGAACGATAAAATTGAAGAGGGCGTCAACGCAATTCATAAATTGAACTTATCGGAAATCGAATTATCTTTTATGATGGCTCAATTGTGTTTCGAATATGCGGAAAATCGATTTTCGGGAACAGAAATCGCTGGAATTTGTGAGAGATTTCAAGAAATTCTGGCAGATGATATTCATAAATATTATACCCGAGAGTCTTGGAAAGACAAAAATTATGCAGGACGATTGGCCCAGATTCTGAAGGTGAACCGAGAAATTCAGGTAACTACGCATGCGAAGAGAGTCTTAGATTCTTTGAATTCTAAGATTTTTAGACTCTGAAATCAAATTTATGAACTTTCATTTTCTAGAGAACCATCCGACAACTTCGGGACAGAACTCATGTGGCTCGAACCCTGGACATTTTAACTGTCGATTTTTCACACCCAGAAATGTTTATTGATAGTGGTTGTAAATAAAAATATTAATTTTGAATCTAAAAGAAAATTTTGAATTTTAATATATCCTAAAATGCACCAGCAAACGCATTTAGTATGACCGATTTATATTCCGAGAGGCATCCGACTACACCAAAAAAACATTGATTTCTCATACTTTTCATATTTTTATCGCTGATTTTCCAATCTTGATTTTTCGAAAAAGAGATTTTGATTTTCCAGAAATCCAGAAATATTTGTGGAAAATGTGCTGGATCTAAGGATCGCACTCTTTGTCTGTGGTGATTCACACCGTTTTTAATATGATTGAGTGCTTTACAACATTGCTTCTGTCTATATTAAAAGCATTCTTTCTATCATCTTTCTATCATTTTTACATTATTGCTTTTGTAATGTTTAACTCCGCCCCTTTGGCTTGATATAAAAGCCCTCTCAATTGTATGATCGGGGTGCGTGTCCAAGCTCAATAAAAGTCTGAAATGTAAATAGAAAATTACTAAAAATTGACATTATATGGATTAAACTTTGACAAACCAAAAACTTTTGTTCCTGGGCGAATTTTGATGAAGTTTCGCTACTATGCTTGAGCATATAAAATTTACTGATTCCCATGCTTTGAAGTTACTTATTTCTACAAACTTTTTCTTCTAGGATTCTAAAAATCTGAAGTTTTGAAAATTTGAAACTCAGAGTTACAGAATTATTTTTTGAACAAAAAATGTTCAAAAGTTTAATATCCTCTTCATTATTTATGATTTTCAAAAACCTCTGTGTAGTTAGTATGATCCAAATCTCATGGAGGATTATCTGACCAGTATTGGAAACTGATCATCATTATTCAGAATACTGTATGAAGTGAGACACATCAGTAACATTTTTATGGGCACGTGTAGGCGGAGAAAAGCTGAGAGATGATCTTTGTTGAGAATATTGAAAGTGGGAGAAGATGGTATAAAATGAGCAGTTCGGTGGTGGAGATAGATCATATTCCTAGGATTACTGTATTTTCTTTTTTATACAAAATATTGAGTTTCACACTATTTTTAAAAGGAATATTGAAGCTTGAAGATTATATGTTGAAACTTGAAGTTTTTTCACCCAGAAACTTGGATTACTGTTCCCTCTAAAAATTTGCGGATTCCAAAAATATCATAGATTATTAATTGCCAGCGAGCTGGCGCGCCTTCGGCGGAATTCAATCTAGTTCTTTTTCTGGTTTGTGGCTCTGTATTCTTAAAGGATCACGTAAATCTATTTTAATTTTTCAATTTTCAAAAGTCCACAGACTGACAGGGGGACCAACAGGCGCCTCTAGCGTTTTATATATAAGGAAGATAGCCAAAAAATTTTCGAAAAGTGAAAAAAATCTTGGAAATTCAATAGAAAATCCACAAAGTTCAAAGTTTTGCAGTCCAAGAAATTTGAAAAAGTGAACTCCATGTTTCAGAGCTCCAGAATTCCAGGAAATTCTAGAATTCTAGATAACTCAAAAATTCGAGCAAATCATGAAAACCCAAAAGTCCAACTCCTCCCACTCATCATCACATCATCGTTTTGTTGAACTTCCGTTCCAAAGTCCAATTTCCTTCCAAATCTTCAGTTGATCTATTTTTGTCCTTTTCGAACCATCATCAAAAATCCGAAAAACCGTATTTTAAAACTACGCGTTTGTGTCATTATCCCCAAAAATGACCTGGTATACCGTGACAATAATCCTCTTTTTTTCGACAAAAAATGATAAATCCGCATTATGTAAAACTACAGTAATCTCGCCATCGCTCTTTTAAAAATCGCAGCGTCGTTCGAGAGATTCGTCATTCTTCGACTTTTTTTTGCAATTTGTCAAAATTGTTAAAAAATAGTTTGTAATTAAAAAATTGATTCTTCACCCCCCAATTACAATGATACTGGGGTATTTGAGACTAATTTGAATTACTGTAGACACTTCCAATAGACTGAAATGTTTCCCGAATTTCTTTTTTTTCTTATCTAATTTTTCCTACCACTATGGTCTCAAAAAATTATTAACTTTCAGAACATGGTCCGAATCCTTGCCACAGCCATCTTGGTCTCCTCAATCAGCTTGGTATCCGTGTTAGCGCAAGTTCCGAATCGAGCTAAAGTTTGCCAAAAGGCTGTCAACTTGGGTGTCACTTTTTACACAGCCAAGGAGTTGGAACCGGTAATAATCTTTTTTTAGCATATTTTTCAGATAACTTTTTCAGATCCTGACATGCATTGAGCCGACACTATACAATACTCCAGAGGATACTAGCGCCATTATCGATAGTGAGTGATTTCGACGAAATTCATAGAAATTGAAGTTTTATTTCAGAGGGAAAGTCGTGCGTGATCAATAACAGTATGAGCAAGGCCATTCCAGCATTGTCGCTGTACAGTGGATGTAAGTTTGGGTGAAAGAAGAATGTCTTGGGCTTATTGCGGTCTTATTATTACAGGTTTTACGGTATCCCGTCACTGATAAAAATCGAAAAGTGGTCCCCAGGAAAACATGATCTTTTCAAGGAGTTTATTCTGGGGGCTCACCGTTGAAAGTGTCGCGTTGCTATCAGCTGAACTACGGTGGCGGAAAATGACGATGTCATAAATGAAGAAGCCACGTGTTGAGATATGCGACCCAAATTGGTCGATTGTTGCTCAGCTGGTAGCATTGCGGCACCTTCAACGGTGGGATCACAAATTCAGCGTTATAGCGATCTGTGGTAGCACTGTATTAGGATAATAAGTACCCTACTGTATTCAATTAGAGGATGGAACTCTATTGTTCGGCGCCGATTCCCAAGTGAAACTTATACAGTACCTCTTTTAAGCCTGAAAAGGTATATCAATCGGTAATTGCTTTTCTGTGTCGTTACCTTCATTAACTTTCACCACAAGAATTACAAATCCGCATTAGCAATACATCAGTGACTCGCATTAAATTTAGTAAGTGACCGTCTATTGTTCAGATGTGGAGGCGCTATATTCAATTATAGGAGACTATCTAAAAGAGTTCTTATGGTATAGCGCACAAACACAATTTTTAAAACCTTTTTTGTCCCTTACCCCATCCTTCAAATAAATAGTTACAAAACATACCAGAACTGAGACAATTCTTTTCCAGTCAATGGTTGCACCGATCTAATGGCTCTCATCGACAAGCTCACCCAACCATTCATGAACCAATGCAAACAAGTGATCAACAAGGCACTCAAGGTTCTCAACAATTGCAAGAAGAATAACAAGAAGACTGGCGTCGCCAAGCAGAACGCATGCATCAACAACGTCTACGGACAGTGTATGGCTATGGTCACCAAGGCGTTCATTAATAAAGTTTGCACCGCGTTGTCCAAGGTTAGTTGAAAAGTTGTTATTGATTTCATTTGAATCTGCCCCAGTTTTTAAAGGATTTTTGTTAAGACTCGTAAAATTCGGAAATGCAAAGTTGACCCTGAAAAACAAGAAAAAATGGATTCAAGAGACTCGGAAATGAAAAATCCATAATTCGCCCGATTTAGTTAATTTTTTTCAGAAAATGACCGCCAAGGAATGGAACTGCGCCAAGGAATACGCACCGAAGGTTGTCAATGTGAAGCCATATGCCTGCTACAACATTGTGAAATAATTTATTCTCACAAATTTACTCAGAGCTTTGGCGTCTCTCAAATATGACCTTCCCGTTTTAGTGAATAAATTTTTGATGAGCTTGTGATTTTTTTTTTCTTTTTAGAATCCACAATGGTTATGAAGTTTTTTTTTTCAAATTTTGTTCATTCGATTTGATTTGAAGTTTTGAAATATTGAAACGCTGCGGCTAGTCTCAAAATTGATCGGATTTGTGTGAGGGTTACGAAGTACCGTTATACTCGAAAATCCATTTGTCACACACTTGTACTTCCCAGGTGTCAGAGATCATGGATTATGTGGGTTGGGGACATCCGGATAAACAGAAATCTTGAAAAATTGGAAGATGAAGTATGACAAGCGTTATCTAAGCATCCAAATGAGCAGATTGTTCTGGAAAAAAGAAAAGAAAAGTTCTACAAGTTAGGACTTGGAAAATACGCTTTATTAAAACATGTGTTCTCTGGTGAAGATAATAAGGACATCTAGACTTCCAGACACTCGTACGCATGTCCTTCGGTTGAAGAAGAAGGACAGGAGGCCGGGGCTGACCCTTCTGGTGTTCCGTAGTACCTCCGGAGGGCCCTTCTATTTAAGAGACTCTTCTAATACAGGTTTTATGGTGTACATGTCGCAAAGTATTGTTTATACGAGCTCTCGGGGAGTTGAATTTTGGGTCCACCGTCGAAGAGCTACGGTAGCGCAAGCTTGAGCTACGGTAGCCGCGCGTTGTGTGAACACCGATCACTCTAAACCAAAAAATATACACCGTAACTACAAAAACGCTCTGAAAAAACATATTTTTCACCATACTTCAATAGACCAACTGTTCAGTTTTATTATTTTGTTTTTTTCAGCGATTCCCAAAATTTCAGTTTCAGCCCAAACGACTAAATCTTCCAACCTTGCCAGAACTATCATCCAAGTTCACTTCAAACTCTTTTCATGAAACAAAAAAAAAAAGAGATTTGGTGACCGTTGTACCTCCGATTTTTCGTTTTTCGCCTCACTCTCCGCCTTGTGATAATCCTCTTGAAAAAAAGAACTGAACGATTGGGTTGGGATGATTATAAAAACGGGATCAGTGAGCGAGTGGAGAGGATAAAAAATAGTGTCTCCCACCGATTTTTTGTTTCGGTTCATTCGTTCATTTAGATAGATTGAGTGCATATAATTCCTTTTTTTTGTCTAGTCGGATTAAAAACTTTTTTCACTAGACCATTATTTTCTAACTTGTTCCATTATTTGCCCCAAACGTTGTGTTCTTCCAGATAATGGCCAAATTTCTCGCTACACTTCTCTTGGTCTCCTCCGTTGGTGTGGCTACCGTATCTGCAGCAGCGGCCACAAGAGCCAAAGTTTGCGTGAAAGCCGTTAATATGGGTCTCACTTTCTACACAGCCAAGGAATGCGAACCAGTATGCGAATGAGTATTAGACTTCTAGATAAATTAGATTTTCAGATCCTTCAATGCATCGAGCCAACACTTTATTCCACACCTGAAGACACCAAAGCTCTTATTGAGAGTTAGTTTCGAGCTCTCGTTTTTTTCCTAATTTTCCGGAAATTTTCAGAAGGAAAAACATGCGTGATCAACAACAGTATGAACAAGGCTCTTGCCGCAATGTCGCTGTACAGTGGATGTAAGTTTTTGGGGTAGAGCAATGGGAAAAAGGCTTGGTTACTGTAAGACATTAAAATCGCCTGGTTTTCACAAGGTATCAAGAAACGGCCGATTAAACACGTCTAGTTTCATTTACCTTTCACCAGAACTGAAATAATTTGATCCTAACACGACAAATTTTTTCCAGTCAACAGTTGTACCGATCTAATGGCTCTCCTTGACAAACTCACCACCCCATTCATGAACCAATGCAAGACAGTGATCAACAAGGGATTGGCCGCACTGAACACCTGCAAAAAGAATAATAAGCAGACCGGTACCGCCAAGCAGACCGCATGCTGTAACCAAGCTTACGGAGAGGGAATCGCCATTGTCACCAAGGCTTACATCAACAAAGTTTGCACTGCTTTGGCTGGAGTGAGTGGGGGTACAAAGTGATTCGGGGGTACAATACCCACAATTCGGGGATTCAGAATACCAGAAAATTTCAAGAAGTACGAATTTAATAAATTGTATTCCAGAAAATGACCGCTAAGGAATGGAACTGCGTCAAGGAGTACGCACCAAAGGTTGTCAATGTGGCCGGATATGCCTGTGCCAACATTGTGAAGACCTAAATTTTGTGATTCGGATCGAAACTTGTTGAATATCGAAATTTCTCATGCTGGGTTTCTATAGACAATGAATGAACTTTCTCTGAAGTTATTTTTTATTTTTTTTTTGTTGTGAATAGTTGCAGAATATTGAGAACTTGGAAAGAATTTTTCGAAAGTTTTCCTAGACAGAGATATGATCTCTAAAAGAGTAGTTCTACAGCAACATTGTAGCGCTGAGTTGTTTCAAAAACTTGTCCTCATAAGCTTCTCAAGGAGTTGAACTTGTGGGACCATTGATGCAGGGACCACGCCGCTACCAGAAGCACTGTGAATTAGACTCCGCCCTTTTAATTTTTTCAGTGGCCCAAGTTGCGAGCCCGGCCGGTGTGATATGCACAGTACCGGTCAATGCAATACACAGAAACGTTATTTGAATTGATTTTCCGTCATTAGTACCATTTTCAGAAATTTGGAGCTCGACTGTCAAATTTTCGACCACTTTAAAAAATTTCGAGGGTGTGAAACAGACCTGGGTTGAAAACTTTGCATTCCCAGAATTTTTAAGCTGTTCGTCGATTTCTGAAAAACACCTTTTTCACGTCTTCAGTTCAAAAACGAGTCAGATTCAAAAATTTGTTCAAAGTAATTAAATTTTCAGAATTTTTGAAAAGTATCCTGTTCAATTGTCCTAAAATACATTTCGAGAAATGTTAATTTGCAATGTGCAGCATCAGCAAACTTGCGAAAACCAGTTTCAGCATTTTACAGCAAACTGAAAGTAGCATGTGTGGAAATTTAACAAAAAAGAGCCAAATGAATAATCTTCATTCGATCGGAATTCATCTTATATACTGTAGATTGGTTTGTGGTCAACAGAAAAAAAAATGGAAATTGGTATTTCGAAAGGTTTATTAATCTGGATTATGTTCCTACTTTGGTGATTGGTCAAGTTGATTTTTGTTTCATCTACAGTATGCCAATTTTGAAATAAGTTCAAGAAGTTCACATCGATAGGAGAAAAACAATTTAGACACTTTTCGAGAGTGTGCATTCTGACGTGACGGTGTACAGTAATCTGTATTCACATAGTGCGTGGCTATAGCGAGGGTTCCATATACGCCACCGTAGCTAAGCTGGTAGCAACGCTGCACCTAAAATGGCGGACCCACAAGTTCAACTCCACGAGGAGCTTTCTCATTATCTTCTCCTTTAAACACTCAAGTTCAAACTTTTCTGATTTCTTGAGGTCGATCCATTTGGTGATTGAACTTTTCGACCGTTATCCCCATCCGTTGATCTTTTACACCCCCGCTTAGTACAAAAAAACTCTTCTCTTTAAAATCACAAAAAGTTGTTAATCCGACTCTAATGAGTTCGCTACAAAAGTTTGTTTGGTATAAAAGAGAACCCATGGAGCGGATTTCATATTTCAAAAAATGTACCGTATTCTGGTTGCACTACTCGCTGTTATTGCAACTGTTCATGCCAATAATCGGGCAGCGGTTTGCCAAAAAGCTGTCAATCTAGGTGTCACTTTTTATACAGCCAAGGAGTTGGAACCGGTAAGACGAAACTTCTGAAAAACCATAAAACCCTGATTTTAAGATCCTGACCTGTGCTGATGGGCACTTCTACAACGATCCATATGACAAAGAGCTTATGTCCAGTAGGTTAAAATAAATCAGAATTTATTGTTAACTTTCGAAATTTTAGAATGCAAAACATGTGTGATCAACAACAGTATGAATAAGGCTTTGTCTGCATTGTCGCTGTACAATGGATGTGAGTTTAGAAATTTTGAATTTTCTAGTGTCTTAAAAGAGAGAGGGCATTAACGAAACTCAAAAATTTGGTTTGCCCACTTACAGGTTCAGTTTTCTAAACCTTATATGATTCCAGTCAATGGTTGTACCGATCTAATGCCTCTCCTTGACAAGCTATCCGCCCCATTCATCAATCAGTGCAAACCAGTCATCAACAAGGCTCTCAACACTCTCAAGAACTGCAAAGCCAACAATAAGCAGACCGGAACAGCTAAGCAGACGGCTTGCATGAACAAAGTGTACGGTAATTGCATAGCAATGGTCACCAAGGCATTCGTCAACAAAGTGTGCACCGCATTGTCCAAGAAAATGACATCGAAGGAATGGAATTGCTGTAAGCAGTATGCACCAAAAGTGGTCAATGCTCAGATGTACGAATGCTACAAAATTGAGAAGTAAATGCATTTTTTGGGAGTTGATGGTTATGAAAAATGAATAAATTAGTTCATATTGAACTTTATTTCGTTTAAGTGTATTTAGGATCCACAACATCCTAAAATATGAAGTTTCCAAGTTTTCAAAACTTTGAAGTTTTGAGATCCTGAGATTCTGGAATTCTGAATATAAGTTCTGATTGTGAGATTATTAAATTCCAATATATTACGAAATTCCAATTTTCCAAAATTCCAAGATTCAAAAATTCAAAAACTGGAAGTTCTGAAGTTCTGGAAGTTCTGAAGTTCTGGAAGTTCTGAAGTTCTGAAGTTCTGAAACTTTAAAGTTCTGAAATTCCAAGATTTCAAGATTCTATGATTCAGAGATTCTGAAGTTCTGTAAATTCTGAAATTACAAGACCCAAAGGATCCGGAATTCCGAAGATGTGAAATTCTAAGATTCTGAGATGCCAAGATTCCGAGATCCCAAGACTCCACAATTCTGAAATTCCGAAATTCTTCAAATTGAAAAGGGTTTTAATTAATTAGTTCATTTACTGATAGTAAAAAAAAAGAGAAAAAAATACCAGAATCGGGGGGAGAGAAAAAGGACACGAAGGGATAGTGGCAAAAAAAGAGAGTGCACATAAAAAATGTTGCTCAAAAAAGTTCAATTTTTCTGAGAAAAGGTCGGTGTACCACTAGGAAAGAATCTTAAAAATCAAGTAAAAATAGTTGACCCAAAAATTGCGAAAAAATGGAATGAATGGAAAAAGAACACTGAATCGGGATGTGGAAAAGAGGAATAATAAAATTAAGCATTTTGTTTGTTTTGTTTTCTAGAAGTGATTCTCTGAAATCTGTGTGTATCGCAACAAAAAAAAAAACAAGAAAAAAGTGATCAAAGGGGAGGAAGTCGGGAATTTTGAGGTTTTAAAGTATCGCCTACGCACCTGTTTATTCAATAAAAGACTAGCATTTTAAAACTGATGGAATGTACACAAAGTTACCGTAACAAAAATAGAGGAGGGGTTTAGAGGAATTTCAGGATCAAACAACAGAAGTGGGTTGAGCAGCCAGTTGTTCTTCTTTGTAGTTGCCAACTTCGGCTTCCAGTGCTTTCTGGAAGTCCTTTTCTAGTTGTTCCAGTTGGTCGAGATGCCGTTTGATGAGTTGTTCCTCGTGTTTTTGGGCTCTGCAAAATAGACTATTTCCGTGAAAAAAATGAAAATTCCTTTTTTAGAATTTCTGACATTCATAACTTCTGATGTTTAAGATTCTGAGATTTTGAGAGTTTGAAATTCTGCAATTCTGAGAGTTCTCAATTTCTGTTAAAGTTCTCAATTTCTGGAATTCTGTGATTCTTTGTTTTTGAATTTCTGAATATCAGATTTTTAAATTTCAGAATTCAAAATGCACACAAGTCGAATCTTAGGATCTCAGAATCTCAGAATCTCAGAATCTCAGTAGTTCAGAATCTCCGAATTTCAGAATTTCCGAATTTCAGAAATTCAAAATTTCAAAAATTTTGGAATTTCGGAAACTCGGGGTCTTGAAATCTTGAAGTTCTGAAATTCCAAAACTCTGAATTTCCGAAAATCTGAAGTTCTGAATCTCTGAACCCTCTTTCAAATTTCAAAAGCCAAAACTCACTTCATTGCTAATCTCTTTCTCTCCTCCACAAACATCTTCAAGTTCTTCTCGTTGAGCTCCTTGATGCGTCGATCCCGTTCGGCCTTGGTCTTGATTCCTTTATCCTACAAGTCTCAACGTTTTTCAACCCAAAATCTAGCTTATCTACTCACCAGTTGAATAACCTTCACATCCTCCATACTCTTCTTCGTCTGCGTCTGCTTCAGATCTTTTCCCTCGGCTTCCAGACGAAGCTTCAGCGCCTGCATTTGATTTTTCTGCGCCTCACTCATCAGTTTCCTGAAAACATCCTTCTGATAAGCTTATCTTTTTTCAAAACGTTACTTTAACAAGTCGAACTGTTCTTTCAGCTGTCCTTTTTTGAGCTCAAATTCCTCTTCGTCATGTCTCCGAACCATTGCCGACCACTCGCCGGTTTGGGTGTTCACAAGAGACCGGACCTACAAAAACGAACATTTTTTGTGGCAAGTGCACCCTATTGGTAATACCCTATCGTTGTTAATAAGATCGTGCGGAACTGGGCTTCCAGTGGTTGCTGGTGACCCGGTTCCATCGGAACCACATCCTCCTGGTGTCGATGGAGCACCACTTCCGCTTCCACATGGACCTGATGGTATGCAGACACCTACTGGAACACTTCCAGAAGTGGATCCACATCCAGAAGATACTGAAGCCGTCAGAGATCTCCTCGAACCTTTTTCCTTCTTTGTCGAGCGCCGGTTATTGGTGATAAGCTTATCCACGTTGGTTTGCTGTAAAAGATGGGCGGTTTTTGGTAAATAACGTGTGGGAACATGGGCAAAATGCAACTGTCACAAAAATTGGTATTTTTGGGCATTCCCCCGGGGGGAACGGGATAAAAAACAACCAGGTGCTGAAAAACCGATTTTTAGGCTGAAACCAAGAGTTAATTTGAGAACTTTTTTAGCGATTGAAAAAAGCACACAAAGCTTTTAGGACACTTTTGGGACACTTTTGGGACACTTTTGGGACAATTGGGACATCGGTATAGGACAAGAAAAAAATCAATTAGAAAAAATGAACTCAAAAGTAAGCGAGGAAATTAGTTTTGTTAAACCAAAGAAGATTTTCAGAGAGGGGGGCCCAGGAGGAAAAGAGAAAAAGAGAGAGTTTCAAGGCACATAGCGGTGACATGAAATTATTTTTGGTGACCTAGAAACCGAGCCAAGGACTAGAAAACTAGTCCCCGCCTTCAAATTTTTTTGGAATCAACACAATAAACTTACGATCCACGCTATAGACGAATTACGGCGGCGTGCCGGCTAAATGGTGATAATTAGATAATAAGTACAGAAAAAGATAATTTCTACAAGCCAGCAAAAAAACTTATAAAACTAGTACACTCTATCGAATCTGCCGAAGCTGACAAAGGATAAAAAATATTGAATTTGTTTGGTTGGTAAGAGAGAAAAAAATCAGAATTTATTGGTGAATTTGTGTGTGAAGAAGCTTGGGTTTATAGCTACTAGAATTGTGAATTTTTTTTGTGAAAATCAGGTGAAACCTAAGAGAAAATTGGTAAGTGCCGGACCAAAAAATACCTGTTGCTTCTGAATGCTATCCCTCTGCTTCTGATGTTTCTTCCGAAGATCGTCCAGATCCTTCTGGAACTTTTTGAGCAGTTTCGCAAACGCTTTGTCTCGTCTCAAATCGTCTACTTCGATCGGGTCAACCTGAAAATTTGATAAAGTTTTCATGTGCGCCCCAATGAGAAAAATCTAGAAAAATGGATCAGGGGATAAGGTCATTCTCCAAGTTGCAGGATTTTTTTGCTATGAAATTTCGAAAATGGAAGAAGGATTCGGGGAATTCTAGTTGGACCTGAAGACGTTCTGGTGCTCCAACGGATGTTGAAGGCTTTGCAGTGCCTGCTGGCGGATGAGCAATTCCGATTTTCGGCGGAGGTGCAGATGTTGATTTCCGTGTGAATGTCCGAGTTAGGTTAGCCAGGGCCTTGATAGTTTTTTTATTTATAAACAAGTTTTCTTAATATCAGTCATCTGTTTCCGTGCCTCCGGCGCTTCAAACAGCTGGTGCGCCTTCGGCGCGATTAAATCTAGATTTTACTCTTTCTCAAAGGGTCACAAAGATAACTTTTAGGAGGCTGTCACATGTTTAATCTTATTCTGAATTGTGTGTTTGATTTGTAGGGATCCATTCGGACGGTTGTAAAACGGACCATCCGCCGCCCGCCCTGGGGCTGGTGGTCCGTTGAGCCACACAGTATGGTGAGGACGGGTGAACCGGCCCCGAATGAGTACATTATTGATCTGACCCCCACTAGTTCCCTTACTCACCTTAAACTTATCGACAGCCACTGGTGCCGGTTGCTCATTGGGCGATCTGATCGCACTCGTTCCCAACGTCGGCGTCGTCTCACTCCTCGCACTTCCGGGTTGCGTGTTATTTGACAATAAATCAGCAGACGATCCATTTTGCCTTGGTGGTTGTTTCATATTTCTCAGCGCCATGTTCTTTGTATTCGGAACGTCTGGGATATCACTATCATCTACTCCCATATGTGCCAACGCCTCCTGTCGTTTCTTTTGTTCCGAAAGGAATGCACGTGGATCCGCAAGAGCGTCTACAAGGCCGCTCAACTCATCAGGTACATAAGTTTTGATAACAATTTGAACGAATAGCACCGGTGACAAAATGAAGCTCTGATTGGTGTCGGATCGCAATGAGATGTGCCTGTATCCTGCTTGCAAACCATCTAGCGGAAGAATTCGTTGACCTAGTTGTTTTCCATTTTCATCGTACACCGCGAATCGGAGGACGGCCAACTCGGGAAGCACAACTTTTCGGAAAACGAATGGGTCCTCGTTGTAAACTGGATTCAGCCCATTTCCAGGGATCACTTTCGTCTTGTGCTCTTTTCGTATCGTATCGGTGGGCAGTCCATACATTTCAACTTCCACGTACGTTCCGATTTTTCGATCCGATAGAAATTGACCTGAAAATTATTTATTTTTTAGATTATGGGGTTTTTAACTCACCAGAAATAACTCTAACACTACAATGTGCGGCAATGACACCATCAACAGGACTCTCGGAAAACGGGTCGAATGTCCTGTCGGGTCTTCGTAGAAAATCGGGTTTCAGAAGATACCCAGATCCACCGTTGTATTCAAACTTTCCCATATTCAACTGCATGTAGACATCGGGCGTTTGAAAGTTGAGTGAGACCATTTGACAGCCGGCGTTCCAAAAGATTTGGGGTAGAAAATTGGAAGAATCGACACGCGCTCCTTTTGGATAGATTCTGCTTGGTTGCCGTTTGTTGTAGTTGACGAATTCAGGAGCCGATTGTTTGAGATAACCGAGACCAGTAGATTCGGAGAAGGAGGACATGTGGAAGTGCAGATTGTTGGCTGGAAATGTGGGCTTTTGTGTTTAGTACCGAATTTTCTGAATTATAGAAAGTCGAAAATTCAGAATTTGAAACCTCCGAATGAATCATAGATATAGATGCTTAGGATACTTAAGATTCGAAACTTTCAAATTTTAGTACCTCAGAATCGAATTCAGAATTTCGAAATTTCAAAATTTTATATCTTTAGAAGTTCAGTTTCAGAATTCCAGAATTCAGATATTCAGAACTTCCGAACTTCAAAATTTCAGAATTTCAGAACTTCGCTATTTCAGAAATTCAGAATCTTAGAATCTTAGAATCTTAGATTCTAAGAATTTTAGAATCTTAGGTTCTCAGAATCTCAGAAGCTCAAAATTTCGCAATCTTATCAGAATTCTCGAATTCCAGAATTTCAGAATTTCAAAACTACACATTCACATAATTTCAGAATTTCAGAACTTCGCACCTCATAATTTTGGAAACATAGAATTTCTGAATTTCAGAATTTCATAGTTTTGAAGTTAAGTTTCAGAATTTCCGAATTTCAAGAGTTCAATATTCAAAATTAAGAAAGTTCGGAATTAGGGAATTTAGGAGTTTCAGAATTTCAGAATTGTGAAATTTCAAAGTTTCGGAATTCTGGATTTTCAGGAACTCAGAACATCGGAATTCGGGATTTCGGAACTCCAATATTTTGGAATATCGGAACCTCAGAGTCTCGGAACTTCATACTCTCAGAAGTTCAGAACTTTAAATTTTCAGAATTTTGGAATCTCAGAATCTCAGAATTTTTCTCACCTTCTGCCACATCGAAACCCGAAAATTTGACCGGATGTGTATAATTGACCAGCGACGATAATAATGGATGAATATTTGTGGTGGCTCCTGTATAATGATATTCCGCAAATATCCTCTCCTCTTCCTCTTTCGTCAATACCGGCTGAAAATTTCAGATCTTATCTTTCCGACCCGGAAAATTTTTGACATTTTTCAGGGGGTGAACTAAAAATTTCCAAAATAAAAGCGTTTCTAAAGGGTAATGTAATTCAAAAACTGTATTAAAAATTGGGGGATTTTTGGCTGTTTTCTTTTTTCTACGACACTGTAAGCGTCTAATTTTCTAGTCTAAAACTTTTGAAGCTAGATAATTTCGTTTCGTTGTTTTTCTTTTCAAATGGATTTACAAGGAAAACATTGGTGTGATTTGACACATGACACATAGAGTAATTGGTTACGCTTTCAATCAATTACCGATTAAAGATGGAAAATTCGCTCAATAGAGCAAATTTACTGACCCTAATCGATTATTGATTTTTCAGTGGATTAGTGCAGCCATATAAATATCAATTGGAAGGAGGAATTACACAGAATTACAGACATTTAAAAGAAAAAAAAGTTGTTGGACGTCAGGGAAAAAGTAGGGGTTAGAGGGGAGAGAGAGAATTTTAAAAAATAGAGTAAAAAGGAAAAAGTAAGGAGGAAAAGCAAAAAGGAAATTGGATTAAAATTCAAAAAATGAAGAATTTCCATTTTTTAGAAGAGGACATGTAAGTGTGAGGAAAAGCAATGAAGCTGGGTTTTTGGTTATTTTTGAGGGACATGCAAAAAATTAAAATTAAACATAGCCGTGCCAGAAATAGAGGTAACAAAAGAGAAAAAGAGATTTAAGAAAAACAAGAGACATAGAGAGGTTAGAGAAAAAAAAACGTTTTTGTTGGACATGAGGGGAGTACTGTAGACTTTTGATGTGATGGTTCAGGTTTTACAAAGTTGACATAAATGGTAAAGAATTTTATGAAATTTTTGAAATTTTTTTTGGTCGAAATCATGGAAAACAATTTCACATTTTCTTTTTCCAAATTTCAGTTTTTGCAGTATTTCTGAAATTCCTAAAATTTTTTCTTGGAATCTTAAAGTATTCCTAGGTTCTTAAAGTCTTAGAATCGTAGAAGACTATAATCCTAGAATTTAAGAGTTTCAGAATTTCGGAATTACTGAATTGTAGAGTCTCAAAATCTCAGATTTTCATAATTTTATAATTTTAGAACATCAGAATTTCTGAATTGTAGAGTCTCAGAATTTCTGAATTGTAGAGTCTCAGAAATTCGGAATATCAGAATCTTAGAATCTCAGAACCTTAGAATCTCAGAATCTCAGAATCTCAGAATCTCAGAATCTTAGAATCTTAGAATCTCAGAATCTCAGAATCTCAGAACCTTAGAATCTCAGAATCTCAGAATCTCAGAACCTCAGAATCTCAGAATCTCAGAATCTCAGAATCTCAGAATCTCAGAATCTCAGAATCTCAGAATCTCAGAATCTTAGAATCTCAGAATCTCAGAATCTCAGAATCTCAGAATCTCAGAATCTTAGAATCTCAGAATCTAAGAATCTCAGAATCTTAGAATCTTAAAGTCTCAGAATCTTAAGTAGTACCCCTAATTTCCAAGCAAGTCTCATAAAGATGAAGAACAAAGAAACAAAAAGTGTTAGTAAATATCGAATATCCATAAACAAATCAAAAATATAAATATTCCAATCCAAAACTTAAAAAATACCATCTACGGTGGCTATTAGTTAACTGAAGTGTAAAAATATTGAATCATTCCTTCTTCCCATTCCGTTTCATGCTCTCTATTGGTGTTGGTGTGTTCATCTACCCAAAAAAATTTCAAATCATAAATGTTACTAATTTTTTAGTTGGTTTAATTTTTTAGTTTCTTTCCCGAACCTTCTTTTTACGACTCGACGCCGTTCTCATAAAATCGATGAGTGCCGCCGAGTCCGAGTGCAGCTCGTCGCCAAAAACGCCTTTTTTCTGTCGAAACGATCGTTTCTCGCTTCTCGATCGTTCCATGATTTGTGGCGAGTTTAGTGTGGTTACTGTTGTATTGTTGCTGCTCACACTCGTCTGATTCATTAACGCAATCGTCGTGGCCATCGACGATGATGACGGTGTTGGTGATGCGGTTAGCAATGTGTTGGTGGATGAGGTTGAATCAGGCTGTGTAGGGTGGGAATAGATTTTGTTGAAAGATTAGAATTGGAGAAACCCAGATTAGTTTTTTTTCTCAATTTTGTTGTATTTTTTGTCGAGAAATTACCGTTTGTTAATTAAGGAATTAGTCTAACAGAAGGCCACCCTATACTTTCACTTTGAGATTATTTATCTCTGTTCCTGTGAAAGATATCAAAAAGTGGTCAACGGATAAAACATTTATCATAATGTCAGCAACATTTTATCAGTTGACAACTCTTTGATATCTCTCACAGGAAATGAGATATATAAGGTCAAATTTGACGGTATGGGTGGCATACTATTAGAGAGAAAATTTTTAGCTCAACCCTTGTCTTCTCCAAATTTTTCACTATTTTCTCCCTTAATTAATCCTGAAATAATTTTAAAATAATCAAGAACTACTCCCTACTACTGTGATAGTTAGTAGTGAGTAAATACAGAGAAAAAATCATATAAAAATCAGGAGGACCAAATAGAAAAGGAACATAGAAACAGCTACATATTTCAGATTTTACAATTGACAATAGATTAGAGAAAATGAACAAAAAAAGATAAATCGAATGGAGACAGTGTTTAGAGAGAAAATCACTTCAAACGCAAGCACCGATTTTGTCAAGAGCGCTCTATTGAGAAAGAGCGCTCTTGCAGATTTTTCCCTAGGAGATTGAGAGAACAAGAAAAAATGAATACCTAAATGCTGATAATGAAGCTTAAAGAAGAATTGAAAGAAATTAGAAAACAGACTTACTTGTTTTTTCGAAAATCCAAATCCTTTCAAATTTTTGGCGATAAAGTTTTGCTTGAGTTCCGGGTGTGCTTCATCGGTTTCTTTTACTGGCATTTCACCTGGAAAAAATTCTAGGGTAAACTGGAATTTCAAAAAAAAAGAAGGGCCTAGACTAATCTGAAATTCGAGAATTGTTATAAGACTAATTTTTTTGAAGTTTTAAAGAAAATTTAGAAAATGATAAACCCTTTTTGGAAAATCTTTTTTTTTTGAGTAAATAAGTTTGCAATGGTGTTCATTTGCTAAATTTTGTGAAGATTTAGGAAAATTTGCTGGAATCGAAATTTACCTTGAAACCCCTAGTAGAGTGTCACCCGGAAATCAACTTTGAGCCAACTTATCTCGGTTCCTGTGAAAGATTTCAAAAAGTAGTGAACTGTCAAAATGATCATTATATTCTTAAAATTATATGTTAGTTGACAATTTTTTGATATCTTCCATAGAAATCAAGATAATTTGGCTTCAAATTGACAATTAGGGCGCAAGGCACATACCGTATTAGCGCCCATCCTATACGTACACTTTCAGCTGAATTATCTCGGTTCCTATGAGAGATATCAAAAAATTTCCGACACCTAAAATATTTATCATAATAGCATCGATATTTTATCAGTTGACAAATTTTTGATATCTCTCATAGGAACCAAGATAATTGAGCTCAAAGTGAACGGTGCGTTTTTTGAAAACATTGAAAAAATACTGTTTAATTTTGAATTCCGGAGAGTTCTAGATTTTCCAGCTTACCAAATAACTTTAGGTCATTCAAGAATATGTTTTAAAACTCTGATTTTTTTATGGACGCCTACTTAATAACACCTTCTTCTTCTTCTGCAAAAAAGTATGCAAAATTGCAAAATGCAATGAAAAATCAAGTGAGTGAAATAAGCTCATTTTCAGCGAGAAACTATTGCGGGTGGCACACCAAAAGCCCAAATCGAAAAGAAGAGGAAAATAGAGAAAATATAAGCCAGAGAAAGAGAGAGCTAGAGAAAGAGAGTAAATTCCAATTATTTCCAGGGGAAAAGTATAGAAGCTACCAATAGGGATGATAAACAGCTAGTTGTACATTTTAGAACATCGGGAAAAAATGACACCCTTACCACCTTGGTTAGGTTTTGACACTCCTGCCGACGACGTCGAGCATCCTGTCGTCGTGATTGTGATCGAAGACGTGGAGGCTGATGACGTGGCAATCGGCGATGGACCACAGATGGATGGTGTGGCTGGGGAGGAGGAGCTGTTGGGTTGCTCAACTTCGGGATGTGCTCGTTGATCGCCCGCTGCAAAAACGACAGAGACAGAAATGTGGAAGAGACACGGCGGTAGAGGAAAGAGAGAGTGATAGATTGACAGGAGAGAGAAGTGAGACAGGATTACTGTACTTTTTGATTTTTTTAAACTTTGTTATATAGGACCCGAGATATACAATAGAATTACCGAAACGTTCGGATGCAAATATGATTTTTGTATTTTTCTCTAATTTTTACAAGCGTTAAGAAAGAGTTATTTCAAGACATTTCGTTTTAAAAATATTGGTATCTCGAAACTTATTTGAAAATTTCTAAAAAGTCCGAAATTTATAAAACCAGTTTGTTTGCAGCAGTTGGCTGGTATTTAATCGTTTCATTTTTTTTCTAATTGTAAAAATGATGATTCAAAATTAAGCGGTCATTTTAGTCTAGTTGTTATGTTTTACTAAACTAGCTCAGAATTAATATTTGAACAAAATCTAAAGCTTTTTTATAAAGTAAAGTCCCAGATTTGTTTTTTTCAAAATTTCTAAATGGAATTTCTTCTTATGCACCCACATATGTTCACAATTACAACGTCTACAAAACCAAAGATAGAGCAAAAAGGGTTAGTGGAAAACAGAAAGCATAGGCAGATATCTGGGTGGGGTGCAGCAGTGAAACACTTTTTTCATGCAAAAAGGGAAAATTTTCATCTTTTTTCAATATCAGGACAACAAATCCTACCTAGCGGAGATTGTCTTCGCTTGAAAGACAATTTCTGTCTCAATGACGAGAAGTTCGGTGACCTCGCGAGCACTGCATTTTTGATAGATGTCGCTGTCGATGATGCCCGATCGGGGACCATCAGACCACCGCCAGACGGCGATGGTGTGTCCAGTGAGCTTCGTGCGGAGCGATTCGATCCGTTGTTGGAGGTAGTGCTAACGATTGGAACGGTACGCATTACATTCAGCGACGTTTGGACCGACGGATCGTCGTCGTCGTCCGATGTGTCGTCGTCCATGGCGACGTCTTCGGCAGCGACGGTTCCACCGCTTCCACCGCTTCCTAAGGGTAGTTTTAATATATGGGAAAAAGGATATATTGACATTTATGGTGAGTTTTGGAGATTGTGTTGATTTGAAAGAGGAATTGGGTAAGATCTCTTTTTTATACCGTGAAACCTGTAGTAGAAGGGCCACCTAACGGGGATGTTCAGAACGGAATTCGGAAATCCGAAAATTCTGAAAATCCGAACATTTTCGGATTGACATTCCGACAGGAACGTTTCCGAGAAAACAAGTTCGGGATTAATCAGTTTCACCAATTTTTCGGCATTTTCTTTATATGAAAAATGGAAATTCTACTTTAAAATTTGAATTTGAAAGAAAATCCAAAACTTCCGAAATTCCGAAAATTTCAAAATCGGAATATTCCGAATCTCGAAAGTTTTCGAAATTTTGAAAATCTGAATTTTCCACATTTTGAAAAATTCGGAAAAGGCCATTCCGATTCCGATCATCCCTGCCCCTAACTTTTATGTTTGAGCCAATTTTTCTCGGTTCCTGAGAAAGATATAAAAAAGTTGCCAACTAATAAACTGTTAATCATAATATCAGTTGACACATTTCTGATATCTTTTATAGGAACCGGTACCCTAATTATGCCCAAATTTTGGTGCCCTTCTATTAGAGGTTTTACAATATCTTTTCCTGGAAAAATCAACACAAGCTCTGTGAATTGTTTCGGTTAGTTAGAAGAAAACATTTCTAAATTTCTAATACTTTTTGTAAGGGTTAGAATAAACATTGGGTGAAAAATATCGAATATTCAAAAGCGGTGAATTGGTTAAATCGGCGGGTAGCAAGGTTTCATAAGCGAGAATCGATTAGAAAGCAAAAATCAAAAAATAATCATATCAAAAGCAAAAATTAAAAATGTAAGAATAAAGAAGAAAAAGAGATAGGTGGAAAGTATAGAATTAAACGAAATAATTTCTTTTGTTTCAATGTCTTTTGGATCCTAACTTTTTTGTTCAAAAAAGTTTTAAGCAGATAGTTTAGGTTAGTTTAAGCCAAGTTTTGTTCTTTTTTTTTTGAGAAAATAAAATTGGATAGAGTTCACCAGAACAGATAGATAGAGATAGTGAAATCTGAAAATGGTTTGCAAAAAATACGGAACCAAAAAACCGAACCAATGAGGTCAAATAACAGAAAAGTGACTCACGAGGTGATACCGAATCCTCTCCAACGACATCAGCAGTCTCGTTCAGCTCGTCTTCTTCGTCTAGCTTTCCTTCTCGTAGGAATTGATCCAACTGGTGCCTTTCAATGTCTGTTTTCAGACGCTTATTTTTAATGAGGATCTTTTTTCGAAGCCGATTTGGCGATGGAAGGGACACTCCGGGTTCCAGCTGAAAATTTTCAGATTTTAAATTAGATTTCATATGCCACAACTTTAAGCTCAATTATCTCGGTTCCTATGATAGATGTTTAAAATCTGTCAACGGATAAAATGTTAATTATATTGTGACAAACATTTTATCAATTGAACGTTTTTTGGTATCTCTTACAGAAATTGAGATATTTAAGCTCAAAGAGCAGAGAAATATGAAAATTAATGCTTACCGGTGCATCATCAAACGGTTTGGATAGCAGCATGTCTCCAAAAATATCCATACAGTATTTGGCCATTTTCAATTGGTTCGATTTGGAACAGTGATTTTCGAAAGAGAGGATGACGGGAAAGTCAGATCGGGCAAACGCGGTGTCTCTGATTTGCATAAGCACGTCCTGAAAATTTTTTAGTTTTGGTATTCGGGAATTGCGGAAAAAAAGAATCTCAGAATCTCAGTCTTTTGGAATTTAAGAAGCTCAGAATCTTAGAATCTTAAAATCTCAGAATTTCAGAATCTCAGAATCTCAGAATCTCAGAATATCAGAATCTCAGAATCTGAAGTGCAGAATCTTCAATTCAAAATTTTAGAAATTCAGAAATTCGAACCACCAAGAATTTCAGATCAAAGAATCTTGGATATTCGAGGTGTCAGTGTCTTCGAAGCTCAATACATTCAAACCAGATGATTTCAAAAACTGCTAACCTTAAAAAACACGTCCGTACACATTGCTTTTCCATGGGTAATAATCGGTTCTCCTTTGTTCTCTCCTGTCCCATCCCAACAATCCAACTCAATACACCTACATCCACTTAACAAAACTTGTCGATAAATCTCTGAAGATGATTTTCCTCCATACTGTCGACCCGTCAAATACGTATTATGTGAACTATTAATATAATAGTGACATAATGGTTGATCCATATCCATATACATTTCAATCCGATCCAAAAACACTGGGGGATTCTCGTCCGACATCAGGAATCGAAGAAACGCGTCTCCGGACATTTTTCCGTTTTCGATGTAGTTATTGTCGCTCTCATACTTTGCTATCAGTTGACCAGTACGTGGTGGATCGAAAAATGGGAAAAGGATCTCGTTGAGTCGAGGGTCTCGTTGCTCCTCATTCAGAAAGTTTATCAGCCGATCTTTGGTTAGGTACTCTTTCTGGCCGGATCTGGAATAATGGTTGGATTGTTACTAGTTAGCTGAAAATCACTTACAATTTGACGAACAACTCTTGAACTTCCGTCCTAGGGCAAATCTTATTGTATAACCGTAGAAACTTCTCGAATGTCAAAATTTCGACATCCAGCTCTTCTCGTTCCTAAAAATCACATTTTTAGACTTTTGCTCTCATCTTTGAAAAAGTTAGAAAATTCTCTGAAAATCTTTTGTTATGAATTTCCAGACCCCTTTTTCTAAAATCATGCAAAAAAAAGAAATAGCGAAAATTTCATTCCACAACAAGTTTACAATATGTCAAACCTTTCGTTTCCTGCCTCGACTGCATTTGTAGAAATTCCGAAACTTTTTGCCCATTGATCGATTGATGACGCGAACCGGTGTATACTGAATTTACAGGAGATGCACAAAAAATAGACAACCACCACAGAAAAATATATATAGAGAGATACCAGAAAACAACATACAAAATAGACTATTATATTGGGCGTTTATGTTTAATATGTCATGATCTACAGTAGGCAATAAATTTTCAGTGAATAATTATAGATAATTTCATTTTGATCATTTTTGCAGTTGACAAAATTTTTCTAGCTTTTCTAGTTTTTGAGATACAGTCGTTTGAAGTTTTCATAAGGAAGAGACGCAGAGAAACGAGACACTCTCGTTTCTCTGCACTCTCTTTTCCGACACATATAAACGCACAATACAATAGAATAGAAGCATGCTGCGCCGTGCACTGAAATTAAAATTTCAGATTGTATTTTTCTTATTTTTTCAAAGGATAGGAAGGAAAAAATGGATTACTGTAGGATAGGAGATAGATAGTTCAGAGCACAGCACAACAGGCATCTATAGGAATTTTTCGAAAATTTTTTGACCAAATATGGGAAAACGCACCTTGTCACCACCCAGACCCAAATCATTCAGACATTTCTGCACCATCTTTTCGGGTTTTCCAGATGAGAATGTTTTTATGATCACTTTGATGGGAATTTTCCGACGTTCATTAACGTTAAGGGTGAGCCACTTCCAGCTGAAAAAATGTTGGATTTCCATTTCCAAGTCTCAGATAACTCACTATTTCAGCAACTGTGTCGTTGGACAAACGTGTCGAATTCGGGACGTCTTCAGGATCTCATTCATACCCGTCCTCCACATTTTGGCCATCTCCACACTTTCGGCTACCAAGAAAAACGACTGAACATTCACTAGATCCTGTCCATGTGTCACCCAAATCGTTCGTTCCGCTATCGTCTCACTAGCACCGCGTTGTTCCAGCTCGAACATGATCCGACCGTCTTTGGGCAGTCCGCCGGGACGGGCTTCCCATATTTGACCCATATCGAGGACCACCGCATCTTTGCCTTCCACTAACCAGAAGAAAAAGAAACCGTATTCGTCGACGCGTACTTGAGCGTTTAGTTCCAGACATGTGCTTTCCTGAAAAATGGGATAAATGTATTTTTTCAATTTTTGTGACCCAGATTTTAATATCATGTACGATTAAACTTGTAATAGAAAGGCCCCCATACTTCCAAGTTTGCTACTCGACCCCTTATTCGAACGTTGTTGTCTGTTCCGATTCCCGTACTTAACGTCATTCCAACAATTTCCGGATATAGATACTTTGGATGATGATGATGCGATGATCCAATTACACTTATATCTCTCTAATGACGTTTAGTGGTGCGCTTTTTTTCGGAACGTTTTTTGCAGGGTTTCATGGATTGGTGTGGATCTCATCTTATGGATTTTTTTGAATGAAAAATAGAGACAAGGAAATATCGAAAAGAGCTTGCAACATTTCTCGAAATTCCTAACTTTTAAGGTACCGTAAACACTCTAATAGTATGGCACCTCTAACTTTCAACTTCAATCCACTTTATCTCAATTCCTGTGTAAAATGTCAAAATGTAATTGTAATAAATTGACAAAATATTTTTGATGTTACGATACAAGTTTTTTCAGTGAATCACTTTTAGATATTTTTTACAAGAACCGAGATAAATTGACTCAAAGTAAATGGTTTGTAATTTGCAGGGTTCCCGTTGGATGAGAGAGTGCAGACAGTTAGAGTCTCTAACTTCTCTGTTTCTCTTTTTGAGGAAACTGTTCTCCCAATCATTCTTTTAGTCACATGGTGCTCCCTGTTCCTACCAAATCAATTTTACTTCTTTTTTCTTTTTTTTTCTTCTTCAACAAAAAAAAGTTTCTTATCAGTTTTGAAGAAATCGGGAGCAACGAGCACAACTACACTAACACCCTGTACGGTCTCCTTATCTATTCAGAAATGGGATTATTGTCTTAGGAAGAAGTTTCTGGAAAGTTTCTGGAAAGTTTCAGGAAAGTTTCAGAACCAGCCGCTCGTAAAAACATCAACATCCTTTTCTTTCTTTTTTTCCGGGTAATAAAAAAATAGGAAATTTTTGGCTCTTATCAGTTTTCCTATTCCGTGACTTCAAAATGTTTTTAAGTGCCCCAAACGAAAAAAAAAATCAACTCACATCATCATAGCGATCGAAACAGGCTCCCTGTGCCAGTGAAGGGGGTATATTGGGTTTCCAATTGAACTGAAACTCCTTCGCCATAATATCCCTTAACTAATGGTATTCTTCTGGGGACTTGGCAGAAGAATAGGGGGGGGGGGAAGAAGACGGACGACGCGGCGCCGTCGTCTCTCCTCGTTACGTGGCCTCCGTTGTGATGATGTGGGGCGGGATTACGGTAGATGAAAACGGATGACGATGGGTTGATGAGCCAATTTGTATCGTGGGGGTGGCTGGAATCATTTTTCTTTTCAGGCAGCCAGAAAGTAAGGGGGAAAGAGAAATGAAAAAAGGAGGCATTCTGAGCAAATCAATATCAAAGAAAAATGTGAAAAAATTTTGAATGATGAAAAAAGTATATGATAGGATAAACAAAATATTTTCATCACAGAAACTTTTAAAAAATTGATCCGAAACTGTATTTTTTAATTTTTTAACACTCTAAAGAAAGCCGAGATAATTAATCGTGAAGTACGAAGACTGGGGTGTAAACTTTGAGCCAATTTATCTAGGTTACTGTGAAAGATATCAAAAAGTCGTCAACTGACAGAATGTTTATTATAATACAAAAAATATTTTATCAGTTTTCATCTTTCTAAAATCTTGCACAAGAACCGAGATAAATTGGCTCAAAAATAAAAGTGTGATGGCTGTTATAGAATGCTCCTTACCTTTTAGCCTTGAGCCAATTTATCTCGGTTCTTGTGAAAGATATCAAAAAGTGGTCAACTGCGGAAATGTTGATCACAATATGAAAAATATTTTATTAGTTTGCAACTTTTTAATATCTTTTACAGAAACTGAGATAAATCAGCTCAAATTTAAACAGTGTGGGGGCTGGTATAGAACCCTTTACCTTTTAGCCTTGCGCCAATTTATCTTAGTTCCTGTGAAAGATATCAAAAAATGGTCAACTGACAAAATGATTATTATCAAATTAATAATATTTCATCAGTGGAGCACATTTTGATATCTTTTACGGGAACCAAGATAATTGGCTGAAAGTGGAAAGTGAGGATAGGTGGGGGGGGTCTTTCTATTAGAGTAGTTTTAGAAATAAATTTTCAAAAAAAAAACACAAGTGCATTTTCTTGTCTAATGACGTCTACGGAAATGGGAAAAAACATGGACGGGGGAGGAAATACTGGAGGTATTGAATTTCTCGAAAAAAAAATGGAAGAAATTAGGGCGAGAGAGAGACGAAAAGCAAAAATCAAAAGTAATCCTAGATAAATTGAAAGGTAATAAAACCGTCAAAAAATCTCTCTCTCTCAACACAAAACTTTTTGACACATTTTCGAAAGTTTCAAATAGAGAACAAAAATGTGTCTAAAAATTCCGAGACGACAGAGAAATCGGTCATCATCAGAGGCACACACAATGGAAAATCACGTTGAAAAGTTTTTTTTGAAAAAAATCGGGGAGAGGGAAAAATAGAATAGAGAAGAGATTGTTAGGATTTTGAAGAGAAATAGATTGGAAGAGGAATTTGGGAAAAAATGAGGAGCGGATGGGATGAAGGGAATCAAAAAGTATAAAATGCCCAGAAAAGTTTCAGAGACGCAGAGAAAAGAGAGTGTCTTGTTTCTCTGCGTTTTTGGGTTGCACACTTTGAAAGGGCATATCTCAAAAACTAGGAGCTCAATGAAAAATTTATCAACTACAAAAATAATCATTATAAAATTTCCTATACTTCATTTGTAGAATTTTTCTTGATAGCTCTGCCAGAAAGTAAGATAAAGGACTTTGAAGACAAAGTAGTTTTTTTCAAGAAAATAAAATTTCCAAAAATCTAAAATTCCTTCAAACCAAACTATAAAAATTTCTTGTGCTGCAAAAAAGGACTCTCACATCATGCAAAACACCAAAAACATTTTTTCGCCCACTAAAAGCCTTTTAGCACCTATAATTATGTGTAATTCGTATTTGTTTGTGTGTGTGTGCACTAATTATCATGTCATTTTCGATTAAAAACCGAGCTGAAATAAAATGCAGAAGGTTTTTTCTAGGAAAAGGAAATAGGGAAAATTTGCGAAGGAGCCGAATAAAAATAAGAAGAAAAAGAAGAAGAAGAACAGAGGGAAATTTTTGGGAGGTAGGGGAAGACAAAAAGCCAAAATGTCAATAAGAAGAACAGGTACAACAAGATTTTTGGTTTTTTAGGTGTACAAAATATTGTTAGAAGTTTAAAATCTTAAATCTCAGAATCCTATAGAAGCTCATTGTCAGAATCTCACAATCTGAGCTTTTCGGAATCTCAGAGTATCCGAATAAATTTCGAAATCTCGTTCCTAAAATTTTTGTAAGTTGCAAAATAATAGCCAACCAAAAAAAGCCATCGGAACAAGCGGAAACGGAAAAGCCATGAAACATTGCATAGGGTTTCCGGTGGGTTATATAACTGGTACATAAAACTATGCTGTTGGGTACTAAAACAGAGAAAAGAAGAGGATGACGTGGATTGATGGCTGACAAGGTATACGGTAACGGTACTCTCAGAGATGGAAAGAGACGCGAAGTAACAAGAACGTGAAGCTTCTATGCGTCCGAACTTCAAAGAGCTATATCTTGGAAAAAATGAGTTTGGAGATTTTTTGTCAACTGACAGATCGTTAATATTGAAATTTCCTAAATTTCTTGTTTGACAATTTTCAAGATCTCTACCAGAAACTGATCCAGAAGACCCCGGAGGTACAACTTCCAGAGAAAAAAAACGTGAAAAACTTGAATACAAAAAAGACCATTATCGTTTGGTTAGTTGGTAGGCAGCACAAGCAGGAGGAGAAAAAAAAAGACCGCTGTATCGAAAGAGGAGGGAGAAGGGGGAGTGATCTAGTTATGCAGATTGATTGATAAGGCGGCGTATGTGTGTACATGTATGATGTTGGGGTCTCTCTGTATGTGCCCCGCGACACTGATTGTCAGATGATAGCAAAGCAGTAAAGAAAAGTGAGGAGGGAAAACGATTGGAAATTGGAAGAGTAACTTTGGGGGTCCCTGGTCGAAGGGGGACTGAAATTTTTGGAATCTAGGACATTTAGGACTATACTGGATTATGGGGTGCATGGTATTTTCAAAAAATATGGCAGCCGTTGGACTCAAAAAAAGGTACTAAGAAGGCTGGCCTAGCTTCCCTGGAATTAGGTTTTCTAGGCTACCCAAGGTTAAGTTTAGGACTCTAGGCAACTATAAGGTCCTCTGGCACATAAGATCTTGTACTTTATACCTTGGGAGTGGCTCCAAAGAGGAAATTGCTTGCAAGGTTTCTAGACTCTATGGGATACGGTAGTTTAGGAAGCTTACGTCCTAATGAGATCTTACGTCTTAAGACTTCCTAAATTTACTAAAATTGGTATCTAGGGGGTATGGTAGCGCCTCACCCCGTACTAGCCTAACTTTTTGATAATCCGGACTACTAGACCCAGTGCCAACTATACAACATCTAAAAAGTTGTGTTGTTGTGTGAAGCTATAAAAGGATTGGAAAACAATGGGCTCTCGCCCCGTTTCTTGGCTGAATATGTCACAAAAAAAACGTCGGAAAGGTAAAAGCTGGGTTGAGTGGTGGGGCCGGAAATGTCATGTTTATTATTGAGAAAATGGGGGAAAAGGAATAGGAAAAGAAATGAGGAATGGTTGGAGGAATAGATCTCGAGAGTGGTAAACTTTGAAATTTTGGGAATATTGAGAGCCAAAAATTCAATTAAGGTCTTGTCAACTAACTGAGTGTACAAAGCTAATTGAAAAACCAATTTTTTCAAATTTCAATATTTCTCAAAAGTAGCCGAACAACCTAACGTAAACTCTACATAACAAGGGTAAACATTTAATGGTTTACAGTATAACAGTGCTGTCTCCCATATCGTAAACTTTGAGCACATATATCTTGGTTCCTGTGAAAGATATTAAAATGTGGTCAACTGATGAAATGTTTATCATAATATCAAAAACATTTTGCTAGTTTAGCACTTTTTGATATCTTTTACAGAAACCGTGATAAATTGGCTCAAAGTTGAAGGGCCATTCTATTAGAGTGTATACGGTAATTTAGTAGATCAGGAAGTTTAGGATACAAAAAGGGTCTCTCCACATAAAAAAAACATTCTGGACCCAACTAGAAAAATGGATATATTCCCAGAGAGACTCCAGACGAAACCAAAGTCTTCAGTCTTCTTCTTCTTCTTCTACCTTCCGTTTTTTCTTATCCCCGTCCAGTCCACAACCACCACCACTTGCCCCAAAAACTAGGCAAAAAAGCTAAGAATTTGGGTGCATTACTACTTCGAAAGCTCTCTCTCCCCTTTCTCCTTCTTCTTCCCCATTAGTCTGACTGAATAATTAAGCGGGATGGAAGAAGAAGAAGAAGAAGAAGAAGAAGAAGAAGAAGAAAAACGGAGAGAAAGAAAAAAGAGGGAGCTCCTCGGGCGCCCCGCCGAAAATGGAGCAGATGAAGAAGAAGAAGAAGAAGAAGAAGGAAAAGAAAAAAGCTTCATCGGAGCGAAAAATGGGAGCAGGCGGGAAAAAAGAAGAAGGAGAAGGAGAAAAAAGGAAATGAGGAAGAAGAAGAAAAAGGGGAGGAAATCAAGGGTCCTGACCGAAAAAAATAACAGATAGATTCGGGGTTAAGATGGAGGGAAGAAATGGGCTGGAAGAGTCACGGAGCCTGTGGAGTTCGGGAGGTTTAGGGGGTCTCAATTCCTAGAATCTGAACTTTCACAAAATCTAAATTGCTAAAGTGCTTCTTGAAAATACTAAAAAAAGAGTCGTTTTTCAAAAATACAGTATACCTAGAGCAAGTAATAAAAAGGGGAACCCAACTTTAACCCAATTTATCTCGGGTACTGTAAGAGATATTGAAAATTTGCAAACTACAAAATAATTGCTGATAAAATGATAAATAATTTATCAGTTGACAGATCTTTGATATCTCTTGTAGAAATCAAGATAATTGAGCTCAAAGTGCAGCGAGCAAAAAAGAGAAGTTAAGAAATTGTAACTTTTAAAAAATTCAAAGACCTTGAATTTCTAAAACGAAGAAAAACCTTATAATTCAATAGGGAAATAAAAATACGATATGCTAATTTTATGAGATCGTAAAAACCGTAGAAATCGAATGAATCACAGACCATAACGGGCGATCCGATTGTTTCCCAAAGGTAACTTTTTTTTTGAAAAACTAAAAAAGGTAATACCGATCGAGGTCACTGAATTTCATGAATCACCATTTTTTAAAGTATTGAAACAAAATTTTAGAAAATTTTTCTTTCTGAATTTTAAGAAGAAATTCTGAAATTCAGAATACTGAGGTTTTGAAATTCTGAGATTTAGTACCTTTTAAAGTTAAAAATAGGAATTGTAGTCGGTGACAGCAGATTGTAGTACCACATAATTCAAAAATAGACAAGCTAAAAATGTAGGAAATTGATCTCGGCAAATTAGGAAAAATTATGGGAATATATGAAAATAGTTTTGAAAATGAGACTTCAGATTGAAATCAGATTTTTGAAAAGCTCAAATTTGGGATTTTCAGATTTTCCGAAAAAAGTGCGAAAAAAGCGAAAACCTGAAAAATGCAAACTAAAAGAGAGATTCTGAGAATTAGCAATACCAAAAAAAAGATTTAAAAAACGTAAAATTTTGAAAATTTCCATAAATTTGAAGTTTTCTGAAATTTTCAGATAAAACTATTTTTTACGACGTTTCAGGTTTTCTGGTTTTCACAAACTCAAATTCACGGAATCCCAAAATTTCGAAATTTCAGAATCTTAGAATTTCAGAATTTTCGAATCTCACTATCAGAATCATCGAAATTCAAACTTTTAGAATTACAGAATTTGAAAATTTTTCGAATTTCACAAATTACAATTTTCAAAACTTCAAAACTTCATAACTTCGGAATCTCAGAATTTCAGAATTTCAGAATCTTACGACCTCAGAATCTCAAAATCTCAGAATCTCAGAATATCAGAATCCTAGAATCTCAGAATCTCAGAATTTCATAATTTCTGAATTTCTGAATTTCTGAATCCTGAAATCGCAGAATTTCCGAATTACAAAGTTCCAGAACTTCAGAATCTCAGAATTTCAGAATCTCTGAATCTCAGAACTTCAGAATCTCAATATCACAGAATTTCGGAGTTTTAGAATTTCAAAACTTCAAAACTTCAGAATCTGGGAATCTGGGAATCTCAGAAACTAAAAATCTCAGAAATACGGAAATTCGGAGTTATGGAAAGTTCAAAATTCAAAAGTCGAATTTCAGAAATTAAGAATCTCAAATATTTTTTGCAAAAATCAAAAACTCTGTGACTCACAAAACTCAAAGAGCATCTCCACCTCCCACTCCTAAACATTTTTCCATTACAGCTATTAAAAATGTGGTGCTAGAAAGAATCTCGATTCTTTTGTAATAGATTTTTTTGCCGACGACGATGCCGACGAAACAACTAGCGAGAGATAAAGTTGAAAAGAAGGCAGAGGAATATAAAAAAATGTGAGAAATTCCAAAAAAAAAGGAAAAAAGAAAGAAAAAGTGAACTAGGCGTAACACTGACTCTTCTCCTTGACGGCACTGATGAAGGGATGGGGAAGGATGGAAGAAGAAGAAAAAAAGAGTTGAAAACTTGGAAGAGTGAGCAAAAAAGAGAAAGAGCATCCAAGAGATGGAGGGGAAGGCGAAAAAAGTGGGGCCATGTTTTATTAGAACATTAAACGTGTGGTCTTTCCCGAAGTTTCCCTTTCCAATGGACAAGGTTTTTTGTTACAGAATGGGAGGGAGAGAGGTGATAAAAAATGTTTAGATGTCTGATAAACAAATTCCGGGGATTCTTGAGAGAGCAAAATAATTGATTGGGGGTAGAATAGTATTTTTGGGATTTCGAAATTCCAGGGTTTCCGAAATTGTAGGGCAAGGTTCGGAGGTTTTGATGGGATTCTGAAATCTTGAGGTCTGAGATTCTGGAATTTCGTGGTTTTCAAGATTTCAGACAAATGATACTGTGGGATTTTGAGATTTTCAGGTTTTGAACATCCCCAATTCTGAGGTTCCGAGATTCTGAACTGTAGAGGGGGATTCTGGTTTTCAAATCTCGGAATTTTGAGATTCTAAAAATTGTATAATTTGAAAATTAACAATTCCTAGATTCCTAGATTCCTAGATTCCTAGATTCTAAGATTCTAAGATTCTGAGATTCTAAGATTCTAAGATTCTAAGATTCTAAGATACTAAGATTCTGAGATTCTTAGATTCTTAGATTCTTAGATTCTTAGATTCTTAGATTCTTAGATTCTTAGATTCTTAGATTCTTAGATTCTTAGATTCTTAGATTCTTAGATTCTTAGATTCTTAGTTTCTTAGATTCTTAGATTCTTAGATTCTTAGATTCTTAGATTCTGAAATCCAAAGTTTCTAAAAAATCGGAAAATCAGAATTTTGAAAAAATTTGAGCACGAGAAAATATCAGAACATCTAGCAGAAAAATCACTTTTTTGAATTGTAGTCAGACACATTATTCAAAGAGTATGGCTATAAAATTCTCTTCTTGATCATTTTGAACGCCTTCAACCAAAAAAAGAGGAAGGCGTAGAAAAAAAAGTATTAGCAGACAGATTAAAAATGGAAATTTTCTTCGAGATCATGCGAAAAAAATGGGTAAGTTCAAATAATCTGAAGTTCAGAAATTCGAAAATTATAAGATTCTAAGATTCTGAAATTCCAGAAGTACGGAAATTCTAAAAAGCGGAAATTCAGAAACTCAAAAATGCATAATTTAGGAGTTTCATAAATTTAGAGAGTCAAAAATTCGGACGTTCGCGATGTCAAAATTCCAGAGAATCGGAAATCCCAGAACCCAAAAATTTAGAAATTTATAAATTCTGGAATTGAAAAGTTCGGCAATTCGGCAAATCTGAAACTCAAATACTCAGGAACTCAGAAAGTAAGAAATTCCAAAATTCAAAAATTCTGAAATTCTGAAAATAGGAAGTATGTTATACAGAAATTTGGAAACTATGGTAATTCGGAAATGCGAAAAGTAGAAAATTCAGAAAATATTGAGTTTCAGAAATCAGAAAATACGGAAACACAGAAGTTCCAAATTTGAAAATTTGGAAAAATAAAAGTTTCCAAAATTTGGCGAAATCAAAAAGTGGAAAGAGAGAAATCTGAAAATCCTTAAAATGTCTGAAATTTGAATAATTTTTCAAAAAGTTTATTGGTCATAAATTCCAATTTTATCGGAAATAGGCATTTTTTGGATCTCTGGTTTTTCAATTACTTTTATCCTCTATTTTTAATTCTCTTCGTATATTTTTTTGTCTCGAAAACTTTTGGTTTCTTCCAATTAGCCGAACACAGTGATGTCATAGATTTTTCAAGGTTACCAAATCTCATTTTTTTGAATTCTCTCATCCCAGATTTTATCTTTTTTTTTGAACAAAAAACAGGCAAAAGACAAAAACAAGGCCAAGGGAAGAAAAACCAATTAGTTCTAGAAATTTCTCTATATATGGAAACAATACAGGGTGAAACTGAAAACGAAAGAGAGTGCGAGAGATAACAGAAGACGAAGAGACGCAGAGAGAAAAAAGTGGAAAACCAATTTGGGCGTACAAACAACCGACGGTTTCGCTTACATTTTATTGGCTTTAATAATGAAAATTTGCACTATTGAGAACTTTAAGTTTGCAAAAAGAACCGCAACAAAAAGGAAGAAATCTGTGAAAATCTTTAGGGAACCGGCAAAAAAAAAAGAGAAAAGAAATAAGGATGAAGAAAAGTGAGAAACCGCCGAAATAAGAAAAAAAGAAGAAAGAGATCCACTTCTTCTTTTTTTTTAGTCGAAGACACTCTTTGACTACTTGTGTATGTGTCTCGGGGTGCTGTGCTCTGACAGGCATAATTCAATAACGTATCTGCACAAGAGGATCCCCACCGATGCCCCGCCAATCGTTTTAGAGGGCTCAAAAAAGGGGGTTCCCTAGGTTATTTACTCAAAAATTATTCGAAAATCGCCTTAAAATGATAAGAAAATTATTTAAAATGCCGATAAAACAATGTTTCGTAGAGGAGGATCCGAACCAACTATGGTCAGATTCAAATTGCAAATTTAACCAACCGAGCCACGCGGAAGATTAGAGGCGATGTGTGTAACGCGTATATGAACGTTCGTTTTAGTGAGATGAGGCGAATGCTCTGTTACATGAAAAAAAAAGAAAAGAAAAATGAGTTAAACTTGACTACATACATGCAAACACCTTTTTGATGTTAGCATACTCTAGAATTTCCTGGCTTCGTGTAAATAAACATTTTTCCTCTTCCATTGGTCTTTTGATAAACCAAAAACTATTTCTTTTTGCAGCACACACAGAAGGGCTTAACTCAAATTTCAATTGGAATGAAAAATCCTGGCATTTAGTGTGATTCCATATATTCCCCATATATAGCTATTTATAGTCACAATACATTCAATTTATGACGTTGTTAGGGGTGTTGAAAAAAAAATGCTTCGAGAAGGAGGGGGCGTGGCAGACGACGGACTCGAAGACTCTCTCTCTCTCTCTTTCTACGTGGACAACGTGGTAATTATGACGGTCATGGTTTTGGGGAGCAGGAGAAGACCAGGGGAGATAGTGTGAGACGCAGAAAGAACGCGAACGAGGGTCGTCGCGATGCTCCCGAAAAAAGACGTCGACACGATGGGGACTCACACCACACCAACTCCCTCACCACAACTGGAAAATCGATGTGGCGGTGAGGCGAAGAGGGAGTAGAAAAGAAGAAGAAGAAGTCGTCGACGACGTCGTCGTGGTGGAGATCCTTTGACACGCAGACGGTTAGATGGATGGCGCCTCGGGGCAACGCATCTCTCCTGCGTCTCTAGGTTTCGACGAACTATTCAGCGGCCACCTTTTTACGGGGCAGCGGGGAAAACAACGGGAGAGATGGAGCGATTCAAAGAGGGAGAGAGGAAGGCGCAAGCAGTCAGTAGCAGCACTCGCTGGGAGCTCCGATATATTTACATGTGCATGTCGTGGAGGCTCCTGCTCTTGCTCTGTGTATGTGTATACTCCAAAGAGAGGACACTAGAGAGACACTGAGACGGCTCATGAATTCCTGACGACGATGGCGAGAATCGAGCAAAAAAAAAGGAGACGCACACACACACACTCGTGGATAAATTGAAGAAATTGAGAGAGCCGGCTGTAAACAAAGACATTGCAATTTTTTTCAGAATTTTTTTTTTTTTGTTTTTTCCAGCTTTCGCAAATGAGTATTTTTAGCAGTTATCCTGACGAAAATTTGAATTTTTTTGAATTTTGAGCTGAAAAACTACTTTATTAATTTTCAAGCATAAATTTTTACAGATTTTCCTGAAAAATAAACTATTTCCAGCACAATTTTCAGATTTTTAGATGATTTTCGGAAGCCGCCCGACTCTCCTTCAAAGGGAGGCGCATTTTCTTCAAAGGCCGTCTCCCGCCGCGAAAATAGTACGGTCACACTCGTTCTCTCTGTGTCCGCCTTGTGTTTGAATTTCGAGCCTTCGCGCGCTCACCAAGGTGCCGACATTTTTACTTCTTTGTCTTCATTTTCCCGATTTTTCAGCAATTTTTTCACTTTGAAAAGTTTAAAAGGGTAAAATGCAGCTTTTAAATGTGTCGCTGCTTGAAAAATTCCAAAAAACGCAATTTTTCATGTAGAACGAAGTTGGACAGAAAATTCTTTTTTCCAGCTATTTTTCCATCGGAAAAGCTGTAAAAGAGCTTTTTAAATGTGTCGCTGCTTGAAAAATGTCTAGAAAATCGATATTTTTCGGTGAAACGAAAATTCCGAGATAAACAAACAAAAGAAGTCTATTTGCTTTGATTTTCATTGATTAGCAGGGCGAAAAATATGAAAGTTCGAAGTTAATTTGTCACAAAAGCTACTTTTCATCGCTTCTTTTTTCTGGAAAGCTTCAGCCTTGAAAAAAATCATAAATTTGCAGAAAAATGACAACAACAGTAGCTGCAAACAGCGCAGTGACAGCTGTCGGAGCTGATGGCAAAACGGAAACATCGATCCCACCAGAGCTTCTCACCAGACATCCCCTTCAAAACCGATGGGCACTCTGGTATTTGAAGGCCGACCGCAACAAGGAGTGGGAGGACTGTTTGAAGGTAATTCCAGCTTTTCTGCTTCAAAAAACCGTATTTTTCATTTCAGATGGTTTCTCTTTTCGACACCGTCGAGGAGTTCTGGTCTCTCTACAACCACATACAATCGGCCGGCGGTTTGAACTGGGGATCCGACTACTATCTCTTCAAGGAGGGAATCAAACCAATGTGGGAGGATGTGAACAACGTGCAAGGAGGTCGTTGGTTGGTTGTCGTTGACAAACAAGTTAGTTTTAAGAACTGTTCATTTCATTAATTCCTAGAAGCTTCAGAGAAGAACACAACTGCTCGATCATTATTGGCTTGAACTCCTTATGGCCATCGTCGGAGAGCAATTCGATGAGTTCGGAGAGTACGTTTGCGGAGCTGTCGTCAACGTTCGTCAAAAGGGAGATAAGGTGTCGCTGTGGACTCGTGATGCCACTCGCGACGATGTCAACCTTCGTATCGGACAGATTCTCAAGCAAAAGCTTAGCATTCCAGATACTGACATCTTGAGGTGAGAAACAACTTTTTTTTGAATCTTGCAACATAAAAACGTTTTTTTCAGATACGAGGTTCACAAAGACTCATCTGCTCGCACTTCGTCTACCGTCAAGCCACGCATCTGTTTGCCAGCCAAGGAGCCAGCTCCAGCCAAGGATAAGACCTCGTCTCCATCCACCGCTACCGCCGGATCGCCAACTCCAACCACCCCAACCCCTTAGAAATGTAGATCTCACGAATTTCGTCCCCCAACTCAACAATGTACTTTTTAAAAATTCCCAAATTTTAAAGCGTACTATCTTTCCACCTCCCCTCCCACTTGTATTGGTGCTTCCAGTCTTCTTCATTTTGTACCTACTGTTTCGCTTTCGTCCCCCTATTCATTGACCGGTTCTCGTATCGTACCCTCTTGTTATTAATAGTGATTCTCCTTTCGAGAGCATGCTTTATACTCGTCGGAATCAATATTTTTAGACTAAATTTGTTCCTCAGTTTTTGATGAATAAATTTATTCAATAATATAGGTCAAATAGATATTTTATAGTAGGGACATCTTCAATTGTACAATTTTTGTGCTAGTTTTTTAATTTTCTTTTCCAGCCGCCTTCTTCGTCTTCATCGGCTTCACTGTGGTCGTCGTGGTGCTGGTCTTCTTGGCTGGTTTCCTCGCTTTCCTCGGTTTCCTTGTGCTCGTGCTCGGTGAGCCGGTAGTGGTGGTGGATGTCTTTTTGTTTGTTTTCGCCGCATCGTCATGTTGATAAGAATCAACATCCCTCGACATGATTCCCATCGGTACTTTGTTCCAATGGTTCGACGCGATGTTCATATTGAAGTCGATTGGCATTCCACCGCCACGTGGTGGCACTTGTGGTCCTCCACCATACGGAAGACGTTCCTCATGAGCTCCGAATCGTTCACGAAGATAGGCGGGACCATACCGAGAAGCGTACGTGGCAAGTTCCCGAAGAGATGGAATGGCCGAGTTGGTAGCTCCATTGAAGCTGCTCATAAGGTCGTTGGAAGCGTAGTCAGCTGAAATTTCTCTTATTAGGGGAACTACGCTCCATTGCGATTCTTACGTGGATATTCAGTTTGTGGCGGACCCATTTTCGCCTTCCTCGAGCTCATGGGCGGTACAGCTCCTCTTCTCATGCCTACAGTACTACCGTAGTAGCCAGCACGACTTCCACCAATCAGCCCGGAGAATGGTGCAGTGGGGCGCACATTGTATTCTTCCGATGGTGGGTATGGTGATCCACCACCTAGATTCACAGTACCATATGGATTCGATGGTCGTTCGTAGAAGCCGTTTCCCATCGGTCTTGGGAATCCTCGATTCGAGCCATAACCAGATTTATAAGCCATTCGGCTGAAGGGGACGCGACCTCCGAATGGAGCATTTATGTTACGTCTTCTGAATGTCGACGTCTTCTTTCGGTAGATGTCAGAGTCTTCGGAATCTTCGTCAGGGGAGCCTGGAAAATTTGGGATTTTTTTAATCGTAATCGTATCTGCTCCGTTCCTGAACAACATGTTCAATTTTGAGATCAATTATCTCGATTCCTATACAAGATATCAAAAATATGTCAACTAGTAAATTATTTAACATAAAATCAGCGATATTTTATCAGTGAACAGGTTTCTGATATCTCTCATAGGAACCGAGATAATTGAGCTCAAAGTTGCTACATATAATAGAAGTCAATCCAAACCAGCAACTTTGAAGCCAATTATCCCAGTTCCTATAAGTGAGATCAAAAATTTGTCAACTGATAAAATAGTTATCATAATATCAGCAATATTTTTTCAATTGACAAAATTTTGATATCTCTCAAACGAGCCAAGATAATTGGGTTCAAAGTTGAGCCTACACCTATCATAGAAAATACGGTAATAGACGTGAGAAAAATGCGGTAGAGCGCAATTAAAAACTCACCATCTTCATCACCATCCGTTGGAATAATGGTGTCTGTAGGTACAACTGGAAATCCACCATTTCCTGGGATTATGGAATTCGTGAGATCCTCTGTTGGTAGATATCCGAACACACCGGACGTCAGTGTGGAGAGAATACACATTAAAGGGATGGAGCCCACATCGGTACGCATCTGGAAAATGTAAAAACTACCATAGCTTCAAATATCTCAGTTTTTGCAATTGTCGAAAAATGTTTAGTTTTTTTAAAATTTGTAGTGTTTCTCGCTTTTGTGCAAGATCTTTAGTCGGAAAAATAGCTGAGATTCAAAACGAGAATTACAGTAACCTGCGAAAATCTGAATTTTCGCATTAAAAAAAAAACTGGGAAAACGATTTTTCAAGGTTACGACATAGTATCCGTTACATGGAATTATCGAAAAACCCCATAACTTTCAACTTCGAGCCGATTTATCTCAGTTCCTGTGAAAGATTTGAAAAAGTTGTCAACTGATGAAATGTTTATCACCAGCAAGCTGGTGCGCCTTCGGCGCGATTCAATCTATTTTTAAAAAAAAAAGGTTCGTCGCTTCGTTTCTCAATTATTCTAAAAGGGTCACGTAAATCTATATTTATTTTCAAGTTTTTCAAAAGTCCACAGCCTGACATGCGGACGGACAGACGCCTCTAGCGTTTTATTAATAAGGAAGGTAACCAGTCGATTTTCTAGGAAACCCGGATCCAGGTCATCCGTATCCAGGTCATCCGGATCCAGGTCACCCGGTCAGGGTCACCCGGATTCAGGTCACCCGGATCCAGGATCACCGGGATCTAGGTCACCCGGTCAGGGTCACCCGGATTCAGGTCACCCGGTAAAGGTCACCCGGATCCAGGATCACCGGGATCTAGGTCACCCGGATCCAGGTCACCCGGACTCTGGTCACCCAGATCCAGGTCACCCGGATCCAGGTCACCCGGATCCAGGTCACCCGGTCAGGGTATCCCGATCCCAGGTCACCCGGATCCAGGTCACCCGGATCCAGGATCACCGGGATCTAGGTCACCCGGTCAGGGTCACCCGGATTCAGGTCACCCGGTAAAGGTCACCCGGATCCAGGATCACCGGGATCTAGGTCACCCGGTCAGGGTATCCCGATCCCAGGTCACCCAGATCCAGGTCACCCGGATCCAGGTCACCCGGATCCAGGTCACCCGGTCAGGGTATCCCGATCCCAGGTCACCCGGATCCAGGTCACCCGGACCCAGGACCCAGAACCAAGGACCCAGGATCCCCGGGCCACCTTCTCTGAAGCACAGAGAAGATGAGATCTGATTCTTCCTTTCGTTTCCCTCTTCTTTTATATTACTTTCCTAGAGGTCAATGGTTTCTAAACCAATTCACGTAGTCGTTTTCGTCTAGAATTTTAAAATTATTTTGAAGCATTTTTTTTGCTTCGGGGGTTTCTTTTTTAACTTTTTTATCATCACGTTCAAATAAACTAGAATTTTTCTTTTGAAATCTGTGAAATTCCTTAATTAGATCGTTCTTTTGAACCTAATTTACTGGCACTTTAAGCTCAAATATCTCCATTTACATACGAGGTATCAACATTTTCTTAGTTGATAAAATGTTGCTGATATTATACCAAACATTTTATCAGTTGACAGATATTTTATATCTCTTATTGGAACCGAGATAATTGAGCTCAAAGGATAGGGCGGCCTAAGGTTACCGTAAACAATCGTATGCGTTCCGAACCATAAACTTTGAGTTCACATATCTGATTACCTCTGAAAGATATCGAATACTAATTAACTAAAAAATGTTTATCAGAATATTTAAAACATTTTGCCAGTTAAGCCATTTTTGAAATCTTTTACAGAAACCGAGACAAAATGGCTCAAAGTTGAAGGTTCAGTTAGAGTGTTCACGGTGAGGTGAGGTTCCGTTAAGGATCCGTTCAGGCCCTTCAAGGATCCTTTAAAGCCTTTTAAAGTTTCTCAAAGGTTAGCATAACAATATATATTTTCGTTTCTATTATAACCAAAAAAAATCAAACCTCGCTTGGACAGTAACCAATGTAAGGAGTTGAAACTGGAATGGAGCCAATGTTGAAGGATATCTAGAATAAGATCTGAAGAATATAATGGGAGGCAGGATCCTTTAAAACACAACAAACAAATGAGTGATGAATCTCTCGTTTCTTTCGCACCCCCAAATGTGTTTTCGACAGTTTTGACATGAATTAGAGGGGCTGGCTCTCCGTGATCCGTTTTTGACATTTGGTTCGAGAGGAAAAGAGGAGAGCGTAGACTCCAGTGGTGCAATTGTTGCCATTGAGAAAAAAAACGAGCGGTAAATTATAGGTTATAGGGATAGACCCTTAAGAATAAGATAACAAAAAAAAGTTGCGAAAATGGTACTTTGTACCTGAAAAGGGATGATCCCAGTGGTCAGTCTGGGGTTACTTTGAACCCGATCTTTAGGAGGATCAATATTTGCTTACTGACCTTTGCAGACTTTGCTTATCATATAGCAATTGGGTCGAGATGTATACTTTTCGATTTTTATTAATTGCAGTTTTTCAGAAATGCGAAATTTTGATCAGAAACTCGGAATAGTCAGATACCGTAAACACTCTAATAGAATGCCCTAGGTGGTCCACTTTAAGCTCATATATCTCATTTTCTGTAAAAGATATCGAAAAGTTGTCAACTGAGAAAATGTTTATTATAAAATCAAACACATTTTGTCAATTGAAAACTTTTGGATATCTTCCACAGGAACCGAGATAAAATGGCCCCAATTTAAAAGTTAGTGCGCTTATTCTATCAGTGTGTTTACTGTAAGTTGTGTCCTTTTGAAACCGCTTATCTCTCCGTACAGGGTTTTCACAAAAAGTTGTTCATTACAAAATCAAAGGTCTATTCTCGTTTAGTATAATCTGAAACTTCCAGATAAATCGGAAAATTCTGGACTACTTTTGTAGTACTCCAAAGGTAACAATTTTTTCTCAACTAAAAAAATACAGTATCGGACAAGAACAACTATTTAGTACCCTTTAAAATTTTCAGACAAATCGATGATTTCTGAAATATTTTTTCAGAACCTTGATAAAATAAAATTGATCTTGTGAACCCCTTTTCGTTTCTAGCCTCATCGTTACCCACACATGGTCTCCTTATCTTTCTTTTTTTCGGTGTTAGTCACTTCGTTTGCGATTTTATTGAAATTGGAATGCAAATAAACTATTTTTATCACTTTTTTTTTTGAAATTCAAAAAATCAAATTTTAGCATCCACCCTTTCGGATGGCCAATAATGTGCCACAACATGGGCAAAAGTGTTTGGTGTCCTTGGAAGATGCACAACAGAGCCAATAGCAGAGTGGGAAGAAGAAGATGCATCCGATAGCAAATGCGATCCACCAGCAGTTTCCGCGAGTTCTTTCAATACGGGTCATGAAGGTATTCTTAATTGGAACATTATTAAATTTGAGGAGTAAGGCTGAAGGGCTCGAAACCCTTCTGTCAGAAATCGCGCTCCAACGAGATCGCAAGATAGACGAGATAAAGAAAATCAAAAATATAGGTACTTGGATAAGATACACCAGATTCGTTGGGGCGCGATTTCTGACAGAAAGTCCACGAGTATGTTCCCGAAACTATGAAGTAATGAAAATTGTTTTTTTTCCCCCAAAATAATTGTCTATTTGGAAACAGTTGAAAATTCTAGAATATTCTCGCCAGTATTAGCAGAGGTATATTAATTTTAGTGCCAAAAATCGGATATCTAAAAATGATTACTGTACCATTCCCCCTGATGTTTTTTACTAACCTCACATCTGGCACAAAACTCCATATACGGCTCATAGAACATCGTTATCTGAAAAAAACGAACTGATTTTCGAAATTGAATAATACTACCGTACCTTTGTAGCAACATTGCACGTCGCCATTGTCTCACTTCTGGTCCAACTGCCATTCTATCGTATTCTAGCGTATTTTTATGTGAGTTTTATTATATTTACTTTCCGAATGAGTTGCCCAATATCAAGCGGAAAAAAGCGGAACTATTGTTAGAAAGATTTTTGCAGTTAAACGAAAAACTTTGGATGAAGCAGGCACATTCCAATTTTATTTAATTCAAATCAGAAATTCAGAGTAATCAAAAAATTAAAAAAAAATGAAACGTTAGCATCCTCCTTTTCGAATTGCCAATAAAGAGCCACAAGATGGGCAAAAGTGTTTGGTGTCCTTGGAAGATGCGCAGCAGAGCCAGTAGCACAGTGGGAAGAAGAAGATGCATCCGAGAACACATGTGATCCACCAACAGTTTCCGAGCGTTCTCTCGATACGGGTCATGGAGGTGTTCTTAATTAGAGAAATTATTAATTTTAAAGGATCATGTAGAGGGGATCAAAAGATATTGTCTGAAATCGCGCTCCAGCGAGATCGCAGGCAAAACAAAATGAAATAAATTCAATATCATAAATGGATGAGCTGTCGGAAAATGTCCGTACCTTTGGGGTTACGGTACTTCTGGGGTGGGTAGGATAAAGCGGCAGAGAATTTTTGGGTTTCTGAACTCATTTCCAAAATAACGGATTCCTCTACAACGGACATACGATCCGGAACGCGGCCCTGAAGCGGTCCAATCTTGGATGTGAGAAGTGTGCTTTGAATCAACGCGAGCTCTCGAGATTAACTCGGGCGCGATTTCTCATAGGGTGTTTTAGCAGTATGTTCACAAAACTATGGTATGATAGAACTTGGAGTCTTCCAACTTAGATTTCGACAAACATTTTCAAAACATCTATAATATTAGGTATCTAGACACCCCTGAAAAGTTTATTTGCCAGTTTCAGTCGATATTTATCAATTTCCAGTGCCAAAACTAGCGTTTTTTAGATGAGATCGGCTTATATGCCGTTTCCAACTCTAAGAAAGTAAAAAAAATACCGCCACTTTCAAAAGAGGTTACTGTACTCACCTGACATCTGGGACAAAACTCTTGGTACGGCTCATAGAAGTCTGTGATCTGAAAAAAAAAACTGATTTTCAAAATTAAATAATCCTACCGTACCTTTGTAGCAACAATAGTCGACGCCATTGTCTCACTGCTTGCTTCCACTGCCTTATCTCCTGATTCTAGCGTCTTTTTATGTGAATTATGTTATCATCTGGTTCCAACATGGTGGAGGGGTGCAATTATTTTATTTGCTCGCTGAATGAGTTGTCAGATATCAGTTTTGAAAAAGCGGAACTATCGGAATACACCTACACAGAGAAATTTTATAGCTGATAGAAAGTTTGGCTCTTTATGGTTTAACGGGGGTTTAAAAAATTAACGGGGGTTTAAAATATTAACGGGGGTTTAATTTTTTGACGGGGGTTTAAAATATTAACGGGGGTTTTGAAATTTTGAAGGGGTTTTGAGAATTAACGGGGGTTCAATTATTTGACGGGGGTTTTTAGAAGGTGTCAGAGTCATGGTTGGGAAAGTCCCCAAAATGTCCCAAAGTGGTACATTTTCTTGTTTTTTGCTGCTTTCAGTTGATTTATTCTTTTCTGAAATCATTTTTTTTTGTTTTCTCTTTTTTCGTTTCTAAAGTTTTATGGCACTGTTCTAGAATTGCGGAACGAATGAAAATCACATAACAAAAATGGGTAGAAAAATTTTGACACTAGGAAACCTTCGTAGATTATAGGCTTAGGCTAAAACGCCATATTTCCTTCATCTAAATCGTCGGAAAATTGGTGGCAAGTTACATAACTCAGCTAGTTCTAACATCGAATCCAAAATACAGATGTACCCAAGTACTACTTTCCCGAATCACTTGACTCCCGAACACCAATCAACCTCTCCAAGAACAACTTTTTGATCGCCCTTCCCTTTCTAAGCTCCCTGTACCTGCTTATCAGGTTAGATGATAGACTTGGATAAAGTTTTTTTCGTTCCGTAATTCTAGAACAGTGCCATGAAATATTAGAAATAAAAAAACAAAAAACAAAAAAATGATTACAGAAAAGGATAAATCAACTGAAATAAGCAAAAAACAAGAAACTGTAGCACTTTGGAACATTTTGGGGACTTTCCCAACCATGACTCTGACACCTTCTAAAAACCCCGTCTATTATTTAAACCCCCGTTAATTCTCAAAACCCCTTCAAAATTTCAAAACCCCCGTTTATTCTTCAAATTGTTTTTAAACCCCCGTCAAAAAATTAAACCCCCGTTAATATTTTAAACCCCCGTTAATTGTTTAAACCCCCGTTAAACCATAAAGAGCCGAAAGTTTAATTCTCGAAATTCCCGAATTTTAGTAGCGGAACGAATTTTTTTTTGATGAGATAGACGAATTCCTTAACACAAAATTACAGTTTTTGAACTCAATTTCGTTATCATCCATGAAATAAAATTTTTAATGAGTCAGTAGAAATGATAGAGTAGTACGTAACAGATTGTGTTCTGACAATTGGAAAAATCAAAAGTTTGAAACTTTTCGTTTTGTAACATTATGAAACATTGAAAGTTTGGGGTGTACTTTTTTCTAACACAATTCAGGAAAAGAAATAGTAACTCCTAAATTTGGAATTAACTTGAAACTCTTGTTCGTCACTTAATTTCGATTTCTGCTAAATTTTTTTCAGCATGATATGGAGGAAGTGAATATTCCCATCATAATATTATTGGCAGCATCCTTTCATCGAGTATCCATGAAAATATCAAAATAGATCGCAGGTCAAAGGTTCCGTCCGTACCATAATATTATTGCCGGAAACGATGGAAAAGGAAGCTCTGAACACAATGGATACAATGGAATGTAATCAATTTCCCATGTAGGCAAATCGGCACATCATAACAACTGGAAACATATAAAAGGATGGCCCCAGAACAGTGGAATATCACATTTCAAATTTTGCTTATTTCTTCTTCAGCATTCCAAAAGCTTTCGCATTTTCAGAATGTCTGCATTCAAATCGACTCTTCTCCTTGTGGTCACCCTCGCTGTGGCAAACTGTGGACTTATCAAGTTCCCCACCGTAAGTTAGAATCAATAATATGTTTGAAGGAAAATATTTTTCAGATTCTGAGCAATCTTGGTGCCACTGGTAATGCCGCTGGAAACATTGGAGGTGCCCTTAACGCTGCTGGAAACATTGTCGCATCTTTAACTGCTCAACTTTCTTCTCAGTTTTCTGCTGACCTCGTTGCTGAGCTTGCAGCACAAGGAATTGCAAACACGAATGCGGTTGTTCCGATTGCATCTGACTTTGTTGCCTCAATTGCCACTGAAGCTCAAGCTGCAGGAACCATCGATGCCAATATTGTTCATTCCCTTGCCAATAACTTTGCTGCTCAACTTTCCGAAGAAATTGAAGGAACTGTAAACACCGGAGCTGTTACTTCTATCACTGCTGATTTTGCTGCACATCTGCAAGCTCTTTTCGCCACAACTGGAAAAGTTAACGCTGATGCTATGGCTAAGCTTGCTGCTGAATTTGCTGCCAAAATTGCTGCAAACGTAACCGGAAATATCAGTGGAGCTATCAATAGCGCTGCTGGAATTTCTGGAAATGCCAATGCTGCTATTAACGCTGCTGTTCATGCTGCCGTGGAAGCTGCAGCTCGTGCCTCTGGATCTGCTGAAGTTGTTGCTGATCTTGCTGCTGCACTTGAAGCTCAAGCACACGGTAATGTTGATATTGGAGCAGCCGGACACATTTTGGCCGAACTTTCTGCTCAACTTGAAGGACAAGTTAATGGAAACGTTAATGGCCAAGCTGCTGCCTCCATTGTGGCCAATGTTGTTGCCTCTTTCTCTGCACAAGCTCACGGTAGTTTTGATGCCACTGCTTCGATTGTTGCCAATTTGGCTACCGAATTTTCTGCTGAAGCTCAAGGAAGTGCTGATGCTACACTCCAAGCAGCCGCTTCCATCGTCGCTGAACTTTCTGCTCAGCTTTCCGCACAAGCTCACGGAAGCCTCAATGCGTCTTCTCAATTGGCTGCCGATATTTCAGCTGCCATCTCCGCCCATCTCGAAATCAGTGCAAATGCAGAAGCCAGTGCTATTGGGTCCCTTATCGCCGAATTCTCCGCTAAGATTGCCGCTGAAGTCGAAGCATCCGGAACTGCAAACGCTGAAGCTGCTATTGAAGCTGCTGCTACCTTTGCTACTCAACTCTCTGCCCAGATTAATGCTCAAGCAACCACCACCGCTGAAGCAGCTGCTGAAGCAACTGCTGAACTTGCTGCTAATTTCGCCGCTGAACTTTCTGCACAAGCAAATATCAACGTGGAGGCAACTACTGCTTTCGCTGCCGAGTTTGCTACTGAAGTTAGCGCCGAAGTATCTGGACATGCTGAAGCCACTGCTGAGGGCAAGAAATAATTTTTCGAATGACAACCTTTTTATTTTAAATAAATCATTTAAGCATCCAATCTATTGATTATTCATGATTTCAGAAAAAAATTATAGCACATTTATTGAATTTTCAAATAGGGAACTTCATCTCCGATCACATCTTCCCCTATCATCAACTCCTCTTCATATCCTTTTAAAAATATCCATTCACAAATTTCCACATATCGAATTGAAAATGGGATGAGAAATATATCTATAGCAATATAGGATGAGGTGAGCTGAAACTAGGAAGTTGAAATCCCTGAATCTGATCATACTTACGTCTTCCATACCGATAGTTCCTCGGCACATTCTGTATACAAGGCCAGTTAAAACAGCCTGAAATATAATTACGCAACAAGAACATTTATTGTCAAACTCACAAGTTTTATGGTAACTAGAATACCAGATTGTTGATGAGCCCGTCTTGCAGATGGGGTCAGTTTTGGGCGGCCCAGTAGCCGTTCGATTTGAGAAGAAAGATAAAGGAACAGTTGAGAAAATAAGTAGAAAATCTGAACATTTTTTTCAGTAGGGAAACCAGAAATTGGAACTTACAAAATAAGAATCTAGAAAACACACCCAATCAAAAATCTCAAATTTTTTTGGCATGCTTTTGATTGTTACCCAGAAAATCATCCTTTTGATTGCCACGAAAATAGAAGCCAAGAGTATCAGAGCTTCGAGATTTCTTTCTGACCACTTCCAATTCCCAAGCTTCAAGTGCATCGAGATTGATATCAGTTGCATGGTGATAGTTATCACTTCAGTGATCAATGATCCCAATAGAATGAGGAGCATTGTACAGTGCAGCCAAATAGCAGTTAAGCGGGACTCAAGGGACAGCTTTGATACAAAATAAACGAGGAATGATACTACTGTAGATCTAACAATCATGTCGTTCAGAATAAAAACATCGTTGTAAACAGAAAATTTTGAAAGAGGAGGAACAATCTGAAACATCAAATTTCTGAAAAAATTATGTTCTAAAACTTACCTTACAACATCTAAAAAACAAATGTACATAGCAACTAGTAATGTAGATACATATTCCAATAGTTATGTTGACTTCCAAAAAGCTTATGGTTTTAGTTTCTAAGACGGTAGTAGTGTTGGCCATTGTTGAATGTTGTAGACTCTTTTGAGATATTTTGAGGATATTGCGTCGAACTTTGCATGGAAACGAATTCTCCGAATTTCAAGTAGTTAGTCGCATGATTTATGAGTTTCTTTTGAAGGAGCTAGACTTACTAGGTGGAATAAATAAATCAATGTTGTTTCTTTTACTTTGAAACGTCCAAAAATATCTATATGATAAGGAGTTGGTGATTAGAGAAGATAGCAATGATGTTCCATTTTTGAAAATTCGATGATTGTGTTTTGTACTTTCTTTTTTCTATTCGTGTACTCCAGCCAAAATTAAGCTCCGACTTGAAGAATGGTAGTTCTAAACTTGTGGCTCGATTGATGAGTGAAACTTCTGAAGTTCTAAATAAACACAAGATTGAATGTTGATGTGATTTATTTTAGAGAGAAAAAAATTATCAGTTGTTCTTTTCCGAGAGTTATTCAATTCCCTAAGCATTGGCTTGTCCAGATATTTTGGCAGCAACTTCAGAAGCAAACTCGGCAGCGTAAGAAACAGTCACCTCCACATGTGCATTAACAAAAACATCATAACCAAAGGCATCAGCAAGTCTAGCAGCGGCTGCGGCGGTGACTTCTCCTTCCTCATCAAGCTCGGCAGTGACCTGAGTGGCAAAAGTAGCCGCAGCTGAAATAGCCTCTTCAGTGAAAGGACTTCCAGCTTCTTCAATTTCATCAGCAATTTTAGCGGAAAATTGGTTGATAAGAGACTTAATGGCATTGGCATCTGCATTTGCACTGATTTCGAGATTGGCAGAGATGGCAGCTGAAATATTGGCAGCCAATTCAGAAAGCGCTTCGACGTTTCCGTAATCGTGTGCGGAAAGCTGAGCTGAAAGTTCGGCAACGATAGAAACGGCTGCTTGAAGCTTAGTATTAGCACTTCCTTGAGCTTCAGCAGATAGTTGAGCAGACACATCAGCGACAATTGAAGCCGTGGCATCGAAATTCGCGTGAGCTTCTGCAGAGAAAGAGGCAACGACATTGGCCACGATGGAAGCAGCAGCTTGGCCATTAACGTTTCCATTAACTTGTCCTTCAAGTTGAGCAGAAAGCTCGGCAAAAATATGTCCGGCTGCTTCAATATCAACATTTCCGTGTGCTTGGGCTTCAAGTGCAGTAGCAAGCTGAGCAACAATTTCAGCAGATCCAGAGGCACCAGCTGCAGTACTCACGGCAGCACGAACAGCAGCGTTAATAGCAGCATCAGCATTTCCAGAAATTCCAGCAGCGCCATTGACAACTTCATTGACACTTCCAGATACCTGCGCGGCAATTTCGGTAGCAAACTGAGCAGCAAGAGTAGTAATATCATCAGCGGTAATTTCTCCGGCGGTTGCGAAAAGAGCATTAAGTTGTGCAGCGAAATCAGCAGTGATAGAAGTAACAGCTCCGGTGTTTACAGTTCCTTCAATTGCTCCGGAGAGTTTTGCAGCAAAGTCAGCGGCAAGGGAATTAACATCACTGACATGGATGTTTCCAGCGGCTTGAGCTTCAGCAGCGATTGTGCCAACAAAGCTAGTTGCAATCGAAACAACCGCGTTTGCTTTTGCGTTAATTCCATGTGCTGCAAGCTGAGCAACGAAGTCAGCGGAAAACTGAGAAGAAAGTTGAGCAGTTGCGGACGCAACAATGTTTCCAGCAGCGTTAACGGCTCCAGTGGCAGTAGCACCAATGCTTACAAGAGCATTTCCGGCTCCTCCAACGGCTCCAGTGGCAGATGCTCCAGCGTTAGTAGCTCCTTGAAGGGCTCCATTGACAGTAGCACCAATGTTTCCAGCGACATTACCAGTGGAACCAAGATTGCTCAAAATCTGAAAAAATTCTTCGCTGCAACAACTCACTAGATTTTAACTTACTCCAGAAGTGGGCAACTTGATGAGTCCACAGTTTGCCACAGCGAGGGTGACCACAAGGAGAAGAGTCGATTTGAATGCAGACATTCTGAAAAAACGAACGTTTTTGGAATGCTGAAGAGAGAAAAAGCAAAATATGATATTCCACTGTTCTGGGGCCATCCTTTTATATGTTTTCGGTTGTTATGCTGTGTCGATTTGCCTACATGGGAAATTGATTACATTCTATTGTATCCATTGTGTTCAGAGCTTCCTTATCCATCGTTTCTGACAATGATATTATGGTACAGAAGGAACCTTTGGCCTGGGATCTATTTTGATATTTTCATGGATATTTGATGAAAGGATAATAATATTATGAAACAGAAATAATCACTTCCTCCAAGTCAAAGTCGGAGGCAAATTGGATGACATCCTCCAGAAAGACACTTTGAGCAACTTATTTTTTCCAGATTTTTGAGAAAAATAACATCCAAAAAATCAGAAATTTTCCAAAAAGTGAATTATTTTCGCTAAAATAATGTCTCCTCTTTTTCAAGATTTAATTATTTTTGTACCATTTTTATCGGGTTATTTGCTACATTTTACAGAATATTTTGATTCTGAACTTTTTTCATGTCTTTTCGTTCTCCTTTAAATACTGTCAATTACTCAATCAATTTATTAGTTAGTTCAGTTCGAATTGATCCTGTGTAGCTACTGCTGCTCTTGGGCGGTACACGAATTCCGAGATTTGACCAACAATCGGAACAATGAACAAATCAACCATCACAAAGAGTACGGAGATCTGAGAAAAAACATTTTTGGGCCAAAAAAAAATCTATTCCTACCACAGTGTCATTGACTCCTTTGAAGAGAAGCGTCACAAATATCGGGATCATGATCATTTTAGTGAATCCAATGCACACCGTTTGAAAATAAACCATTTTTTCTAAATAGTTAATTTCAGAATCTGAAGACTTCTTGGCTCCACAAATAATCGGAAGTTGTATGATAGCAGCGATGTACAATAGAAATTGATAGTTTAAATGGATTCCCTGAAATATGAGTTCACGAATCTGGAAATGATTCGACCTATTTGACCTACATAATAGTAATCCAAAATTTTATCGATTTGTTGAAACTTTTTCAGTTCCAAGACGACAATCAACCATAACAACAAGACCACGTCTTTGAAAATGATGAGGCCAGCAATCCATCGGACTCCAGATGTCACTGATTTTTGAGTCAGTTCCACTGAAGGCAATGCTAACGAAAAGTGCACAAAGTATCGGGAAACGGAGAGCAAGGAAATGACAACAATGTACATTTCAGTATAAACTTTGATTAGATACGCATTGATCCACATTGGGTACCACAAAACATCAACTAGCCATTCCATATGGAATATGTGACAAATGTTGTGAAGAAAAAAGATGATGTGGATTAGAGTCATCAGTCTATGACTAAACTGGGTGGATTTGACAAATAGGGGGAATAGAGAGTTCTTAAAAATAAATTAATTTTAGAGGTGTTCGTCCGCCGACTGACGTAGTGAAATTGAGATCATATATCTCAATTCCTATAAAAGATATCAAAACGCGGTCAACTGATAAAATGTTTATCATAGTATAAGAACATTATATCACTTGACAAATTTTTGATAACTTTTACAGAAACCAAGATAAATTGGCTCCAAGTTGATGGGTCCACACTTACCGAGTCCCTCTGCTTCTTGTAATCTTCGAAAATTAAATAGTGGACGAGTCGAATTACCGCATTACACAATATTAGAGGAATTAAGAATATTGCGAAATAAATGATATCTTCCACATCCACAAGTTGTTTATAAACTTCTTCTTTTGAGAATCCATATGGGAAGAAATTCATGTTTTTAGTTTTTGGAAAATTTTTCAGCTTTTATACACAACTGAAAGTCTATAATTACATTTTCAAAGTTTGTGTATCCAGGTGACAAGAGAGAGTATGTGTTAGACATTTCCAGAAGAATTCTGAAAAGGTTGGGTGATTTTTGAGATAGCGAAATGATGTGAGAATTTTAAAGCAAAAAAATACTTCGATGTTTTGTTATCAACATGTAATTGAGGATTGTATAGTTTGCTCTTTGAAATGTTAAAAGTTTATTAGAAAAATCGAAAATCAAGATTATTCAGAAGGTTTTCTAATATCGAACTTCATTTCCATAGATTTTATTTTCTTTTTCCGAGGTCTATAGAACACAATTTCCGAAATCTGAACAATGGTACCAATCATTATAGGGTCCAAAAACAAGAATGTTGTCATGAGCTGAAAGAAAACTCCTTCTTGTTTTAATAACTGTTGTTTCTAATTCACCAAATACTGATCCACTTGGAAATAATCTAAAAAGGACATCACAATTGCCAAAATCTGAAATTAAAGAATTATGGTAATTTTTTTCCCAGACTAATAATCTCTTACCGTTTTTCCAATTACCATTCCGAAAACATGAAAGAATAGTACTTTTTCTAAAACGCTCGCATTTTTAATTTTCAAAGATTCTATAAAAAATCTTGGGATCAAAAATAACAGTGCTATGAACAGGAAAATTGTCGTTGAAAATTTGAGGCACTGAAAAAAACAATTTTGAATAATTCTGTGAGTGGCAAACACTAACCAGACTACAAGAAATTAACAGCTCTGAAATTTTTCGGTTTATAACAAGAGAGTATCCAACCCATAAAATCGTCACAGAAAATTTCAGCATCATCCAGAATTGAGAGCCTCTCATGAGCCGCCAAACAAACACTTCGGCGGATGCTTTATAGCAAATGAGCATTTTGAAAATTGAGTAGAATGATATTAAAACTAGATAGACATCCGTCAAAACCATTGCAGGCGCATATACGATGTTAGGGAGCATTAGTGAGATGATATGGAATTTGGAGGATTCTGCTATCAGCATTTTTGCTAAAACATAGAACACAAAAGATATGATCCATAGTAGTAGGCATAAATCATTCCAAACAGAAAACAACGTCATTCGGTAAGTGTTGGGACACTAAATCGATCTATTAGAGATGTTTAAAGGGAGGGAGACATGGAAAATAACTTTCTTATAAATTCGTTCATCGAAGCTATATCCCCCTAGGCTATGGGGAGTTGAACCTGTGAGCCCAACGTTGGAGGCGTAACTTCCGCTACCATACCTAAGCTAGAAACGCGCGACCTCTGAGGTTGGAACCATAAGTTCAACTCCTCAAAGGGCTTATATGGACAGAACCTCGAAGAATCTATTTTCCATTTCCCCATCTTTTAAAACTCACTCTCTTCGAAAGTACTCGAGTGATTCCATAGGAACATCTCCGGATATATCGAAACACGAGGTAAAGTAAAATCAAAGAATACACGAGATAAACAAAGCACCAAAAATTTTTATCATTTTTGTATATCACAGGGAAATTGTATAAAACGAATAGAGTGTTTTTAAGAAGCACCTCGTTTGGAGCTTGGTTGTCCATTAGGTGAGAAAAAAGTGGACAACGAGTGAGTATAAAGCTGAATTAGAAAATGTCAAGGGAGAAGCGTTTCCCATGGCAACCGAAATTATGCGCTTATTTACACGAGAAATATGATTTTCCCAGTTCTGAAAAATGTTTAACTTTATTTGGGAGATATCCATTAACAGGAAAGCAACAAGATATAAAAAACCAGGTTCGAACTTTTTAAATTACAGGAGATTTAGTTCATTTGAATTCCGAAACGGGCCGTTAGTGATTGCGCCCTTGGAAACTTGCCAGCCACGTTTGATACTCAGTCAACGACCCCAGAAGCCGAATCTTCAGGTTCACTGGGGCGTCTTTACAGATAGGATGCTTTGGACCCTTTGAGATCTTGGACAAGACCAGACAGACACAATATTCTGTATTGTTTTTTGATTGAAATGTTAAGAGGATACGTTTCAAGCCCTTTCGTTTGTCTTCCTAATGTTCTGCTCCCAGGTGATATTTTGGTATTCGGACACGTGCGACCAGACAGATACGATTGTTTGTAGTGTTTTTAATCAAATGAATACAAGAGAGAGAGAGAGAGTGATTACGACTACTGTAAATCAGAAGCAGCGTGCCAAAATCAAGGATCCGAGAAGTCATTTTGAGAATTTACTTCCGCATTGAAAACTATTATATCACATTGAGAAGTAGGAATTCCTCTTCGGTTATATTGAGTTCTCGCAATTTTCCGATAACTCTGCATTTGACTCTGTTCTCCAATTTTGCTTGTGATGTTTTTCATTTCAACTGGATACAAACAAAGTTACAGACGAAACGGGCCGAAAAAGGGGGCAAGGCCCGGCCCGGCCCGGATTGACCTCTTTATAGCTTGTAACTTTGTTCATTGACAAGTTACAGTGTTTCAGATAGTATCATTTTGTAGAAATTGCCGAGTTCTATCGTATGAAAACTGAACGATAAAAAAATTGTTTCTGAAAGAAGTTATGAAACGGCCCGCCAGGGGCAAATACTCATCAGCTTTGATATTATCTGTTATTTACTCGTCCGCTATTTCAGCTCATCTGCTATAGCTGGATCATCTGCTATATTGGCTCGCCTGCTATAGATCATCTGCTATATTTGTCTTGTCTGCTATTAGAAAGATCATCTGATGTACTGTAGGCTTAGGCTAAAACGCCATATTCTTTTCTTGAAACTTTATCCTAAGCCCACTTATAATTGAAAAAAAGCATATTCTGAAAAAAAAATTCAGCGAAAAAAGTCAAAATGAGGACCCCCCCCCATAGCAGATGATCTATGAGCCAATATAGCAGATGATCCAGCTATAGCAGACGAGCTAGAATAGCAGACGAGTAAATAGCAGATAATATCGAAGCAGATGAGTATTTGCCCCCCGCCGGGGCTCGGTAGGGCCCGTTTTGCAAGTCTGCAGATGTATGCACACTACATTCCAGTTACCTATTTCCCATAAGCAATAATCTGTTATCTATCCCCAAATAAAATATTTATTTTCAAAATGCGCGTTTGTAAATTTCTACAGAAATTCTAGCTCCCAGGAAAAAGCAATAGGAAAATAGAGCAATAAAAAAAGAATTTGTTATGTTCACAGCGGTCCCATCTCTCCAGCAGCGTCTTCATTGGCATCCAAAAGTTGTGTCTTGATTTGCTCCACCATCTCCAGATAGCGAACCGATAGCGGGAGAAGGAAGATGCTCATGAAGATCCATGAGAGCATCATTGTTCCATGGCCCACACCTCCATACGAGTAGTAGATCACGTTGGCGAGGACTGGCTGAAACACACAAAATTCTAACTTATAATCTGAACCAGGATTACCAATTGGAAGCACATTAGATGGAAAGCTTGCTTGTTGACCATTTTCTCAGAGTTGCTCAAATCGTTCCATGCCTTTCTTCCAGGCATGATTCTCACGACGACAGAGAGGAGAAGAAGTATGTGAACCGAGATATGGATTCCCTGAACGAGAGTTCTTATGTGTCTGCGTTTACAGATTCCTACTTACATAGTAGTACTCGAGAACTTGCCAGGGATGGCTCATCAGAAGAGAGGCAACAAGGATCCAAACGGCAATAACAGTCTCTTTGAGGAAAACAAAGCTGGAGATGACTCTCCAAACAGCACAAATCAATTCATCCGACCACTGGCAGCCTGTTTGATTTGGTGTCAAGTGATATACGTAAACGGAAATCGCCACAAGAGCAATAGTGATTGTGAGCATCTCTGTGAGCAATTTTGTGACCGCAAACAAGCCCAAAAGTGGTCCCCACGAGTAGAAGATCCATGGAAAGTAAGTGTTGTATTTCAGGGCGTAGTAGATCAAAAAGAAAACGGAGAAGCAGCAAACTGTCATCTCATTGAATGCAATGATTTTGGAGAAGAGTGTACACTCATCAGGGATAGTTATCTTCTGGAAATATATAAGCCTTCCTGAAAATCGTTAGGCCTCCTACCTTTTCAGTACGATAGTTGATGCAAAATGAGACGATTTTCTGCATTGCGAACATAAACACATAGAATACGATTCCAGAGAAAATGAACGATTCGATGAGGTTAACATCTCGGGCGAAAATTTCAAGCGAGCTCATAGTCGAATTTTCAGATGTAACTTGGTCAGCCATCTTGGCTCAAAAGCAACGTTTGAGCCGGGAAGAGGATGAAAATGAAACGGATGAAAGGGAAAGAAGAAGCGGCGCTCGGGAGGGGAGCGTCGAAAATCTCCTAGCAACCCGTTTTTTGCGTCTCTCCATATCATGTGCTCTCTCGTGACAGCCCTGGATTGAAATTTTTTGGAGCCATGGAGATTAGAAATAGCATTAGAGAGAAACAACGGCGCCTGACGCGGGGCTGAGCCGGCTTGAGAGCACTAAAACGGAGAAAATAGAAAATAGGGATTAGAGGGATTAGTTTTGGGAAATTGGATTTGAAGAAATGGGGAATCAGGAATAGAGTGAAAGAAGCTTTGGTTTATCCGGGATTTCAAGGCAGCCGAAAAAGTTAAGAGATTGCGCTTCACAACCTCTTGGGTAAAAAACTTGAAAACATACAGTCACAGTATCTCATCCAAATTGAAGAGAAAATGAACACAAACCCATAAACCTATGTCTGGAAACCGCGAAAAATGGTGTCAAGGAAAAACACCAGAAAACCCTTAATCATGGATAATTAACTCGATCTGTTAAGAAATTGAGATGTTTAGAAATAAAGCCGTGGAGGAATTGAGATATTAAGAAATTGAGCTATTGAGAAATTGAGCTGTTAAGAAATGGGGATATTAAGAACTTGAGCTATGATTTAAGAAATCAAGCTATTATGAAATAGAACTATTAAGTAATTGTGATGTTAAGAAATTCAGCTATTGAGAAGTTGTGCTATTAAGAAATTGAGTTGTTAAGAAATTGAGCTATTAAGAAAATGAGCCATTCAGAAACTGAGCTATTAATAATTTGAGCTATTAAGAAACTGAACTATTAAGAAACTGAGATATTAAGAAGCTGAGTTATTAAGAAACTTAGCTATTGAGAACTTGTGCTATGAAGAAATTGGGTTGTTAAGAAATTGAGATATTATTGAAAGCGATGTGATGGATAGTTTCTTGTCCCTCCGTTATTAAGAGGGGGTGAAAACCGAGGCACAATTCCAGTTACAGTAACCAAATGATCATAAACAGCTGAATTTTGTTTTTCAAGAATGTCATTCTGACTTCCTTTTTCGTAACTCTTTGTCCGTAAAATAATTGGAATTTTCACCTGCTTAATTTTTCAACTTTTTTCCATCAAACTTCTTCTTTCGCATCAAAGATTTTTCTGGAGTCAGCTACATCATGAATTGGTTTTTATTGCTCTATTTTAGCGCCTTTACTTATTCTTATGATTTTGAGTCCAGATGTGATGAAAATTGTGAATTCATCGAAGCTGTTATCAATTCAGAATCCATCAAAAGCTTCCCATCGAACTGCCATACAATTTGTGCTGACTTGGTGTTCAATGAAAACAACAATTTAACAGAAGAGGAGCTAAAAGTTTTGTTTTATAATGTCAAAACGATATTTGGAAGTTTAACAATTCAAAAAAGTCATTTTACAACTCTCAAGTTCCTGGCGAATGTGGAAGTCATTGAATGTGGTAGGTTAGGAACCAAATTTGAATCTAAAACTAAATATTCAGATTCCAATGGATCTTTGACCATCACAGAAAATCAATTTTTGACAGAACTTGGCTTAAGAAATTTGACACGATGTGCTTGTAGTATGGAAGTCTCGAACAACGAAAATTTTGCACGATTGAACGTGCCATATCTTAAAGTTCGTTTGAATATTTTTTCCAGATAACAAACAAATTCCAGTACTTTTCGCCATTGGTTGGTAACGTATCTCAGGTGGAGTTGTCCATTTCAAATGTCTCTTCTGATTTTTGCATGAACATTAATGATATGCGGAGATTTATTGCGAACGATAACCTATACATAAAAAATGTCGGTGAAAAGTTTTGCGGGCCTTCTGAAGGTGCTTTTTGTACTGGAATTTGTAAACCGCCCAATGGGACCTGGAAAAATGTGGCCATGGGTTGTGATATATTCAATGGTAGTTTAACGTTGACCGCAGGAGACGAGAATGAGGTCAAAGTATTGAGTTCATTTGGATTTTTGGACAGATCAGAATTGTTAACACGAACTTGACTAAAGTCAATTTTTTGGAGAATTTGCGTTATGTCACTTCATTAGAAAGTTAGTTTTGGGAAACGAAAACTGAGAGTATCTAATCTGAATTTTCAGCCTCAGAAGCGATTCTCGTGGAAAACAATGTAGACTTGGTGGAATTTTCGATACCAAACCTCAAAGTAAGTTAAGGGAGGAAGACGTGAAAGTTCTCGGAACAAGAATATGCAATCTTTGGGATGGGGCACAGTGGGCCGTTTTCACACCTTTAACATTATCGTGAGGCTACCATGCTCCTTGGTTTTTGAGCGCTAAAAAACGCGTAGTTCAGCAGGTAGCGGTCACCTATGGTTATTTTTTCGCGCTATTTCCAATTCTCTAGGACATAAAGAATTGGAGACAGGAGATTATTCGGAGATTATTCAATGTTCATGGCTTATAGAGAGTTCAAACCAATCAAAAAACCTGGCTTAATCTCCGTGGAAACCACAAAAATCTAGCGAAATCCATTGTCCACGTACACAGACTTCAACGGGGAGACCGAATTGCATGTTACTGAAATCGACGGTGAGAATTGTGGTGAGTTGAAAAACGTGAGCAGTTATCTTGAGTATTATATAATAAGAGATTACAAAAATTTGTCATCTGATAAATTACTTGTCAGAATACGGCCAACATTTTTGTAGTTCGCCAATTTTTGATATCTCTAATAGAGGCTAAGATAATTGAGAAATTCAGAAATCATCGCCAATGGAAGCAGGGATAATTCCAATTTTCGCTTTCTGTGCGTTTCTGTACTTGCCGTGTTCTGGAAGTACAAAAGTTGATAATCAATAAACATTCTTCATTTCAAATACAAATCAGTGCATTCCTCATCCGAAACATTAACGATAAAAGTTCTGATAAAACGGAAAGTCCTGTATTTCACATAAACCGGTTTCATCATGATGTATTTTTTGTCTTCCAGCAATTTAAACACGAAATCATGAAATTTCATCATTTCAACCTCAGAGTTTGGCTCAAAAATGTCCTTGTGTAGTTCCACATTAATCTGACAGATTTTCACACCGTTCTTATCAATCAGTCCGTTGCTGTGGAGTTGCTCAAGAATTGGATACTCGTTTTGCTCGATATCAATCCAAAGAATATCGATTCGATCTTTGTGAAGAACATTTTTGAAGAAATAGTCCACTCCGATGTGTTTTGTGATTTCTTCTTCGTATTTTTCTTCTGGAAAATGTCGAATTTTGTATTTTATAGGAAGATGGGTTGAACTTCTGGATCCATCGTTGGAGGTGCCCCACCGCTACGCACTTCCATCGGTGGGCCCACAAGTTCAACTCTCAGATGGCCACCTCTTTTATGGAATTCGCGAACTTACTTTCAAAAACTCTCGACTTTTGCATTCCACTAGTCCCACTGACTGCGTATTCAAAATATTTGCCTCCCAAAGTGTTGACATAGAGATCTTTGTTAATATCAGACGCTGGATCGGCCCCGAAGAATTCAATATTGGGGTAGAGCTGAACTTCGGGAGTTTTTTGATTCAGGAAATTTTTTGGAATACCTCTTTCAGCTTGACTTCCGCATTCACGTCATGACCGATTCCAAGAGTGACCATTGTTAAATGTTCGTCCTGTCTTGGAAATGCCACATACTTGATCTCATCTCGATTCTTGGCAGGTCGGATATCCAACGCCTTATACTCTTCCAAGTTATCGCAACCCACAGTCAGATTTGTGAATGAGTGCCAAAACTGAAAATTGTCAAGTAAAAATTAGGATGATTCTCCAATAAAATTTTGGGGACTCAACCTGCTCATAATTTCCTTTCAAATGATTCAATTTTGGATGGACACAATCATGGAATGCATTAAAAACATGCGAGTAGTCTTTTGGATCTTCTTCTTTTGAAACCATAGTAAAAATTAAACCTCCAACAAATACTAAAGTTGTCAGAATAATGAGTTTGTCGAAGACCCGACGTTTGCTTGAGGAGCCTGAAATTAATCAAAAAGTTAAAATCAGAAAATCAAAAAAAAATGTGTCCTACCTTCATTTAGCAGAAGATACCGGTGCGACATCTTTGAAAAAGTCTAATGAGGCAAAAATCGACACAGTCTCACTTCACTTTGTCTCCTTTTGTTCTGTTTCATACAGAATCGAAACAATGCGATCGTCTTGAGATGGTTATCCGCCGTTTTTTAGGATACCTCTAGAGAAGGGAAAAGTGCAACGTTGAAAATCTTTGAAGCGGAGAAAACGGGTTTTTTTCAGGAAGATCTTTTTTTTTCGAAAATCTGGATATTTCACAATACCGGGCAAGTTGCACATTGAATCCCTGAAAAAGTAGTCTAGAATATTTTTGGCTTCTGTGCAGGATCATTTCACCAAATTCCGTATGTCCGGATGGATGTCGCGTTTCTTTACACCCAATAAATATGAAAATGATGAATTGAGAAATAAAGCTATTAATCTCCTTTTCTGTCATCAGAAAGTTTCGGATAACAGTTTTGTACAAAAAGCGGTATATTTTACGCTTTTCTTTCTCTAGGGTTACGGGTACTGTAAACGGAGCCGATAGGTTCATCCCTGTTTGTGAAGGGCAGTAACTCGATGGCATCCATAATTTTGCGACTTAGACCAAATATATCTCAATTCCTGTAAGAGATATTGAATAAATCTAAAAGCTGAAATGTTTGTCTTGATATCAGAAACATTTCTTTAGTTTAAAGGAGGATTCCGGGCAAAATGAGTTTAGGGTTCAATCGATGCAAAATTGCATGCTGATTCCGAATATCACAATAAAAACGCTCAAAAATGCTTCTGAGTCTCAAAAAACGTCATCAAAGTTGCAAAAAAGTTATCCCTCGTGGCCTAACTTTTCACGTAAACAGTGCAAAAATTGAAATCCACGTGGAAAATCGACAAAAGTTCGGCCACGAGGGATAACTTTTTTGTAACTTTGACGGGGTTTTTTGAGCTTTAGCGGCATTTTTAAGCATTTTCATTGTGATATTCGGAATCAGCATGAAATTTTGCATCGATTGAACCATAAACTCATTTTGCCCGGAATCCTCCTTTAATTTTTCTTGATATCTCAAACAGGAAACGAGATAATTACGTTCAATGGGGTCATCTTTTTAAAGAGTTTTACAGATTTTAAAAGTAAAAATTGAAGTGTCATTCAAACGTGATGAAAAAAAAAGTTTAAAAAATTTTAAATTCTAGACGAAAAGAACTACGTGAATTGGTTTAGAAACCCACGACTCAAGATGACCTCAGGGAGATAAGATTACTATAAAGGAAGAAAAAAGTAAAAGAAGAATCAGTTCTCCCTTCTCGGGGCTCCCGAGAGGGGACCGGAGAAGGGATCCGGATTTCGGATTCCGGATACATAGGTCCGGATTCCTGAATTCGGAATTCCGGATTCCGGATTCCGGATTCCGGATTCTTGGATTCCGGATTCCGGATTCCGGATTCTTGGATTCCGGATTCCGGATTTTTATACTCCGCATTCCGGATTCCGGTTTTCGGATTCCGGATTCCGGATTCCGGATTCCGGATTCCGGATTCCGGATTCCGGATTTTGGATTCCGGATTTTGGATTCCGGATTCCGGATTCCTGGGTTGTGGATGACAGATTCCGGATTCCTGGATCCGGATTCCTAGATCCCGGATTCCGGATTCCGGAACCGAGTTTCGGGATCCAGGATTCCGGATTCCTGATTTCGAGTTCCAAATTCCAGATTCCGGAGCCCCGGATCCCGGATCTCGGAGGAGGTTTAGCCCCGGATGGGCGTAAACCGACTGGTATAAAAATTATGTCAACTGAGAGAACGTTTTTGAGCTTATGATGAACGATTCCTCAGTTGATAATTTTTTATATCTTTGATTAGAACCGAGATGAGTTGGTTCAAAATTAGAAGACCCTTTTATTACAGGTTTTTGGATAAATTAGTAATTCCAGGTTTTTTTTTGACCATCGCTTTAGCTTATTTTTTTCATACGAAACTTAATTTCAAAACGTGAAAATTCCGTATTTTAGAATTCCTCCGTTCATTGCTTCGTCCCTTTTCCTATCTCCTGAAACAATCTTCAACGGCATTGTTCGTTTTGATCCGTGACAGATTCGGATCCATTTCTTGGCATTCCGAAAAAAACCGGTCAAGATTAGATGATCTTTATTGAGGTGCTTTTAGAAAATGCAATTTTCCACTTCTCAGTGTATTTTTAAAATGAATTTCAGCGTTCTCTATTCACGAAGCTAATTGTAAGATCAAAATTCAGAGGGTTTTGTGATTTTTTGTGGTCGCCATAATGTGATCATAAAAATTCAATCGCGATTCTTCATTTCAAATACAAATCAGTGCACTCCTTATCCGAAACATTAACGATGAAAGTTCTGATAAAATTGAAACGCTTCACATAATACGGCTTCATCATGATGTACTTCTTGTCATCCAGCAACTTCCACACGAAATCATGGAATTTCATCATTTCAACCTCAGAGTTAGGCTCAAAAATGTCCTTGTGTAGTTCCACATTAATCTGACAAATCTTCACACCGTTCTTATCAATCAGTCCGTTGCTGTGGAGTTGTTCAAGAATTGGATACTCGTTTTGCTCGATGTCCATCCACAAAATATCGATTCGATCTTTGTGAAGAACATTTTTGAAGAAATAGTCCACTCCGATATGTTTCGTGATTTCTTCTTCGTATTTTTCTTCTGAAAAATAATTGTCATTTTGTTCTTTTTGAAGGAAGATTCTGATGCTTTCCGGCGTGACGGTGTGCTGTGATCAAACAGCACATGGCTATGTCGGTTTCATACAATATGACATCCGTCAGTGTCGCCACTTTTGGTACTGCAGCTCAGATGGTGGAGACGCGATACTTCCATTATTCATTTTAAGAACCGTTGAAGGTGCCTAATCGCTACCAGCTGAGCTATGGTAGCTACGATGAAGTCTACCGATGGTGAAAGTGTCACGATAGCCTCGCTTTATGTGAACACCCTTAACTGTAAACCGTCCCGTCAGAATGCATACCGTAACTAGAAAAAAACAGGAAAATTTCACTGTCGCTTCTCTTTCAGATAAATTAATAGCTTACTATGATAAACTCTTGACTTTTGCATTCCACTAGTCCCACTGACTGCGTATTGAAAGTATTCACCTCCTAAAGTATTGACATAGAGATCTTTGTTTATATCAGATGCTGGATCGGCACCGAAGAACTCAATATTGGGGTAAACCTAAATTTTGTGAATTCTTTGATTCCTGAAGTTTTCAAATTGAATACCATTTTCAGTTTAACTTCTGCATTCACGTCATGACCGATTCCAAGAGTGGCCATTGTTAAATGTTCGTCCTAGAAATTCGGATATTGCAAAAGATTCCCAAAGTGGTCTTTCACCTGGTGTGGAAAAGCCACATATTTTATCTCGTCTTGATTTTTGGCTGTTCGGATATCCAAAACCTTATATACTTCCAAGTCATCACATCCCACAGTCAGCTTTGTGAATGAGTGCCAAAACTGAAATTTTCAAGGTTTAAAACCGGATACTTCTAAATAATTTTTTGAAAATAAACCTGCTTATATTTTCCTTTCAAATGTGCCAATTTTGGATAAACACAATCATGGAATGCTTTGAAAACGTCCTGTTTGCCTTCATTTATTTCTTCAGGAAGCATATTAAAAATCAAACCGCCAACTAAAATTAAAGTCATCAGAATGATGAGTTTTTCAAAAAGTCGACGTTTGCTTGAAGAACCTGAATCTAACTGAAAATTAAGGAATCGAAAAAAAACCTTACCCTCATTTAGCAAACAATAACGGTACGACATCTTTGAAATGTTTTTTTTTGCAGTTGGTAAAAGTGGGATTTGAGGAGGAAATCGGGACTGTTTCACTCGATTTGACCTTTATTTTATATCATGTAGAATCCAAAAGGTACTGTCGGCCTGAGATTGTTATCCGCCTGGATTACAGATTTTCCGGGTCATTTTTTTTGGGTTTTCGATACTCGTAAAATTTGAAGAGAGTCATAAAATTAATTGTAAGATTGTTCAGCTTGTGTTTTTCAGTATGTTTGTTCGGGTTCGGAAGTATTCACTACCGTTCTCCTATCCTTGATCGTGATCTTTCCCTATATGCTTCCCAGTTTGGCAGAATTATACCATGTAAAACACTAATCGACACAGCAGAAGTTCAGCAAATTGGTTAATGATAAAACACATGACCTTCACACATTTCGGCTTACAGAACGAAATAAAAGCTTTAGTTTTGTAATTGTCAACTTTTTTGTGAAAACCCAACAAAGCGCTATAAACAATAGGCATGTCCTATGGAATCTGACTTTTAAAAATAAATAGAACCTGGCAAAAACACAGGTAAAATGCGAATGGATTTGTTTGAGTGTCACCTAGGTTTTCTACGTTGTTTTCGAGTTAGTACCTTGCAATGGACATTCACTAAACCGATTCCAAAGTCAGAAATAGCACGATTATGGAAATCCCAAGAAAAACAAAGAAGTTTTTGGTCCCGGTTCTGGCTGGTCGTTCAACAGTCCGAATAAAGGATTTTCATCTTTTTGAATTTCATATTGTTTTGTTTTTCTTATATATTTTCTTAATAAAGTTCTTGATAAAATGTTTAAAATTATCGTAAACTAAGCAAAATATGGAACAGAAAATAGGAGCGGGTGTGGTTCCCAAAAAATGGGTGCCGAAACGGATAGATCAGTTCCCTTTCAAGTTTCCGACGATTCGCATACGGTCCGTTAGAATTTGTTCGCAAATCCCCTGGGATGTCTTTATATCCTTTACAAGAACCGAGAAAAATTGGCTGAAAGTTAGAAGACCTTCTGTTACAGGGTTTATGGTAAGTTAGTTCTTTCAGACCTTCTCGTCATTTTCAGTCTTTCATAAAAACTTATAAATCGCGTTTTTCAAAAATCTTCTGTTCATTGCTTCATCTCTTTTCATATCTCCTGAAACAATCTTCAACGGCATTGTTCGTTTTGATCCGTGACAGATTCGGATCCATTTCTTGGCATTCCGAAAAAAAACCGGTCAAGATTAGATGATCTTTTCTGGGGTGCTTTTAGAAAAATTCATTTTTCCACTCCTCCTTATTTTAATTTCCAAATGAAAATTGCTTCCCTACCCATCCTCTATTCCAACAGCAACAAAGAAATGGGGTCTTCATCGTATGGAAGAATTTCTAAAAAACTGATTATACTGCTGACTATAGCTGTGTGTTGTGGCTATATTTATCATAAAAGTCTAGCTTTTCGAAATGAGGTCAATCTAAATCCAGAGGATCCTAAAGGTGGTTCAGCAGAAATCATCGATGGAACTCCAGCTCCTCGAGTTTCCGAATATCTACTGAGTGAAGAATCCGAACGACTGACCCGAAAAATTCCGGTATCTCATGTTTTCGTGGCTTCTGCATATTATTATCCCACTTCCAAATCGTAAGCTTTTTTTTATTTTCGGAAACACACATCAAAAAATTCCAGACTTGGAAACAACGCTGTAGCTTTCAATATGGTTGTGGACTCCAAAAACTTTGATATTTCAAAATACACTTACAACTTTGTGGGGTCCAATGGGACCCACACCGAAACAGGACTCGCGATCTCTCAAATGTATTTTTTCTGTTCATGAGTCTCATTGCCCAAAACAAAAAAATGTTTCAGTGAAGAAGAGGAAATGTGTCGATATGCACCAACAGTGGCTAGAGGAAATACGGTAGAGAATTTGAAGAAATTGGAATTGGAATCTGGTGGAACAAAAGTGGAGATCCCATTCAAAATGGCTCGATACACTGCTCCAAAACCAGTTATTATTTGTATCTCTCCCCAATTTGTCGCTGAGCAATGGCAAATTTTCTTGATGCATGCTCATACCGCTCATAGGTAGGTTTTTGAACTTTCATATACAAAAACGTGTGTTCCAGTTGATTTTGATCATTTTCAAGAGTCTGGAGTTCGGCTATCAAATTTCCGATCACTTTGAAAATTTCAAAAGTGTCTTCTCTTCAAAAGTTCTTCATTGCTTCTCGTTTTTTCCTATCTTCCGATACAATCTTCAACGGCGTTGTTCGTTTTGACAGATTTTGAAGCGGATTCATCCGTGACAGATTTTGAAGCGGATTCATTTTATAGCACGAAAAAAACTGGTCAAGATTTGATGATCTTTTTAGGGCGCTTTTCGAAAATCTATTTTTCTACTCCTCTTGGTTTTCTAGTATTTTTCAAAATACACCTACGTTGAAAACTTCGCATTCACAAAACTTTTAGAAAATTCCTAGTTTTTCAGATGTTTGTCGATATTTTGAGGAGACCCCTTTTTGGCGCTTTTTTGTACTGAAAAACGGAAAAAAAACAGGCCTCTTCAGAAAACAGCAAATAGCTGAAAAATTAGAAGTTTTCAAAAAAATTCTGTAAACACAAATTTTTCAAACCAGGCCTGTTTTACACGCTTTAAAGTTTTCAAAGTGATCCGACACTTGACAGTCCATCTCCGGACGAATATATTATTGACCACTACTTTAAATTTTTAACAAATCTGAAGTCTTCAAGATTCGGAGCTCACATTCACATCTACGTCATCTCAATTGTCAAAGCCTATTTTGAGTTGATGAAAGAATACGAGCGTCAAGGATATTTGACAATCGAAAAGTGGATGAGAATGAAATTCGATAAACCTGGATCTCAGTATTTCGAGCCGAATCTAAATACAGAGCTCAGAAATCAAGCTGGTGCACTTACGGACTGCTTGCTGCAGTATAAGGTGAACCACAAGACTCTTTATGACAAGCCAGACATGATTTTCAAAGTTTCGCTATTACAGGAAGCCGCCGAATACATCGCCTTTTTTGATCTGGACGATGTTCTGTTCCCACTCAACTATCCAACCTATCTGGAGGAGTTCAACGCCGAATATGCACAAAAGCCAGATGCCACTTCTTTGGTATACGGTAGACGAGAACATGAGTTCATTAAAGGTACATAAAGCTTTCTGACCCCTTCAAATGTGCAATGATTCCAGCCGAAACACTAGCTGAATACGATTTCCATGAGCTGGTCGCCAGTTTGAAAACCTCTTACACCAGAGCAGGTAAAGTGGTTGTCAAACCGGAACGCCACAATACTACGTGGATTCATGCCAGTCATCGGGAAGATCCTACGAAGAGGTTAGAGCTCATGTATTCGGATTTCTATGCTAAATTTTTGTATTTTTCCAGAATCCATATCAAGACACCTCATCTGATCCACGTGCAACGACCGATTCAGAAGAATGGAAATAATGAAATTAAAGATATGTGGAAGTCGAGGTTTTGGCGATTCAACGAGACGATTCATGAAGTGGATATTGCTGCGATTCATGAAGACATTCAAAGGATGAAGAAAAATAAAGAAGTTGCCAGAATCGCAAATGGCCTTCCAAGTAGAGACTTCTACTTCCCAGTTGTGTTCAAATGTTATTTAAAACAGTTTTACGGGCGAAAACTTACCGAGTGTCCGAATGCTGAAAAATGTGTGATGCCTCAAAGGAAGGATATTAAATGTATGCATACGGATGCTGAATATTTTTCGGGTCCTTCATCCGAGCCATTCACTTTCCATTATTTTACTAATCCATTCTGGTCGTCTGATTATGGGTGCTATCAATAAATAGTTTTAAAATTTTGCGTAGCTGTATACTATACATAAGACATTCTTAATAAAATTAGGGCTTTCTGTTTCCTGTGAAAATGAAAGGAGGTACCGCTTTACCAGCTGAGCTACGAGGTATAGTGAACGCGAGGTGTTCACACGGACAGATATCTTTGAGCCAATTATCCTTGTTTCCTGCAAAAGATATTGAAATGTGGTCCACTGACAAAATGTTCATCATAATATAATATAAAAACATTTTGTCGATTACTGATTTTTAAATATCTTTCATTGCAACCGAGAGGAATTTGGTCAAATCTCAGAAGGTGCAGAAGTTTCCTACGAGTTCCCATTAAACTATCCCTGCAGGATTCATTGACTGCCCATTGCCAAAGCCGTCGTTTTCCTGGCGTTTTTCTTCAGAATTAATCGTCGGGCAGAATCTTGTACTGCCGAAATACTGCCGAACTACTCTGGTTCTTGGCATTCAGGCAGCTAAACAAGCCTTTTCTGAATAGTTGATGATGGTATTTTTTCAATAAACTGTTCAAAAGTCCACTTTCTAAAAACGATGCAAATTAGCAAAAACAAGCAAAATCTAAAAGAGTTCTCGTGGATTTTTTGGGACGAGTAGGAACCAAATATCAAGAAATGTATTTTTTTAGTCCCGCCTCCTTTAAGAGTAGGTTAGGAGCTTTTTTCCCAGATTCTCTTTCCTTCTCATCTCTGACGAACATCATGTATTGATGACAAATATTCAAAATGATGACATTCATAACCAACAATACTCTATTTTCCCTCTCTTCTCCTTCATGAAATCTTTGACCAACTACTGCGTTAAAATAATGACCTTGTTGTGTTTACATTGGTCTAGGCGAAAGTTTGCGAAAGTCGAAAAGTCGCCAACACTTCACAGGATTCGCTGATTCGATTATGTCATTAAATTTCATCAGTTCGAAATTAGTATAAAACCGAAATCGTTTTCCATTTATTCCAACTTTCCTATTCGCACCTCTCCTATTAGCTATGCCTGGACGATTCGACGGTAAAGTTGTGATTGTGACCGGTTCCTCGAGTGGAATTGGAAAAGAAACTGCTCTACACTTTGCGCGTGAAGGTGCAAAGGTTACGGTAACCGGAAGAAGCTTGGAACGTCTTCAAGCTGTCAAGAAGGAGCTTTTGGAAAGTGGAATTTCGGAAACAGATTTTCTGATAGTTCCTGCTGATGTGACCTCGTCAGCTGGACAAGATGAATTGATTTCTAGAACGTTGACTAAATTTGGAAAAATTGATGTATTGGTCAACAACGCTGGCGCTTCAATAACAGATGTGGAAGGTAAAACTGGTGTAAGTCAAGGAATCGATTCTTATGAGAAAACCATGAAGTTGAATGTTCAAAGTCTGATCGAAATGACCCAGAAGGCTAGACCACATTTGGCAAAAACTCGCGGAGGAATTGTGAATGTGTCGAGTATTGTGGCATTGGGACATGGGGTAAGATCAAATTTTAATTCTTTATCATTTTCAATTTTCTAACTTCAGTGGCAATCTCGTCCATACTATTCTCTTGCTAAAGCGGCAGTGGATCAATATACCAGAGCTGCAGCAATCGATCTAATCGAGGAAGGCATTCGAGTAAATACAGTGAACCCTGGTTTTGTCAAAACTTTATTTCATGAGGCTGAATTAGGATGGACTGCTGATCAAGCTCAGGAGGTCCAGTAGTTCCCCCATTTATCCATTTTCACATTTTTTTTGCTTTAGTTTTACGATGATATTGGATCCAACAAGTACGCTATCCCGGCAGGGTTCATTGGTCGTCCAGAGCACATTGCCAAAGCGATCGCATTTCTGGCGGATCGTAATTCTTCAGAATTCATCGTTGGGCAGAATCTCGTGGTCGACGGCGGAACTACTCTGGTTCTTGGCATTCATGCTGCTAAATAAGCGTTTTTTGAATAGTTGATGATTTTTTTTTCTTCAATAAATTTCTCAGAGGTCCACTGTTAGTAAAACAGCAAAATCTAGTGAAAAAATTCTGGAATAGAATGGTCTAGAACAGAGATGCACGGACAGTCCGTTGTCCGTGGTCCGGCCATTTTTGTGTTGTCCGTTGTCCGTCGAAATTATTTCTGAGTCCGTTTACCAGAAAAAATGGAATTAAAAATTCCCGCCTGGGAAAGCAGTTAAATCGGTGGACGAGCTACAATTCCTTTTCCATCACCATTTTCCATCGTAAATCAAAATAATTTTACAAGTACCGCAAAACCTGTATTAGAAGGGCCGACTTCAATTTTTCCAAGGTACCTCCGGAGGGCCCTTCAATTAGAGGGGGCACTTCTAGTTTTCCTGCCTAACCTTTAAAAAAATAGTGTTTCAACAAATTTCTTTTAAATTGAGGAACTCGCAGAATATTTTACATCGGAAAAGTACATGAATTTTTTTAAATTTCAAGACAAATTTTGGAGGGGTCCTTCTTTACAGGGGGGGTCTTCTATTACGGGGGCCCTTCTATTTTTCCAAGCCCCTCTCGGAGGTCCCTTCTATCAGAGGGACCCTTCTGTTGAAGGGGCCATTCTAATACAGGTATTACGGTAACTGTGTCATCAATCACAATAATTTATAGTTATTAATAATCACTTTAAGGTTCCCTCAAATTTGTTGACACCCCTATAATAAGGGAAGATAGAAAAGTTTTCGGTGTTGTTTCGGGGTGATAGTATGCATTCTGAGGTGACGGTGTACAGCGATCGAAGTATCTCTATTTCTCAACAGCACAATTTCTCAATATCTCAATTTTCCTTCTGCAATGCCGTGATAAAGCAAAATTAGGAGCAATTTCGTTTAGAAAAATATTAATTGTTGCATTTTTTAACATAACAATATTTAGATCATATCATAAAACCCGAGTGAATATCCTGCAATGCTCCATCACTATTTTCAATGCATCCTCCTGAACGATGGGTCCAATTTCTTCATATAATACTTTTGATGGTCTAGGAAGTCGTTAAGAAGTAGAATGTTGAGCACAGATTGGTCGTATCTGAAGAAAAAACATTTTTTCAAAGAAAAAAGAAATCATTCTTACCTAAAACAGTTTCCGTGGTTGCCCCAATGCATTGCATCAAAATCACATGCCTGTTTGGACCCGGGAGGGTTTATACACTCATCAGTCAGAGAACACAACACCCACCTGAAATTTTGAAAGATGTCAGGCATTTTAAAAAAAGCGAAGGGTCTACCATTTCACAATTTTCTTATTGTACTTTGTTCGGGGTACAAAAATGATACCCGATCCAAGTTGACTTTCGCTTTTTAGAAGATCAAAAGAGTGAACTGGAAAATAGTGGAGGAGCTCTGAAAATTTTAATTTTGAATTTTTTCGAATTTTCTAGGTACCTAAATGCAATACAACATAATTGTTGTGTCCACTAAAGACGAACGATATCAACTCCGAGTATCTTTTAGACATTCGATTATCCGAAATTTCCTCAAACAAGTTCTCAATCATATTCGGCTTGATCATTCGTCAATCATATTCGGCTTGATCATGAGCGTCGATCCACCAAAGAACCGGATAGTCTCTCATAGCTTCTGCCATAACCAATCCTTTGAAATGGTACCTTTTAAAGTTTGTCACATATTCCGGATAAAGACTTGCGTCGAATTCTCGAAACTCAAAATTAAGATCAGACTTTGGAAGTTTGCCAATCGATTCTTCGCTGATATTCAGACCAAAAAGCACATATTTGTGGTTGGGATAATATTTTCGAACAGCTAGATAAGACCTCATGCTGATTCCAAAATGATCCTCGGAAGTTGCGGAAACGAACACCAGGGAATCTTTGTTGGAAGTTGCTTCTTGGAGGGTGATGGCGTTGCTAGGATCATCCAGGAGATCTGAATCCAAAGAAGTGGTAGAATTTGAAAATTTTAAACTTACTCAAATCCTCCAAAGTTTCTAAAAATGAGCAATTGAATTTCTTTCCGTACCAACCGGGATTCCTAGGCTGCGGATAGCAGAAATTGTGTGATTTTCCAGTTCTCTTGGATACACACTGACACTCTGGACTAGTCTCCAACTCTTCTAAACTTGCCATCTGAAGTTAGTGACTTTGAAAAATTCATTAAAAATTATAGAACTCACAAAATGGTCAGTATGAGTTAAGAAAGCGATAAATGAGAGAATTAAGACCAAAACTAATAGTTTCTGACCGGTGTTAAATTTGGAGACCATTGTATTTGGGAAATTTGAAACACCTCACTTTGAAATTTTAATAGGAAAGGAGAAAAAGTCCTTTCCGCATAACACGTTTACCTTCTTCCGAAGAAGGATCCGAAGATCATCTTTAAGATTGTCTTGAACCCAGAATATGTATCCCGTGGACCTAGAGAAGATTCGATAAAAATTCCGTTCACCTAGAGAAGATTCGATAAAAACATCGCTTCCAAAAGTATAACGTTCCGGACGGACACTTTTCAAGATCCGTAGGTTGATCAAGGTGTGTGTACATCGCTCAATGTACATACAAGAGCAAAACATACGCACAAGCGATGAAAAAAGCGGTCATTATATAAACTTTATCCGTTGGCATTCCTGTGGATAGTAGCCTAAATCACTCAATCTGAAAAAAAGTCAGGCCTGTACCATGAGCCGATGCAAGCAACTACCATAGCCTGATAAAAACTGTAGCGGCCTAGAAACCCAAATCAGGTGAATTTTATGCGTCATCTCTCGGACTTCAAATGTCGTAGCTCACAATCAGATGACAACTGTGCGGTATTTTAAATAGTATTGTCAGCTCACGCGTTCAACTCCTCGTAAGGCTTATACCGTATTTCCTCTAATATGTAGAAGTTCACCCTAACCGTCCACATTGAGCTCAATTATTTCCACTCTTGTGAAAATTATCAAACAATTGTCAACAGATAAAATATTGGTAATATTATGATGAATAGTTTATCAGTTGACAACTTTTTGATATATTCTGACCGGTGTTAAATCTGGAGAACATCATACTTGTAACGGGCCGGGCCGGGCCGGGCCGGGCCGGGCTTTTTCGGAATTTCAAGGCCCGGGCCCGGCCCGGCCCGGCGGGCCCGTCATTTCACTAGTTTTGAAATTTTCAAAAAAACACATAAGGGGGGACCCTTATGTGATTTTTTTCGATCAAAAATTTTTTCCGAGTTTTTTCTATCTTTTGTGATCAGACATACAAACAATCCAAAAAACGAAAAAAAAAATGGAGAAAATTATATTTTGGCTCAAAATTCGGCTCAAAAATACAGGTTTTTTTTCTACCGGGCCCTCCGGGCCGGGCCCGGGCCTTGAAAATTTCCTCAGGCCCGGCCCGGCCCGGCCCTGGCCCGGCCCGGGCCCGGGCCCGGGCCCGGGCCTTGGCGGGCCGGCCCGGAATTTTACAAGTATGGAGAACATTGTTTTTGGAAAATTTGAAACACCTCACTTTGAAATTCAAATAGGAAAAGTGAAAAAGCCCTTTCCGCATAACACGTTTACACTTGGGTTCAAGGCAACTGGTCAGAAATCGCGCCCCAGTAAACGTGAGATTTTATAAAAACTTCGCTGCTGAAATTATTTGGCTAGGATCAAACTTTTAAACGTTGGGCGAAAAAAGCACGCGTTGCAACTCGTTGACTGAAATTAATTATGTCACATCCACGTCATCTTTGAAATTATTGAGTTTCTTCTGGCCTAAAAGTTATTTGGGGCGCGTTTTTTGACCCGTTACCTTGAACCCAAGTGCGTTTATCTTCTTCCGAAAAAGGATCCGAAGATCATAGTTAAGATTATCTTGAACCTGGGGTATGTATCCCGTGGATTTCCAAACACCGTTTCTCGTGGAGGTCTCGTTCACCTAGAGAAGATTCGATAAAAACATCGCTTCAAAAAGTATAACGTTCCGGACGGACACTCTTCAAGATCCGTAGGTTGATCAAGGTGTGTGTACATCGCTCAACGTACACACAAAAATCATTGGGTCCACCAACCTAAAGCAACAACACCTCCACCGATATCATCAACACCTCCACCCGATTCCGATAGGAGACTGTAAATGTCCACCTCTCAAAATGAGTTGGAAAAGAAACTGCTCTACACTTTGCGCGCGAAGGTGCGAAGGTTACGGTCACCGGAAGAAGCTTGGAACGTCTTCAAGCTGTCAAGAAGGAGCTTTTGGATAATGGAGTTTCGGAAAAGGATTTTTTGATAGTTCCTGCTGATGTGACCTCGTCTGCTGGACAAGATGAATTGATTTCTCAAACGTTGAGTAAATTTGGAAAACTTGATGTTTTGATCAACAACGCTGGCGCTTCAATAACAAATGCCGAAGGTAAAACTGGCCAAGGAATCGATTCGTAATATTCGTATGAGAAAACCATGAAGTTTTCGTATGAGAAAACCATGAAGTTGTAGTTTTCGTATGAGAAAACCATGAAGTTGAATGTTTAAAATCTAGTTGAAATGACACAGAAAGCTATACCACATTTGGCAAAAACTCGAGGAGAAATTGTGAATGTGTCGAGTATCGTGGCATTGGGACATGAGGTAACACCAATTTTTCATTACTATTTTTATAATTTCCCCACTCAGACGAGATGAAAAACCTTGCCTGCGCGAAAAAGGTAGTTTTCTCGCGGCGTACACGCCGCAGGAGAAATGGTTTTTTCATGCCGGCAAGGTTTTTTGAAAGTCACGCCGGCATGGAAAAGCTCTTTCAATCCTCCCTCTTCCCTCCGCAGCTAATAAATCAATGAAAATGCATCATTTATTAAAGGAGGCCAGACATGAAAATTTTCAAAATTCTAGTTTTATGATATATGACAGAGTACAGTCAGAAAATAACAATGGACACGAAACCATAACTCCCTGTTACTGTACAAGCTTGAACGCGACTGTTCTTCCAAGCGGCGCCCACTCCTCGTTTCATAATCGTTTTAGCGGCAATAGCCGACAGGCGCCCTGTGGTGTAGAGGAGAGCGCGCTTGTCTATCAATCGCGGGTCGCGGGTTCGATTCCTATCTGTCCGTTTTCGTTTTTCTTTTCTGTGTTCATGCGGCGACATCATAGAATGGCCGAATAACTAGAAAAAGTCCAGAATAATTGCCAAACAATGAAGAAATCTAGTGTTTTCTAAAAAAAATAAATGCTCGTCAAGTAGTGCGCATTGGGTCGCAATCGCGCGATTTTCCGTCAGATTGCATGATCTCGCCCCGAGAAAACCCCGTAGACTTTCGTGTCTGGGCTCCTTTAATGAGAAATGATTGAAAAGTTACATTTTCCAAAAAGCAATAAAACGTAGATTATTACATTAAAAGTACAATTTGCGAGAAGTGTCGAAAATTTAAACTCGTTTCCAAATCTTTCACAATGTTGTCTGATTTGAAGCAAATGATGTTGATTTAAATTTTTGTTCCGTTCCCAGAGTAATCGATTGATCGAATCGAAATCCTTGATTCCTGACCAAAGCTCGATGACTGAAATTTTTTTGGATTAATTATATCAGCAGTATTATAAATACTCACTGAATTTCCGATCTTTTAAGATTTCAAGATCCGTGAAAAACGGGTTCCGACTAGTTACATCCGTCTAGTTGAGCTTCCATTTGATCGAATTGAGAAGAAAATTCTATGGAGACAACCCAGATTATCTGAAAAATCTGATAGTTTATATTTTTATGAAAACCAGACAATTTCCAACCTTTTCGATTTTCGTCTTTGTCTCAAATTGGTTGCGAAGTTGAGTGAGCCATGTTTTCTAGAAAAATAAACTTTGCTGAAGACGGAACAAAAAGAAAAACGTTTGAAAATAGGAAAACTTTAAAAATTACAAAAAATTGTATGAAAAACACTCCGGCATTTCGGAGCTTCGTTTCCACGCCGGCAGATGAATTCCCTTTCCCTAACCATATGGCATGACTCTCTATATCGCCGGCATGACTCTTTCTGGCCGGCAAGCAACACTTCCTCGTCGGCATGAGTGTTCATCTCGTCTGAGCATTTTCTAACTTCATTGGCAATCTCGTCCATACTACTCTCTCGCTAAAGCCGCAGTTGACCAATATACCAGAGCTGCAGCAATTGATCTAATAGAGGAAGGCATTCGAGTGAATACAGTGAACCCTGGTTTTGTCAAAACTTTATTCCACGAGGCTGAGTTAGGATGGACCGCTGATCAAGTTCAGGAGGTACAGTAATCCCCTAGAAGTTGTTTCTGAATTTTTTTTAATTTTTCAGTTTTACGACGATATTGGATCCAACAAATACGCTATCCCTGCTGGATTCATTGGCCGACCGGAGCACATTGCCAAAGCGATCGCATTTCTGGCGGATCGCAATTCTTCAGAATTCATCGTCGGGCAGAATCTTGTTGTCGACGGAGGAACTACTCTGGTTCTTGGCATTCATGCTGCTAAATAAGCTGTTTTCTGATTAGTTTATGATTCATATGTTTTCAATAAATTTCTCCGAAGTGCATTGTGTGTTAGCTAAATAGCAAAAAACCTTGAAGGGGTTTCTGAGTTTTTCGGGACGAGTATGTATTCTGAAGGGACGGTGTAGTGGTCGGCGTTTCACTACGCATATTTTTTTAACAGTTCAATTTCTTAATAGCACAATTTCTTACTAGCAGAAATTCTTAACATTTTCTTAACAGCTCATTGGCTTAATTTCTAGATGTCTTTGTATGCCAATCTTCTTTGTATCTCAATCTATTAATGTCGCAATTTCTTAAAGGTACTGAAATTCCCATTTTTTGAACTTTCAGGCTTTTGTTATTTTTTCCATGAAAACTACCGTTCAAAGTGAGCAATACTTATTTGAATATACTCATTTACTTATGATTCTAAAACTACGGCTTCTGAATTGTCAATTTCTGAAACATTGGGTTTCTGAAACGTCGGGTTCAGAAACGTCCAGGAGCCAGTTTCTTAATGTTAGTAGCTCTATTTCTTAATATCTCAAATTTCAATCTGCGATGCCGTGAGAAAGGGAATTGGAGCCATTTAATTCAGAAAAAAAAACATTGATTTTTTCATTTTTACATAACAATAATTAGATCATATCATACAACCCGAGTAAATATCCTGCAATGCTCCATAAAAATTTTCAATCCATCCTGCTGAATGATGGCTCCAATTTCTTCATATAATATTTTTGATGGTCCAGGAAGTCGTTAAGAAGTAGAATGTTGAGCACAGATTGGTCGTATCTAAAGAAACAAAAATTTTTACAGAAAAAAATAATCAAATCTCACCTAAAACAGTTTCCATAATTGTCCCAGTGTTTTGCATCGAACTCGCATGCCTGTTTAGACCCGGGTGGGTTTATACACTCATCTGTCAACGAACACAACACCCACCTGAATTTTTGAAAGATATCAGATTTGAAAAAAAGCGAAGGGTCTACCATTTCACAATTTTCTTATTGTACTTTGTTCGGGGTACAAAGATGATGCCCGATCCGAGTTGATTCTCGCTTTTTAGAAGATCAAAAGAGTGAAATGGGAAATAGTGGAGAAGCTCTGAATAAGTTTCCTTTTTCAGAATATAATTTTCTTAAAATTTTCCATACTTACCTAAATGCAATACAGCATAGTTGTTATGTCTACTAAAGACAAATGATATCAGCTCCGAGTATCTTTTAGACATTCGATTATCCGATATTTCTTCAAACAGATTCTCAATCACTTTTGGCTCGATCATCTCAATATGAGCGTCGATCCACCAAAGAACCGGATAGTCTCGCATAGCTTCTGCCATAACCAATCCTTTGAAATGGTATCTTTTAAAATTTGTTACATATTCCGGATAAGGACTCGCGTCAAATTCTCGAAACTCAAAATTGAGATCAGACTTTGGAAGTTTGCCAATCGATTCTTCGCTGATATTCAGACCAAAAAGCACATATTTGTGATTAGGATAATATTTTCGAACAGCTTGATAAGACCTCATGCTGATTCCAAAATGATCCTCGGAGGTTGCAGAAACGAACACCAAGGCATCCTTGTTGGAAATTGCTTCTTTGAGGGTGATGGCGTTGCCAGGATAATCCAGAAGATCTGAATTCAAAAGAGTGGTAGAAAATAAAACTTAGAAAAACTCACTCAAATCCTCTAATGTTTCTACAAATGAACAATTGAATTTCTTCCCGTACCAACCGGGATTCCTAGGCTCCGGATAACAAAAATTGTGCGATTTTCCAGTTTTCTTGGATACACACTGACACTCTGGACTAGTCTCCAACTCTTCTAAACTTGTCATCTGAAGCGTTTAGCTTTTAAAAATTATAAATAGTTTTAGAACTCACAAAATGATCAGTATGAGTCAGGAAAGCGATTACTGTGAGAATTAAAACCAAAACTAAAATCTTATGACCGCTGTTAAATCTGGAGAACATTGTATTTGAAAAATATGAAACACCTCACTTTGAAATTTAAATAGGAAAGAGAAGCCAAAAGCCCTTTCCTCACGGAACACGTTTACCTTCTTCCGAAGAAGGATCCCAAGATGATCTTATAGATTATCTTGAACCTAGGATACGTACCCCGTTTCTCACCAAGGTGGTGGTCTTGTTCTCCTAGAGAAGATTCGATATAAACATCGCTTTAAAAAGTATATTGTCCTGGACGGACACTTTTCAAGATCCGTAGGTAGATCAAAAGATGTTTGTGTGTCTTTCAATGTACATACAAGAAGCAAAACATACACGCAGGCAGTTTAGAAAGGTGGCCCTTTTGTAAATTATATAAGAAACCCAATCGAGGAAAATTTTTAGACCACTACCATGCAAGGAACTACCATAGACTGATAAGAACCGTGGTGGCCTAGAAACCCAATCAAGGAGAATTTAGGCCAACTACTGAAGGCTCTACTTCTCATCATCTCTCGACCTTAAAACCGCTTACTATTAGCTCACATGATAGTGGTGCGGCTTCTCCAATACATGACTGACGCGTTCAATTCCTCGAGGTGCCTAAATAGACATAATGACTGCATTTTTTGCACTTCCAAAAAAATCGAAAGTTTATTCTTTTTTTCAATTCTCTATGCAAATTAAAAACCACATACTAATCAACTTCCACATCATAAATGCTAATTTGACTGTTTATAAGCGAAGCCCCTCTCGCTGAAATTTCCATCATCGCAATGAACAAAGCTATTCTCCTTATCCTCATTTTCGCCTCAACAGCTCACAGCTGCCTGAAAGTCCGCAGCGGTAGCTATGAATTCCCGATAGAAAATTGTCAATGCCCACCATTCAAACTGTACAGTATGAACAATTTCATCAGCACAAACGAGGGAGGCAAATATTTGAAAAATCAAAAGACCTGGAATCCAACAATTGGCTTTAATCCAGAATTCCCGTGCACTTACAATGTTCAATGTGATCCGATCGCAGGCGTTTCTAGTTACTACTCTGTATTTTTCAGAAGTAATGGAAGCCCGATTTATGTGAGTTATAGATTCAAAAAAGTCTCCAGAAAATATAAATGTGTTCAGATCAATAGAGTGATCAACAACCAAACTGTCTTTGTGGAGCAACCAAGATATATTGGGTCTTTGGATTGCCGTCTTCATACCGATGGTACCCATCAATGGTATTTTCACGATTACCCAATGTTTGACTACGGGTTTGCGTGTGTCGCTGACGTGGATAGTTGCGATTGTCCACCGATTAAAATTGGCAATGGGGCAGAAGTAACTCCACGCGATCCGTCTGCCCTTGATCAATGTTCCTTATATACGGCAGAGTGTACTGATTCAAACTTGTATCCAATGCTCCGCTCCACGGATGCAGTGCTCACAGCTGGAGGAGTTTATGGCCAATACTACGGAATTTTCGAGGAGTTGATGTGTGTTAAAGAAGACGATGCCAAGTTTGAATGGTATTTTGCTAACAAGCAGCTGAGAGATCTAACAATAGAATGCAACTCAATAGAAGCAGCGTTCGGATCGGAATCTGTTTGCGAGTGTGGAGCTTTCCCGCAAATCAATAACAGTGGTGATCTCGAGAAATATGATCGAAAAGGCGAATACAAGGGTGTGCCGATTGGTGCGAACCAATGGTCGGCTGGCTGTCAATTTTATATGGAATGCGAGAAAGGATACAGTGCAGTAGTGTTCAGTGCGAACTATGACCCAATTAGAGTGAGCTTCAAAGCTTCAAAAATCGTCAAATTAAAATTTTTCAGTTGACTGGAAATTACATCACATGTACCTATAACCCGTTGACCAATTGGCTCCGATCCTGGTTTGTGAACAGTGTCCGATTGGTGAGCCCCGCAGGGGCTTGTTTGTATCTCCATGAAACTCCATGAAAAATAACTTCACAATAAATTTTTGGAACATTTTTGAATTTTAAAACATGATCTGTTTTTATTGAGCGTTATGCATAAGAAAAAAAAAAGATTCAGTAAAGAGAGTCGGACCCCATATTTTCTGTAAACCGATGAACAGTTAAAAGGTGACGGTACATGGAAAAAAGGTTTCCTTGATTCTTTGCAATTGAAGCTTCTCGGAGGATCCAACATGTGAATGAAATATTAAAAATTCCGCGCTGGTAGCGGCTGAGCTACGCAGTAGCCAACTCTCCCAACCGCCGATGATACATATGAATACGGTTCCAACGACTGTTTTGAACCTCAACAAATCTTCCAGGTCCCGTCTTCAACCTTTTGGGTGCAATATCAGGCCCTATTCCACATAGCATTCTTTAAAATCCATATTGAGACTCGGATTCCGAGATACAAAACTTTCAAAGTTAACTTCAAAAATGTGAGTCAAGTTCCACCAACTATTCCCATATTTTATTATGTCTTCTTTCCTTTTTCTCAATAATAAACATGTGTCATTTTCTGGAGAGACCCCACCAAACCCGTCGTTTTTCTTCCTAACTGATATATTCATACAACAAGTTACTGAAATGAACATAACATGTCTTCTAATCCTCATTTTCTCATCAACAGCTCACAGCAGTTGGGTCCGCCAGCCTGAATCCACAACACCTCCATCGACATCATCAACACCTCCGCCGATTCCGATAGGAGACTGTAAATGTCCACCTCTAAAAATGTACAGTATGAACGATTACATCAGCAACAACGAGGGAGGCAAATACTTGAAAAATCAACAATCTTGGAATCCAACAATTGGCGTCGACAAAGATTTGTGTACATTCAATGTTCAATGTGACCCGATTCCAGGTGTTCCAAACTACTACACTGTTGGTTTCAGAAGTAATGGGAGCCCGATTTATGTGAGTTTAAAGACTCGAAAAAGATTCCAGAAAAATAAATGTGTTCAGATCAATAGAGTGATCAACAATAAAAATACTTTTGTCGAGCAGCCGAGATACATTGGCTCTTTAGATTGCCGTCCTCATACCGATGGCACCCATCAATGGTATTTTCATGATTATCCAGTTTTTGACCTGGGATTTGCATGTGTTGCTGACGTGAATAGTGCCCAATAATTAAAATCGGAGAAAAGGTAAATTTCACTGAACGCGATCCGTGGGCCCGTCAAGGTTCCTTGTACATTTCCGAGTGTCCCGATAACTTGTATCCAATGCTTCACTCCACGGATGCTTATATCACAACTGGCGGAGCTCGGAAACCTGAATCCGGAATTTTCGAGGAATTATTTTGTGTCAAAGTAAACGACACCGCGTTTGCATGGTATTTTGCTAACAAGCAGCTGAACAGTGTATGGTTCGAATGCCACTCTCTAGAAGAAGTGTTTGGAGCGGGTTCTAAATGCGTATGTGGAGCTTTTCCGCAAATCAACAACAGAAATGATCTAGAGAAATATGACCGGAAAGGCGAATACAAGGATGTCCAGATTGGTGTGAACAATTGGTCGGCAAGCTGTAAATTTAATATGGAATGCGAGAAAGGATACAGTGCAGTGGTGTTCAGCGCGAACTATGACCCGATAATAGTAAACTTCAAAACCTCTAAAATTGTTAAATGTTAAATTGTTAAACTTTTCAGTTGACTGGGAATTACATCACTTGCACCTTCAACCCGTTGAGCAATTGGCTCCGAGCTTGGTTCGTGAACAGTGTCCGAGTGGTGAACCCGGCTGGGGCTTGCTTGTTGCTTCCTCAAACTCCATAAAATAACTTCACAATAAAATTTTGGGAACATTTCAAATGATGTGTTTCTGTTGATATATATGTACACAAGATAAATTAATTTCGAGTTATAATAAGCAAAATGTTAGAGACGCCGCTCTGGTACCAGCTGAGTTAAATGACCAACGACCGATATTACAGGGTGGCCCACAATTACCCGGACCAATAAAAACGGATATATCTTTTGGCTTAAATATTTTGGTAGCACGAAAATGGTCAAAATATATTTTCACGTTTGATTCAAAGCTACTGAGATTTTCAAAACGATGCCTCAAGTGTAGGTATCTTTGTGATTGTCCAAAGATGAACGTTCTGATTTTAATCCGACGAAGCAATTTTAGCAAGCGATAACTCAGCTTAAAGTTGACCAAATGATTTGAAACTTGGCCAATTCAATGATGTGCTGTTTGAATATTCGCAGTCAATGTTTGACCCCGGTACAGCGCTTCACTCAAATTTTATGCCACAAACTTTAAGCAAGAACACAAGAACCCTCTTTTAAGATTCATTTCAGTTGACCCTTTGATCTTTACCGCTGCATCAAACCCCCACCGAAAAAAGAGTGTTAAACGAAAATATGTTCTCTTTCGATTACATTGAATGTGTTGTTTACTGTTTCTGAGTCTCTCAATGTTTTCTTCTCTCTCGCTCTTTGATTCTTGATTGATCTTCTATTTTTTTGCTGTTTGTCAGTTCAGTCAGTTACACGACGCATATGTTGTTGCGAATTTCTTTTCTTATAGATTTTTTCTTCACTTAATCCTTATTAAATTGTTAATATTGTTCAGGAAATCGTGACTTCTCTAACATAATCGTTCATGATTTCCGTATTTTCTCGTTGAGTGCATTTTGAGCTCAATTATCTCAGTTTCCATGAGGGATTGAAAAGACTTGTCAGCTAAAAAAATGTTTATAATTTTATGTTGAACATTTTACTGGTTGACTAAATTTTGATTTCTCTCATAGGAACCGAGATAATTGAGCAGAAAGTGAACAAGTCGGATGACGAACCCGGACACCAAAGATCAGCTTCTCCTGGCCGAGACCAAATTCGGGTTAGATTTTTTGAAAATTTTGTCATCTGACAAAACCGAGTCTCTGGTTTTTTCTCCTCTATCAGTGTCGCTGGCACTATGTTTGGTACATTCCGGAGCGAATGGAGAGTCGAGGGCTGAAATTGAGAAGGCTCTACTGTGCGGAGCCGATTCCGAATGCTTCGTGAAACACTATTCCGATTTTTCAAAATATCTGAAAATTGTTGAAAATGATACGGAGGTGTCTATTGCAAATAGAGTGTTTTTGAGGTGAGGATGGAAGCATTGCTAGAATTTAAAAAAGATTTTCCAGAGACTCTGCTCAAATCAACAACGAATACCTTAACAAAATTGCTGAAAATTATGATGCTGGTGCCGAATCTATTGATTTTGCGAATCCTAAATCCGCGGAACAAATCAACGCCTTCATTCGAGATTCTACTCAAGGAAAACTGGACAACCTGGTTTCACCAGAATCAATTTCTGAAGCTGTTGCTCTTCTGGTGAATGCGATCTACTTCAAAGGGAAGTGGGATGAAGAATTCGAGCTGGATATGACATTTCCAAGAGAGTTCACTTTGAAATCCGGAGAAATCATGGCAATCCCGTTTTTGAGGGAAATGGAAACGGATCGAGGATACTCGTCAGATGAAAATTTTCAAGTGTTGGTTTTGAATTATAAGGATACAAGTTTCAAATTTGCGATTTTCCTGCCAAAAGTTCATAACGGGTTGGCAAATGCGATGGAAAACTTGAGCGCTGAAAAATTCCAAAACTTGCTGAGTAGTGCTCAAAGAACTTATATGAATGTGAGTTCATTCTCAAAAAACGCCAACAAAATTTGAAAGGTCATTTCAGACTGAAGTCCCGAAATTCTCCATTGAAAAAGAGCTGAATCTAAAAGAAACTCTACAAACTCTAGGGATAACTGAAATCTTCTCGGACCATGCTGACTTGTCTGGAATTGCTGAAAATATCAAAATCTCTGATGGCACACATAAAGCGTTGATTGAAGTGAATGAGGAGGGTACCACTGCTGCAGCGGCTACAGTAATCAAGGCGGTCCCGATGTGCTTGAGAATGGAGCAACCTGTCGAATTCAAGGCTAATCATCCGTTTTTATTCGCATTGGTTCGAGATGGACATCCTCTGTTTTTGGGAGTTTTTCATGGAGTCTAACTTTTATTATTTCAATGAGGAGGTATCGATCGAATTTCCAATAAATTATCCATAATTAAAACACGAAATATACAAACATAATTAGGCGTTTAGCCTACCAATTATCCTCTATAGACACCCATGTAAATCGAATGATTCAAATAGGTCAAGGCAAATAAGAATGGATGATCTGCCTTGAATTGAATTGGATTTCCAGTACGAACTATTGGAAGAACACGGATGGTTTTTGCGACAGTGGCACCACATCCAATCGACGCTGATGCTCCGTTAGGAGTTGCACCGGCTCCGATTCCAGGTGACGCTGCTGGACTTTGGAATGTGCATCCCGTACCGGTGCCGGATTCGGTGAGCTGGAAAAATCAGAGGAATGATAAAAAATTTAAAGGAGATGAACCTGGATAGCGGATTTATGAATTCCTTCAGAGAGTTTCGCTTTATCAGCAATTCCAGAAAGATCCGCGAAATCGGAGAACATCTCGGTGATTCCAATCGCCTTGAGGGAGTTCTTCAGGGAGAGACGATAGTTGACGGAGAACTTTGGGAGCTCAGTCTGAAATTCAAAAATTGATAGAAATTATGGACCATATGAAACTTGTAAAGTTGGTAAAGTTGCCTTACATTGACCAATGTTGGTTTCACATTATCCAGAAGATTCTCAAATCTGCGATTGTCCAATTTCTTGAGCGCATCGTTCAACCCATTTCTTCGTTTTGGTAGGAAAATTGACAATTGGAATCTTGGATCCACATATTTCAATGTCAACACTTGGAAGACGTCATCCGATGAGTATCCACGAATACTGTTGTCTGCCAACATTCCCATAAGAACTCCCTCGCGATCATTTTTATGGAAAAGTTGTTTTCCTGGAAGCTGAGGGAATCCATCTTCCCATCCTCCTTTGAATGACATCGCGTTGATAAGAAGACCATTGGCACTTCTGATAGAGTCCTGGCAAGTGATAATTCTTTCGATTTTTCCTTTGGTTGAGGATTTGACGTATCCATTGATTTTTTGCATAGCGTCAGAGGTACGGAAGTCTAAAGCGCGGGCTTCTGATCCATAGTTGAGAGAGATGGCAGATAAGAACATTCGTTTGGCAGTTGAACCACTCCTGAAAAATAGAGTTTACCAAAGTCAAAACCTTAAGAACTCACTTCAAATAAAGTCTATTTGCCATGTTGACCTCCACTCCATTAATTCCCTTCTGCAGGTTTTTGTAAACATTCGAAAAATGGTTCACAAACTGACAATTGTTGCAATTTGCCTTGTTCAGCAGTGAGTTCTCGATTTGCTTCTTTGAGTTTCCGAGTGCTCCAGTATGCACCAAAGCGAGTACCAACGCAATTGATACCGGGGAGAACACCAAAGACTCGTTATGAGCAGCTGGGAGGGTTTTCAAGAAGTTCAGACCGAGCTCCGACTCGGCTTGATAGTACATTGTTGAGTTCAGAAAATATATGCACTGAGAGCAACAAAAAAGCAGTGTGTCTTCTGTCCAAACTATAGGGTGTGCTTTTATACGGGAACCTTGTCTATTGACACAAACGAAAACACCCTAAAAGCGGTTTTGTAGACTTTGAGCGGGACTAAAGGAATATCAACAGCTTGACCACCCACAGATCGCCCACACCTTCGGAAGACAAGGTATCTTCTTGTTAAGGAGACAAAGAACAAGATTAAAAGTCAATATTATCAGGGATTGGTGGCTCACGCTAATGAGAGGCTGGACTAGACTACATCAAAAATGTTTCACATTCTTGGATTGAGCAGGTTCACCTTGCATTGTATCAATATTGAAGCGTACGTCATAATCTTGGTGTTATCATCTGCGATCAGTAAAATTCAGGGCTAGAGATTCAAAGAGTTTGGTTTTCAAGAAGATATACAGTACGAGTCGATAAGATATTCAAAAAAGTATTTTTCAGTTCATTTTTGCGCATTATGACCATTTCCAGGGGTCTGAAGTTTGTCTGTCAAGTTTGGATAATTTTGAAGGTGTAAACCAGATCTAGATTAAAAACTTTGCATTCGCAGAAATGTATTTAATTCCTAGATTTTCAGCTATTCGATTTTGAAAGACACTCCTTTTGGCCCGTTTTTGTACAGAAAGGTAAAAACAGACATCTTTCAGGAATGGGGAAAAGGCTGACAAACTAGAAATTTTGAGATGCGAAGTTTTCAATTTAAGTCGATTTTTGTACCAATCCAACGAAACGAGATAAGCCATTTGAGGGTACATCTCTCTTTTCAATTCCATAAGCTTTTCTGGTCAAGTTTCATTTTTATTTTTCGATTTTCGATTTTCGCACTCCGAAAAACCCCGGCGACATTTCTGTGACCATTCCTTTAAACATTGTTTTCGAAAAGTCTGAAACCTGAGTTTTCAAAAATTGTTCATTAAAAAATTCCGCAAATTTTTGTTCTTCTGATCTGTCTGTAGTTTCAACCATCAGAATTTGACCATTCCTCCATGTATGCTTGATACGTGGGTGGTCAAGCCTTTGGTGTTCCCCGCGGCCGAATCGGAAATCCAACAGACTATAAGACCAGATCAATTTTTGATCTGTTTGCATTTCCTCCTCCAAAAAACGGTATGTTTAGTCTGCACCTTAAAACACTCAAATATTTCCTACACTTTGCTTATTTTCAATAGAATTTCAACTAAATTTTTTTGACTCAAAAATTAATATTCATTTTCGATTAAATAACAAAAAGTGTACAAAAGACGATTTTCACAAAAAAAAGGTTTTTCAAAAAATGTGCTCAAATTTTCAAATAATATGGAGTAATACATAAAAGAGGCTTCTATTTTTCCTCCTTCTTAACTTCCTCGTTCTTCTCCTTCTTGACAATTTCCTCCATTTTCTCTCCAATTTGTGTCATTTGACGAATCCATGTGGGCTGAGAAACGATGCCAAATCCATGAGTAACATTTGAAAATATCTCCATTTCACGATTGAATTTCCGATTTTCAGATGCTTTTGGAACCAATCCAGTGAGTGGTGGAACTACTGATGAGAATACGGAAGATAGAGATGACATACACATTCTGGAATTTGAGAAACATTAGAAAATCGGAGTAAATATAATTTTCTTTGAAGAGCACAAGAACTAAGTTTCTACGACTATTTTCAGAAGAGTTGTAGCCATTTGAAAATATTGAAGAGGAGACGCAGAGAAACGAGAGTGTCTCTCTCTCTCTATGTGAATGAGACTAACTCGACTCCAAAACATTGTAGAAACTTGGGTCCGTCATCTTTGAGCTCAAATATCCCGATTACTGTGAAAGATATCAAAAATGTGTCAGCTGATAAATTCATTGTCATTATACTCCTGATATTTTCTCAACCAACAATATTTTGTTATCTTTCACAGGAATCAAAATAATTGAACTCAAAGTTGACGCCTTCAGTTGGTTTCTATTAGATGAAAAATATCAAAAACTCACTCAAAACCCTCGAAATCCAACTGATCGTCATCTTCCAGCTCATCGACAACTTCCTGAGCAATCTGATCACTGTTATATTGCTCATCAACGAGCTCCTCCATATCTTTTGCCATATGAAGAACCTCTCCTTCAACCAATGCGAACATTTGATTCGGAAACACCTCCGTTTGTCTCTGATTCAATTTCAATGTCACCCCTTTCTGTTCTAATTCCTTTCGAAGAATTTCACCGCCGGCTCGCGCTTTCGCTCTGTTAAATAAATTGGTTTTTGGAATTTTCTTAAGCGTTTCTCACTTTCTCAAATTCTGTGCCATACTGGAGCTGTTGAGCTTCTCGGGACCAAACAGACGTCTTCTCACTTCCTCGGTGGTGACCTGGAATTATTTTTTTGAATTTTGATAATTTTGAATTTTGAAGTTTTTTCACATCACTCAAGAATTCAATTGATATGCTTAAAAACCAAATTTCTACGATGATTTTGAGCCGAGTTATGGTCCTTTTACAGCGGTGCATGAAGAGACGGAGACAGTCAGACACTCTCGTTTCTCTGCGTCTCTTCATTCAAAACTTCAAATGCCTATAACTCAGCTCAAAGTAGTCGTAGAAAATTGATTTTTGGTGGAATTGGAAGACAACTGTTTACATTTTCAAGTCATTTATCTTTCAGTCCAACTACTAACCTCATAGGTAATGGGTTCCATGTGATGAGAAAGTCTTCCCGAAACCTCCTCGAATACATCCTCTTTGCTAGGAATTTCTGTTTCGAATCCATTTGGAATTTGTTCATTTTGAGAGTCAATTTGAGCGTCAACGTCCTTCTTCGGCAATTTCTCGGGTTTCTTTTCTTCGGTTTCTGGCAAATTTTGGGGATTCACCAAATTTGGAAATAGTGCTTGTAGGAGGCTTGCCGGAATCATTTTGGACACTGAAAAAACATAATTTGGGCAAGATAAGTTTCTGAGGTTCTGGAGAAAAAAAGCGAGAAAAAAAAGCGAGAAAAAAACGAGAAAAAATTATCTTTAAAAAAATTCGATAAGAAGAGATTGAACCGCCCCGCGCAAAAGTTTGATCTATTGGGAAAAATATTTTCTCATAATAAGTCTGGACCCATTTCTCGATGAGGTCAGCGAGAGGGGTTTCCAGAAGGGGTACTGTAATCAAGGATGAGCAATATAATAAATTCTAAGTAGTAAGAAGCGCAAAGAAACGAGAGTATATGATTGTCTGCGTCCTTTCACATGAAATCATTGATGTCATTTCTAAACAGAGGTACTGGGAAAAATAGTTTTTTTTATGTTTCCTAAAAATGATATCACAGCTGAAAATAGTAAGGATGTTGATTTTCTGATTCCTACATTTTCCTGGATGTTTTCAAAAATGATGTGCTTTGTTTTGTGTTCTTTTGATATAAAAAACGACTGGAATTGGAGACAAAGTATAGTTTCAAAATGTTGAAATTTCTCATTCTCTTCGCAGTTCTTGTGAACATTGCCGCTTGTCATAAAAGCGACCCAAAATTTTGTGCAGCTGAGGCAAAAAGGTTCTATTCCTGTACTGGAACTTATAACAATGTGAGTCAGTTTTGCAAAATAACTTTTAATTTTTCACAATTTCAGTTCACCAGAGGTGTGTTTGAAGCAAACAAGAAACTAATTGAGTCGAGCTCCACAGTTGCTCCATTAGGATCACAATTGGGACCGGAATTTAAGAAAATGTTGAAATGCATCGGTGATTTGGAATGTAAAGGAGAACGGAAACAAATCAAGTTTCAAATTGATACAATCACTTTTTATTCGGACCGAGTTACAGAAGCCCAACAGTGCATAGAAGGGGTAAGGACCTACAGTACCCCTCAAGTCAATAGTTCTTGTTTCAGAACGACATCAACCAATCACTTCGAGAATGCGTCGCTCTTCACAAAACGTTCCCATTGCCAAAAGGATTTTCTTCCACTGTGGTCCCATGTGTCCAACAGGTTCTCGAAGGTACTGACTGCAGTACTGCTGAAAAAGAGGGACTGGAGAGAGGAGCTCGTGCAGTGGCTGATTTGTACGATCAGCTAGATCTGGTCTTTGCTGATAAGGATTATATGAAAAACTTTGACTTGAAGTTCGATCCAAGAAATTATGGGTTGTGATTTTTTTTCTCTTGAGATATTAATTGAATAAAGAGCATTTTAAAAGCAATTATTTTGGTTTTTGTTCTTTGGAATAGCTGGAACGGCACAACATGAAAATAGAAGTAGTAAAGCTAATGTTAATCCAAAAAAGTGAAAAATAAATAAATGAATTACCGTATCCACAGTAACAGTTAAGGTTAAAGGTTAGGCATCTATACGGTGGTTTACCATTGCACTTGTTACATGCAGACAGTTGTAAACACATGACGGACGTCTTCACATAGTCACTGGATAATGATCATAATGTCAAAGACTACAGAGCAAGTCAATAAAATTCATTGTTCTATCTGAAGAGACATTACAAGATAGTAGTGTCACCTGTGACGAGGTGAAGAGAACACACCTGTCCTCATTATTCGGTATGGTTTCGCGGTAGTTCAAATTTATCGACAGTCTTATTTCATCGTTCTCCTTAATCCCATTCTGTTTGTTGCTAATCCTTTTTTTCCCAGAATCTGCAATGTTGTCGGTAAGGACTTCCACCTGCACAACTCTTGAAACATTGCTTGCTGAAGTTGCTGCTCTCCAGCGGCAATCCAAAGAAAAGGACGCCATTATTTATCGATTGCATCTCCAATTAGCAGAAAATGAGTTGGACACTCAAGAGAAAATTCGAAGAATCGAAGAGAAAGCAGAAGCAAGAGTTGAATTCGCAATGGCCAAATGTCAAGAACATTTGGAAGCAATGGAGCAGAAGTATGCTGAATTGGAAGCAGAGCTAGAGCTTCAAAACTGCAAGAAGCCTGTCGACGATGACCTCATCGATTTCGACGCAGAATCTAACTGCTCTGGCGACGATGCTCCGGATCCAACATCCGACTTCACATCAGTTCCAGCTGAACAACTCGCAAAGGACTTTGTCATGATGTCAGACGCTATCGGAAATGCTCACGTCATCATTCGACTTCAAGAAGCTCAGATCAAGCAGCAGTTGGATTGGACCAAATCGTTTTTCAAAAAGAATGTGGATTTTCTGGATCGGATGACATTCGACAACGATATCCCGAAAGATATCCAGCAACAGTTGATCATTGTGCGCGAGGAGAAGGAACACGAGAAGAACATGGAGAGCAGAATGATGGATCTTAAATTTCTCGAATCCTTGTTTTAATTTCTTTGTTATATGAATGCTGGCCATGATTTCAAAATTTCCAAATAAAATTTATTTTTTTTAATACTTGTGCAGAGTTATGAATAATCAAAGATTAATGAAAGATTGAAGAATCCTCTTCATGCTCAGTAGATCCATCAAGTAGCCCAATTTCAGAATATTGAACAATTATTGAGATTAGAATTGGGTCCAGAAGCGTCAGAAGGAGGAAGAAGTACTGGAAAAAACGTCTTACCGTACTTGATCTATTCGAATCCTGCATTTACGTGCAATTTGAGCCTAATTATCTTGGCTCCTGAGAAAGATATCAAAAGTCTGTCAACTGATAACATATTAGTGATTTTAAAATAAATATTTTATCGGTTGACAATTTTTTGATATCTTCTGAAGGAACCGAGATAATTGAGCTTCAAGTACACGTATTGGGTACGGTAGCTTAGCTTACAGTTTCAGACTTTCCGGAAGCACAGTTTAGAAGATAAATAAAACCAAGGACAAGCTGCAAAATTTGTTTTGTATTTCAATTTCGAAACATTTGACAAACTGGTTTAGCGGAATTCATCATATATATTTGAATCGGAATTAGGAGTCCTGGATAATCTCCTGAATCAGTATTTTCGTTTCTCCTCAATAATAATATAACAAGTTGGCGAATTACAGCAGTAAACGGAAGTATAAGATTGAAACTTTGCAATATCTGAAAAAAACAACTTCTCGAATTTTTTTTTCGAATCGCTTACCAATGCTACCCAAACAACCGTTTCCATGTCAACAGTATTTAGAAATAGCCATGTGAAGAATCCGCCATATTTTAAAAGAATCCATGACATTGTTGAGCATACTGTATTTCTTACGAATTTCAATTCATCCCGAGTTTTAGGTTTTATAATTGCCCATAATGATATTAGTGTTAAGTAAATTTCTGTTATCACAATCAGTAGCATATAGACAGCGATAGTGTAAATGAGTAAGAAAATAGATTCAGATTGAAAATGAGTTAAATAATCGGAGGAAATCAAAAACATCAGACCGGTGAAAAAAAATGTCCAGAGCATGAGTAAACCATCGTTGATGATAAAGAACTTTGTGATTAGTGATGTGAGTTCCCACTGAAAAATAGACATCGCAATACTTTGAGGCCGTATATCTCGGTTCCTTCATTAGATATCAAAAATCTGTCAACTAATAAAATGTTGGTGATATTTTGATAAACAACTTATTATCTGATCATTTCTTGAGATCTCTCATAGGAACCGAGATAAATTCGCTCAAGGTTGAAAGTTAGGGGCCATTCTATCACAGAGTTCAAAGCATTTCCTAAAGGTCCCGGTTTCTTTGGGTCCGGTTATAAAATTTTCAGGACCTCTTAACTAAATTCAAAATACTGAAACTTACAGAAAAATTTCTCAAGTGATAACAATTCCGACTCAAAGAAGAAACAAGCAATCTCACGGTAACAGAGCATCCAAATCCAAAAAGCAATGCATAAACGAATAATATAATCAACGAGAATCCACTGGTGTCCATCCATTTTTTGACGTCTTCGTTGAAAATCGAGTTGAAGATTCGGGTGCATTCATTGCTATTGTTTCTAGATTTCAATGGGAACATTAGGGATTTCAATAGGAAGAGAAATGATATGAAATGAAACGAAAGGGAGAATGACCAGTTACCCCTAGCAACGAGCGTCTTGAGAATACATTACTTCCGATAGAGTGATGATAAAATAAATTGAATCGCATCAGTGATTTCGAGCCCTTGGGAACAAGTCAGAACAAGAGTATTATACATTTTAGAGGCAGTTATCTGAAGCGTCACATTATTTTTTGAACTAGTAGTATACAGTGCGTTGCAGGTTCTTACGTCCACTCATGTTCAGGGTCATAACTTTTGAACCGTTCAAGTAATCAATCTAATCATTTCAAAATCGGATTTGGGACCACAAATTACATCTAGTGGCCAATTTCTGTATCGAAACCTTAAAAATTACCCGAGTTGTCTGGAAAAGGGTGAAAATGTGCCATTTGCAACCGTTGCAGGTTTATACGTCCACTCCAAAGGTCGGTAGATCATGACCTCCAGCAAAGACGGTGGGGTCCAATTTTGATTCTGTACATCTGAAATCACTGTAAAAAGCTGTTTTCATTACGGATTCCTCTTTTCTTCGACTTTTGATCATGTCATGGGATCTTTTGCCGACTGATGCTGGAAATGCTTCAACCGGTGCAGTTAGAGCAGCTAGATGGACCAAAAAAGCTATCAGAAAGCAACATAATTATTTACAATGTCATACTGACTGTTTTCTCATCCAAAAATTAACGAAAAAAGACAGGATCAGCTCTAATCCTGCTCTCAAGGTCTCAACGATCTACCATTACTGTCGTTTTGAACTCTTTGAAGTCGTGTAACGGTATCAACCAGTACCTGACACTTGAAGTCATTGAATGCACAGGTTCGATATGTCTTGAGGATGATTCAAACATCAAAAGAACAGTCATGCTCCCAGCTCCGAGACCTACCGACGATCACAAAGTGAGGTGTCTCGACTTCGCCTAAAAGTGCATCGGACCCGACTGGGGGGAGGTGTTAAAGTTTAAAATTATCTGTCAAAATAACTTTAATTTGAATTTTTTTCATTCCTAAAAAAATTTCTGACGAAATTATCACCGTTTATACCTCCCCCCAGTCGGGTCCGATGCACTTTTAGGCGAAGTCGAGACACCTCACTTTGTGATCGTCGGTAGGTCTCGGAGCTGGGAGCATGACTGTTCTTTTGATGTTTGAATCATCCTCAAGACGTATCTAACCTGTACATTCAATGACTTCAAGTGTCAGGTACTGGTTGATACCGTTACACGACTTCAAAGAGTTCAAAACGACAGTAATGGTAGATCGTTGAGACCTTGAGAGCAGGATTAGAGCTGATCCTGTCTTTTTTCGTTAATTTTTGGATGAGAAAACAGTCAGTATGACATTGTAAATAATTATGTTGCTTTCTGATAGCTTTTTTGGTCCATCTAGCTGCTCTAACTGCACCGGTTGAAGCATTTCCAGCATCAGTCGGCAAAAGATCCCATGACATGATCAAAAGTCGAAGAAAAGAGGAATCCGTAATGAAAACAGCTTTTTACAGTGATTTCAGATGTACAGAATCAAAATTGGACCCCACCGTCTTTGCTGGAGGTCATGATCTACCGACCTTTGGAGTGGACGTATAAACCTGCAACGGTTGCAAATGGCACATTTTCACCCTTTTCCAGACAACTCGGGTAATTTTTAAGGTTTCGATACAGAAATTGGCCACTAGATGTAATTTGTGGTCCCAAATCCGATTTTGAAATGATTAGATTGATTACTTGAACGGTTCAAAAGTTATGACCCTGAACATGAGTGGACGTAAGAACCTGCAACGCACTGTAGAAGTTGGTTTTCTGAATTTTGAAAAAAAAGTGGGGACATAAAAATTATATTACACAGAAGTTAGGCAGTTGAATACATTGTACTGCTCTAGTAAGCTGTCGACTTTCTTATTCATCTAGATGTTTTATAAAAGTGGGACATTACAAAAACATTTTTGCGGAAATGCTGATAACTTATTTATTCCCCCTTTCTTGAAATACAGTAAAACCTGTAATAGACTATCCAGTTTGAGCCCGATTATCTCAACTCTAATCCGAGATACTGAAATTGTGTCAACTAAACGTCGTTAACAGGAAAAAACAATGATACTTTGACTTTTTCGATTTCTGACTTTCCGTGTCCGTGTCAAAACACATAAACATCAACACTTGAAAAGCAATCGGTCTTGCTCAACAAACATTTGTTCTTTCCTCTCGTCCATCAGTGTAAACAAGCAAAACCTCATCATCATTGAGCTCCCGCTGAGCTCCATCTATCAGTTTCCTTCTATACGTTTAATACTCCTTTAGTTTCAGATCCCATGTTCCTTCAAGCCGAGACCCAATTCGGTCTCAATTTCCTGCAAACTCTACCGTACCAAAATGAGTCCCTGGTTTTCTCCCCAATATCTATTGCTCTAGTGCTCTCGTTAGTGCATACCGGTGCCCGTGGGAGGTCCAAGGAACAAATTGGAGATGTCTTATTGAGAGGAGCCAGTGATGACCAGTATGTGAACCATTTTTCGTATATAAACGAGAACATTCGAAAAGGAGAAAATGGTGTTCAAGTGAATGTAGCCAATCGAGTCTACTTGAAGTGAGTCGCTCTTTTTTTTTAAATTTATTTTTTCAAAAAAAAAGAAAATTCAGAAGAGGCTTCACTGCGAACCCGACATTCTTATCAGTAGCTCTCAAAAACTATGGAGCTGACGCCAAAACCTTGGACTTTACATCGCTGACAGCTGTCCGAGAAGTCAACACTTTTGTCAAAGAAGCAACTAAAGGAAAAATCACAGAAATCGCCACCAAGGATACTCTTCAAGACGCCGTTGCACTTCTAATCAACGCCATCTATTTCAAAGGCGACTGGGAAGAGATTTTCGATGGTTTCTCCACTTCGGACCACGACTTCACAACCTATTCTGGCGCCATTAAAAGCATGAAGTTTATGAGGGATATTATGAGTGATCGTGACTACTCATCTGATGAAGTATTCCAAGTTCTCCATCTAAACTATATGGACTCTCGATTCAAGTTTTCTGTTTTCCTACCAAAGGAGAAGAACACCTTGAAGCAGGCATTGACGAAATTGGATGCGAAGAGATTTCAGAGTCTCGTCAAAAATAACAAACGGACATTCATGAATGTAAGTGGAAAACTACAGTATGTAATATAGTTTGAGCTGATATATCTTGGCTCCTATACTAAATATCAAAAGCTTGTCAACTGATAAGATGTTTGTAATATTCTGACAAACAGTTTATCAGTTGACCACTTTTTGATATCTTTGGCAGGTATCGAAAATGAATCAATGTTAGGAGGCCGTAGTTCAAGGTCTAATTGAAATTATATTGCAGGTTGTCCTTCCAAAGTTCACAGTGGAAAAGGAAGTAAGCCTGAAGTATAGTTTGGAGCGCATGGGTATCACGGACATCTTTTCGGACAACGCTAATCTAGTGGGACTAGCTGAGAACATCAAAATTTCCAATGGTGTGCACAAGGCCCTTATTGAGGTGAAACTTAACTAAACAACAATTAAAATTATGAAAAAATTCAGGTTAACGAAGAAGGCACCGTAGCTTCAGCAGCAACAATGGCGAAAGCTGTCCCGATGTCGCTTAGAATGGAAACTCCAGTTGAATTTAAGGCAGATCACCCATTTTTGTTCGCTCTTTCATTTTTGGGACATCCTATTTTCCTTGGCGTATTCAATGAGTAGTTCTAATTTTTTTTGAAAAATAAATGTCTTTGTCAGAGGTACAGAAAACGCAGTGGACTACACAAACAGTTTTTTTTTTCTATTATGGTCATTGCCAATTCTTAAAACTTCACAATATCAATTGCTAATAGAATTCTATCAGATAATTGATGACTAATCTTTTTTGATATCATTCCTCATTCTATCTTCTTTTCTTTCTTTGGTTACAAGATAATTTGGCCCTTATCAGCAATTGAATTGGTATAAAAGACCCTTGACAGATTTGTTCATTTTCTGTGTTGTGTGGTCTCTTTGAAAATGGCCACCAGGTCACCAGAGCATCGAAAGGCAATCGTCTATGATCCGTTACAGGCTCATGGAACGACGGCAGATAAGTAAGTTATTACAAAGTGCATTAAATTTTATTCTAGAAACGTTACAGTTATCAAGGATTCATGAGCAAAAAGAGCAATCGAGTATGCTTGTATTTTTGTTGTGGATTCATTATGAGCACAATTTTTGCTTTTGTTTCTTACTCTTTGGTACATGGAGTTTTTTTGACAGGTAAGTTCTCGTGGAAACATACTTAATAAACTTTTTTAATTTTCAGACGAAACAGTTGATGTTCCGGCAGATAGGGTGGTGATCCCTGAAAAGTCATGTGGAAAAAGAGTGGTTGCATATCATGACTTAATTACAAACAGAGAAATCACTGGAAGCCAACTCTCTAAACTCACTCATCTTATTTTGCTACCAGTGCAAGTTCAGCCAAACGGAACACTTTCTTTCAGAAGCGAAGGAGAGGAAAGGAAATTTCAAATTATTGTCAAAAGAGCTGAAAAAGTACCTGATTTGAAAATCATGTTTTCCTTCACTGATTCAAGGAAAAATCATAATCACTTTTCCAAAATCGTTGAGAAACGGGAAACGAAAGAGTAAGCGCTTGACGATGTGCAGATAATATGAATTATATTTTTCAGGAATCTCATCAATTCAATAACATCTTTTATTATGACACATCATTTGGATGGAGTTGATGTTCAGTGGAGATGGCCCGAAACGGAAACTGACTTCTTTAACTTCATTGACTTTTGCAAGGATCTTCAAAGAAAATTGCAAGCGCTGGCCAAATCTATAAAACGAATGACACCATTCACATTGAGCGTCATGTTCCCAAGACAGAAGCCGTCAATTAACTTCAACGATATTCTATATTACGTTGATTTTATCACTATTGAAACGGTTTACTACGACATGTGGAGAGAACAATTCCCAAATGAGACTGTCCACTTTTGCCCCTTGTATTCGAAGAAATTCGGAAAAGGAAGTCTCGACTACACAATGAGAGAATACTCTTGCTTCACAAACCAGCCGAACAAGCTCAATATTTTGGTTGAATTCATCGGAAGGTTTTGGGAAAATGTGATCGAACCTCAAAACTCCTCTAAAACGATAGGATTGAAAGTGGGACCAATGAATGGCAAGGTAGATTGGATGCCATGGTCGAAAGTGATAAAGTGGGATATGTCCACCGCTTCTTGGGACGATGAAGCAAAAATGTCTTATATCTGGGACGCGTATCAAAGAAAATATATGGTTTTTGAAAGTGAGAGAAGTCTACAAGAAAAGATAAAATATGTTCTCGAGAAGAACATTGGAGGATTGGCAGTTTGGAGAATCGATCATGATGACTACAATGATACAATGCTCAGTGTTTTAACGACTGCTAAACAATGTTTAGGGAATTACAGCGATGATGTGAACTATACATGTAATTGAACTTTTAATGAGGCATTTTCTTTCCCCGGTCCCCATTACTCTTTATTTATCTTCAAATCCTTTTGAATAAACGAATACATATAATGAAGTGAGATTGTAATAAATTTCCCTACCGTCATTTTCAAAGCGGAATTCCTCAATTCTTGTTCTCACTTTTCCTCACAAAATGGGTATTTTTTCAGATTCTTTTTGCGGCAGGCGTTTTCATTTTTATGGCCCAGAACTTCATGGTTAGAACAATTGAAAATGTGTTGGAAGCATAGTAGATCCCACTTGGAACATTATTTTTTAAAGAAAAAACCGGCCCTAATTGAGGAAGAGTGACACTGTGAAAGGGTGTTAGAAAATTGGGATTAAAATGTTTCAATTTTACGGAAAAACTAAATATTCGTTGAAGCAGGTTTTAAAAAAGTTGGATGCGAAGAGATTTCAGATTTTTGTTCAAATAACAAACGGAATTACAAAATTTAAGGGAACAAGGATTTATTATTCAATCTGAATGTGAGTGAAATCATATTTCAGACTTGCGTTCAAAGAGAAAACCAAAATAAGCCTGAAAAAAGTTTGGAGTATACTGTATACATATTCACAGGGTTTGCTTTTCTATCTTTGCAAACTCGCTCTATTGATAAGGGGGAGGGGCCAAGATTTTTCAAATTTTCAAAAAATAAAAAAAATTTCTGGCCTAAAAGAGAGATCTTGTTCAGGTGAAGAGACGCAGAGCATTTGCGGTGAAAGACGAAATTTCGGTGAAGAGACGCAGACAACGAAACGAAAACGTTTGATCCTCAGTCACTGATTTGGCTGCGTTCTCATGAAAGCGCATTCACAAAGATAGTAAAAAACCCTGTGCATATTGGCGTCACGAACATCTTTTTGAACAGTTTCAATTTAGTGGAACTAGCTGTGAACATCAGAATTTCTAAAGTTGGTCAAAATCTCTAATTAAAAAAACGTTTTTGTGAGAAAAACACAGAAAACACAGTAATCCACACAAATTATTTTTGCCAATTTGGTCGTTGCTAATTCTTTGATTCCCGCAGTTTTCATTGCTAATAGAAATCTAGATAATTGATGATGAATCTTTTTTCATTTGTTTTCCTCATTCTGTCATTCCTCTCGCTATCTTCTTTTTGTTTCCGCCTACGAGATGATTCGGTTTTTTTCAGTACTGCGTATCAGTATGAAAGACCCTCACCGCATTTATTGTATGATCATTTATTCTAAAAATGGCCAACAGGTAACCAGAGCATCGGAATTGTCTATGATCCGTTAGAAGTTCGTGATAAGTAAGTTATCATAACCGGTGTGTGTTGAAACTACCCGAGAAATATTTCAGTCATCATGGATTCATGAGCAATCGAGTATGCTTGTATTTTTGTGCAGGATTCGTTATGAGCACAATTTTAGCATTGGTTTCTTATTCGTTGGTACATGGAGTTTTCACAAGTGAATTTTCATGTAAAGGTACGCAACTGATTTTTGTCTGAATGAGTTTTAAAATCCTGATTCTAAAAATCATAATTCAAACATCATTTGAGAATTTTCCAATATACTTTTTTGATAGAACACAATCCGAAATTCGAAAAATGCGAAATTTATTCAAACTTCGTTGTTTAGAAATATGCGAAATGCGAACGGTAGGATTTCACGATCTGGACTCCAACAAAGAAGTTACAGAGGACCAACTTTCAACATTGACACATATTATTTTCTTACCAATGGTTGTGCAATTGGGGAGCAAAATTCAGTTTCGAAATTATCAACAAAGTTTTAAATTCAAAAAGATTATGAAGACAGCAGAGAAAGTGCCAAAATGCAAGTCTGGACTTTTTCATTGTCATCTATATTTAATTCAAGTAGTAACTATCAAAGTTTAAAAGAAGTTTGAAAGTTGTCATTTCCTTCAAACCAAACTAAAGAAGATGTAACTTGGCGAAAAAATAAATTATGAATCAATGAATCAACGAATAAAAAAACCATACATCAAATGCGCGTCAGCATCGAGAACCATGGCGTCAAAATTGGGGTAATTAAAACAATGTCTGTATTTGTTTTTGGGCACTCAAAAATAAATGTCAATTTTCCACTAAAAATTATCAAAATTAATATATTTCTAGCTGCTACTGTATATCAACATTTTTCAGGAACTACATCTTTGCGATATTTTCTCTCCTTGCTGAGCATAACCTCGATGGCGTTGATGTGCAGTGCAGATGGCTTAAAACAAAAACCGATATGGACAATGTCAACTTATTTTTCGAAGAACTGAAACGTCATCTAACAAAAATGGAGAAGAAAGCACCATTCATCATCAGCGCCTTCCTACCACACCAGCTCTCGAAAAATGCTCGCGAAATTTCCATGCATGTCGATTTTTTAACAATCGAAACTAGTAACTTCTACGGGTCGTGGTTCAAAGAAAACGCTCATCTGACAGGACCAGCATCTCCATTATACTCAAGAAAAGCAGTGCTTATCAAAAAGAACATTGACTATGTCATGAAGGAATACTCATGTCTTACTGGACAACCAAACAAGTTGAACATTCTTGTAGAGTTATGAAGCAGGGAGAACGTCATCCCACTAAATAATGATTCTGATACATTGTGGATGACTGCAAACAAGAAAAATGGACGAATGAACGGTGGTGCTTTTTCGTGGGAAGCCCTTCAAAAATCGAAATGGAATATAGAAGATTCATCATGGAATTATGACTCTAAAACTCCTTACATCTGGAATCCCTGCGACAATAGTTATTTAGCTTTTGAAAGTGTCAGAAGTTTAAAAGCCAAGATCAAGTACGCGACTTCAAAAAATATCGGAGGATTGGCAGTATTTAGATTTGATAGTGATGATGATAAGAACACAATGTTGAATACCTTATCAAGTGGTGATTTGTGCTCAGGGGATGATAATACTTCTGTGAAATATGAATGTGACTAAGATTTTGAATAAATAGTTTAGTGTTTAAAAAATTGTTTATTGTTAAAACAAAAAACAAGAATGATAACTACGGAGGAGTTCTGAGCAATTCTGTAATTTCAAGTAATTTCCCATTATCTCACATCCGTTGCAGTCATTATTCCTTCACCCAGAAACGCATTTCAGTGATAATCAGAAGATCTATCTTTATTTCCTCGATTGGCTAGGATTCTTGGAAAATTATACGGAAAACATAATTAAAAGGCCACAAAGGGAAACAATTTATTCTAGTGAATCCCACTTGGAGCATTATTCTTAAAAATAGCAGGCCCTAATTGAGGAAGGTGAGAAATTGCACTTTCACAGTAATACGATAATGAGGAGGCGTTATTGCGGTAACCCTCAGAACACAAATTAGATAAAGAATTCAACATTGTTCGTTGTTCATCATCGTGATCGATTCTCCACACCGCAATGCCACCGATATTGTGGTCCATTGCATATTTCACTTTCTCCTCCAAACTTTTATCGTTCTCAAATGCCAGATATTTCCTTTCGTTCAGGTTCCAGACGTACGGAGTTTTGGAGTCATTATTCCAAGATGCAGACGAAATGTTCCATTCCGATCTTTTTAATTTCCACCATGGCATCCATCCACCACTTGTCACTCCGTTTGCTACTTCTGATTCCATCCACCAAGTACTATCAGATTTGATAACATTTTCCCAATATCTTCCAGCAAATTCTACCAAGATATTCAGTTTACTTGGTTGTTTTGTTAGACAAGAATACTCGGTCATTGATTTATCCACATTTTCATCTTTCCGCTCTCCATACAATGAGTATAATGGTGTGGCTGGTCCGGTCAGATGTTGGAACTCTTCAAACCAGGGTGCATAGTAGTTCCTTGTCTCAATTGTCACAAAATCAGCATGATCAAAAATATTTTGAAGGTTGGCGGACACTGGGTGATGGTGTAGAATGGCACTGATAACAAATGGCATCTTCCGCCTGGACCGAATTGCTAACGCATTGAGTTTTTCTCGAAGCTCTTTACAGAATAAAATCAATTTAGAAACATCGTCGTCAGTTTGAGGCCATCTCCAATAAACATCCATTCCGTCAAGGTGATATGCCGAAATAGCGGCAATTGAGTTCTCGATGAAGCTTCTGAAAAAAAACACTTGTGTAACGGAAGCGTGCCACCATTCGTTTAGAAGAGCTCTGAACAAGAACCTACCGTCTGATTTCTGAATTTCCTATGACTTTTGACATCGTTTCATGGTTGTCATATCCGTTGTTAATCGAGAACATTGTAACCAGATCAGGATACTTTCGAGCTTCAGAAACGAGTTTTTCAAATCTCCCCTTCTTCTCGTCATTCTCAAAAACCAATATTCCAGTTTCTTGAACATGAAGTGGTAATATAATTAGATGAGTGAGTTTTGATAGTTGATCTTCTGTGAGGTCCTCATGTGTGAATAGATCGTGGTATGCCACAATTCGCTTCTGGCATTTTCCACCCGTCTCGCTTTTAATTCTCGTTTCATCAATCAAAATATATTTACTATCTGAATGGAATAAATCATCAGTTATCCGACAGAAAAATCGTTCTCCTACCATCAATAATACCATACCATGGAAATATGCCATGTACCAATCCATAGGAAATAAGAGCCAAAATTGTGCTAACCAGAAACCCCAAGCAAAAACAGACAAAGTCTCTATTCTTCTTGCTGACCAGATTTTCGTAACTGAAGAAATCTGTGTACGAAGGATAAGTTAGCTTATTATTTTCTTACTTTACCGATCGAGAGTTTTTCTGCGACCCTTGTAGCATCGCATTGTTTTCTGCTTTCTCCATTTAAACAAAAAATAGCGATAAAGAAAACTGTTGAAAAAAATAATCGAAAAGAATTGATTCTGTCTTGTCAATCAAAAGTTTTGATTCAAAACCACACATACATTTTTCACAAATATTGATAAGACGATAAAGACAAGATGTGACCTTGTAAAAATTTCAACAGAACAGAACAGGTGTGAGTACTTGAAAATAAATACATTTCTCTAAATTTTGTTCAGTCAAGCCCGACAGACCATTGCCCTAATTTCCAAATTATTAGACACTAAAATTTTGAGACAGTTGATGATTCATTACTATAAATTATTGATGACAAATGTTACTCATAGAATGTCTCATGATTTTAGAAAAGCAACATTTAAAACAGTGTTCATTCCTCAGATTTCTAGGTTTTTTTTACATCAGCATACATTGATATATAAAGTCGTGTTTCGTATTGGATTATCGTCTTAATGAATCCTACACGCCCTGAATATGGGGCGCTTCGGACCCCGAGAGATATGGAAATCGCTCGACTTGCGAGGTAGTTTTTTTTTCCAAATTATCCAAACATCCTTAAATTTTGCAGGATAAGGAGCATCAACAATTTTCTAACTCTCATCGCTATCGTTTTTATTTTGAGCGCCATAACTGGTTTTGTTTTATGGACACTTCAAATTTCTCTTTTTTCATAATACCTCATAGTGATTGGGGCTGTGATAATATTGCTGTGAAATGATTAAAATTATTATAAATGATTTATTTTTATGGATAATTCTTTAAAATCTTGAAGAGCTCGTCGCAACGCTAGACACATTTGGCTTGGTCTTCTTCTGGCATCTTAGGAATCCTGAAACAAAAATTAATTACGGTTCAAAAATTGGTAACTAACCTAACAGAGCTTTTCTGTAACTTTCCACGATAAACAGCGTTGGTAGTGGGTCCACTGCCGGATAAATAGCAATCGTCATAGAGAGAACGGCACTATAAACCCCCAAGTCAATATTCATAAATACAAATGCCACCATAATAGCTCCAGGAATATGCATCAAGACAAACGGGATGAATGTCTGAATAACAAGAGCATAGAACAGTTGCCTCTGGAGTTTTTGGAATTTCGCAGAAGATGATGACGTGGCCACTAGATGACTAATACGATCGTAGCAACGGTAGCCGAAAACAAGTACGATGACTACGGAGGAGATCTGAAAAATTTCTCTAAATCTTCGATTTCTTCTCATTATCTCACAATAGTTGCAGTAATTATCCCTTGACCAAGAAACGCGTTCCAATGAAAATCATAAGATCCATCCTCCAATACCTCGTATAGATAAGGCCCCAGATAAATGTAATCGTTGAAGTCCCACCCGAATTTTTGTTTTATGTTGTCTCTAAAAATCAATTATTTAAAAATTCGTTCGAATTCCAGAAAATAGTAAAAAAACCTACTTTATAAATCTGGAAGTTGATTCATTGGCAGCTGATAGGAAGTACCCGGTACAGACCCACGTGAGACCGTACCATAGTGGAATCGAAAACCAAAGAACCACTCTCCAATCGTTGAAAGATTCGAGAAGATGGTGTCTGGAAAATTGCTCAGCGTTGAAAGATAGTGCGCTAGTTACAGTAATCTTAAACTCCTGAATTTTCTAGACAGTTAAACATCTAGAGATACAGTAACTCTGACTCTTCAAAACTATAGTATCCTTTAGAATCTTGTACGATCTTCTAGAATTCTCCAGAAACTTATAGGTGTTTCTGGAAGGATTCTCTATAATTCCCGTGAACCCTTCGAAACTCTCTAGAATTTTCCATACCGCTTCAGAGTTCTCTCTGAACTTCTAGAATTATCCGAAACGGTTTTTCAGCCGATTAATGTTGTCCTAAACTAGCCTAGTGTACATTATCCCACTCACTCAGTCTACAGTAACCTAGGGTAGGTTGTAGAACAATAAATCAAAATTTCCTGCATACAGTACCCCCAATCTTCATTTTCTAGACAGCAACTCTTATCATACAGTAATCTTGGATCTTCAAGATACAGTAATCCTAATTATTCAAAACTACATAAAACTGAGAACTATCACTTACTCGGAAACTACCAGCCACCGATAAACGAAATGCACATCGAAAATCGCCATTGAAGCGCCAAAAAATCCCCACCAACATGCATTTAGAATCGTAAGCGTTTCGGGACCAAAAGGTTTATCCTGAGTGCCAACAATGACTAAAAATGTGGGACCATGTGAATAGTGTTGCTAAAAATCGAAATTTTATGTTAGTCCAAAACGCTGGAAAAACTTACCGGTGCTAAAATTACATCCAAAATGCCGTAAACAATTTCAAAAACTGATATATAAACCATAAGATATTTATAGGCACCGAGCTTTTTCGGAGATTTAGTGATGATTAGATAAATTAATAGAAAATTGACAGTAATTGAAAAGAAAGCAGTTATTTCCTGAATTCGTTTGAGTAGAGCACTCCATTCTATTCCATTCATAATGACAGGGAAGAAGGAGGGAATTTTCGGTTAAATAATAGAAATGTGAACACAGTGTACAATTAATTTGTAGTTTTATTTTTCCTACTTCCCTAGCAAGTTAGTCATTCTAGTCATAGTCTGGAATATTAGTCATTTGAGCTGAAAACAATGTTTTGTAGCTAGTACACATTTTGAACTGAAGAATCTTTATATTTCATCAGTCCATCAAAATGTCTGAACCACTGTATTCTTCTGCACCGGCCCAAACCATTTTCCACTTTGATTGCTAGTAGTTACAGTATCCTGCGCAGTCTTTTTGAAAGTCATGAAATTGTAAATTGCATGTCGAAAAGGCACGACAAAGTAGAAAGTTAGAAGAGGATCCAAAAGTGGTGGGAAGCTTATGAATATGATCAGGAGGTGTTCTGAAATATTTTTCATTGGATATTTTATAAAATTGGAAGACGTCACCATTCCATAAAACTTCGACCTCTCCAAACTGACTTATAATCCATGCAGTGGCGGGTGGGACATAAGAAAAAGCTGGTAGGATGTTTTGAAGAGCCAGACCCTAGAATAAAAAAAAAATTGTTTGCGAAAGTCTGAGGACTTGAACTTGTGGGCACAATGATGGAGGGACTGCGGTGCTCCCGGGTGAGCTGCGGTAGCGCCAGCCGAGTTTGCGAACCGCGTAGCTCAGACGGTAGCTTCAACTTACATATGTCAGTGTTTTAGACTGCTGCTTGGTTTTCGATGAAACCACTGAATTTTTATTTATCATCTTCAATGTCCTTTTCGTTAAAATTCCAGTTACAACTGGAATCACATAGGAACTCATGGCTACTAATCCAGTATTGAAAATGAATTGAAAGGTATCGTTACTAGCGAACCCGCCGATTGGTTCATAAATTGTAAAGTTGTATGTAGGATGATCCTTGTAAGTTGCCAAACGAACAGTTTCAAAATCCCAGGGTACAGTAAATGGGAGAATCTAAGAATAAATAAAAAATATTTGCTTGAAAAAATAACAGGAAACTCACTATCATAATAACTACAGGAACATAGACTGACGATATGATAAACACGACTCGCTTCCCATTAAAATTACCCATTCTCAAAGTTCGATGTCTAAAAATGACAGTACTCGCAACAGCTAATCCTGATCCAAGGGCAAATGCTAGTACAAAATGGTGCGAAGCAAAACAAATATTTGGTCCAAATATTCGACATGGTCCATCATGAAGAATAGCTGTTGAACTGGTGTTTGGGATGATTCTAGAAAAACGAACACTTTGTTTTCAGCGGCTTTTCAGATGAACTACCTTTCCTGGGAGAAAAAAACAGAACAAGCATGCAAAACTTGAATAAAAGAAGTATTTATCAAAAAGAATTTCAAATTTGATAGCACTGACGGCGATTTGGTGAATATTAAATAAAGTAAAACACACTGAAAAATGATACAGGATGCGAAATAGAGCTTGAAATAAATTGAAACAATAGGGACGAATCGATTGGAATCTCCAGAAAGCATATTTTGAAAATAATGTTTCTGGGTTCAAAGAAACTAGCTTATATTGGAAGTATGTATCACAATACCCCATCATTAGAGAATTCTTCGTGATGTCTTCGTATGTAAAAATAGCGGGAAAAAACATCATTTGAATCGGGTTTGAAGGTTGATCAAAGTACCAAATCATTTTTACTAAAAACCTTTATCATTTGCACGATCTAGTTAGAGGGATTTAAACTATACAGACTTTCGAAATCCCATGTTCGTTTCATCCATCAATAATCAATCTAGCATAACCACCAGTAACTTCAGAAACCTTTTAAAGTTTTGAGCCAATTCATCTCGCTTTCTGTTGAAGATATCGAAAGGTGATAAACTGACAAAATGTTTTACATGAAATTAATAAATTGGCTTAAAATTGACAGTTGTGGAGACGCTCGAGTGTTTACAGTAATAGAAATACAAGAGCTACTCAAGCTTCCAGCACACTTTGGAAAAGACGCATTGCTGATAATAGGCAAAGCGGCTTACAATTAAAAATGACGTTGTAGGAAAAGTCTGACAATTAAAGTTAGGTGGGGCTTTTCCAGTTGGCACGTTTTCACTGATAAGATATGGCTCGAGTGATAAATATTTTGATATCATTTTGAAGTTCAAAGTTAAAGGTGAGAACTTTAATTTAGGTGCAAAATGAATATTATTTTCGAGAGTTGAAACTTTCAGCTGATGCTTTATCGTTTATTTTTTAAAATTAAAAGCAAATTATGCTTGGAAAGTGAACACTGCTTTTCCACTGTTCAAAACCCATTGAACCGTGTAAGCTCCTCCTGGATACTCCATTGGGAGGGCCGACTTCATTTCAGTGGCTCTGAAAATTTCAAGAAATTTTCAAACAGCAAGAATGTATGAAGCCTACGTGTAATTCTTATCGAAAGTGAATCCGCTTGGAGTTCCATAATAGAGGGAGATCACAGAAGTCTGAAAATGTATTCTTTATCTATCTTGATCCTTAAACGAAAACACAACTTACAGCGTCCATCTGAATATCGGTCATGGTTTGATTGTAATACGAAGCGGAAATCAATGCGGACAGTTTCTTTTCACTGTTAACGGTGGCGTTGTATTTGGTTCCGGGTACCGTAACCAACTCGACGTAGTTGAGGTTTTTGGTATCTGAAAATTCAGAAAAAAAAACTGGGTTGCCACTTACGAAAAACTTACGAACAGAAGATTGGACTACAAGGAAATCAGTGTTGTTGCTTACTTCGAGATTACAGATGACAATGCTCGGAACGTTGGAAATCCATTGTTTTTTGGTCAAGTACATCTCATACAAACTGCAAAATTTGCTTTCTTTTTTTGTTGAAAAGCCAAGGCTATTGAAAAAAGGACAAGCGTTCAGCATTCGGTTTCGTCCACGGCAACCTACAGTGCCTGTCAATAAAGTATACAAAAACATATTTTTCATTAAATTTTTGGCATTTTCAGAAGACTCGAATGTCAAGTTTCCGAACACTTTAAAACTATTGAAGGTTACAGAACAGACCTAGATTGAAATTTTTGCATTCACAGAATTTTTTGAAAGTTCCTAGTTTTCCAGCTTTTCGCTAGTTTCTGGAAGAACCCCTTTTGCCCATTTTTGCACAGAAAGCGTGAAAAAACAAATGTCTTTCTGAAATCGGCAAATCTCAAAAACTAGAATCTAGGTCTGTTTGACAAACTGCAAAATGTTCAAAATAATCGGACACTTGACAGCCGAGCTCCAGACTTCTGAAAATGACCGAAAATCAATTAAAAGATGAATGTTTGTATATGAGTGACTAGTACTGTACCTACGACCCTCGACTTACTTGTTAATGAAATTTCCGATCTGTTGGTTTGGGGCTGCCTCATAAACTAGCGTGCTACGAAGAGAGTATGGATGCTTGCGGTTTTGTGGGAACGCGAGCAACGAAATTCCCTCCGCTCCGCCAAGTCCTTCACAAAAAACGCTGCTCGTAACGTTTAGATCGTGGTCGAGAGACCCAACAAAGGCGAAATCCATCTCCGTGTTGTTGTCTGGAAAAAACTATTTGTGTGAAAAAACACCCCCGAATTTGAGCTTACGCGCAATCCATTGGATTTGGAACCCGAATGTAGCGACACCTTCGTTGGATACAGCGAGAGTGAACTTGGTTGGTGGGAAGAAATATGGGTCCATTTCTTCATGAGTTGTTCTGAAAAAGACATGAAGGCTTAAACCAGAGTTGGAAAAACAACTCACTGAATAAAGTTCCCCACTGAATCAATAATTTGGAACCTTGAATCCTTATCTCTCACCGTTCCATCAATAATTAGTCTGGCATAATATCCCTGTGGAATAGTAACAGTCCAACTGCATGTCTGCTCTTTTGCCAATTCTGGTGCAGGCATGGTTTCATTCCACGTGGCAGGGAAGTAGTACGGTCTACCGCTTACCAAACGATTCACAACATTTCCAGTTTTGCAGGCTGAAAACCCGGTGGTTCAAAGTTCCAAATTTCAAATGAAACTTACTTGTCCCGGCTGCAGAAACTGCAGACAAAACTGCCAATGATACCAAAAGCTTGTGCATTTTGAGTTGCTTGAAAACTAGGTAGGGCAGGCGTTTTATAGAACAAAGAAGATGACAATGAGTAGGGAAATAAGAGTTGATTTTTTAGTCGGGCACGTCTGCACTGATAAGACGCTCAAAGTGCAGTCAAAAGAGTGTATAGATCAAGTGCAACTATTTTTTTGTGAGAAAATCTGTGACATTATGATCCACTGATATGCTATAATTCATAGTTATAATCATAGCTAAAATTCACTGGGGTCCCTAGATGTCAGGCTCAAGGCTCTATGACTTTTTGATCTTCATCTATTGTCTTTGAACTCTTCTGAAAATATTATCATCATTTTTTGCTGGTTTTTCTCTGCCGTCACTTTTATTGGGTGGTTTTTGCGATTTCCAAGAATGATTAAAAGAGAAAAACTGGGTTTTAAATACAAACTACGCAGAGCATAGTTTTGTGTAGTTGAAGACGTTTGTAGTAATGGAAGTCGTGGTTTTTTGGAGTTTTTCTGGAGTTACGATATGCATTCTGACGTTACGGCGTACAGTAATCGGTAGCTCAGCTTGTAGCAATGGAAAACCTATTAGGATAGGCCTTCATGTTCAAGTCCTCGAGGAAATATACCCTTCCTTTGAAATTCAGAACTTGGTATATTAGGATTCAACTTTATGAGATAAGGCTAAAATATACTTTAAAAGGGCTCACAAGCATTTTCTAGTAAGCCTAGGAAACGTTGTTTCTTTATAGAGGATTTTTTATGGGACCGCTCAACTCTCAAAAACCATTCGTTGCAAATAGAGCACCTGGAACACCGTAATTTTTAAAGAAGCTCACCCTATACGATTTTTAGCTCAATTATCTCGGTTCCTACGAGAGTTATCAAAAATCTGTTAACTGATAAAATATTGGTGGTATTATGATGAACATTTTATTAGTTGGAAAAGTTTCGGATAGTTCTCATAAGAACCGAGATAATTAAGCTGAAAATTCACTACAAGAGCAATCAGACGTTTTTTTCCAGCATTTTCAGCAACGAATTTCGTAATTTGAAAAAAAAGTCGTTGATGATCAACTTTTTATTTATTTATTTTTTTACAAATATTCACAGTAATATACTATTACGCTTGGAAAGTAAACACGGCTCTTCCACTGTGAAGCACCCATTGAATAATACCGTAATCTGGATAGAAGATTGGAAGTGCTGCTTTCAATTCGGCTCCTCTGAAAAGCATTTAGTTTACTATTGGAAGAGATATCCCTAGAGTCTTACGTATAGTTTTTGTCAAACCAGAATGGGGTTGGCGTTCCCACGTACTGCGTCACAATGTCCGTCTGGAAAAAAATGTTTGGGTGTAAAATGAAAAATGGGAACTAACATCTCCAATCTCAACATTGATCATCGTTTGATTGATGTGGGTAGCTGAAACTAGAACCGAGAGTTCATGATGACTATTTACAGTAGCATTGTAGGTTGAGTTGGCTACAGTAACCAATTCCACGTAGGTAAAATTCTTGGTATATTGTTCAGATTGAACTAGCAAAAGGTCAGTTTTCCCACTGTCTTCAACATTGACAAGTACGATTCCTGTAGATTGGGACAAGAATTGGTTTCCGGTGCGATACATTTCGTAGAGGCTGAAAACTGAACCCTTGAAAAAGAGTATAATGACGAAAATCTTACTTGTCAATGTAGTTTCCGAGACCAGTGCTGGCTGACTCGAACACAAGAGTGCTTCTGAGTGAGTAGTAGTTCCTACGATCTTCTGGGAATACGAGGAGAGAAATTCCTTCCGTTGAACCGTAAAATTCGTTGTAGATCGAGTTAGTGGCATTGACCAAGTTAGCAACTTCACCGATTCCGTGAATTTTGAAAGGTCCAGCAGGTACTGAAACATGGGTTTTGAGTTTTTGATTTAGCGAGTGGGCTGGCCCGTATTGACAAGTAGTGTAAGCCTGAACACTCACATTGGGCCCATTCGATTCTAAAACCGAATGTCGCTTCAGCGTAGTTAGAAACAGCCAGAGTGAGTTTTGTGGGTGGGAAGAAATATGGGTTCTTCTTCTCATGAGTTGTTCTGAAAATTCATCCGTACATAAATTTGAGAATCTCAAAAGCAACTCACTGTATAAAATGTCCAACAGAATCAATCATTTGGAATCTTGAATCCTCATCTGTCGTCTTTCCATCGATAATCACTTTCACATAATATCCCGATGGAATAGTAATCGTCCAACTGCAAGACTGCTCCTTGGCTAACTTTGGAGCTGGGAGGGTCTCATTCCACGTGGCAGGAAAATAGAAGGCGGCTCCGTTTACTCGACGGTTCACGACGTTTCCTGTTCTGCAGGCTGAAAATTTTACATTTTAAGATTTGGAATAAATGCGAAAACTTACTGGTCCCATCTGCAGAAACTGCTGATAAGAGAACAAGTGATACTAAAAGTTTGAGCATTTTGAAAGTGAATACTTTGAGAAGGAGGGATGGGCTTTTTATAGATGAAACTTGATGAGAATACTTTCAGAAAGGAAAATTGGGAGTTGATTTTTTAGTCTGCACGTCCACTGATAAGTCTATCGTCAACTGATAAGCAGAGGGGGGGGAGTATGAGTGCAACAATTTTGTAAAGATCAACTGATTTAGGTGTGATAAATGGTTCAAGGGACCATGGAATGCGAGAAGTAGACAACAAGAAAGATGCATTAGAATCTACAGTATCCCAACCCAAAGAAATTTCATGCGGACCCAATAATTTTTCGTCGTTCAACTCTTTATCATCATTCCTAGCTTCTCTGTCTCTCTCCTTAATTCGTAATGTCGTCATTTTTCTATAGACTCAAAGAAATAAAATCGAAAACCTTATCAATATTTTAGAGAAAAGCAATGACAATTCCATACAAACTACATTAGGCATACTGAAGTTGTTGTGTGAACATATTGAAGAAATAGGTCAATTCATGATATGGTTAGAAAAGAAAAGTACACCAGAATGCTCCTGGAAAAGTATTTTGGTTTGTATCAGGAAAACGATCAATGGGGATTTCAGAGAAGTGGATTAAGGAGAAAAATTCATCTGTGTTATCACTGGATGAAAAATGATTAGGTGAAGATAATTTTTATGTGCTGGATCTTAGGATCGCACTCTTTGTCCTGGTGATTCACTCACTTTTAATATTATTTGTTATTCTCTAAAAGCATTCCTATCTATCCCCCGCATCACATTGTTTTCTTATCAAACTCCTCCCCTTCTTTTATTGTATTTGAAGCTATTTGAGTTTGTGTATTTTTGTGTGTCCAATAAAGATGTAACCAAAATATTTTATATGAATGAATTCAGAAAAAATTGGACAATCCAAACGTGTTTTCGAAATTCCAAAATTCCTTTTTTGGTGACGAGATATTCAAGAAAATCCAAAAAATTATAAAATGAGAATAATTTTTATATGAATGAACTCAAAAAAAATAGGTCATTCTAAACGTGTTCTCGAAAGTCAAAAACTCCATTTCCGGGCCGAGATATTTAGAAAAATCTGAAAGATGACAACGTGAAAATGATTTTTATATGGTTGGGTTCAGAAAAAATAAACGATTCTAAACGTGTTTTCAAAATTCGAAAATTCCATTTTTGGCCCGAGAAATTCAAGAAAATCTAAAAAATGATAACGTGAAAATATTTTTTGTATGGTTGGATTCAGAAAAAAGAGGGCATTCTAAACGTGTTTTCGAAGTTCCGAAAATCCATTTTTTGACCGAGATATTTAAGTAAATCTGAAAAATGATAATGTGAAAATAATTTTTGTATGGTTGGATTCAGAAAAAATAGGGCATTCTGAACGTGTTTTAAAAATTCAAAAATTCCATTTCTGGACCAAGATATTCAAGAAAATCTTTGAAATGATAACGTGAAAATATTTTTTGTATGGCTGGATTCAGAAAAAATAGGGCATTCTGAACGTGTTTTTAAAATTTAAAATTTCAATTTCTGGACCAAGATATTCAAGAAAATCTGAAAAATGATAACGTGAAAATGATTTTCATATGGTTGTATTCAGAAAAAATAGGGCATTCTGAACGTGTTTTGAAAATTCAAAAATTCCATTTTTGGACCGAAATATTTAAGGAAATCTAAAAAATGATAACGTGAAAATATTTTCTAAATGGTTAGATTCAGAAAAAAATTGGACATTCCAAACGTGTTTTCAAAACGCAAAAATTCAATTTCTGGACCAAGATATTAAAGAAATTCTGAAAAATGATAACGTGAAAATATTTTTTGTATGGTTGGATTCAGAAAAAATAGGGCATTCTGAACGTGTTTTCAAAATCCCATAATTCCATTTCTGGACCGAAATATTCAAGAAAATCTGAAAAATGATAACGTGAGAATATTTTTCATATGGTTAGATTCAGAAAAAATAGGACAGTCCAAATGTGTGTTCAAAATTCAAAAATTATACTTTTGGGCCGAGATATTTACGAAAATCTTGAAAACGATAGCGTAAAAATTATTTTTACATGATTGGATTCAGAATAAAAAGAACATTCCAAGCGTGTTTTTAAAAATTCGAAATTTCATTCCTGGACCGAGATATCCAAAGAAGAAATTTAAAGAATGATAACGTGAAAATAATTTTTACATGGATGGAATCAGAAGAAACAATACATTCCAAACGTGTTTTCAAAATTCAAAAATTCCATTTCTGGACCGAGATATTTGAGGATCTTGAAAATGATAAGGTGAAAATATTTTCATATGGTTGGATTCAGAAAAAATAGGACATTCGAAACGTGTTTTCAAAATTCAAAAATATCAAATTTGACCCAGATATTTAGAAAAATCTTAAAAATGAAAATGTGAAAATGATTTTTATTTGATTGGATTCAGAAAAAATTGGACATTCTAAAAGTGTTTTCAAAACGCAAAAATTCAATTTCTGGACCGAGATATTTAACGAAATCTTGGAAATGATAACGTGAAGATCTTTTTTGTATGATCGAATTTAGAAAAAATAGGGCAATCCAAACGTTTTTTTTTTAACTTTAAGATTTCAATTTTTGGACAGAGATATTCAAGAAAATCTGAAAAACGATAACGTGAAAGTAATTTTATATGTCTCAATTCAGAAAAATAAAGACAATCCAAACGTGTTTTCAGAATTCCAAAGTTTCAATTCTGGACTGAGATACTCGGGAAAAACCGAAAAATGACAACGTGAAAATTTTTTTGTATGGTTGGATTCAGAAAAAATAGGACATTCTAAACGTGTTTTCAAAATTTCGAAATTTCATTTTTAAGCCAAGATAAGAAGAAAAATCTCAAAATTGAAAACGTGAAAATAATTTATATATGAATGGAATCAGAAAAAACAGGATAATCCAAACGTGTTTTCAAAATTCAAAAATTCCATTTCTGGACCAAGATATTTAGCAAAATCTTGAAAATGATAAAGTGAAATTTAATACTCGCCTAATCTAGAACTTGAATTATTGTTTTTTTTTTGTTGGCAACCAGCAGGCTGGTGCGCCTTCGGCGCGTTTTTAACAGTTTTCTTACTGATTGGTCGCTCTGCTCCTAATTTTTCGAAAAATATCCCGTATACCTATATTTATTTTCCACGTTTTTCAAAAGTCTACAGACTGACAGGGGGACCAACAGACGCCTCTAGCGTTTTATATATAAGAAAGATATTATTCCAATTTGATTAATTTCGTGGCGGAAAAACAATAGCTCCTTTGTCTCGGTTTGCAAACTACAAATTATACCGTGCAGCTTTTTATCATATTTTTTATGACTTTACATTTGTAACATCTTTCACGTACACCGAAAATTCTCAATCTCGGGCTTCGATTAGTCTGAAATTTTCCTAATTCTGAACTTTGTACTTATATTCTAAGGTTCATAAAACCAGTCTATCATCTCATCTTTCATTCTCGTTACATCTCAGAAAATTTTCTTTCTAGAAAAGAATAAAATTCATTCGAGTGGAAATAATATATCAACTTCGATACATATATTTGAATTGATTCTTCAGATCATTCGTAATTTTTGAGAAATGCTTCTTCCATTCATCGCATCATCGATTGGTATGATTTGTGGAGTTCTAATAGCAATTATGAATAGTTATTTGATTTTCATATACCGGAGGTGAAAGTTTTGTTTTTTTCAAAGTTAACAATTTCCGAAAAGTTCAGTCAAAAACGCCATCAAACCCAAGATATGACCCAGTTCTATTATCGATTCCATTTGAATGTCATTATTGGATTTGCCACGTGTCTCTATTTAGGTCATGTGCTCACTTTTTACACATTCCCAGAATTTTTCGAATCTACGAGACTGATGGTTTTATGGTTTGGATTGTTAACATCGAATTTGCAAATGGCACGAATGATGTTTCAGTTTTTTATCAGTTGTGATAGAGTCATGGTGAGCACTTTTGACGGTTATTTTTGGTTCAGTTGTACTTTTCGACAGATGCTTGTTCTGAAAATTAGTTTCCGTGAGAATGATTTCAGTGTGATTCAGGATATTTGTTTCTCACGGTAGAATATAAGAGATACAGATCAAAATACACACGAAGAACGTTTTAGATCATACAAAATCAGACGAATGTAATTTGAAAAAGGGGGAAGTTTTAGGATTTTTTTTTCAAAAAAGAGTAATATTGAAAGTGATTCCTAAACCTCGATATCTGAAAAGCGAAAAAAACATATTTTCAGGCCGCTTTCTTCCCAATCGAATATCGCGTTTATCACTCAAGAATCTCTGTCTGGCCATTTTTCCTATTCTCCCTGGCTTCTGGACTTTTCCAAGATTTTATATTTTTCTACTGCTGTGATTTTGTCATTTATGTTCCGAAAAACTGTTTGGCCCTGGGCTGTGTTATGAATTTATGCTTCAAAACTTTCTGGTCTACTTATCAAACGGTCAGACATAATTTCGTGGAAGCCAAAACATAATTCCGAATTTCAGGTGATCTTGTCTACAATTGTTTTTCTCTCAACTGCATTTTGTGTCCGTTTGTTTTTATGGAGCAAATCTGTGAGCTCTTTGACTCAAGCCAATCGATTAGCAATCATTGATGCTGTCACCACATTCTTTTGTCAATTCATACCTCCATTTTGTGTTAGCCTATGGCCGGATTTTGAACTTTTCCAGTTTTCTTACGCTGGACCGTTTAATTTGGTTGGAAAACTTGTAGGGAATACTATAGAATCAGCACTGATGTTGAGAATCATGAGAAAGAAGTACGTGGCACAGAAGGCGACAACAACATTTGTGATACGAGGATTCAGTCATGGTACTCATTCATCGGATCATCATAGATTCTGAATAATTATTTTTTATTTCAACGTTGTTTAGAATTCCTAATGTTTTATCAGAGTTCAAACTATATCATTTCATACATACATTTCTTGTGTGGAAGTTCTAAAAAGATAAGATTTCGAATCGAAATTTCAGACGCCTATCTAAAAAAGAAAAATAAGAGAAAAGGGTAGCGACTGCTGTTCCAAGAATGTGGATGAATGTGTTTTTGTTTGCTGAAAAGAATAGTCTGCAACAACTTTAATTAAATTTTGACAAGAATTCTGGGGAGACACAGGTCCATTTTTCTCGTTCAATTTCAACGAACATGTTGTTGTCCAGAGACGACATGTTATAAAATTCAATTTTCTCATAAATCTGTTCGTCTGAGAACTGAGCATAAAAAACTACCTATTCTGAAAAGTAAACTTGGATTTTTCTGTCGTTTTATAACACATCAATTCTTTCGTATAATTACTTTTAAAATGTTCTTTATTCAATTAAAATATCAAGAAAAATTCACAATCCATATTTTCTCGGATCGAATTTCAAATCAAAGTTTTTCAAATATTCCTCATCAGCAAAGACCATATCTGATTGATCGTAGAAATCGGCCACTGCACGAGCTCCTCTCTCCAGTCCCACTTTCTGATCAGTACTGCAGTCAGTACCTTCGAGAACCTTTTTGACACATGGGACCATGGTGGAAGAGAATCCTTTTGGCAATGGGAACTTTTTATGAGAGACAACGCAGTTTCCAAGTGATTCAGATATGTCTTTCTGGAATCGTAGCTACCAACTGAGGCATTTCAAATTATAGAGATTCTTACATCTTTGAGGCACTCTTGGGCTTCTATTTTCCGGTCCGTATAAAAATCCAATGTGTCTAATTGGAACTTGATCAGCTTCCAAAATCCTTTACATTCCAAATCACCGATACATTTCAACGATTTTTTAAATTCCCCTCCGATTTGTGATTCTAATGGAGAAACCGTTGAGCTGAACTGGGTTAGTTCCTTGCGGGCTTCATGCAAATCTTTGGTGAACTGAATAAAAAATTGTAAACTGTATTTTTTTTCAAAAAGCAACTCACATTGGCAAAAGTTTCAGTACAGAATCTGAACCTCTCTGCCTCAGCATCACAAAGTTTCTCGTCGTTTTTATGAGAAGCGACAATGCTCACAAGTACATCAAGGAGAATGAGAAATTTCAACATTTTTAAACTTTACTTTGTCCTTAATTTCAGTCGTATTTTATACCAAAAGTAAAGAAAACAAAGCACATCATTTTTGAAAACATCCAGGAAAATATAGGAATCAGAAAATCAACATCCATACTATTTTCAGCTGTGATATCATTTTTTGGAAACAAGCAAACTTTTCCAAGTTGGGGGTAAAGGAAGGGGGCATTCAATGTATTAGAGAGTTTACGGTAATATCTGTAATTGCATTTCAGATTGGCTGGGGCTCCTCTCAATTTTTCTTGAAATTGAGCCATTCAAGGAATCCGAGAAAATACTTATTTTTTCTAGAAATAAAATTATTGTGTTTTTCTACCATTCTACTTGAATTTTTGGCAAAATTTATGTGGCTAAAAATCTTATTCGCGTATTGGAAATCTTCGTCACAAAGCCAAATATTTCTAGCTTTCGTGGTTCTTTTTACTTTGTATGAAGTTGTCCCATTTTTAGCACGGCAAACTATGTATTGTGTGTTGGTCTAACAAAATCCAGAAAAACAGTCACAGAGGTTTTTCTCTTATTTTTTTTTCTGGAGAACAGCAAACATGTTTTTCGAAATTCCCCTTTTTTGGAGTTCGTATTTTGAAACATCAAAAAATTACTCTGATTTTTCGCTTCAGAAGACAATTACTTTCTGATTTGACTTGTAGTTTCGAACTCAATCTATATGTCTGTGATTTTCGAAAACATTTTCGTCATATTCATACGATTTTTCCTTTCACACTATCAGGATGACTAACAATAATCTCATGAATTTCCAGACCGAATTAATTTTGAGCTGAACAAGTTTTTCAGCTTTTTATTTTTTTTTCTTGTGAAAAATTGTGCTCTTTTTGTTTTCGTACGTCATTCAGAACGAAGGTCCTTCTTAGGATTAATATCCTGCTTTGCTCCCCCTCGCTAATCAGCGGACTTGTTATTCCGATTCTGAAAATAGAGTTAATTTTCCTATTCATGAAAACAGGGGCTTGTCTAAAACTCTCTATGAGATATTTTCTTCATTTCAGATTTTTTTTCCTGATGCGTTGCACAGCAAATTAACCCATTTTCACGTATTCTGGATCTTTCAGAACACATGGACAACCTCATAACCATTGTATGCTTGTTAGGTATCATATGCGCATTGGTCACGATACTGCTCAATATCAATTTAGTGATAAGGATTGTGATGTGAGTAAAACACTGAAAAGAAGCTATCAGAAAAATTTATAAACTTTTAGGAAAAAATCAATGCGAAAAGCAGATATGCACTTGTTTTACTACAGATTCACACTGGACATATTTTTTGGAGCATCTCGTGAGTTCCATAAGTGTTCCAGTTTGTTTTATTAGTTTGTTTCAGTTCTTTCCTACATCATATTCATTCTACTCTCAATTGAAGCCCCACAATTTATGGCTGAATTCCGACCTTTAATAGTTTATCTTGCCCTTCCTTGGTCCAATTTTGCCGCTTGCCGGTCCGTTATTGCTCTTTCCATATCTACTGAAAGAGTCATAGCTGCATATTTTCCTATAGCATATCGATCCTATAGAAATCTAGTCCCCAACTGGATTGTTTTAATCGTTGGTATCGGATTCGGAGTAACTGAAGAATTCTTTCTCTTCAATTTATGTTCTTATAACATGGTCATCCCTCCAAGTTGTCGAGTTTTTGGCTGTGCAGTCAATCAGTGCTTTTATTATTTCTGGACCATTCATAAAGCGGTATCTATTAGTTTCCCTGGCTAACTCTTTAATGAAAGTTGATTTCAGTCGATATTCTCCATGATAGTGATATTATCAATAATGCTATCAGTGAAGTTATTCATTTGGAACAATTTGAAGCATAAAGGCAAAAATAATAGAATATCAAAAGTAAGCGAAGCAAGGAATATTATTTCCAACATTGGAGAATTTCAGGCAAATCGTCTTGCACTATTGGATACTGTAACTGTGCTGGTGTTCGATTTCCTTCCTTCATTTTGTGGTTCAATGTGGCCTACTGCGGAAATATTTTCATTCGATGTAAGATCTTTAAATTTCAACGGTAGCACAACTTTGATTTTTCAGTTTGTCGGTCCTTACAATGCTGTCGGCAAAGTCACTGGATGTGCTATCGAAGCGATAGCCGTTTCAACTCTCCTAATATTCAGAAAAGGGAAAAACGCTGAACCTAAATCCTCTAGTAATCGACGTATTGCGAAAAACACAAAATCCAGTGGCCAAGTCTTAACTTTTCAAACGGACAAATGAATATTTTTAGTTTATTACTTCTGCAAAAACCCATACAATTCAAGTTATATAAATATTCGTTTCGGATATCTTTAATTTTTTCGGGGGAGTGGTGTTTTCAAAAAACAAGAAATTATGTATATCCTAATGAATCAAGTATCACTTCCTGTTCGAAAGTTTTTTTCCAGACATTTTACAGAACGAAATTCGTGCCTTGCTCAGAAATCGAATGTCACACGATTTTTGGTTTTCATTCTATAATAACAACAGATCCATTTTTTTCGATTAGCTAGTTCCTGTTCTTCAGATCTACAAAAAACGAATGCATACAAGAATTTGACCAGTATTCTTCATTATTTTCGTGCTATAACTTTAGCAATTACATAGCGTATTCTGGATGTTTCAGAACAAATGGACTATCTCGTGACCATCGTATGCTTGTTGGGAATCATTTGCGCGTTGGCTACAATACTGCTGAATAAAAATCAAAGCGAAACGTAGATATGCATTTGTTTTACTACCGGTTCGCACTAGACATATTTTTTGGAGCAACTCGTAAGTGTCATAAATTTTGCAGTTTGTTTTACATTTTACTGTGTTTCAGTACTCTTCTTCATTATCTTCATTCTACTATCTATTAAAGCACCAGAAACTATGAACGAGTTCCGCAATTTTATAATTTATCTTGCCCTTCCTTGGTCAAATTTTGCCGCTTGCCGGTCCATTATACCCCTTTACATTTCTACCGAAAGAGTTATAGCATCATATTTTCCAATTAAATATCGCTACTACAGGAATCTTGTTCCAAATTGGATGATTTTAGCGGTGGGGTTAACCAGTGCTTCTATTATTTTTGGACAATTCATAAAGACGTATTACTTAGTTACTGTGGTTCATTCTTTCAAAAAACTTGCTTTCAGGCGATATTCTCAGCGATAGTGATATTGTCAATAATGCTATCAATCAAGCTATTCATTTGGAACAATTTGAAGCAAAAGAAGAATAATCAACTATCAAAGGTAGCATCCAAAAAAGAAATCATTTTCAACATTACATAATTTCAGGCAAACCGTCTCGCACTACTGGATACTGTAACTGTGTTAGTTTTCGATTTCCTCCCTTCTTTTTGTCCTTCAATGTGGCCTAATGCCAAAATCTTCTCTTTCGATGTAAGATCCTTAAGTTCCAACGGCAGCACAACCCCATTTTTCAGTTCGTTGGACCTTATAATGCTGTTTTTAAAGTCACTGGATGTGCCATCGAGGCTTTTGTGGTCTCAACTCTTCTAATATTCAGAAAAGAGAAGATCGCTGAAACTTCCAGTCATCGTCGGAGTATAGTTGCTAAGAAATTAATCCAAAATAATCAAGTTGTAGCTAAAATTAAAATTGAAAATGAACGTTCTCGTTTATTATTTTCACATATAATTCATAATATAAACTCTTCTTATTACCATTCGGTTAATAAGGCTTCAAAGTTTGCAATTTTCACTGTAAGAGTCAAATCGCGATTTTTTTACTGGTACTGTAGAAGGTTACAAGCAATGGAACAAAATTTTTTACGAAGAGTTTCGTTTTTTCGAAGAGTGGTGCTCTCAGTAAATTATGTCTATCGTTTTGAATCAAGAATTTTCGGCTCTTTATGACAAGGGGGGCCATGAGAAAAGGGGGCCCATGGGAAAAGGGGGGGCCCAAGTCAAAAGGGGGGGCCCATGAGAATAGGGGGGGGGGGGGCCCAAGACAGAAGGGGGTGCCCAAGGGTAAAAATGTGTACTGAGTTAAGATTTACTTATTTTTTCAAGTTTTGTGACTGATTCCATTAAAATTTCGAACTTCGAACACTTTTCATAATTTTTTGAAATTTTCAGTTTCGGTCATTTTTTTGCACATTTTTCGTTCATTTTTTTGTTACTAAGCCTGAAAAAAGTCTAGACTAGCTGAATAATTTCAAATTTCACATTTAAATTGCAAAAAATACTGTTGTTCATGCAAAAAACCGACCTAAACTGAATTTTTTAAAGTTATGAATTTTTGTGGAAACAACGAAATTTTCATAGAAACATCCGAAAAACTTCGAAAAATTGGTAAATTTTAACTTAGTCCACATTTTTCAACTTGGGCCCCCCTTTTCACTTGGGCCCCCCTATTCTCATGGGCCCCCCCTTTTGACTTGGGCCCCCTTTTCCCATGGGCCCCCCCTTTTCTCATGGGCCCCCCCCCTTGTCATAAAGAGCCGAATTTTCTATCACTTATTGTTCTACAATTTTTTTTTCCAGATATTTTCCAGAACGAAGTTTGTGTCTTGCTCAAGAATCTGATGTCCCACTGCTTCTTATTCCGAAAACCAATTTCAAATTTTCTTAATTAGCTAGTTCGTTTTCTTCGAATTTCTGCAAAAAACTTCATTTTCGGAATCTTCCAGAACAAATGGACCATCTTGTTGCTAAATTTAACTATGATTCATGGTTTCTCAGCCCTAGGATTAAAATTTTCACAAATTAAAAGAAAAATGTTTTCAAAACAGTTCAACATCCAGTCATTTATTTTTTTTATAATAAGAGAAAAATCGGACATTCAATGAACAATTTCATTCAACATTCCTTCTTTTTAAAACAGCATCAAACTTCCTTGGGAACACACCAACCATCTCAGCTTTCTCCAAAGATGGTGGACCAGTAGCAGATGGCAGAACCTGAATTTTTTGTCTTTCCGATTCCATATCACAACTCAATACCTGATATCGATTGAAAAAGTTGGCAATGAACAGAAACAGTTCCATTCTGGCAAGACCTTCCCCTAGACATTGTCGTTTTCCGATTGAGAATGGAATGAGCTCGTCTATCTTCTTCAGCTTCCCTTCTTCATCAATAAATCTGTCTGGATTGAATGAGTATGGATCTGGGAAGACTTTCTCATCCAACATAACTGTACTAATCTGAGCAATCACTCCGGTTCCCTTTTTCACTGGATACCCATTGATCACAGTGTCTTTTGTAGTTGCATGGAATAGATTTAGGGGAAGCAAATTCACACACCGTTGAGACTCATTTATCACTGCATTGATATAAGGTAATTCATTTTTATCAGCAATAGTCACCAATCTGTTATCATCTCTTATCACTCTATCAAGCTCCATGTGGATTTTCTCCTGGACTTCTGGATAATTCATGACATAAGCCACTGTCCAAGTCAACGTTGTGTGTGTAGTAGTGAGTCCGGCAAACCACAAATCAAAGCACATATTTGCAAGTTGTTGATTGGAAAATAGCTCCGTCTCTCCTTTCTCTTCTTGCCTTTTTTGTTCCTTCAAATAAGCTTCTGCATAATCCAAAACGTCTTCGGACTCAAAATCTATTTTCAGACGGTGTTCCGCTATCTGGGCGTCGAAAAAACTGTAATAGTCCTCCCGCTTTTCAGTGATACTGAAATGAGAGTTTTATTGGATTAGCTTTAGCTTAAAAATTAATTAAAAACTCACATATCATCCAGTGACTTTCCGGGAAAATATTTTCCAATACCAGGTGCAAAAGCTTGGATGCAATATTTGAAACTAGTGAATGATTTCTCCTGGATATCAATAAGATCCTTTAACTTTTGAAACTCTTCTTGCTTCTCTTCATCGAACCGATATCCAAAAACGAGCTGGTTTATAACATTTGCCACTGTATTATAAATCTCCTTCGGAACATCTTGTTCTCCTCCAATATTCCTGTCAACTACCTTGAAGAATTCCTCAATTTCTATAAGGATCTTCTGCTGCATCAAATCCTTTCCAAGTCCAAAATCTCTGAAAGTGGATAGAGCAAACCGTCGGTGGGTACTCCAAAAGTGTCCACTGGTCTCGATGATTCCAAATTTTCCACCTCGAAACTTCTCAGTGAATGGCTGTTGCAGTTTGTCGGTATATGTGTCCCCATCCTTGACAAAAGTTTCTTTCATAAGTTCGTAAGATCCAATTATGACGTATGGAGAGGGACCTGAACATTATTTCTACAAGTGCGCTCTGCTGAAAAATAAGACCCACCTAGCCAAAATGTGTACACATCTCCATACATTTTGGTCCATTTTCTGAAACATTCATAGCCAGGTTTATCCCAAAGAAATGGGATTATGTTTCCGACAAATGGCACTGGGATAGGTCCAGGTGGATAGTTTCTTCGTTTGTAGTATAATTCGTGGAACAGCCAAAGTACAAAAACTGTAGTGATAAATAAGAAAATCATTTTATCAACATGAAATTTTCAAGTAAAAAAATCTCTTCAACTCAAAAATGTATACAAACATGTGATTTTTACATGTTGACGAATAAAAAAGATATAGTGGGGATACGAAAGAGAGTGTAGAAGATAGAGACATTAGCCCAGTTATGTGGAGAGTAGATGTAACGAAAATTTGTTTACGAGTATTCTATTTTGGCAGGTATTGGATAGGAGAGAGCAAACTAGAAACAAAAAAAGAAAAATAATTCAAAATCTATGATGATCCGACGAATGTGTACCATGACTGAATCCTCGAACCACAAACGCCGTTGTCGTCTTCTGTTCCACGTACTTTTTTCTCATGATTCTCAACATCAGTGCAGATTCTATAGTGTTCCCGACAAGTTTTCCAACCAAATTGAATGGCCCAGCGAACGAAAACTGGAAAAGTTCAAAATCCGGCCATAGGCTAACACAAAACGGAGGAATGAATTGACAAAAGAATGTGGTTACAGCATCAATGATGGCTAAGCGATTAGCTTGAGTCAAAGAGCTCACAGACTTGCTCCACAAAAATAGACGAACACAAAATGCAGTTTAGAGAAAAACGATAGTAGATAAGATGACCTGAAATTGGAATCATGTTTTGAAATTTAAAGAAAAGAAGCCTGACCGTTTGATAAGTGGACCAAAAAGTTTTGAAACATACATTCATAACACACCCAAGAGCCAAACAGTTTTTGGGAACATAAATCACAAAATCGCAGCAATAGAAAAATATGAAATCTTGGAAAAGTCCAGAAGCCAGGGAGAATAGGAAAAATGGCCAGACAGAGATTCTTGAGTGATAAACACGATATTCGATTGGGAAGAAAGCGGCCTGAAAATATGTTTTTTTCGCTTTTCAGATATCGAGGTTTAGGAATACTTTCAAAATCACTCTTTTTAGAAAAAAATCCTAAAACTTTCCTTCTTTTTAAGTTATACTATTATGATCTACAATGTTCTCCGTGTTTATCTTGATCTGTATCTTTTCTATCGTGAGAAACAAAGCTCCTGAATCAGCTTGAATTCATTCACACGGAAACTAATTTTCTCAACGAAAATCGGAAAGTACAACCGAACCAAAAATAACCGTCAAAAGTGCTTACCATGACTCTATCACAACTGATAAAAAACTGAAACATCATTCGTGCCATTTGTAGATTCGATGTCAACAATCCGAACCATAATACCAGAAGTCTCGTAGATTCGAAAAATTCGGGGAATGTGTAAAAAGTGAGCACATGACCCAAATAAAGACACGTGGCAAATCCAATAATGGAATCGATAGTAAAACTGGGTCATATCATGGGTTTGATGGTGTTTCTGGCTGAAGTTTTTGGGAATTGGAAACTTTGAAAATACTGAAGCTTACCTCCGGTACATAAAAATCAAATAACAGTTCATGATTGCTATTAGAACTCCACAAATCACACCAATGGAGGATACGATAAACGGGAGTAGCATTTCTCAAAGTTTATGAGTGATCTGAAGAATGAATTTGAATATGTGTATCAAAGTTTGGAAATTAGTTTTCGCTCGAATGAAGTTTTAAAACACCCAAGAAAAAAAACGAATTTTTCAAAGCTATAAGTTTGAAAAGAAGGTTCTAGACTAGACGATATTCGGAATTCACGGACAAAGTTCAGAATACAGGGGAATGCCTTGATAAACCTCAAAATTCAAAAGTAATGAAGAACATCTAGAAATTTTTGAGTACGTGAAATATGTCAGAAGATCGAAAAAATGAGAGAAAAAACGGCTAGACTGAAAAGTAGAAATGGAGTCATAGTTTTGTTTGGTTCGTGGGAAAATGACAAGACTTCCTGAAAATGGTTTTGGTTGTGTAAACTTTTGATTTTTTCTTCAAGGTTGATAGAAATTTTCAGACGTTCTCGAAAGAGGTGAGACTGAACATTTTCCTTAATTTTTTTGGGAATTGCGGTAGACATTCTGATGTGGAGATGCAAGAAGATCAGTGTTCACACATTGCGTTAGCTTTCGTGAAGCTTTTCTTGTTTGACCGTCTCAACTTGCATAACCGTAGCTCAGCTGGTAGCTGCTGTGCTTCCCCAAAATAATTTCAGACGTTCCTAAAAAGGATTTTCAGGCGTTCTCAGCATTTTCAAATTTTAAAAGCATCTTTTTTCAGACTTGAAAACGTCAGCAATTTCAAACTTCAAATGTACCCGCTGTCAGAAACGGGCCGTTGATATCATTTAAATTTATGCATTTTTGCACACTCGCAGAAAAACAATATGACGAAAATTCGTTTAATTGTCTGTTTTGTACTGATGTGAATGAAAAACATATTTCTTGAAATGTAGTTCATATTCCTTCGAGAAGTTGAACTCGTCTGCCCACCGTTGGAGAAGTCACGTTGCTACCAGCTGAGTTACGGTGACCGAAGTTGCGCAGACCCCCTACTCCAAGAAAAGTAAGAATCATGTTTATTAAAAACCATCTAACAGATATGGTAAATTTGTAAGCCAAAATTCTTTTGACGCAAGATTAGGAGCGGTGAGATCCATCTCGTACTGAGAAAATCTTTGGCTGGTGAACAGTAAACTTTCTTGTTAGCATCCTGAACATCACGATAGACTCAATTGTGCTTCCTACAATTTTCCCAAATAGCAGAAAAGGGCCAGAGTACGACAATTGGAAAAGTTCAAAATCGGGAAAAAGAGTAAGACATAATGGTGGGACGAATTGACAGAAGAATGTGGTTACAGCATCAATGACTGCTAATCGATTAGCTTGGGCAAATGAGCTGATGGGTTTGCTCCAAACAAATAAACGAATATAAAATGCAAACGCAAGGAAGATGATTATTGAGATAACCACCTAGAAATAGGATTGAATTGTAAAATGATCTGGAAAACTTACAGTCTGAAAAGTGGACCAATAATATCGAAAACATGCTGTAGTGGCACATCCAAGTGATAAACAGTTGTTAGGGACATCAATCAGATTTTCACAAACATAGAAGTAGGCAAAATTTTGTGATAAACCAATGCATAAGGATAAACAAAATAATAGATTTACAGGAACACAAGAATGGTAGATATGATATGTGATAGGTAGGAATGCTGCCTGTAAGTTTCAGGTCATTAGGCGTCCCTTAAATTCTAGACTCCTCAAAAATTTTCTACTGTTGCCCCTTGGCGTCTATTGAGACCAATGTCTGGTATGCTCATTAGTTCCTTAACTGAACTCATCCACCCACGAATGTTGCATCAAAGTTTTCCAACTTACCACAACTCGATCACAAGTGATGAATAATTGAAACATCATTCTGGCCATTTGCAAGTTTGCTGTCAACAATCCAAACCAGAGAACCATAAGTTTGGTAGATTCGAAGAAATCAGGAAAAATATAGAATGTGAGAGTGTGTCCAATATAAAAAGACATGGTGATTCCAATAACTACATCCAAATGGAAGCGATAGAAAAACTGTCTCATACCGTCTGTGTAGTAATGTTTTTTGCTGAAATTTGCGTTGTTTAGTATAAGAGTCCGCGTAGCTCAGCTGGTAGCGGAGCGACCACCTTCTGGTCTATTGCAGAAGTGTGGTTGGGATCGTTGGTCCCAAAAAGACACCCCGGACCCATGATTAGAACGGTCCCCACATGATCACCGTGATCCTTCTAAAAAGATTTAAAAAACATTAAAGAACTAAATTTAGGATATGGGACTGCGAATAAAAAATGGGACCATGACCAAGCGGATGGGAATGTGAAAAGGAAGATGATCCCGTAGTCAAAGGGATGAGACCACGATCGTCATGTTGGGACCGATCGATGGGACTTGGGGTACCATTTTGGGAACAATGGCCCCATCTACTTCATATATTCATTTTAATTGATTGATGGGCAAATGCCACTAATACAATACAATTGCGACCTACAAATAGGGGTAAAAGTGACACCGGAAAAAGGGAAGATCGGGAAATAAGAACAATATTTCAGCGGAGACTATTATTGACAATAAGGGGGGGGGGTTGGGTTGTGGAAAAATTAGAAGTTAGTATTATTCAATAACAAGAAAGGGAAAAAATTAAAATTTTTAAGGTTAGTTTTGAAAGAGTTAGTGGACTGTTTGACAGGGAAAATAGACTCTTCTAGAGAGTTCCAGCATTTTAGGGATCGGTTAGTAATAAATTGAGTCGAACTTTTAGATGTATTGGACAGGTTGGACCTTAAGTAAAAGCAGTGACGGCGTAGATTGGTAAACTTCGGGAAGTGAACAAGTTGGACTTTGGGAAGTATTATATCTCTGACTATTAGCCATTTGTAAAGAACAATCGAATCGTTCTTTAGTCTTCTTAATTCCAAAGTCTTCTTAATTTCCTACTCTCCTAGAATAGACTCGAAGTCCCTTGCGGAATTCGAACTCGTGGGTAAAATTCTGTGTGGTGGTGCCTCTACCGGCTGAGCTACGCCTAGACCGCCAAAGCTTGCGTAGCCCATCCTACCTCTTGAACAAATAAATAAAGAAGCAATTCAAAATAACAATCGCAATTGCACAAAATACTCCGATGAAAGACAGTAGGATAGCAAGAAACATGTTTTTTGCAGACTGATTTTGATTCTCTTGATACTCAGAGAATACGTTTTCGGTTGAACGATTTTATACGACAGACAAATTTCTTCGTTCTGGTTTGATCACTTCAGTTTTGGCATCAAAGAGTATTAAAATCAAAATTTATAAAATTAGGAACGGCAGAATGTACAAAAGAAAACCTGTGCAAGAGAAAAGAAATCAAAAGTATGTATACAAATAATTGAGAGAAAACATATTGCCTAATAACCTTCCGACACAAGTTTGTCGTAGGCATCAGTTGTCAAGAAATCGCTGAGTTTCTCCTCAGTGACGAACTTCTCGAGGAGCTCGGCGGCTTCTGGAATTCGGTTGACAACGGATCCGGCACGAATAAGACGACGTTCGGATTCAGCGGCGATAGTTTGCTTGACAAGTCCAGCGTCGATTGTGCGTCCGTCCTCGAGCTTGGCGTCGTGATGAAGCCATTGCCAGAGTTGAGCACGAGAGATTTCAGCGGTGGCGGCGTCTTCCATCAAGTTGTACAATGGGACGCATCCGGTTCCACGGAGCCAAGAGTCAAGGCATCCTAAAAGAAGTGGTTGGTTTATATGATTCAGAAGTCAGATTGACTTACCAAGAGTGACTGAGATATTATGACGGAAGCCAGCTTCGGTACGAGTTCCCTCTGGAATCACTGTCAAATCTTCCTTTGAGCATGGAGAGCGAGAAAGATGTTTGTTGATCTGGTTTGGTTTTGGCATCATCTGATCGAATACTCCCTTGGCCAGCGGCACCAATCCTGGATGGGCAACCCAGGTTCCGTCGTGTCCATCGGTGACCTCACGTTCCTTGTCAGCTCTAACCAAAGCGAATGCCTTGTCATTGGCAGCTGGATCGTGCTTGATTGGGATTTGAGCAGCCATTCCTCCCATAGCATGGATTCCACGTTGATGGCAAGCCTTGATGACTTCCAAGGAGTAGTTTCTCATGAATGGAGCAGTCATTCCAATTTGGAATCTGTCTGGCAGCAAGAACTTGCGATGCGATTGGAAGGTCTTGATGTAAGAGAAGATGTAATCCCAGCGTCCGCAGTTGAGTCCAACGATGTTATCCTTGAGAGCATGGATGATCTCATGAAGTTGGAAGCTAGCAAGCAAGTGCTCAATGAGAACGGTACACTTGATGGTTCCACGAGCCAATCCCAACTTCTCCTCGGTGTACTTGAAGACGTCAGCCCAGAGTTGCGCTTCCTCGGCACTTTGAAGCTTTGGAAGATAGAAGTATGGTCCGGAGCCTTGAGCGATAAGAGCCTTAGCGTTATGGAAGACGAATAGTCCGAAATCAAAGAGGGATCCGGAAGTTGCTGAAAATGGTTTTGGTTCTGTAAACTTTTGATTTTTTCTTCAAGGTTGATAGAAATTTTCAGACGTTCTCGAAAGAGGTGAGACTGAACATTTTCCTTAATTTTTTTGGGAATTGCGGTAGACATTCTGATGTGGAGATGCAAGAAGATCAGTGTTCACACATTGCGTAGCTTTCGTGAAGCTTTTCTTGTTTGACCGTCTCAACTTGCATAACCGTAGCTCAGCTGGTAGCTGCTGTGCTTCCCCAAAATAATTTCAGACGTTCCTAAAAAGGATTTTCAGGCGTTCTCAGCATTTTCAAACTTTAAAAGCATCTTTTTTCAGACTTGAAAACGTCAGCAATTTCAAACTTCAAATGTATCCGCTGTCAGAAACGGGCCGTTGATATCATTTAAATTTATGCATTTTTGCACACTCACAGAAAAACAATATGACGAAAATTCGTTTAATTGTCTGTTTTGTACTGATGTGAATGAAAAACATATTTCTTGAAATGTAGTTCATATTCCTTCGAGAAGTTGAACTCGTCTGCCCACCGTTGGAGAAGTCACGTTGCTACCAGCTGAGTTACGATGACCGAAGTTGCGCAGACCCCCTACTCCAAGAAAAGTAAGAATCATGTTTATTAAAAACCATCTAACAGATATGGTAAATTTGTAAGCCAAAATTCGTTTGACGCGAAATTAGGAGCGGTGAGATCCATCTCGTACTGAGAAAATCTTTGGCTGGTGAACAGTAAACTTTCTTGTTAGCATCCTGAACATCACGATAGACTCAATTGTGCTTCCTACAATTTTCCCAAATAGCAGAAAAGGGCCAGAGTACGACAATTGGAAAAGTTCAAAATCGGGAAAAAGAGTAAGACATAATGGTGGGACGAATTGACAGAAGAATGTGGTTACAGCATCAATGACTGCTAATCGATTGGCTTGGGCGAATGAGCTGATAGGTTTGCTCCAAATGAATAAACGGATGTAAAATGCAAGCGCGAGGAATATGATTATTGAGATAACCACCTGGAAATAAACAATATTGCATATAATAATCTTCAAAAACTCACCGTCTGAAAAGTGGACCAATAATATCGAAAACATGCTGTAGTGGCACATCCAAGTGATAAACAGTTGTTAGGGACATTAATCAGATTTTCACAGACATAGAAATAGGCAAAATTTTGTGATAAACCAATACATAAGGATAAACAAAATAATAGCTTTACAGGAAAACGAGAATGGTAGATATGATATGTGATAGGTAGGAATGCTGCCTGTAAGTTTCAGGTCATTAGGCGTCCCTTAAATTCTAGACTCCTCAAAAATTTTCTACTGTTGCCCCTTGGCGTCTATTGAGACCAATGTCTGGTATGCTCATTAGTTCCTTATCTGAACTCATCCACCCACGAATGTTGCATCAAAGTTTTCCAACTTACCACAACTCGATCACAAGTGATGAATAATTGAAACATCATTCTGGCCATTTGCAAGTTTGCTGTCAACAATCCAAACCAGAGAACCATAAGTTTGGTAGATTCGAAGAAATCAGGAAAAATGTAAAATGTGAGAGTATGTCCAATATAAAAAGACATGGTGACTCCAATAACTACATCCAAATGGAAGCGAAAGAAGAACTGCTTCATACCATCGGTGTAGTGATGTTTTTTGCTGAAATTTGCGTTGTTTAGTAGAAGAGTCCGCGTAGCTCAGCTGGTAGCGGCGCGACCACCAAAAATTTTGTCTACGAGTTCAAGCTCATCAAGGGATTTCTGGTCTATCGCAGAATTGTGGATGAGATCGTTGGTCCCAGAAAGACGCCTTGGTTTCATCGATCATAAGAGCGGCCCCAACATAACGAGCCTGATCCTACTAACAAATACAAAAAACTATTTAAGAACAAAGTCTAGGAGTTGGGATTATGATCGAAGAATGGGAGATGGCAAAGGAAAAGGGATAGAGAAGATGAGACCAAGATCGTCATGTTGGGACCGATCGATGGGACTGGGGGTATCGTTTTGGGACCAGTAGTCATTTCCACTCTTCTGGGATAGACCCAAAGTCTTTTGAGGAGCTTGAACTCATGATCAAGATATTAGTGAGTCGCATGGTTGCCAGATGAGCTAGACGGTCTTCGCCGAAGCTTACGATGCGTGTTTCATTCTATGTTACCTTTTGAACAAATATATGAAGAAGCAATTCAAAATTACAATCGCAATTGCACAAAATACTCCGATGAAAGACAGTAGGATAGCAAGAAACATGATTTTGCAGACTGATTTTGATTCTCTTGGTACTCAGAGAATACGTTTCCAGTTGAACGATTTTACACGACAGACAAAGTTCTTCGTTCTGGTTTGATCATTTCAGTTTTGGCATCAAAGAGTATTAAAATCAAAATTTATAAAATTAGGAACGGCAGAATGTACAAAAGAAAACCTGTGCAAGAGAAAAGAAATCAAAAGTATGTATACAAATAATTGAGAGAAAACATATTGCCTAATAACCTTCCGACACAAGTTTGTCGTAGGCATCAGTTGTCAAGAAATCGCTAAGTTTCTCCTCAGTGACAAACTTCTCGAGGAGCTCGGCGGCTTCTGGAATTCGGTTGACAACGGATCCAGCACGGATAAGACGACGTTCGGATTCAGCGGCGATAGTTTGCTTGACAAGTCCAGCGTCGATTGTGCGTCCGTCCTCGAGCTTGGCGTCGTGATGAAGCCATTGCCAGAGTTGAGCACGAGAGATTTCAGCGGTGGCGGCGTCTTCCATCAAGTTGTACAATGGGACGCATCCGGTTCCACGGAGCCAAGAGTCAAGGTATCCTAAAAGAAGTGGTTGGTTTATCTGATTCAGAAGTCAGATTGACTTACCAAGAGTGACTGAGATATTATGACGGAAGCCAGCTTCGGTACGAGTTCCCTCTGGAATCACTGTCAAATCTTCCTTGGAGCATGGAGAGCGAGAAAGGAGCTTGTTGATCTGGTTTGGTTTTGGCATCATCTGATCGAATACTCCCTTGGCCAGTGGCACCAATCCTGGATGGGCAACCCAGGTTCCGTCGTGTCCATCAGTGACCTCACGTTCCTTGTCAGCTCTAACCAAAGCGAATGCTTTGTCGTTAGCAGCTGGGTCGTGTTTGATTGGAATTTGAGCGGCCATTCCTCCCATAGCATGGATTCCACGTTGATGGCAAGCCTTGATGACTTCCAAGGAGTAGTTTCTCATGAATGGAGCAGTCATTCCAATTTGGAATCTGTCTGGCAACAAGAACTTGCGATGCGATTGGAAGGTCTTGATGTAGGAGAAGATGTAATCCCAGCGTCCGCAGTTGAGTCCAACGATGTTATCCTTGAGAGCATGAATGATCTCATGAAGTTGGAAGCTGGCAAGCAAGTGCTCAATAAGAACGGTACACTTGATGGTTCCACGAGCCAATCCCAACTTCTCCTCGGTGTACTTGAAGACGTCAGCCCAGAGTTGCGCTTCCTCAGCACTTTGAAGCTTTGGAAGATAGAAGTATGGTCCCGAGCCTTGAGCGATGAGAGCCTTAGCGTTATGGAAGACGAATAGTCCGAAATCAAAGAGGGATCCGGAAGTTGGCTGGTTATGGATCAATACGTGTTTCTCTGGAAGATGCCATCCACGTGGACGGACCTTCAAGACAGCGTGCTTCTCATTCAAAGTGTACTCCTTCTTAGTGGTTGGATGAACGTAGGAGATGTTCTTTCTGACTGCATCATACAAGTTGATTTGTCCTTCCAATTGGTTTCTCCATGTTGGAGAGTTGGAGTCCTCGAAGTCAGCCATAAAGACGTTTGCTCCAGAGTTCATAGCATTGATGACCATCTTGCGGTCGGTTGGTCCAGTGATTTCAACTCTTCTGTCTTGCAAGTCCTGTGGAATTTCAGCTCCCTTCCATCCTTGATCACTACGAAGGACTTCGGTTTCCTTATTGAAGTCTGGGAACCAGAGAGAGCTGTTGATATCATCTTGAACTTGACGACGCTTCGAGAGAAGTCTCAAACGACGTGGGTTGAATTCTGTGTTGAGGTCGTGAAGGAATCGGAGAGCGTCCGGCGTAAGGATCTTCTCATCTCCAGCGACGCTTTGGGCGGTGAGCTGAAAATTCGTTTTTGTGATGGGTCAACCGAGCATAAAAACTTACAGAAAGAATCTCTTCATCTTCGGAAGCGACAGCAGTTTGGAATTGAGCCTCTTCTGTGGATCCTGACAAGGCGGTAGTCGAAGACATTCCTCCGGTAACCGCGCGACTGACGGCGTCAAAGTATCCGGTTCCGACTTCACGTTGATGCTTGACAGCCGTGTATCCATGCTTCTCAGCTGCGAACTCTCCTTCCTGGAGAGCCGAATAAGCCAACATTCCAGTCTCCTTGTAGTTCTTCGCCAAGTCGAACATGCTATAACTGTTGGCATGGAATCCGGCAAGAGTGATGAACTGATATTTGAATCCCATCGCTCCCAACTCCTTCTGGAACTTCTCCATTTGAGATGGTGAAAGATGCTTCTTCCAGTTGAACGATGGAGAGCAGTTGTAAGCGAACATCTTGTCTGGATATTGCTTGTGAACTCCTTCAGCAAACTCTCTGGCGTCAGCAATTGTTGGATGAGAGGTCTCCATCCAGATGAGGTCACAGTATGGAGCATATTGAATGGCACGGTCCACGCAGTACTGAATAGCAGTGGAGTCCTTAAGTCTGTAAAATCCCTCAATGGTTCTTCCGGCATCGTAATCAATGTATGGATGATCTCTTGGATCGATATCCGATGTCAAAAGTCTCGAAGATTCTGCATCGGTTCTGGCGACGATGATGGTTGGAACTCCACAGACATCAGCAGCCAAGCGAGAAGCGTTCAAGTGACGGATGTGTTGTGCAGTTGGGATTAATACTTTTCCTCCCATGTGTCCACATTTCTTCTCCGAACCCAACTGATCTTCGTAGTGAACTCCAGCGGCTCCAGCTTCGATGTAGGCCTGGAATATTAATGTCCTTCAAAAACTGAACTATAACAGTCAAAGATCGTTTGACTTGGTAAACAAGCCAGTGTTTTTGCGTTTGTCTTATCTTATCATTAGTAGGGGCCGCAAGAAAAGAAAGAAAAGAAGAAATGATAGTCTTTGTTGATTGACCAGAATAAAAAAATGAAGAAGGAAGGAACAGGTGGTAAACAAAACTAGATACATACTTTTGTAAAAAAAGAACGGCGTCGTCCAAATCAAAACGTCAAAGTATCAAATGGGGTCCTGATCAATGATCACTTTCTGGACCATTAGACTCGAGACGTACTTTATCCCTTACACTTTGATATCCTATCACTATTATCCTATCACTTCCTTTAGCTGCTCGGAAATTTCAAAGCTATACACTTTTACACTATAAACATTGCCAACTGTCACTTTCATTTCTTATCTTTTCAACTCGTCGTTGCTCGCCCAAAAGTGTCCACTGGTCAAGAGACGACCAACTGTTCACCCCTTTAGAGCTGCTCTCACCTTCATCAATTCAAAGCAATTGAGAGCGCCTCCGAATCCTGCTTCAGCATCGGCGACGATCGGAGCATACCAGTCACGTTGAGCCAAATAGTCTTCAGCTTCGCAGGCCTCGATCTGAAAACTTCAGAAATCCAGAGAACTCTAAAAGCTAGAGCTTTACCTGATCAGCTCTTCTCAATGATCTATTGATTCTTCTGGCGAGTTCTGGTCCGGAATTTGCTGGGTACAACGACTGATCTGGATACATGTCTCCGGCGGAATTGGCGTCAGCAGCAACTTGCCATCCAGACAAATAGATAGCTTTCAGTCCAGCGCGAACCATTTGAACTGCTTGGTTTCCGGTTTGGGCTCCGAGAGCTGGCACAAATGGTTCTGTATGGAGGAGTTGCCAAAGTTTGTTAGCTCCACGAGTGGCAAGAGTATAGTCGATGTCAATGGATCCACGAAGTTTGAGCACATCTTCAACAGTGTAGTCACGCTTGATTCCCTTGAAGCGGCCTTTTGGTGCCGATTTGACTACCTGAAAATGATTTTTTTCCAAATTTTCCGAAGTTCAAAATGCACTTACCTGATAGAAATTCTTGGCTGCTGCTCCAGCTGCTGGCGTGGTCATTTTTAAAAGCTTTTTGAATAGATTTAGCTTCCCAATTAAATAGGAACTAAAGTCGGCACACTTCCCCGGGACCCTTCTTTTATACCAATGCTCTCTTGTCAAGAGACGCAGAGCGATGTGGGTCCGAAACTATAGAAATGGGCGGAGCCCCTGTGTTGGGGTGTGATATCATTTGATGAGTAGAGAGACACAAGATACATAACAATTAGATAGTGAGAGGGGAGAGAAATAGAGAAACAGAGAGAACATTCATTATTTTGTTTACATTTATTTTTCGATTGGAAATTGAGAAGAGGCTTGATATGGTGGTTGTTGATCGGTGATGGCGGAATTGAAAATTGGTGTTTATGAAGAAGTTCAAGGGTGTTTTTGTCTTAGCAGAGATTCATTCTGGGTGCGTTGTGTATGGCTGAGAAGGTCTATATTTTAGACGCTGGTATTTTCAGAAATTTTAGAATTGTCCAAAAATTCAAATCAGGTAGGTTATTGGAAAAATTATCGTGTTTGCTCTAATGGAAGCTCACAAAGCTCATATACTGTACTTTATGCTGAATTATCTTGGTTTCTAGGAAAGATATCAAAAATCTTCAATGGAAAAAATATTGATAATGTTATGATAAATAGTTTATCAGTTGAAAATGTTTTGATATCTTATAAAGGAACACCGGCCACTCGGACCGGCCACTTTGAGCCTGTATATCTCACTTCTTTTGAAAGATATCAAAAAGTTGTCAACAATTAAAATGTATATCATAATATTAGCAACATTTTATTAGTTAACTACTTCAACTACTTTTTGATATCTTTCACAGAAAATGAGATAAATGGGCTCAAATTTGGCGATTCGGATGGCGTTCTATTAGAGTTTTTACGTTTACTGTACGTCTATTCATTTTTTCAATCCAAGTTTATGGCGATTTTTGACTTCTCCCCTACACCAAAGCACCCTCACCCAAATCCACGTTGTTGGCCTTTCTCCAAGACCATCGCTTCAATTTTATTTTTATTTGCAACACCCGATCGCATGTTTTTTTTCCTCTTCTCTGGTCCCTCCATATCTCTCTTATCTCTTTATTCTGTCTGATCTGTGAAGTAGTACGTCTGAAGCTTCTTTGATCCAAAAGGAACTGGCTGATGTGCGATGTATATGCACTAATCAGTTTCCTCTAATTATCAAATATCAGAACACAATGATTTGTAGAAAAACGACTAGAGGTCAAAATTTACACATCATTTTGTACTTATTTTTAGCAGAAATTGTATTTGTGAATAGGATTTTTTGAATTTATTATTATTTTTTTTTAATTACAGTTTTATATCGATTCTAATGCTGAAGTGAGAGAGAAACAGCTGACGTGATCTTAACTGATCTTCAAAGAACAGAGAGACTGGTTTAGTGTAAATTCGTAGACATGACTGATCAGTGAACAATTCTAGACAAGACCAGAAAATGATAAAAGAAGAAAAAATCTAGGAAAAAATGTTTATTTGTTTTTACTGTTTACTTAATCACCGACTCGATCTACTGCTTAAAAAAAGCTTCAAATTCGAAAAATAAAATTTCCGATCGTTCTCTGTAGTTGATCCGGTGTACTTCTAATCACCAATCGCTAATAAAACGGCGGCACGTGGTGAGTTGAAAAACAAGAAACGACAGGGGAAGGGACAAAGTACAGTAGAACACCACGAGGAGGACAAGGGGTGTACTTTGGACCAAACGACTGAATGGACCAGAACAATTGGTTTTCAGATGGGTAAGGGATAATTTAAAGTGCAACATTAGGCTTGGAGTCTAAAGTTTGGAATATCAGAATCTGAAAATTTTGGAAAAAATAGCTGGGCACATTTATGGCAAAAAATGCCAGATTTTGTCTTCTCTCTGTGGACAATAGGCAACTTTGGAACCCTGAAAAGGTAGTCTAAAATCATTAAATTTGTCTGAACATTTCAGAGTGTATTTAACAAGAGTAGAGCTCCAGTTTTGCAGTTGACAACTTTCTTGTACAATTCCAACAAAGTGAGATAAACAGTTTTAAAGTTGAACGAGCCCCATTACAGAGCTGATTTTGGAATTTTCGGCACTTTCTGGCTACAAACGGCAGATCTCATGGAATTTGGCTAAAAACTTGTTGATTTCAATATTTCAGATCATTTTTGTGATTTTATATATAACCTTTTCAGAGAAATGGGAACTAACATACAGTCACATTTTGAAAAGTCTGAACACCCAGTAATTTTTTTTTCAATTTTCTGTTTTCCTCAGTTTTTGACCGCCGCTGCCAAAACCGATATTTTTATCAGTGTTTCTTCTTCTCCTCGCTTTCAAATTATTTTCGTCGCGCCCTGGAAACAACAGAATCATCAACAACACACTTTGTTCCCATCCCGCTGCCAGATGACAACTGTTTCGGCAAAGAAAAACGATAAGACAATGAGATAGTGCGCAGATCACGGAGACGCAGACACGTGTGGAAAAAGAGCGTGATAGGTATTCCCCCGAAAGAACGGTCAGCGACGAGGAGTCGAGGATAGAAGGGCACGTTGTATTAGGTTGAGTGTACTCTGATCATCCTGGGAGAGAGGGGAGAGCAATAACGTGATGTCTCCTAGTAGTATATATTGGTGACTCGGGGAGGATGAACTATGATGTGAAGAGCATCAATTGGTACTTTGATCTAAAATCATTGATGGTGGATCGGGTTTTTTGATCGGACCATGATATTCGGAAAACCTAGACTTTTGATGACCTGAACTTCTCCAGAAAAAGTTTTTTTTCTTAAACTTTTTGGACTCACTAGTATTATCTGTCTGAAAACTTTAGGAAATAATATTTTTCTCAAAACTCAGAAGATCATTCAAAAATTTATTTGAAGGTCGGAACGACTTTCTATGCTTCAAAATGAAAGTTTCTTCTAGCAAAGGACTAAAGATCCCTAGCCATCTTCATAACAAAGAGTTATCAATTTATTCCAAAAAAATAGACACTTCAATGAACAAATAAAACCAAGATTATGGTAGTTTCAGAAGTACGTATGAACTCCACTAGGAATCGGCCTCACTGCCATTGGACAAGGACTAGTCACCGCAACAAATGTTGGCCTCGATTTTTTGCATGGCAATATCTCTTTGAATTCTTCGTATTTTTTGAACACAAAGGTTTTGAATGTAGCCGTGGTCATAATTAGACATCCAGTCGTCACTGCTGAATGCATGCAGATGAAAAATGGAGCAGTGGCGGCTAGCTCTGAAACTTTGCTTTTTTAGGAGCTCAAGTCAGGGTAATTATACCATGGAGTTGTGCAAGTTGACTCGCCACAACTACGTAGACAGCAAACACCGGTATGCCAAGAACCAGTGCCGGACCAGTGACCTGAAAATGGAAATTCCAGAAGGTTTACTGTACCAGAGAAAACAAATATTTTGACTGCTTCAGTGGAAAATTGTAAACTTTGAATTTTACAAAAAAGTGGTCAATATAAAAAATGAAACTCTATTTTTCTTCAGTATACTCTGAAATTTTCAGGCAGATCGAAAAATTCTGGATTGATTTTTCAGGACTTCAAAGTTAGCTTTTCTCCACATGTTGAATTTTTGAACTTCTCGAAGCCCTGTTTTCCCAAATGCTTTATATTTGCTTTATGTGTATGTTGCTCATGTCACTTTAATTCTATGCTGTTTTTCCAACAAAATAGTACACATTCTTCGTACATCATTTTTCGTAATGTTTTGTTTACCAAAACTCAAACATCAGAATAAAACTAACCTGAGTTGTCAACGTTATCATAGAAGACTTGTGCAATTGATAAGTTCTAGCTGACATGATGTATCGATATCGATTGAGAACCTGACCAGTTCTCCAAGCAAGACCAAATCCAATGACACCAGCCATCACATAATAGACGGAGATTAAAATTCCAAATGCAATGAATGTCGAGTTTTCTTTATAGTCGTAAAAATCAAAGGTGAAGTCTTGAAGGGATGGGTAGCAATCGGGATAGTTCTGAAAAAACTTGACTATAGATCTTCAATTTCTTGGAAATTTTGTTCATTCCTCTCGAGGAGTTAAACTTGTGGGCAAACCGTTTGGGGAATCGCGTTGCTACCAGCTAAGCTACGGTCGGCGACGCAGCTTGCGCCACCGTAGCTCAGCTGGTGATAAGCACCTATAACGGTGAGCCCACAAGTTCATCCCCCCTTATATGAACAAAATTTCGTGATATTTATTATTTCATGTCCCCCGCCCTCCTTTAAGTAATGATGCCTAACCTCAATCAAAGAAATTTTCTTCTGCTCCATAGACAATCCAGAATGATACAAAGAAAATGCAATGAGCACTGGAAATGCATGATAGACAAACATAAGTGAGATAGTGTGGAGTTTCGAAAAACTCCAGGCCTGCAAAAAAAATGCTGTGAAAAAAATACTAAAGAATCGCCCACGTTATCCGGACTACACTTTGCGGCTGCCTGATGACGGTATATAAAACAAGTGAGAAGCGCCGGGACTTGCATACAAAAGATGAACGCGAAAAAAGTCTGGAAAATCTGGACATCTGAATACACAGATTTTTTTCAAACTTACGATACAAATGTGTGACGTCACTCCGTACTTCACCTGGAACTCTCGCATCACTCCACAATTCATTCCTCCAATCATTGGGAAGAAAAAATAAGCAGGATTGATAATTGATAAATCAATTTCTGTGATTAGTGCGGTTATCTGGAATATTTTCAAGTTTATGTTTAAAACACGATTGATTATTACCTGAACATAAAGTTGACAAAATCTGTAATTCGTATTTTTCTTGGACTTGGTTAGTGTTAAATAAATCCCGAATAAGTTACAAACCGTAGACGCTACGCCTATTGAATGGATAATAGGTTCATAGTAAATCGGACACTCTAGAGGACAGAAATTGGAACCGCGTATCATTTTTTACCTCTAGATTTTTTAAGATGAAAGAATGACGAATAAGGCAAAAAACTTTGGAGTAGGAGAGACCTTTTTGAAAATAATGTTTGTCAGAAATTTGAATTTTTCGTTGTGAAGTTTGAGTGAATGAAATTTTTGAGTGAACTATAATTATTCCTTTTTTCTTCCACCTTTTGGAAATTTTCTATCACAAAAAAAGTTAGTGGCATTACTAGAAAATTATAGATATTTTGGATCTCACTTATGAATCATTAGCCCCTAGACTTATGAGCAACAAACATCAAAATACAGAACGTCAGAAATAATTGGCTTGAAATTTTTGGAAAAATAATTGAGGTGTTCGGTTTTTTTGAAGGAAATTCTCTTCGTGATCATTAGTAGAATCTCAGAATCTCAGAATCTCGGAATCTCAGAATCTCAGAATCTCAGAATCTCAGAATCTCAGAATCTCAGAATCTCAGAATCTCAGAATCTCAGAATCTCAGAATCTCAGAATCTCAGAATCTCAGAATCTCAGAATCTCAGAATCTCAGAATCTCAGAATCTCAGAATCTCAGAATCTCAGAATCTCAGAATCTCAGAATCTCAGAATCTCAGAATCTCAGAATCTCAGAATCTCAGAATCTCAGAATCTCAGAATCTCAGAATCTCAGAATCTCAGAATCTCAGAATCTCAGAATCTCAGAATCTCAGAATCTCAGAATCTCAGAATCTCAGAATCTCAGAATCTCAGAATCTCAGAATCTCAGAATCTCAGAATCTCAGAATCTCAGAATCTCAGAATCTCAGAATCTCAGAATCTCAGAATCTCAGAATCTCAGAATCTCGGAATCTCAGAATCTCATAATCTCAGAATCTCAGAATCTCAGAATCTCAGAATCTCAGAATCTCAGAATCTCAGAATCTCAGAATCTCAGAATCTCAGAATCTCAGAATCTCAGAATCTCAGAATCTCAGAATCTCAAAATCTCAGAATCACAACATTTCAGAATCTTAGAATCTCAGAATTTCAAAATCTCAGAATCACAACATTTCAGAATCTTTAAAATATGATTTCAGAATCTCAGAATTTCATAACGTCTGCATCTCAGGATCTCAGAATCTCGGCACTTCCGAATCTCAGAAGTTCAAGAATCCGAATGCTCGACGACCTCCTACCAAATTGAACTTTGCGACCATTGAGTGCAATGTACCAGACTTTGAAATTGATTTTTATTTTCAACACATGTTTTTCAATGTATTCATAAAGCCTGGGAACAATGGCTCTCTTCACTCGTAGACTATCATGTCTTCCTCCAAAAAATCACTTTTCAACGCTCCCTCGTCGGTGAATGTAATGAAATTGATTCCTGTTTGAAGTGACACAATAACAAATAACAAACATTCCTTCCGATTCTTCACCCCTTCTCCGACCCCTCACATAAAGTGTAACAAACAGCTGCTCAACACTTCTACCGAACTTTCAATCCTCAATTTATCCACCTTCCCCCAATGAGCTTCTCGCTCGTTAATTCAACTTTTACGGAAGCCCAATTTGGGCTAAAGTTGCTTTCAGATCTAACTGAGAATCAGTTAGCTCCATGTGTATTTTCTCCAGTGTCAATTTTATTATCGCTAGCTCTGGTGCATCTTGGAGCCAAGGGACATACTCGAAATGACATTCGAAATTCTATAGTGAATGGAAGCACTGATGAGCAATTTATTGAGCATTTTTCGTTTGTTAACAAGCTTTTGAACAACTCGGTGAACGATGTGGAGACACTCATTGCAAATCGTCTTTTTGTCGCGTGAGTTAGTTTTTGGACTTACGATATGTATTCCGAAGTTACGGTGTACAGTGATCGGTTTTCCCACAGCGTACCGTTTAACACCGTAGCTCAGCTGGTAACAACGCGGAATCTCCAACACTGGTCCCACAAGTTCGACTCCTCAAGGAGGTTTACACTAACAAAATTACGTTTTTTTCTTGTCATTCCTCCGTTAAACAATCTCAGTATATCATATTTTGACTGTTTCAGAAGAGAATTGTAATTTTTAAGTCCTGAAAAACGGTTCGAAGTTTTTCGGTTTCTGTGTGAATTGCAGAGTATACCAAACAAAAATAGAGCTTCAGTTTAATAATTGACAGATTTTCCGTCAAGTTCTATTCTGATGAGATAAATAAACAAAGAATGATCGAAATCCGAACTGGTATGGGAGTTGTGTCACCTCAAAATCGTTTATGACGCCGTAGGGTTTTGCAAAAAAAAAGTAGTCAACTACAAAACTGAAGCTCTGATTTTGTTTAGTACAGTCGTAACTTATCACACAAATCGGAACATTCTGAACTATTTTTTCAGGACATCAAGCTTAACCATTTTCCACGGAAGAATATGTTATCCGGTACCCTATTTTTATCTTTCAGACCCGAACAAGCCATCCGCAAAGACTTCACCGAACAACTCCAGGACCACTACAATGCCAAAACATCAACAATTGACTTCAAGAAATCAGACGATGCAGCAAAAATCATCAATGGTTTTATAGCAGAAGCAACTAAAAACAAAATCAATGATATGGTGAAACCGGATAATTTAAAAGGTTGGCCAGAACTTTGAAAAACAAAAAGTGATATATTTTGATTCAGATGTTGATGCCATGCTAGTCAACGCCATATTTTTCCAAGGAGATTGGCGCAAGAGATTTTCCGAGCCTTCAGAATCGAATTTCAGTGTTTCCCACACAGAAAATCGTTTGGTTCCGATGCTTCGTGAACTTAGAGACAACTATTTTTATAACAAGGATGATGAATGGGAGGTAATTTTTTTCCGGAATTTTCAATTTCCAAATATCAAGATTTAAGGTCATTGGAATTCCATTCAAAGACAAATCCGCTTGGTTTGCCATTTTCCTTCCTATTCGAAGATTTGGACTTGCGAACAATCTGAAAACCCTCAACGCTGCTAAATTTCACAATCTCATCAACAATGTCTACCAAGAATACATTTTTCTGACTTTCCCAAAGTTCAAGCTGGATTATCAGATTAGCTTGAATCAGGCTCTTGGAAAGTTCGGGCTTTCTGAGCTGTTCACAGAACGAGCTGACTTGTCTGGAATTGGTCCAGGGCTTCAGTTGGCGTCAGCAACACATAAGGCTCTTATTGAGGTGAGAGACTTTAAATTCTAGGATTCAGAGATTCAGAGATTCAGAGATTCTGAGATTCAGAATAGGAATGTGAGTTTCCAGAATTCTGAAAATCCTTGGTTCCAGGAATCCGAGAAAATCTGAAATTCTGAAATTCTGAAGTTCTGTATGTTCAAAGTTTGAGATTCCGAAATTTTGTAACTCTGAAACTTCTGGAAATTCCGAAAATCTGAAATTCTGGGAATTCAAGATTCTTTGAACCCAAAATTATGAACTTATGGAATTCTAAGAGTCTGATAGTGAGGTTCTCAGCTTTCACATTTCTGAATCTTGGAGATTCAGTAGAATTCTTGAGTTCTGAGATAATGAAACTCTAAAATTCTGAATTTTTGTGATTCTCAAATTTTGCATTTCTAGAGATCTAAGCATTTCTGGAGCCAAAACATCTATTGTTTTTTTAGGTCTACATTTAGAAAAGGGTTTATCTCCTTTTTTAACTTTTCGAAATATAAACTTTTCCAATCCTTTCTGATCTTCCAGGTAGATCAAGTAGGCACTCGCGCCGCTGCCGTCACCGAAGCCAAAATCTATTTCACGTCTGGCCGAAGCGGTGACCCTTTGAGTATACGTGCCGATCATCCGTTCCTTTTCTCAATCATCAAAGACAATTCGCCGCTTTTCATGGGAATATATGCTTGATTCTTTTTTCTTTTTCCTTTGATTTTGGTCAACAGTTTGATAAACAAACTGATAACAACACAATTTTCTTCTTCTTCTCCTACTTTTTTTTCTATTTTCACCCAATTTTCTTAACTTTCGAAATAAATCGAAGTGACATTTAGATTTTTTTTCGAATACCAATAAACCCAACCTCTCTTGAACCCAACCGAGTATAAAAGAGAGCCACCTACAATTTCCTTTTAGTCACTTTTTTCTATTTTTTGCTCTTTCTCTGCGTCTCTCGTCCATTTTTCTCTCTATCTGCCCCACACGCACTTTATATTCTCTCGGCCAGCAGTTTGCATGTTTATTTCGGTGTTTGTGTTTGGTTTTTTGGCTGACTGACTGGCTTGTGTACGTGTATATTGGAGGAGAAGCGAGAGAAATGAAGGGGGTGTTCTCTTTTTTTTCGAAACTTTTTTCTCTTGATTCATACATGAGGCATCACTTCTTTTGTCTACTGGTTTTGGTTTTGGTTTCGAACTTTTGGTTTTTGATTTCAGGAAACTTGGAACTCTGGAATTTGGTTGAATTATATTGAAGCTGAGCAATCGTCCTCAACATGGTTGACGAGACAATGTGAGTTGAAATTTTTTTGAGATTGTGGATTGCAGAAATTAAGAAATTCCGGGTTTTTGAGATTCTCAGGAATTTCTGAAAATCAAATTTCTAGGATTTGAAATTCTAAAATTCTGGGATACTGAGATTCTGGGGGGATTCTGGGATACTGAGATTCTGATATTCTGAGATTCTGTGGTTCTGTGATTCTGAGATTCCGAAATTTTGAAATTTTGAAATTATCTGATTTTGAAGTAATATGATTTCTAGTTTACGGAATTCTAAAAATGCTCAAACTCTTTGATTCTGAGATCTTTAGGTTTCGAGATTCTGAGATTCTGAGATTCAGGGATTCTGAAATTTTGAAATTTTACAATTCTGAGATTCTTAGGTTCTCAAATTCTGAAGTTCCGAGTTTATGAGAATCTGAAGTTCTAAGTTTCTGAGATTCTAAGATTCTGAGCGATTCTTGGATTCTGACCAATTTTCAGGTCATTTCAATCCAGTCGTGTAAACCTCAATGTAAACATGTTAACCTCAATGCGAAATCCAGGATCCGGGATCCAGAATCCGGAACCCGGAATCCGGGGTCCGGAACCCGGAATCTGGAATCCGGAATCCGGAATCCGGAATCCGGAATCCGGAATCCGGAATCCGGAATCCGGAACCCGGAATCCGGGGCCCGGAACCCGGAATCTGAAATCCGGAATCCGGAATCCAGAATCCGGAACCCGGAATTCGGGGCCCGGAACCCGGAATCTGGAATCTGGAATCCGGAATCCAGAATCAGGAATCTGGAATCCGGAATCCGGAATCCGGAATCCGGAATCCGGAATCCGGAATCCGGAATCCGGAATCCGGAATCCGGAATCCGGAATCCGGAACCCGGAATCCAGAATCCGGAACCCGGAATCCGGGGCCCTGAGCCCGGAATCTGGAATCCGGAATTCAGAATCCGGAACCCGGAATCCGGGGCCCTGAGCCCGGAATCTGGAATCCGGAATCCAGAATCCGGAACCCGGAATCCTGGGTCCCGAGCCCGTGGTCCAGACTCCGGAATCCGGATCCCCAACGCCGGACTCTTTCTCCGGTCCCCTCTCGGGAGCCCCGAGAAGGGAGAACTGATTCTTCTCTCGACTTTCCTCTTCCTTTATAGTGATCTTATCTCTCTGAGGTCATCTTGAGTCGTGGATTTTTAAACCAATTCACGTGGTTCTTTCTGTTAAGAATTTAAATTTTATCGAACACTTTTTTCTTTCATATGTTTTTATCACGTTCAAATAACACTTGAATTTTCACTTTTTTCTGAAATTCGGTTTTCGAAAATTCGAAAGCTTCTAAATTATCATTTTCTTGCCTGTCTTTTCGAATCCAACCGGATACTTTGCTAGCTCTAATCCATTTCTCTTCAAAAAAAATCATGAGACATATTTTTTCTTCTTTTCGCTCGAAAAAAAGATAATCTTGTGGACTTAAAAAGATAATCCTTTTCAGTCTCTCTAACCTTTTTATCTGTCAGATTGCTCAATTTCTATTTTTGGAAAACGCTGCTCTCGCATCACATAAAACCGCTGAGCAATAAATCAAAAAAGCAGCACACTAGAGCCAAAATGAATTGGAGTAGACTCCAAAATAAATTTTTATGGGAAGGCAAAAATAAAGAAGAAAGTGATGTCAGGAAATTATATTGGAATTTGCTGAATGGGGCTGAAAGTTTTCAGATCGACTGATTCAGAATTGAGCCTGTAGCTTTGTTCAAACACAAGATACAGTTTTCAAAGTATCATTTTGTATTACTTGTTGAACTCTATTTTAACTAATTTAGTTGGTCAAAAAATATTGAACCGAGAAAAATGACTTTATCCGGGCCAGTTTTCAAGTATGCAAATTTTCAGTTCCCAAAACGAGATGGACTTTGCTCTTCGACTCCTGGCAACTCTTCCCCATGAAGGATCCGTCGTCCTCTCCCCGCTTTCCATTTCGCTCGCTCTCGCGTTGGTCCATGAAGGAACACGTGGCTCGACGAGAAAAGAGCTCGAGAGGGTGCTAGTAGGCTCCGATGAAATGGAGGAGAGTCGAATTCGGGACCACTTTGCAGGTGTCATGGAGATGGTTAGCAACGCGGAGAACGGCGTGGAGACCAACGTTGCGAATCGCGTTTTTGTGAAGTGAGTGAGGATAAAAAGTCGTGGGGGCTTATAGGGGATGTTTCCAGCAAAGACCACTCTATCAAACAAAGCTACAAAGAAGCGGTCGAGAAGTACTACAAAGCTTCCGCCCAGAATTTGGATTTCAATCAGGCTGCAGAATCTGCTAAGATCATGAACTCGTTTGTTGAGAATGCCACATCTGGAAAAATTAAGAAGCTCATTCCTGAAGACGCTATCAAAAATTCCCTTGCTTTCTTAGCAAATGCCGTGTATTTCAAGGCTGACTGGCAAGGAAAATTCGAGAAAGACATGACGTCAGAAAGAGATTTTCATGCGATGGAAGGGCAGTCAAGAACGGTAAGAAAGGTTCTGGAAGGCCCCAGAGTTCTAGATAAAATACTTTCAGATTCCGTTCTTGAATGAGCTTTGTGAACACCGGGATTACACTGAGGACCAATTATTCCAAGTGCTCTCGCTGAAATATCAAGATCGTCGGTTCTCTTTTGCCATTTTCCTACCAAAAAAGAAACATGGATTAATTGATGCTTTGGAGAAAACCAACGGAGAATACCTTCAAAATCTACTCGCGGATCTCAAAAACTCCTATGTCAATGTTCATATTCCAAAATTCAAAATCGAAAAAGAGCTGGATCTGAAGGAAACTTTAGAGGCTATTGGAATCAAGGAAATGTTCCGAGAAGGCAGTGCTGATCTTACAGGATTAGCTGATAAAGTATTCATCTCATCCGGAATCCATAAAGCCATCATTGAAGTCGACGAGGATGGAACTACGGCCGCCGCAGCATCGGCGTTCAAAGTCGGGTTGGAGATGATGATCATGGCAGAGCCGACAACATTCCTAGCAGATCACCCATTCCTTTTCGCGTTATTGTTTGAGAACAGTCCACTTTTCATTGGTGTTCATGCTTGACTTAATTTTTGTGAATATAAATATTTTTGGAGCTACAGGAAACATTTTATAATATAAAAAGTTATGACCCGATATTTGTTAGTGTCTATGAGTACCAAAAAAAATGTCTGTAATTTCTCAAAAGTGGGCAAAGGTGAAGAAAGTTCCCTAAAAGATTTCTTCGCGAATTTCAGAATTTCTTTATTGTTGCCTCAAAAAAAAAATAACTTTGTCATGATTTTCGTCAGCAAAGCGGCTAGACAAAATCAAAAAGACGCTAATCAGAATTCAGATTTTCAGACGCAAATTAAAAGATTTCAAGACACAAGGGAAATTGAAAATTGCTAAAGTAAGTCCAAAAAATCCGGAAGACTCTGGGAAATGATTACAAAATGTTTCATTCAAAAGAGGGACAAAACAAATGCGAAACTGTTACATTTCAACTTGTAGATCTCACAACCACGTTCGTCCGAACCTTATTGCTTCTCCTCAACGAACTCCGCACCAAAAACGCCTCCAATGCATTTCCACTCATTTTGAACAACCTGAATGCCGTCCCGAATTGAGCCATCGTTGCCCACGAAACTATCAGAACAGCTGGTGTAACATTGAAAACCATATAAATGAAAGCATCTAACAGTGTGAGGAAGTTAGCCTGAAGAAATGCAAAATTTCAAGGATTCTTCTTCAAGATCGTACTCTTTCAAAACTCTTGCTTTTGGTTGATTTCTTAAAGTTGTTCCAGACAAAAATCATAGTTGTAAGAACTAGGGAAGAAATGAATATTATGGAATTGAAAATAATATCTAGTTTTAGAAGATAACTCTTATGACACGGGTTCAGCAAACATCCCATTCTCAGACAGTCCGGCGGGAAATCGTATGAATTAGAGCAGGTCCTGAACATTAACCCAAACATGGCAAACTCAGATAAGACAATTAGGCAAATTAGTAACAAATTAGATAGTCTTCCTCGATAATTGTGATAAAAAATTGGCCAGCCTACTGCAACGATTCGATCAATGGTTATGATGATGGACAGAATAGTGCGAGCGCTCATTAGAAAATTGTTCGGCCACGAAACGGAAAATACTATCGTTTGAAGATAACTGATATTACTGGTGATATCAAACCCTTGAACCGAACTGAATGATAAACTAAATAGATCTGAAAATTATTGAGATTTGTGGATTGAGTCCCTGATTCTTAAAACTTACTAAAAGTGGCGATCAAGCAATCCATACCAAATCTAACGTAGAAAAGTGTAAATCCATCTAATTTTTTGAGAGTTTTCGAACTACAACATAATTTTATAAGTTTGTATAAGTTTTGAGATGTTAAAAAAACTTACAGAAAAGTGCAATACAGTAACTGAACGTTTACAAACGCTGAACAAAATGTGAAAATCAAAGTCAAACTTATAACAGAAAGATAGATTGCATTTATCATAGTTTTAAGGAGGTTTACCAGGTTTCATTCCTCTCAAGAATTTGGGTTTTATATTGGAAACTGAATTGGAAGGGGCGTTTTTGAAATATCAAACTGGGTGATTTTTTCAGAACGAACTTTATTCCCACGAAAAAAAACAAGGTGAGTTTATTAATTCAGAGTAGACACAACATGTTTTCAATTTTCAGAACTGAGTTTTAACTAGAAACTCTATCATTTAATATCTTCTCTAATTCTCAGAACAGTTACCACACTGTGATTAATATTTTCACAGGAAAACACTTGAATTTAAAATTAGATTTATTAAAACTCGAGAAAAAACTTAAAAAATGCAGAACAAAGAAAATTAAGACAGTACTGGAAACTCGTCATTATCAAGAAGTCCAGAGTTGCAAGTAGGACAGCTGCGCTTCGTTTCCAACCAACTTCTGATGCATCTGTCGTGGTAGCGTCGTTTACAGCAGTCGCATTTCATGGTGTTCTCTTCTGATTCCATATCCTCCAAACAAATCAAGCATTCCGTGTCCATAAGTTCGTTTGGGTTGAATTCCGATGAAGTTTCATAAAAAGTCAGCAGAGATTGGCAGATGTTTGGAACCTCTGACTTCATTGTATTCTTGTAATCCTTTCGGAAACCTTCAGATAAGTCTGGAAACAATGGAAGCTTTGGAAGTTGGTCGAAATCAATATTCTGGTTTTCACGAATCAATTGTAAATTGGTGTCGACTGCTGTGATGAAGGCATTACAATCGTGTTGGTATTCGGCAAGCTCAATCTCGGCATTATTTTTCACTTCTTCACAATCTGTCTTCGCCATAAGTTGGTTCACGATTTCGGTAACTTTCGAAATCGGATTCTCAGCATTGATAGTAGCTCGGACTTCCAGAAGATTGAAGAGGACATCTCGAACTAAGTCGTGTTTATCATTGGCCTTGGATTGCTTTGATTCCAGATTCTTTATGATTTCATTCTTTTCCTTGAGTTGCTTTTCGAAATTCTCAATTTTAAGTCGACTTTCTTCTTCCTTCGCAGCCATTTGTTTCTTTTGCGACTCCACCATCTTTTCCAGCACACGAATTCGAGCATCTTTTTCCAAGACTTCTTGATTATTCTGCTCTTCGGCCTTCTCCAACTGCGACACCTTCTTCTTCAGTGCTTTAGTCTCTATTTTGTCCAATCTCAGTTTCTCATTAGCCTTTCGGGTATACAAACTGGCACGATAGCATTTTGGACACGCTTCTGATTCCTTCGATGTTGGTTTTGGAGTTTGGGAAATCGTGGCGACCTTCTTCTTCTTCTTGCTAAGCTTTACTTTCTTCCGGGTTTCGGTTGGCTTTTCCTCTTGAATATTCTGCTCTTGATTCTCAATCTCTGAAAAAAAAATTAATAGTAAGGAATCAAATCTAAACTGAAGGAAACGTACCAGGTTGCTCATTAATTTCCTCTTCCTGGATATCTTGCTTGACTTGCTCTTCCTTGACATAAACTTGTTGTTGACCACTTGGAGGGCATGCCCAATATTTTCCGTTGAACAATGGGATCGGTGTGGAGATGTAGAATAGATCAAGATTGACAAATTCAATATGCTTCAGGATATCTTTTGGAACAATTTCGAAAATTTCACGGAGCGAGATAGCAACATCAGGTGACTCTTTCTGGAGTTCATCTTCGAATTCCGACACATCGAATCCTTCCATCTTGATTTCGTGTAACAGCTCATGTGCAAAAACAAATTTGTGTTTATCAGAATGAAAGAGTCTGACAATGACTTTGGAGTCGTCCGTTTTCTCTACAGGCTCTGATTTCGACGTCATGATTTTAGAGTTGCTCTCGATGAACTTCCTGAAAGTGTCGGTAACCCACATGACCCAGACCAGAACTGACATGTAGGCACGTGGCTTGCGCTTAATTGGAATCTTCGTGTCGAACGTCTTCAGCAAATTCAGAATATCGTCTCCTTCTTCTCCATGTGTTCCCAAAACAGTTGAAAATACATCAGCAGCACCTTCAATCGACATTCCTTGAAATCTATTATCTTTAGACAATGTAGCAGTTGGGAATGATTTGTTAAATGCTGCCACGGAGCGTTGAAGATTGCAATACATCCCAGGAACCAACTGAGCCATTTCGAACATCTTCACTTTGGATTCTTTGAACTTCAGGAAGTAAGCAATGAGAGAAACGGCAAGTTCTGATTCCAGTCTTCGCATTGGACATGCTTGAATGCAACCTTGGAGCAAATAGTAGAAATCGGATTTGTAGACATATTCTCTTTTTGAAAGACTTGAGTAGATTGCACTTCTTTGACAGTAGATTTCAGTTTTTGGGATTTCGAAGAAGGTGTGGCTTCCAGGGAAACCAACTACAGACGCTATGAATGCAAAAAACTGCTCGGCAGTTTGGAATCGGTCCATCAGTGGGCTGGAGATGTGAAGAAGATTTTGAAGATTCTTGATGGAATCTTTCTCGACGCATTCCCATTCCAATGGAATCAGTTTTGGACCGATCGACTTTCGGACAAGGTTCTTGAGAACGTTTGGTGACATGACGAACAGCTCACGAGCAGGAATCATAGCCATGGTGATTCAAGTGAAAGATGTATGGAACTCTGAGAAATAAACGTTGAGATAAGTTCGTTGTAGAAAAAGTCAATATAAAAGAAGAGGAATATGGTAAGTTAGGATTGAACGGAGACAAGAAGTGAATGAGGACCAAGAGGAACGTTTGTGGACTGGGGTTAAGAACCGGGTGGGCGTGGACTAGAGGTGAAGGACCTCCATGATTCTGAACGTGATATTTTCCTTATGGGAAGAACTTTTATGGGACAGGTAAAGAAGAAACAAGTCAATAATAAATGCGCAAATTTACAACCTATGTGAAGATGGGAATGGTCGGGTAGGAGTATTAGGAATTGGTAAAAAATTTTCAAAAATTCAAGCTTGCATGAAAAAGTTTAAGACAATAGAGATTATGAGTTGGTGAGACAAGGAATTCTCGAAACATGAAAAAATTGAGTGAAAGACTGACAGTAAGACAAAATTGGATTGAATAAAGTAACTTTTAGAATTTTTCTTCAAGTGCAAGTATAGGATGATTAGAATGTTTACGGTATATTGGAAAAAGAAAAATGAAAACAGAAGAACCACGGAAAATAGGAAAGATGACTGAATGAACTGACTGAATGAAGACATGTAAAAAATGAGTGATGTGGAATAAACAGCAGGTGGGATGGAACCAAGTGGGCGTGGCCGGAAGGTGAAGGAGGTCAATGGCTAGGATTGATCGTAAATGCGGTCCTTTTGGAAAAACAAGTCAAATTTGGAGGTAACTATTAGGTTGGCGGGAAAGTCTTTGTCACTTTTTCAACAGTTTATTTCTCAAAGAAAAAATAACCGAATAATTAATTATATTGTCCATCATTATCAACAACATGTCTCCAACGTTCCCTCAATTTATGGATTCCATTGCGGTAGAATCCAGCCGGGCGTGAGGCAAAGTATTGTTTGAGTGCCGCTTCGACCGCTCCACGGGAATTGAAGCTTCTTCCTTCGAAGGCACGTGTCATATCGCCAAATAACCAATAGTCGGAAGGAGCAAGATCAGGAGAATACGGGGGGTGAGGGAGAACATTCCATCCATATCCCATCAGCTCCTGCTTCACTTGTTTCGAAACATGTGGGCGACCGTTATCATGTTGATAGTACACTTTCTTGTCTTTCAGGGCCGAACGGTCGACTGCTTTCTTGAGGTTTCGTAGTTGAGTAGTGTAGAGGTCTCCAGTTATTGTTTTGCCCTCGGGCAGAAGTTCCCAGTAGATGGGGCCGTCCACTCCCCACCACACAGAGAGCATAACTTTTTTCGGATGAAGGTCGGGTTTGGGGACATCCTGTGGGCTCTCTCCTTCTCCAACCCACTTGGATTTCCTGTGGTGATTATCGTAGAAGACCCACTTCTCATCTCCGGTTATTAGCCGGTCCAGCCATCGATCGCCCGCGTGGAGAGTGAGAAGAGTAATCGAATCGTCGACTCGGCGGTCAAGGTTGGCTTGAGTCAGGTGATGAGGTATGAATCGACCAAAAAGTTTTCTCATTCCAAGAGACTTCAAACTTTCAAGGACTGTGCTATGGTGAACTCCGAATGTGACAGCTAGTTCACGGCTAGATTGAAATGGATCCGATTGCAATGCGTGCTTCAGCTTGTCCAAATCCAACTCACGGGGTCTCCCAGAGCGATCCTTTTCATCGAGCGAGAAGTCATCTTTTTCGAAACTATGGAACCAATTGCGAATAGTATTGTAGTGAGGGGCATGTGTGTTGTACACATTCTTCAAGAAAGTTTCCGAATCCTTCGTCGTGGTGTGAGATAGGAAGAGGTAAATCAAAACATGTCTGATGTGAATAGCAGTGGGAACAAACATATCGTTTCAATTACAGATGAGGAGCAGGGAAGGAAATGGGGACTTGTTTATATGGAAGGTTTTTATCACCTTGTTATTCACTAGAGTCGATATCATACACAGCCTCCATATACGAGAACAGTGATTAAACAAACAGAGTGACAAAGACTTTCCCGCCAACCTAATATAAAGATCGTATAGATATTGCACCTGTCATAAATCTTGACGATGTGAAGGGAGTTTAGAGGGAAACATGTAGAAAGTTGAAGTTTGGCGGTTAACATTTGAAAATTCGAAAAGACTGCTTCCCAAGCTAGTTATAACTAGTGTTAGCTTGAGACATGGGACTAGTCGGCTTTCTATACATAACTTGGTTTAGTTGTTTATCGATCTGAAAGTGATTATCACAAATTCTATCACTCTTTGTCCTCTAGAATCCAATAATATAAGATATGGAATTTGAAGTCGATAGTACTGAGTGCCCAGAATGTGAAAAAGTCAATCAGTCGACTTGAAGTCTGTCTGTGATCTAGCAGGTTGACGGTTTTTTTGTACCAGTGTCTTTTTTTCTTCGAAACATTCTCCAAAAAAAATACAAAAATTACTTCGAAAATTTCAATAATCCCTTTAGTTGGAATACTTTATTTTTCTATCTAGATTAATGCCAAAAAACAGAATTAGAAAACATCCTACGAACCGGAAACTTTATTCTTTGACGTTCGTTGTGATATTTAAAGCAAGCAGAAGTTAATTCATTTTGTTTTTAATTTTGTTCAGGAATTTTAGCCTGGTCTAGCTTCCGGTGTTCGCCTTGTCAACACCAACTCATTTTTTGTTCCTTAAAAATGTCAATCAACCCTTATATCATCCCTGTCATTGTAAATTCACTGACTGTGATATTTGCGTGTGCAACGGCTATCATTAATTTTGGTTTTCTCTATAAAATTTATATGTAGGCACAGATTAAAAAAATTGACAGACTAAGTTCCTAGTTTTCAGATCGAAAGTGTTTAAAAAATCTTCAAGTTTGACTCTTGTCTATGTTCGATTTGCGATGGATGGGTTTTTGGGATTAGGAAGTTGTTTTTCAAAAATGTTCCCACTTTTTCAATTTCAAACTTTCAGATGTATTCATGATGAGTCTTGTGTTTATTAAGTTTTTCGATTTTGAAGACATCTTGGTTTCTCGGGAATACCTAGTTTTCCTATTAACTGGCCCCTCAAAAACCTGAAAACCAGTCGTGCCATTCTTGTTGTCATAATTAATTTTACCAGAATTTCCGCAGTATTTTTTCCGATTCGGCATCACAATTTACGGTTCAATTGCTCTAACCATCTACTCTCACTTTTACCATTTTGTTATCTTCTGATAGAGAATTTTGTGCTGTTGGGACCGTGTGAATATGAGTATCGAGTTCCACCAGGATGTGTACTTCTGACATGTGTTATGAATCCGTGTTATATCAGTTATGGAATACGGTTTGAAATGATAACACATATAATAATCGCAACAGCAACTACGGCTCTTGGCATTAAACTTTTCATCCTGTACAGATATGACAAAAGCAAAGAATATCTGAGAAAAGTGAGGAAACTAGAGAATTTTTCAGAAAAAAAATGAACAAAAAAAAACACTTTTCAGGCTAATAGACTTGCCTTAATTGACACCAGTGCCATTATCATTTTCTCCGTCATACCTGCTACACTTTTAACAAGTTTTATTACAATAGATGTGGATGTCTGTGGGAATTTATTTATTTTGGGAAAAGTTTGTGGTTATGTGTTTGAAGGATATCTGGTCCATCGAATATTGCATAAAACTCAAACGAACCAATCGAATGGAAGCGTGTTGGTTGCTAGAGTGAAAATTTCAGATACATAATATATTTTGGTTGGTGGGCTCTAGTCGGTTATTTTAGTCCTTAGAATTATTTTTGGTCCTTAGAATTATTTTTGGTCCTTAGATTTTTCTTGGTCCTTAGATTTTTTGGTCCTTAGATTTTTCTTGGTCCTTAGAAATTGTTTTCCAGATTTATATCAATTTTCAGTTTTCAATCATAAAAATGTTGTATCCGAAGTGTCCACTCAATTCTTCCCAGAAGTAAAAAAACTTTAACTACCCTGGTAGCAAAATGTGCTCTTTCTATAAACTAGCAAAATGTTCATAATATATTGTGCCCATGCGCAGGTTGAGTAGAATAGCAAAAAAGAGAAGTCCACCCTGACTCTCTGTGAGAAGGAAGTTAATAAATACAGGGTGGCTCATAAGTATGGAGACTTTTTTACATGGGCTGCTGGCACGGTGCCAAGCCCGATTTTTGTAAACTTTCGATATATTTCGAAACTAGGAGATCTATATAGGAGGTTTCCATACGCATTTGCCCTCACGTTCTGTTTTTACTTTATCTATGCGAGTTTCATTAAACCATGCTAGGATTTTCAAGCTCAACTGAGAGGGGAACTGGATCTACGATGTCGTAGGAGACTCAGTGTCGGTCAGTTGTCTGGTCGGGAATTCGTTGAGCAGTTTAAAACTGAAGGATATGTCAAAGAGCAACAAAAAACAAAAAACCACATTCCCGGAACATTTTTAGTATTCGTGGAATCATCCAGAAGAGGATAAGGAGAAATTATGGAAAATATGACAAAATCGCTTGGTTACAGTTGTGGAAATGTCCAAATACGGTTATAATGGACTAAGATCTCAAGCATCATCAGCTCTATCGAAGACAATATCTTTCAGACCAGTCCGAAAAAAATGGGTCAGAAAAATCAAGAAAGTTGCTCAAAGGTATCTAGGTGCGCCGCGCTTACGATGTCATATGGGCCTATGAGGACATTTCGACCACTGAGTCGCTTCCAAAGAGCCAGAAAAATCGGAAAATGTTATTAAAAGATAACTCGAGGTCCCTGAAACGTTTTTGGAGTACAGATAGATATTCCTTAAATTCGGTATGGCCTGAGCAGGTCTGACAGCTGAAGGTAGGGCTCAACTGGTCTTCAGTGATAAAAACGGGAAGATCAACTCGGATGTCTACCAAAATATGGGTTTGAAGGGTTTTTTACTTTCCTGGGTTACTAGCCACTCTGGCCAGAAACCATTTACTATGCAAGAAGATTCAGTACTGTCGATATCGGGGATTTCACAAAATCGGTGGTCGAAGCTTAATTTACGCGACACTCGAAGAATGACTTCCGGCTTGTCTCCTCGCCGGATCTTCACTAGTTGGATTTTATTTTTTAAGTATAATTGAAGAACAAGATCATGACTTGCTCTCACCCAAATTTCGATTTCCTCCAGCAATCACTTCTCGAGTTATGGGATGAAATAGACAGCAACTACCTCGGCGCACAGTGATATTTTTTGCGGATCTTCTGAAGGCCTGCATCAAGGCCAGAGGATCAAATTTCGAACATCTTTGCATATACCTGTTCCTCTTGGTCTCGTCTATCAGAAAATAAAGTTCGTTTTGTTGACATCCCTCTTTTTTAGATTTTAGACCCAAAAACAAAAGTCTCCATACTTATGAGCCACCCTGTAGAAGCCCATGTGCCTCTATAAGAGAAAATACGGTATTGTACACTTTTAAACAAGCTTAGATTTATTTCAAGATATGAATATAACTCTGAAAAATCCAAATTTTTTCTTGTCTGTACAAAGTTATGAATTTTGAACAAACTTAATCCACAATTTCAGGAATTTCAGATACCTTTTTTGCTATTCTGCTCAACCTGCGCATGGGCACATTATATTATCAACAGTGTGCTAGTTTATGTAAGGAATACATTTTGCTACCAGGGTAGTTAAAGTTTTTTATTTCTGAGAAAAATTGAGTGTACACTTCGGATACCACATTTTTAAGATTGAAAGCTGAAAATTAATATAAATCTAGAAAACAATTTCTAAGGACCAAGAAAAATCTAAGGACCAAAAAATCTAAGGACCAAGAAAAATCTAAGGACCAAAAATAATTCTAAGGACCAAAAATAATTCTAAGGACCAAAAATAATTCTAAGGACCAAAATAACCGACTAGAGCCGGTTGGTGTGTAAAGTTAAAAATAAAGATTTCTATACTCGAAAAACGAGCCCAGCCATAGTTGTTTTTTTTCCAGAATTTATATATTTTAACAAGCTAATAAGATAAAGCTCCACAAGTACTACAAAATGCTATCATCCCTGTCTGTTTTTCTGCTCGTTTCGTTTATAGCTTTGTTCATACACTACATTAGTTTTCAAAACACAAGTTTTACAAAAGTGTAAAGCCTCGACACTATAAGGCCTGTAATAGAAGTGCCCCTGACTTATACCTTGAGCCAATTTTTCTTGGCTCCCAGCCAATATATAAAAAATTTGCCAACTGATAAATTGTTTAATAATTGTTAAGTTGGACCGACATCCTCTCGTTTCCTGAGCGAAAATTATTTTTCGAATATTTAATGAATGTTTTGTCAGTTGACCACCTTATACAGGAACCGGGTAAAAAGTTATTTTCGAATTTCAATTTTTCAACTTACGAATTTTCCTTCCTGAGAAAATTGAAAACTCGCTTCCAATAACAAAGCCCAACGCTCAATCCCAGGAAAAAAACCTGAATGAATTCATCGGAAATCCTTTCAACTTTTCTTCCTATTTTTCTATCTTTTCTAACTGTCATCATGAACTCCAAACTTTTATATAATCTTTTCATGTGAGTTTCTCGTTAATTTTTCATCATTTTGATAAGTTTTAAAGATCTAAAACCATAAAGCAATCCCCTCATTTGACTTTATTCTACACTAGAATTTTTATCGATTTATGGGTAACTTTGACAAGTAAGTTAACATTAGATTTCTTAAAACTAAAACAGTTTGCTTTTCAGCTAGTTTAACATATTCTATCAATATTTACAATGAAATTTCTACAAGTTATCCCATCCAACTTCCATCGCTACTCTTTTTTTTAATGAATTTCTCAGTGGTAATTATTGGAAATGTGCGATTGTTCTTATCCCTCGTCATAACGTTTGACCGAACTTTGGCAGTTTTCTTGCCAATTTCGTATCATAAATTTCGCCAAAGGATTCCAAATGTTTTGTTGATAATCATAGTTTTTTGTTTGCCGTTAATTGACAACACTATATTATTTGTTGTTTGTAATTATCGAGTGATGATTCCAAATGGTTGCACATCCTCCGGATGCATGTTGAATCAATGTTTTCTCCACTATTTTGTTATTCTTGAAACAGTCACCGAATCTGTTATCACTGTTGCTTCTCTCATGTTTGCCATCAAACTTTTAATCTGGAACAATTGCAAAAATGGATCGATAAGTGGAAAACTTGAAAGGGTAAACGATAAGAATACCGTAAAACCTGTATTTAAAAAAGTCCGATTCTTCTAAAACAGGTTTTACGATAAACGGACCACATCTAATATCACCAACTTCAGGCCAACCAACTCGCTCTAATTGATACAACTGTTCTGTTAATATTTGGCTTAATTCCGGCAATTGTCCTCGTCAAATTTCAGTATTTAATTGACAACATGGGAATCGTGTTAGGAATAAGTAAACATGGAGGTTTAGCTATAGAAAGCTTATTAATATACCGAACATTGAAACGGAAAAATAAGATAATTCCTGCTAATGGTACTTCGATGTTCCTCGTGAAAAGTAGTAAATGAGTATAATTTTTTTGAAATTCAAATTCTCCTGTTCTTCCACTTAAATTATCCATATATGTAACTAAAAGTGATCTTTTTTTCTGTTTTTTTTAATGAGAATAATGAACTTCCTTCCTTCTTCTGTATGGCAAACGAATGTATTTTTGACTTCGGTTCATAAACGTCAAATTACATCAGTTGCCTTTTTTCCTACTCGATGTTTCCAAGAACTCAACAAAAATGCTGATCTTTGTTTTTTTGGAGATTTTTGTCTTAATCAGTCAGAAATCCTTTGCACAGCCCTACCCGCTAAGCTCGTATGTATATCTCGGTACCTTTAAAAGATATTTTTAAAAAATCTAAAACGAAATTGTTTGTCTCGATATCAGAAACATTTCTTTAGTTGAATGTTTCTTGATATCTCAAACAGGAAACGAGATAATTAGGTTCAAAGGGGTCATTTTTTCAAAGAGTTTCACAGATTTTAAAAGAAAAAATTCAATTGTGATTTAAACGTGATGAAAAAAAAAAGTTTTAAAAATTGAAATTCTAGATGAAAAACACTACGTGAATTGGTTTAGAAACCCACGACTCAAGATGACCTCAGGGAGATAAGATCACTATATAAGGAAGAGAGAAGTGGAAGGAAGAATCAGTTCTTCCTTCTCGGGGCTCCCGAGAGGGGACCAGAGAAGGGATCCTGCTCCGGATTTCTGGATCCGGATTTCTGGATCCGGATTTCTGGGTCCGGATTTCTGGATCCGGATTTCTGGGTCCGGATTTATGGATCCGGATTTCTGAGTCCGGATTTCTGGATCCAGATTTCTGGATCCGGATTTCTGGGTCCGGATTTCTGGATCCGGATTTTGGGTCCGGATTTGTGGATCCGGATTTGTGGATCCGGTTTTCGGATCCGGGATTACGGATACCGGATCTCGGATTCCTAGATTCCGGAGCCCGGATTCCGGATTCCTAGATTCCGGAGCCCGGATTCCGGATTCCGGATTCCGGATTCCGGATTCTGGATTCCGGATTCCGGATTCCGAATTCCGGATTCTGGATTCCGGACGTCCAGAATCCGGATTCTGGATTCCTTGGTTCCGGATTCCGGATTCAAAGGTAAAGATTCCAATTTTCTGAGTTTAGACCTTAAAAAATAGTCCTTGAGCGAAAATGTCTTTCTTTTATGTACCGTATGACACCGTTTGAAAATAAATAATTCTAATTCTAATTCTAAAAGTGGAAAACACTTTTCTGTAAGGTTACACGCGCTGTAAGCGGAGCCCAGGAGGTTTGGCCCCGGAAGGGCATAAACCGACTGGTATCTAACATGTACACATCAAAAATCATTAATTTTTTGAAAATATTCTCAAAAAAGTTCTAGGAAATGCTGATTTTTTTCCGGTCATGTTTTCAATAGTTCTTGGTAGTGACTTTTTGTTCTCTATTCTTCCAAAAAACAGCATACCCAACCAAAAACCACCTTTTTCAGGTTATTGTTAATAACAATTTCCTTAACAGAAAAAAGTTTTTTTCGAAAAAAAATTCTTCAAGGTTTGGATATGATAATTGGGCCCCTGATAATTTTTTGGTCCCTCTTTACGAAAAAACACGCCCCTTTTTTTCTTCTCACACCCATTTCCAGTATGACAAACCAATTTTCTTTTGCTCATTTTTCAAAGAAGCTCAAATTAATTAGTCTTCTTGTTTACCGTTTCGTGTCTAGTCGCCACTTCAAAGAAGTTCCGTAACAAAACTCATTTTCAATTTTTTTTTCTTGTCATAACTCTCTCGGAAAAAAATCATTTGAACAAAGACTAATGAGTGCTATAGTACCATTTATCACTGTTACATTTTCTGCAATCAACATCGCAATTGATTTCGGAATGTTGTATTTAATTTTCATGTAAGGAAATCAAAAGAGCTTTGCTGATTCAAAGTTCAATTTTCAGATCCAAAAAAATACCAAAGTCTTCTACTTTGTCATTATTTTATTTTCGATTCTTCATTGATGGTTTATATGGAGTTGCTAGTCAGTTTCCAGGTCATTAAGACTAATAATCTCAAAAAATGTTTTCAGCATTAATTGGAAAATCGAGCACTATCATCATTTTGCTCAGAATTTCAGTAGATCCAAATCAAACCGTTTTATTTTTCCTACATGTAGCTAGAGTTAGTATAGCACTTCTTCGGGGGCTCCTAGTAGTAATTATCGCATTCGATAGAAGTTGTGCGGTATATGTTCCTTTTTTATATCGGATATACCGAACAAAAGTGTCCAACACTTTAATTATTTTATTGGTGTCATGTTTGCCGATTTTCGATCATTTTGTTCTTTGGATAGTATGCGAATCTCAGCTGGTATTTCCGCCCGATTGTATTGGTTTGGGATGTTTGGCGAATCATTGCTTTTTTAGATACACCTCGACCAATGAAATGGTGAGTAGCACACACTAACTGTGCCGACTATGAGTCCGCGCCTAACTGAAAATTTATGTTTGATTGAAAACGTAAAACTTGACAAGATCTACAAAATGATAGTCAATTTGATTAGGTTTGAAGGAGAGGGGACAGGAGATTTTTTTGGAGATACGGTATGAAGTCTGACGTGAAGGCGGACAATAATCAACGTTAGCACATCGCGTGGCTCCAATGGAAGTCTCAAACTGTCCGACTCCGGCGGCGCGGACCCCTGATGCGACCAAACATTGCTCGGGGTCAAATTGATATGTCAATTTCTTAACTAATGCCAAAACTTCTTAACAACTCATTTCCTTAACAGCTCACTTTCTTTAAAGCTCAATTTCTTAATAGCTATATTTTAATAGCTCAATTACAGCTTGCGCCATCGTAGCTCAGCCGGTAACATCGCGAAATTCAAAATTTACTTCCTTCTTACTAAGTTTCCCGGTACATCAAGTTTGCATGAAGTTTGTTTTTCGCACACAAAAATCTCAGACAACCAAAACAAAAATTTCGAATTTTGCCTCTCCCTAGAAATTGCAAAAAAAAAAACAGATTAATTACTTCTTTGGGAATTAGCCGGCCCGTAGTCTATCCGGGTTGATACTATTGATAATGAGAAAACAACACAGTTTTCAGATAACTCATGCTATGGTGAGCACCCTTTCTTTAGCGATCGCCACCAAATTGTTTTTTTTTAACTGGGTCAAAAAAGGAGCCAAGAGTAAAGATTTGGAGAGGGTTGGTTGGTTTTCTGAGACTGTTTCATATGATATTTTTTAGGCGAATCATTTAGCTTTAATCGATGCCGGATGCTTGTTCGTGTTTAACATAGTTCCAGTCTTCATGGTCATCGCGTTCCCATTTTTCAATAAACACATTGATGATGTTATGCCGCTGTGCAAATCTGGCGGGTTCGCCATAGAGGGATATCTGGTATATCGAACTTTGAAGCGGAGGAGCAGTGTGACATCGAGCAGAGATGCACAGTTGGTTTTGGCCGGTCCATGTCGGCAAATTGCTAATAATCAGTCATGACATACATTTTTGTTTGTAATAATGAAAAAAAATACTTCATGATTACTCATCTTCCCGTCACATAAAGTCTGTGTGAAACCAAGTCAAAAAAGTCAGACAACCAAAAAAATTTCAAAATTTGTCTCTCCCCAGAAATCGCAAAAAAACCAGACTAATAACTTCTTCATTATTTTCAAAATCAGAATTTCTGATTCTGAAACACAATGACAGTCTTAGAATTTTTTGTAATTTTGTCTACCACCGTGTTTTGTATAACCAATACTTCAATAAACTTTGGGATACTGTATCTGACTTTTGTGTAGGTTCCGGTTTTCAAAAAAAGAGGAAAACAAATATTCAGATCAAAAAGATTGAGCAAGTCTCCAACGTTGACGTTATTCTACTTCAGATTCGCTATCGATGGGATGGTTGGTCTAATAAGTGAGCTAGAGAAAAACAATTTTCGCTAAATTTTAAATTCCAGCACTCTTGGGACGGTTAATGGAGTTTACAGGATCATTCAGTCTTATCCAGATAACTTTTCCTTATCAAATATACGTGTTTATCACAATATGGTCTGTTATCAATCTCACAACTCTCCGTGTTTTTTTGGTAATTTTCATCACTGTGGACAGAGTTTTCGCTGTTTTCCTACCAATCACTTATCACAATACTCGACGCAAGATTCCCAATGTCTTTGTGATGATTTTAGCAGTGTGGGGACCAATAATGGATAATGTATATCAATGGATTATTTGTGATCACAAGTTTATATTTGTTCCCGATTGTTCATCTTTCGGTTGCTTAGCAACGATGTGTTTTCAACAATACACCATTTCTTATGAAATCGTGAGTTTTATTTTTTGTATCAAAAATGATAGATAAAAATTACTAGACTACCGCTTCAATCGTAGTAGGATTATCTTTAATTCTTGCTCTCAAGTTCTTCATCTGGAATAACTGTAAAAATAAATCAAAATCTAATTGTCTCGAGCGGGTAAGATTTTCATATAGTTAATCTTTTCAGTTAGTGTTTCAGGCCAATCGTCTTGCTCTTCTGGACGCCGCAATGATATTTTGTTTCGATCTTGTCCCAATTTCTGTCGTGGCACTCTGTCCAAACGTTTTCTTTGACGTCGAATTGGCGTTGTCATTGAGAAAGTCTAGCGGTTATGCAGTGGAAGGATTTTTGACCTATCTTACGTTGAAGAGGAGAAATACAATCATACCTCAATCAAATAATTTGTTTCTTAAGACAACATCAAAGCAATCATCATAATATCTATCATTGTTCATTGATCATTGTGACAGTTGAATTTTTTTTGAATAAATTGCTATTCTTTTTTTTAAGTCATTAATTTCGGGAAAAAAGTCTTCGAAATTCAGAACGGCGAGAGGCTTTTACAGTGCAGTCAATATCTTTAGGACCCCCTCGATTTTGGCGGTTCCAGGAGAACGGGAAGAGATATCAAAAATTTTGTAAACGTCATTCGATTCTGAACAGAAAGAAACACTAGGGGACAAACTTTCATGGTTTTACCACTTTTGGTATAAGAGTACCACCAAAAAGACATCTTTAAAGGTGGAGGGACAAAAGATTTTTCTGATTGTGAGGTTTTTGGAGTTAGGGTATGCATTCTACCGTGACGGTGTACAACGCTTAATGTCACTCTGCGTACAGCTGTCGTCCTCACCCTTATGTTTACCATCGTTTTCTTTTCGCCCGCATGGCGCAGTTAGTAACGGCGCTGTACCCTCAATTCTCGCCCCCAGAAGTTCAACTCCTCATGTGGCATATTTAAAAGAAACTTCGAGAACATTATTTTTCATGTCTCCCCACCTTTAAGCACTTTTTATCCTCGAATTGTGGATTTTGTACTGTAGTACCTTCCGAATTATTCACCAAAAAAAAACAATCTTTTGATCGTCATACGTGACTTCACAAATATTACATCTGACAACACAGTTCAGTTTTGTTTCTATTTCCGGTCGGATGACTCCAACTTCGTATCAAAACATATAGCCTACGCTTTGACATTTCTCATCGAAGTGTTCTTGATGAAGTGACTCAACCTGTGAACCATCGGTTCGAAATTTGCCACCCTTGTTAAGTTTTGTTTCTAATTAAAAGACTCATAACATCAGGCTCTTCATATTCCATTATCTGCTGTCATGCTTGTTCTCCCCACTGTTGTAGCAGCTTTATCCATTATCTTTGCTATATTCACAATCGTAATAAACTTCGGTCTTATCAATAGTATATTCATTCGAAAATCTCTGAATAAATCAAAAAGTTTGACACTTTTCTACCTCAGATTTGTCATTGATGGATTCCTAGGATTGCAAAGTAAGTTTCAGCTAGAAAGCTCAAAAAATTACTGCAGTTTCAGACGCAATTATGTCCACTTTCATCCTACTAAAATTCCTGGAAGTCGAGTACGACGAACCTGTCGAATTCTTGTTTTGGGTATCCTGGACTTCGATGAATTGTTTCAATGTCCGAGGCATTTTGGTCATTGTAATTTCCCTTGATAGTACGTTAGCAGTATTCATGCCAATTAGCTATCACAATTTTCGGCGACGAATTCAAAACTTTTATTTGGCAATTATTCCAATGAGTTGGCCTATTGTCAATAATATTGTTTTATGGGTTGTTTGTCAGTTTCAAGCCAATATTCCCTCAGGATGTGTGATTTTCACATGTCAAATGAATAAATGCTATATAAGTTATGCATTGAGTTTTGAAGTGGTGAGTTGCAATAGCATAAAATCTCTATTAGAAGGGCGATTTCTAAAATTTCGAAGTTTTTTGGGAAAGAGTGTGCATTCTGACGTTACGGCGTACAGGGTGGGGATTAATTATTGCGCCGCAACTTTGAGCATACTCTGGCACCTGCAGAAGGGTCCACATCGCACACATTACTATTTTTCGGAATCACTATCTCGTTTTAAACTATTTCTGAAAGTTTCAGTCAATTATGTCAACTTTGAAGGTACAGGCTGGGGCAAAAGTTCTGTTACCAAAAGAAGAAGTCATAACTTCTCGCAAAATAGTTCAATCCGGGTCAAATTTTGACAGGACTTCATCAAAGAGATTTGTAACTGAATTAAATCATAATTGTTTGTTTCTTGTAGCCCTGTTCCTGATGGTGGAGCTCAACCTTTTCGGGTAGCATCTATGGCGGCACGGGGGTGGTCCGCCGGCAAATTGTCTCATTACGCGGTAAAAAATTTTTGAGAGCACCCAAAAACATATCAAAATATACTTGAACATGTGCTCTAAATGTTTCAATCACCGAAATTTCCATCGGATTGTCGCCTGACTCGATACAGGTCTTCCTTTGCGGGGATGAAGTTGGAACATTTGGTTTTGGCACTTTTTGCTGGATACGTTTTTGCGTATGAGCAGGTTCTACATCTTTTTGGGTACTCTAATTTTGCAAGCTTTATGATACGATGACTTAGACACCATTATTTTCACTATAATCAGTATTCCTGGTACACTTTCTTGTCCGTCTATATTTGCAAAAAACAGTGAAAATATCGAGTGAGGTGCACAGAAAGTGATGCCATCTTCGTAAAAATTGAGATTTGAATTTGAAACTTCGCAAACCTACTAATAAAGAGATGGGGAAGAATATAAACAAAAAACCAAGATTCGAAAAGTGAGTCAGCGCGCGCCAGCTTAAGTCAAACTTTTGGTAACAGTACTTTTGCCTCTCCCTGTAATGGTGGCTGCTTTTCTATCTCGCACTCCTAGAATGGAAGGAGCGAAAAATGGGATCCGAACTTTGGGGACCGCTAAAAACTTGGTTTTGTGAAATCAGTGGTCAATCGAGCACTCGTTCGGTTCAGAATTTTCAGAACTTTAAAAGATAAGAGAAGAAGCGGCCGTCCGGTGACTGTGACGACTCCTGAAGTCGTCAAAGCCGTAAGAGAGAAAATTAGGTGGAATCCCGAAAGCAGCATCAGAAAGATGGCGTCGTAGTTCAGAATCTGTCCCAAATAGATGAGAAATATTCTCCAGAACTAGCTCCATCTGATTCCGTATCAAATCCAAAAAGGTGCCTTCCTAACGGACCGTAACAAGGGGTTACAACTGAAAAAGTCCAAAAATCTATTTCGAGGCACGCGCACGGCACGCACTTGAGGGCCATTGTCGAAGATGAAAATTTGTTCACTTTTGAGGAGAACAAAAACGGTCAGAACACTCGTATCATGTTTATCGATTATTAGAGTGCATGTAGGAGATGGAAAATCCAAAATAAGACATCTCACTCGGCCGTGGTAATCGTTTTTGATGAGATATGCTCAGATGCGGAAATTCCGTCGATTTTTGGAGACAAAAACAACAAAGAATACTTCATCAAGCGGTTTTTGAAGTCGGAGGTGCTGCTCTGGTCCCAATCACGTCTTGTGAACGCCAATTGGGCACTCCAACATGACAACGTGCCTGCCCACACTACAAATCTCACTTTGCAGTGGTGCCAACCCAATTTCAGGGTTTTTACCTCTAAGGATGAATGACCAGCTTCCAGTCCGGTACTCAATCTCATGAATTTTTCGTTATGAAAATATTGGACCCAATAAGTCTCCACAAAAAATTATCCTAATTTGGAATCCCTGATTAGATCCTTGGCCGTGGCATGGGACAATTTGAACACCAACTACCCCCGTGCCGTAGTAGACTCCTTCTTGAAGAGATTTTGAGCTGATATCGAAGCGAACGGAGGAAAGCTCAAAAACTGTTAATACCATCTTTTTTGTTATTTCTTAACGAACATCTTGGCTGAATTTAATTAAAAAATATTTTGGTTTGGGGTTTTTACACCGTCTTGAAAGCGGCGCAATAATTAATCCCCACCCTGTACATTGATAAGTGTTCACACAGCGCGTGGCGCAACTTCCGTCACCGTAGCTCACACGGTAGTCATGCGGCTCAGTTTGCCTATAATCTGGGAGGACCTATGTGAACAAAAATTAAAAAAAAAACTTATTTTTTCAGTATCTCTTCTCTTTCTCACAAAATTTTTATGAATGTTCTGATAAGATTTTCCGAAAAAAAATCCAAGAAAAACGAAAACCCTCTAAAATTAAGTGGACCCATCATATTTCAGGTATCACACGCAATCATTGCCTTAACGTCTTTCCTACTCGCCGTTAAGCTATTTATCTGGAATCATTGCACTAAAAAAGGAACGAAAAGTCGAGATTTGGAAAGAGTGAGTTTTTCAAAAAATTCCGTTAAGTTCAATTATTTCTCTTTCAGGCCAATTATCTCGCACTGATTGATACTCTAATCATCATAGTTTTCGACATTGTACCTGCTGGTTTCACTGTCAAGTTTCCAGCGCTTTCCGCACAATTCGGTTCATTGATTTTGGTCTGTAAAATGAGTGGGTACGCGTTGGAAAGTTGGCTAGTACGCCGCGCGCTAAAACGGACAAATGATATCGTATCAGTGTCGTATGCAAACAACTCGTCAATAATAAAATCAACTGGACAAGCTTCATCTACTCATCGTCACCATCGTCACATCAAAGATCATGCTTGGCAGTAGATTTTTGTAAATAAACTTGTTTTCTGAAAATCTGAAATTGTAGTTTTTGCTGAACATGGAAATGAATTGAACAAAGTAATGTTGTAAACCTTCTTTTTTTGTTTTTTCTGGAAACTTCAATTAACTCATCTTGAAACCAACTAAAAAGTAACGAATAGAAAAAAACCATACTCGTCAAACTCCAGGCCGGGCCTGAGGAAATTTTCAAGGCCCGGGCCCGTCCCAGAAGGCCCGATATTTAGAAAAACCGGCATTTTTGATTCAAGTTTTGAGCTCACAATATAATTTTCTCCATTTTTTTGTTTTTTTTTCATATCCTTCAATTTAGTTTCACAGCTTTTCGAAACTATAAAATACTTGAAAATTCCTATGACTCAAATTATTAGAAACATCAGAAACCATCAAAACAGAACATGTAACAAGAATAAGAAACTTGTTTTTTTGAGCATTGTGATTTTTTTTTCTACATCGTGTTTTTGTTCCTGACCAATCTTCCGAGAAAAAAAACAGAAACTCGAGTTGTTCAAAAATTCAGAAATCTTTCAGAAGTCATTCTAAAAAATGGGAATCGTTGCCGTTGTGATCTCTGTGATTGCTACATTTTCTGCAATAATAACATTGTCAATCAACTTTGGGTTACTGTATCAAATTTTTGTGTGAGTTTAGGATAAATTTGGTGTTTAAGAAGTCTGTTTTCAGATCGAAAAAGTTCAAAAAATCAAATAGTTTGACTTTTTTCTATCTCAGATTTTTTATTGATGGTTTGATGAGTGCTGATGGTGAGTTCTAAGCCTATTCAAAAAATTTTCTCTCTGATTTCAGGTCTCGTTATTCTTGTTTTCTACTCCTTTCGACTTTCCAACATTGAAACTATCTTTGATACCTATCCAGTAATAATATTCTATATCAACTGGCCATCTGCACTCTTATTAAGTATTCGAGGTTTTCTAGTTGTCATTATAACATTAGACAGAACGATTGCTATATTTTTGCCACTACTCTACCATAGAAACCGTCGCAAATTTTCTCTGCTAATCCTAATTTTCCTTTTGATAGGATATATCGGTATGGAAAACTACATACTATGGGTGGTCTGCGAGTTTGTTGTCTATGTACCCCCTGGATGTATCAATATGTGGTGTTTCATGAATCAATGCTTTATCGATTTTTTCCTTAAATCTGAACTGATCAGTCATGCTATAATTGCACTTCTGGCCTGTCATAATGTTGAGCAAGATGAGTGGATATGCTTTGGAAGGCTATCTGGTAATTTGTGCATTAAAACGAATCGACAAAAATAATGGTGGATCAAATGCAAAATCAATCTCGATTGTCAAAGTTAAACCGAGTCATATTGGTTAATCTTCATGTGCTGATTTTTTCATTTTTCTGTGAAAAGAAATAAAACAATTGTTTTTTTATGTTTTTTTCATTCGGTTCGATGAGAAAATTTTCATTTCGGAACCAAACGAAATATGGAAAACAGATCCAAAAAGTTAACGTTTTTGGTGGCGATTTTCAATTACTTGATTTCTTGTCAACTGATAAAATGCTGGCAATTTTACAAAAAATTTTATTCGCTAACGAAATTTTGTTATCTTTTGTACGAACAGAGATAATTCAGCTCGAAGTGCACTTATAGTGTTGGCTTCTATAATATTAGAGCATTTTTAAAATTTCATTCCGGCATACCTGCCGAAGAGCCGATCCCGGACCGGCGCGGGTCGGCTGATAACTCGCTTCAGTATTGGAACTGTGAGCAAAAACCCTTCTTCTAGAACGGTATTATGGTCTGCGCAGGAAATCGCCGGTCTGGCTATAAAACTCCGGCCCGGACCATAATACCGTTTTTAAAGCCGGCTTATTTTTATTAGAAATTGAAGAGCTTGCCAAGTTCTGCCATTCAGTATGTTTTTTTTCTCACAGTTCCAATCTTGAAGCGAATTTCTTGAAGCGATTTATCTCCCCGGAATCGGCTCGTCAGCAAGTTTTGTCCCGTAACTTATTGATGTCTCCTCTCCTTTGATTAGACAACTTTTCTCAGATTAAGACTTGTAAAATTTGAAAAAATATATATTGCCCACCATCAAAACTGAACATGTAATAACAAAACGAATCCTGTTATTTCGAGCATTATGTTCCTTTTTTTCTATAGCACTCCATCTTCTTTTTGTTCCCGACCAGTTTTCACACGAAAATACAGAAGCCTGAGTTTTTCAGTTTTCCAGAAACCCTTCAGAAATCTCTGTGAAAAAATGGGAACCATCGCCATTGTGATTTCTGTGATTGCTACTTTTCTTGCAATCATAACAATAGCAATTAACTTTGGCTTACTGTTTCAAATTTTTGTGTAAGTTTATGGTATATGTCTTTATGGACTAGGTTTTTTTCAGCTCGAGAAAATTCAAAATATCAAAGAGTTTGACTCTTTTCTACGTTAGATTTTTCATCGATGGTTTGATGAGTGCGGCTAGTGAGTTTTGATTCTTTTCGACTCATTTTCCCTAGATTCCAGTGCTCATGATCCTTGTATTCTACTCCTTTCGACTTGCCAACATTAAAACTATAATCGACACCTACCCAATAATAGTATTCTACACAAACTGGCCGGCTACAGTCATACAAAGTACTCGAGGGTTCCTAGTGGTCATTATAACTTTAGACAGAACTGTCGCTATATTTTTCCCAATACTCTACCATAATAATCGTCGCAAATTTTCTCTACTGATCCTAATTTTCCTTTTCATTGGATATATCGGTATGGAACACTACATACTATTTGAGGTGTGCGATTTCGTGGTCTATGTACCGCCTGGATGTATAAATACATGGTGTTTCATGAATCGATGCTTTATTGACTTCTTTCTTGATTCTGAAATGATCATTCACGTTATAATTGGACTCCTATCATTAGTGATAGCCATAAAACTAGTTTGGAATAAGCTCAAGCTGAGCTCAAGTAGCACATCCTTAACGAGGGTATCATCAGAAGGTTACTGTAAATGCCTAACAAAAATCTTTCAGGCTAACCGTCTAGCACTGATTGAGGCATTTATAACAATAGTTTTTGATGTCATTCCAGCTGCACTTATGACTAAAATCCATACTGGAAAGTTTGAAGACATTGGACCTGTCATGATTTTGAGCAAGATGAGTGGATATGCTTTGGAAGGCTATCTGGTGATTTGTGCATTGAAACGAATCGACAAAACAACTGGTGGATCAAATGTGAAACCAATCTCGATTGTTAAAGTTAAACCGAGTCATATCGGTTGATCTGAGATGTTCATGTGTTGTTTTAAAACTTGTTTTCCAAAAAGAATTTGGAAAATTGACTTTCTCTGTTGTGTCTTTTCTCTTGATGTAAACATTTCGGAAACCTGGCTATAAATAACCGACCGGAACCCGAATATCGTTTTTGAAACCGGCTCTTTTTTTTGTGAGTTGTAGTGCTCGCCAAGTTCTACCATTTAGTAATTTCTTTTTCTCATAGTTCCGACTTTTAAGCGAGTTATCACCCGGCCCACGTCGGCCTGGAATCGGCTCTTCGGCAAGGGTTTTTTGTTCCCCAAACTGTTCCCCAAACTTGTCGATGTCTCATTTCCATTAATTTAGAAAATTTTCTTTGGTTAATAATTTGAAAAAAAAAACATTATCAACCGTCCAAACAAAACATGTAATAACAATACGAAACCTGTTATTTCGAGCATTATGTTCCTTTTTGTCTACAGCACTCCATCGTGTTTTTTGTTCCCAACCAGTTTTCACACAAAAATACAGAAGCCTAAGTTTTTCAGTTTTTCAGAAACCGTTCAGAAATCGTTTTGAAAAAATGGGAATCGTCGCCGTTGTGTTATCTGTGATTGCTACTATTTTTGCAATAATAACAACAGCAATCAACTTTGGCTTACTGTTTCAAATTTTTGTGTAAGTTTTTGGAATATGCCTATATGGGTTAGTTTCTTTTTCAGATTGAAAAGGTTCAAAAAATCAAAGAGTTTGACTCTTTTCTACGTTAGATTTTTCAACGATGGTTTGATGAGTGCGGCTAGTGAGTTTTGATTCTTTTCAACTCATTTTTCCTAGATTTTAGTGCTCATGCTCCTTGTATTCTACTCCTTCCGACTTGCCAACATTAAAACTATAATCGACACCTACCCAATAATAGTATTCTACACAAACTGGCCGGCTACAGTCATACAAAGTACTCGAGGTTTTCTAGTGGTCATTATAACTTTAGACAGAACTGTCGCTATATTTTTACCAATACTCTATCATAATAACCGTCGCAAGTGTTCTCTACTAATCTTAATTTTGCTGTTGATTGGTTATATCGGTATGGAACACTACATACTATTTGCGGTGTGCGATTTTGTGGTCTATGTACCGCCTGGATGTATAAATACATGGTGTTTCATGAATCGATGCTTTATTGACTTCTTTCTTGAATCTGAGATGATCATTCACGTTATAATTGCTCTCCTATCATTAGTAATTGCTATAAAACTAGTTTGGAATAAGCTTAAGCTCAGCTCAAGCAGCAAATCCTTAACAAGGGTATTATCAGAAGGTTACTGTACCTGCCCGACAAACATTTTTCAGGCTAACCGTCTAGCCCTGATTGATGCCTCCATGATGATAGTGTTTGATGTCATTCCAGCGGCACTTATGACTAAAATCCATACTGCAAAGTTTGAAGACATTGGACCTGTCATGATTCTCTTCAAGATGATTGGATATGCTTTGGAAGGCTATCTGGTGATTTGTGCATTAAAACGACTGGAGAAAAGTGACAGTGGACCAAATGTGAAATTAAACTCGATCGTCAAAGTTAAAAATCTCCTTATTAGTTGATTTTGTGCTTTTTTTGAGATTTTTCTGTAAATAGAAATAAAACGATTGTTTTTCTATGTTTTTTTTTCATTTGATTAGATGAGAAGAAATTTGATTTCTGTTAAATTCTTTGTATTATGACAGAGCGATTTTGCATAAATAGACAGGTTTTCTCACAAATCAAATCGTTTCTGGAAAAATTCGCATTTTCTAGCCAAGATTTTAATTTCCCGCCGAACTGAATAATTCATTCTTCAGTTCCTCCTCTTGCAAAAAATCGGAATGAATCGAATCATTAAGTATGGTTCGATATCATTCATTCCGTTATATAACTGTAGCGCTAACACCCCTGATAACTGGTATCAGAACAATAGTGTCCCGCGGCCCATCCTAGGCATTACAGAAGGTGTATGGGGAGTTATCATTGAAGTTCTCTACTTTCCTATGCTCGCTGTCATGCTGAAAAAAGAGCAGTTCGGCATGTCATGAGAGAAGTAAGGGAGCTTCTAAGGACACCTTTTGTAGTTTGTACCCTGATGTCTGCGTCTCTCGTCTGTACACACTCTCTCGGTTTGTAGTTTGTAGTCAGGGCTGTCTGCGCACACTCTCTAACCGTCTGCGCACACTCTCTCGCTTCTCTAACCGTCTGCGTCCACTCTCTCGCTTCTCTCTCGCTTCTCTAACCGTCTCTCACTCTCTCTCATGCTGATCCCTAATTAGCATATCCTTAATGAGCTCATCCTTAATTAGCTGATCCTTAATGAGCTCATAATTGACCCAGCCTATACTCAACTGGATTTTTTTTTGGAGTCGCCGGTGGGGGTCGAACCGGTGGGGTCTCGCCCGCCGGTGCAGCCCTTACCGGGTACACCAACTGTGTAACCTAGACCATGCGACCACTTGTGGTTTATATAGCGAGGGGGGCGCCGGCCTGTCGAAATTTTTTGCGCGCGCGCACACTCTGCGTCTCTTTTTTTGTTTGCTCGCGGGTGGGGGCGAACCCGGGCGCCGGTGGGGGATTGTTTGCCGACCAGACGCGCTAACCAAAAAGCCAAGTGTGTACACAAGAGAGGAGGGCGACATGTTGTTTATATATCGAGGGGCGCGCGCCGGAGGTGGCCGTCGCCGGTGGCCGAGTCATGCCATGAGTTCGGCCATCGTTTTGGGAGTTTTTGGTGGGGTGAAAATTTTCGCGGGAATGAAAATTTCTGGCGGATTCAAAAATTTTGGCGGATTCTAAAATTTTGGCGGGAATGAAAATTTCTGGCGGATTCAAAAATTGGCGACTTTGTAATTTCGGCGGATTCTAAAATTTTGGCGGGCTCGAATTTCTGACGGATTCTAAAATTTTGGCAATGTTTTGGTTATTTTTCAAGATGCTTTTTCTGAACACAGTTTATATAATAAAAATTTATTCAAAGTTCAATAAAAATTTATAGAGGTTCCTGCTTGATTTCCTTCTCCGTCAGTCCTCCGTTGGTGTGTGTGTCCTCGGTGTTGGGCTGGAGAAGGTTGATCAGGTACTGGGTGAGGGCCGGGTTTACGACAATCTATAAAAGGGTCTTAAATTTTTAAAAAATTTTCAATTGTTTACCTGTTGGCAGATTGTGGCGATGAGCGATGAGCTTGGAGTTGGGGGGATGAGTGATGAGCTTGGAGCCGGGGGAAGGAGCGATGAGCTTGGAGCTGGGGCGACGAGCGATGAGCTTGGAGCCGGGGGAAGGAGCGATGAGCTTGGAGCCAGGGGAAGGAGCGATGAGCTTGGAGCCTGTGCGACGATGGGGTTGGTTGGTGTGCAGTGTGGTCCCTCCGGATAAGGCGCCTGGAAATCATGTTTTGTATTTTCAAATTTTTAAAAATTTCTCACCTCTCGTTTCCGCATCATGTGCTTGAAGACCGGGCAGGCATCCACCTTCCTGTGGTAACAGCAGGCGGCCCGGAGGGTGTTCCCCCATCCAAGACATCCTGGAACTGGGCATTGCGAGACCTGCAGAGCAGTGCCGTCCAGCTGGGCGTCTAGAAAAGAACAAATTTGAAAATGAAAAGCAAAAATTAGACTTACCGAGCTTCACATACGCCGTACATGGCATTGTTAGAAGCGGAATCATTGGTAGACGATCCATTGATGAAGAGAAGCGAAGACGAAGAAGAGAAGCGATGAAGATTGCAAGAATGATTGCTACCTCGAAACTGTTGGCTCGGTGAAGGTGAGTAATGTGGGCGGCCTCTTCACCGGTGCGTCAGCTAATGGAGTTTTGTTTAAAGTTTACCCTGATGCAATATGAAGACGTCCCATAAAATCTTTATAAATTTTGATGGTACCTACAAGGGTCATATTTTGAAAAGCATCTTCCAAAAGAGGAAGCATCGGTGGAGTTGGACGTTCAGGTTTCACGTGTTGATCAACCGGTGGTGGCATTTCTGGAGTTTGGATTGGGAACTCGTCCGTGTGGAGGTCTTCAGTGTCCGACATGATGTGAGAATGATCGAGTGGCGGGACTGAGGGGTTTATATACTCTGCACTCGCACCGTTTCAGATGTTGTTTCACCCAGTTCTCTACGAAGTAATCATTTTTGGCCAGATTTTTGGAGAATGGGGCGCGGATCGCCTTATTGGAGTGCTTCATCGCCTTTCGGATCAAAAAATATATACAGTAGAAGCCGCAAACGTTGGAGAGAAGGCCTTGGACTGGGGTATTGAGGACTCTCTTCCACTTGACGCAATTTTGCGCGAAAAAGTCGCAAAACTCTGCTTGTGGCTCACCTCCACCACTATCGAAGAAATAGCCAAAGTTTCTTTTGTCAACCCACAGAGCTACCCAATGGTCTCCAGAATCATGACTTGGAGCCGTGTTCCATATAAATGAACATGGTCGCTTCAAATTTTTCGGCTGCCTATCGCATGGGAAGACTCCACGGAAATGTGTGCGGGTAATTCTACATGTACCCAAAAATAATTCGAGTTGGTTGGTGGTTAGAGACATGATTTATTCAATAGATGCGGATACGGAGCCAGACAATTTCAAGGGGGTACATAGAGCCGGTGGTATCACGCAAAAGGGGAGCGTTTGGGTAATTTAGACGGACTTGGTACTTTTCTTCGAAATATCGCTTGGTGGAGACGGATCTTCGACGAGCTGGTGGTTTGGGGATGACATTGTTGATAAAGTGGTGGGAGCGTGGTGTTGCATCTCTGAAAAAACCATAGTGTATATGAAAAATTTCCAACAACTTACAGGCTGAGCTCTGCTCCAAGTCCGATAGGGCAACCGTTGCAGGCGTTCCACGATTGGACAATGTTGAGAGATTTGAGTGATTGATTCAGGTCTTGGATCCGCGCGGGAGATAGGTTTTCAAGACGGCCCATCATTAGCATATACGATGCCAGATTTACGTCGACATACTGGAAATTATAAAAAATATTTTGGACTTTAGAAAAATCTTACCCCATGTTCTGCTGGTGGGAATCCTTTAGGGAGAGAAATTGGGCGCACCGTTCCGGGGAGCATGATTGACAAAGACTGACGGCTAGTGCATGTGAGTCACAGTCGTGTTGCGGAAGGCGTCGATGGTGATCATCCCATCATACTCTGACAAGACGCAGGCATTGAGTCCGCCGTCTGGGGTCTTCTTATTGAAACGGATATAGAGTTGAGTGGTTCCACTTTGAATCAGCTCCCACGAGTTTGGGTTATCCATAGCGGTCAAGTTGAATACATAAAAGGCGTACCCATTCCGGAACATTTTGTATGTGATTCTTGGGCAAGACTTTTCGGACAATGCGCCAAGCTCTTCATACAGTCTAGCAAATGCTTGGGCATAATTTTTGTTAACAAAATCACACTGAATGGGTTGCGGTGGATACACGGTGCCTCCTGCATCAAGTTGAATTTCAGACACGTCGTGATGGGCAAAGTTGAGAGCGTTTTTAGTGAAACTTCCTTCCATGGCTTCTGGGTCAATGAGTCCGACTATAACTCTTCGGGGTAAAATATCCTGGTATAGTACATTGAAGGGGAGCTCTGTACGTCCTGGTGGGATAGTAATTACTTTCATCTTCAAATTTTTGAAAGGATATTGTGCTGGCGTGGTTCGGAGACGGTTTTCCAGAGCAATGGTCGCGGATGGTACAACATCGATTGCTCTCATATGAAGTTTCAGATCCGAAATGAAAATTTTGGCTGGGGCATCTGCTTCTGTGCTCTCCAGGCAGAAGGCGTCATTGTTTCGGTACAGTGTCAGCTGGATATTAATGTGTGGGATCAGGAGTTTGTCGGTTTGGAATGGTTCCAAAAAGAGCGGTGTGCAAATGTCGAGGCCGTTTGTTCCATCTTCTTGAAGTCGTCTCTTGTCAACCAATACAGCTCCCAAAGAATCCTCGTCGTTGGACCACCTGGCCGCTGATAAGAATCCTTCCTTCATCTCATCGCTTTCTCCGAGGAGTGTCTGTATGTAGGCCTTGTATGCATAATGGGAAGAGTCGTAGACGAGAACATTGTTATAAGAGAGCTTGACTTGGTTGAAAAATGTGGCACCGATGAAATTTGTGTGTGATATGGGTACAGCCGTTTTCGTACCACCCTCGTCCTTCTTCTTCACAGATGAGAGGTGGGCTTTGAATGTCAAATAGGTCTTGTTGAGTTGGAAGAAGTGAGCACTGTCAAAGACGTTGAATGTATAGGGACCCTTTGGTTCAATTGGATTTGATGGAGAAAATGTCATCCATTTTCCCTTGCTGAACGCCACCTGACTTGGTGGTGTGTCAAAGAGACAAATGTTTGCTGTAGCACACGGGGTGCTTTTGGTATCAATTAGCTTTGCCATTTTCCAAATATGTCGCGCTTGCGAGTTGAAGTTTTAGAAATGGATCGCTTCTTACGTGTCACTCTGGTCACCTTTTTCCGTGGTGCAGCCTTCTTACGTCCAGCCGATTTTCGAACCGTCTTCTTCTTTTTGACACGTCGAGTCGTCCGCCGCTTTGGTCGTCGTCCTCCGGTTTGACCCAGTTTTCCAATGGCACGATTCACAAGTGAATTGTAAGAGTTTGAAGCGTTACGATTCAGAGACTGTTTGAACGAGTCATCAGATGCGACGTCGTTTGCAACGCGAATGGACGAGTCCAAGACTTCTCGACCTACTGAAACACCCATCCTTTTCAGGAGAGGAACTGCAGAAATGAAGAGTTTGCCGAGTAATTGAGCAAACGGCCCATTTCCTCGTTGATAGAAACTTCCGGCACGAAATCCACCAGAACCTGTCTGATTTGGGTCACGTTCGAAAAATGAAACCCAATCAACAGAGCTATCAGAGTCAAAAGGAACATGCATCTTACGAGTAGACGTTTGTGCTCAGCCATCAAATGAAATTTTGACAGGGCGGAAATGTAGCACGACGACAACCTTTCCAGAGTTGAATGGAATGAAATGGTCACGATCGTTCTTGATTTGGATTCCGATCCGTGACAGATATGTAGGTCGCACACGTACGTACACTGGCTTTGTGAAGGTTTGCTCGACATTTGTGCCGCTGCCCGTGTTCATGTTGATAACTTTCAAAATTGGCACTTTCATATGGCTAATGATCTGTGGCTCCACCATGTTCTCAGAGTAGACGTACATCAGATCCGAACCGGAAAATGTAGAATACTTGCCCAGCATGGGTAAATGCTTAATGTCGCGGTCATGGCCTAAGAAATAGGCCAATCTTGCTGAAAGTTGGACTCGGGAGATGTTTGCGTGCGGTTTGATCAAAATTCTTTTGAACATGGGCTCGTACCCAAAAATGTCCAATTTTGTGTTGGTCGTGTTCTGGTCCTTGTCCACAAAAACACCGGCCGTATAATTTAAAATTTCAACAAGTTCGGTAGAGCTGGTGAATGTGCAATTTCGAATCTTACATTTCAAAGGCTTCCTCTTGAACCAGATTATAAATTCGTTTTCATATCCTCCATCCTCTTCGGGTAGATTGGAGATTAGGTCATGTGTGGTTGGATAAATGATTGATGTGAGCCCAACTTCAAACTCTCGATCGAAATGCAAAGTATTATGCTTGTCTGAGAAAAAAAAGGTTTAGACGCAGACAAAAAAGTGTCTGCGTCTCCACTTTAGTGTGCTATTTAGGCTCTCCGCTTCGAGACCGCTACCGTATTTAGACTGCAAAGAATACTCTCTAACCTTTTTTTTCTCAGACAAGCATAATAGCGGGGAGATGTGTGTCGAAATTCGAAATTGAAGACGTTGATTGAGCGTTGCTCACCAGGGTGACGTAGAAGTCACTCATTGTTCTTGATTTTTGGATTGGGTAAGAGATAACCGATACAGGATCCGAGAACGGTTAACCACTGGTGTTGTTGAGATGGATCGGTACAAATTTTATATAGCGCAACAAGACTGACAATATAAATGATAACGACTTGGGAACAAAACACAATGAGGGCCTTTGAACAGTCTGTGTTACCACACGACCACTTTGGGCTATCCATCTAAAGATTTAAAATTATCGGCGGGTACCCACGAGTTGAATGAGGAGTCGTAGCCTTTGAAGCTGACAAAATATTCCTGAACTCCCTTCCTGGTCCGTTTTCGTATGACTTTGTCGATTTCGAAAAAATCGTCGGATTTGTTGTAGAGAACCATTTCTTCTTCATACCAGATGCCGTCCACCTCTCGATCCAGAGTATCAGCCAGAATGTAAACCGGGATGTCATATGGAACAATTTTGATGACTTTGAAAATTTCTTCGGTCCACTTGGCTCGTGTTCCTTTAGCAAATGGTCCATTGTCCAACAAGATTCTTACCGTGTCGCCAATCTTGAACTTTGCACATCGTTTGGTGGTGTCTCCATAGAGTCTGTTCCAAATTTTTGGGGCGTTTTTCCAGGTCACCTTTTCAGGAGTTGTGCCAAGCGATGTCATAAATGTTGTGTTGAGACCATCCACTACTTCAGGAAGAATACGTGTCCACTCATAACTCTTGGTCGTCGTGAACCACTTTTCGAGTTGCCGTTTGATTCGCATGATTGCATTTTCAGCATAGCACGCCTTCACATTCGTATTCTTTGGGTTTTGGTGGATGATGCCCAGATCGCTGCACAGCTTTCGAAATTGTTTGCCCATGAATTCGGTTCCTGAACAGAAATTTTTTTTTCAGATTCATAAAATTTCAGAGTACCTTTGTCCGTATACAGCCTGGTTGGAATTCTCCACTTGGATCTCAAAATTTCGTCATATGCTTTGGTGACTGTTGCGCACTCTTTATTTTTCAGAGGTCTGGCAAAAACATATCGGCTAAAGACATCAACAACGACTAGGATATAACAGAACCCCTTGTTGTGGGATTTGAGAGTTGGTAACATGGCCAAATCGGCCATGTGATGGCTATCAGGTCCTTTGGCGACCCATAAGTTGTGTTGAATTGATTTTGATTTGGGGTAGTGTCTGGTGTAGGTATCATTTGAATGAAGATAATCCACAACCTGTTTCCTGGTGATGTCGCGATGAACTTTTCTTGACGCTCTCAACAGACTCGAAACTCCTCGTAGACCATTTTTGGGATCGGAATATAGACGTTCCAGTGTCTCCTCAACTTTCACCATGGTTTGACACTGAAACTGCGTGGAGACGTTCGCGACATATATTTTCGTTTGGGGTTGAGAATATAGCGCTCAGGGTATCCAGATTTTTTGAGTTCTTCAGACAGGATGATCAGTGTTGGTTGGACTCCGGTGAGTGGCGACTTATTGCTGATATCCTCGGCGATCCTGTTGATATTGTGGATAGAAATTCGTTGTCCGTGAATAGAAAGGGTTCCAGCTTGCTTGTCAACTTGGAAAATGTTGGGGTGCTTGTTGATGTGCTTCAAAAACTCGCTTTTGGCGAGATCAGGCGAGATTGTTGTTGGAATTGTTGGAGGTTGAGTGGTTGGAGGTTGAGGAGTTGGTACGGTTTGATCAGCTGGTAGACTATCTGATCGTGTGAGATTTTTGGGATTTTGAACAGCATGGGAAGTTTTGAAGCGTTCTGGTGGTTCTTCTACCGTTGCCAGGCGTTCAGGTGGTTCTTCTACAGTTGCCAGGCGATTTTGAACAATGTTTGTTAGATGAGATCGTAAATGAGCAACTTTGGAATCGTTATCGAGAGGGCCTTTCAAGAGTTCATCCACACGATCTTCGGGGCGTTTGAGACGAGCGATGAGATCTTGATGCTCCTCTATGGTCAGCAAGACATATTTACCGTAAGACATGTTCCAGAATGGATGATGCAGCCGAAATCAAAACTGGTAAAAGTGCAAGGGCTGGGGAGCCACCCGTTTGAATCAAAAACTGGCGAGTTTCATCCAGATCTCGAATTTGTGACAATCTGCGCAGATTTTCTGACTCTGGGCGTAGCTTCTGAACTGTTTCTCGCGACAGTGGTAGAGCACCATTGAGTGTGTTGAAGATCAAATCCACCAAACATACCAAGGAGTTATCCGGGAGTGCATCAATCATGGCTGTGCGACATGTTTTGTCACGGGTGGAAGCAAGTGATAAGATTTGGTTGAATGTTTCCAAATCCCATTCAGGCTTACGATTTGGGGATGAAGACATGAGTAATTTTGGATGGAAGAATATTATCGCGAAGGCGAAGCTCGTCGGGACAGTTTTTGTGAAGGTCGATGAGCAGATATGTATATGGTTGACTGGTGGCGTCCTTATAAACTGCCAAAAACGTCTTACATTGACCAGGCATCAGTTGGGATCCCAAACAGCTGACACTTGACTTGTCTGCGTTATTTTTGAACAGAATTATGTAGCTGGCTTGAAGACGTAAATTTCGGATGACTTTGGAGTAAAATATCGTATGGAGCAGGAACATTATCGTCATGTTGTAGTGATGGGCTAAAACTGATACCAGACGCTCCATTCCCGAATTTTGGTCAATTTTGGTCATCAAATCGTCAATCACAACCATTGCCTGTTGATCCTTGTACTTTTTCAGCTCTTCCAAATTGGGGAGTCCCTCTCGAAGTAAAATTTCAGGCCGATTTTTTAAAGAATCCGGCACACTTTCAAACGTGTCATAATACCAGAAGCAAACTTTGCTGTTGGCATCAAATATAGTGTTCCGCTGTTCAACAATTTGCCGTGCCAGAGTACTCTTCCCTTGACCGCTTGGACCAACGACCAGAATTGTACTTTGCCAGGAGAGACGGAGCACCATGATGAATGAAGGTGTAGAATGAACCTGCAAGACCTAAAATTTCCAACACCCGAAGATTTGTCAAATTTTCCCCAAGTACATATTTCGCAATACTTTTCGGAACATTCTAGACGCAGACAGCATGGTGGTGGCTGGCACGCGCGCGGCCACCGCATTTTTTAGGCCACACCGGAGAGATGACAGACGCAGACAACTTGGTGGTGGCCGGCACGGGCGCGGCCACCGCATTTCTTAGGCCACACGAAAAAAAAAATGTATTGAGATCGAAAAAATTTTACAATAAAGATTTGAGATCGTTATAAGAATCAAAATCAGTTATCACAGTAGCCGAACGGTAGAGTGCTTCCATCTCCCAGAACCCGTCGCTTATTGAAGGTGAATCGGAAGGCCTTCTTATTCTCCTTGGCATAGACGACGTGGTTCCGGTCCCTCCTCATTGTCTGCTGTGGAACTTGGATGACTGTCCTTTGTTGCGCCTCATCCAAAACTTCATCCACCATCGCCTTCATCCTCTCGAAGGTGATCTTCTTGTCTGCTTGCGCTGTCAACGAGATTCCTTTCGCTTTCCGGACAGTCTGAAAAATTTCAGGTACTTTTCAGATATATGTTTCAAAATCTCACCTTCTCGGTTCCGTCAGCCAGTGTCTCCTTATAACAATAAGTTTTTGGACCAAGGGAGACGAACTCTGTCATTGTGCCTTCTAGCTCATCCGTCAGCTGTCCCAAGTATGGCCCGTGCTCGCCTCTCAATGGATCCACTGCTGCTCGTGGAGAAGTATAGACGATGGAGTCGGTGTCTGAAAAAAGAATAGTGTACTGGGGTTTTGAAAAATAAAATATACCTGTATAGACGATATTCTCGGCTCCAACCTTCTCCATCAGCCTATAGAGTCTAAGCCGGGCATACGAAGTGACATATGCGGCAATGTGTACCGCTCCCGTCTTCAGACTCTCCAACGTCTCCGTCCTCTGAGTGCAACGGACCATCATCGTGTTGTTGATGCACCAGACGTCTTCCATCACGATCGCCGTATTATGGAAAATCTTCCAAAACTTTGCTGGCGAGACGACGATTTCGGTCGTTGGTCTATCCACACGTTGGGCGAGCTTTCCCCACTAAAAATTTGTTCTGTTTCAGATTTTGAGATTAAAAAATTTACCAGAGAGTTCAGAAGCAGTTTGGCGGCGAGTCTTGCTCCTGGGCGAGGGGCGAATCGGCTCTTGTCGTTCACAAGGATCCCTTCCTTCTCCTTATAGCCGCGGATGAACTCGTCCTGTTCCTCCGGAGTCTTCACGTTTGATGGCCAACCCGAAGAGTACTGAAACATTTTTTCAAAATTTGTGTGTTATTTGAAACGACTTACAATTTTCTCCACCATCATTTGGTTGATATATGAGGAGAAGAGTCCTCCGACACCTTCTTCATCGTTCTTGGCCCAATACTGATATTGAACCGCCTGTAAAATTTTTGTGAGGGAAATGAGTTTGAAAAACTTACATGGTAGACGGTAGTGATTGAGTATCCGAGCTCGAGAGCTTTCTTCAGTTCCACCGTCGTAAAGACACCGTTAAACGACCGCTCCTTGTCCGTGTGGGTGCAGGTCCCTTGGTTGAAGGATTTGGCACATGCTGGAACAATTTTACAGTTTTTCGAAAATTGGTTGATGCTCACCTAGGCACAGCGCGAACACCAACTTGCCCGTCGTCTTGATTGGAATCAGCGGAGTTTTGAGCTGTCTTGGAGCCAGCACTCTGCATGCGATGAAGCCACGGATGGGAATCATGTGAGGCATTGTGATGGGGACTTTGAATGTAGAACATTTTTAGGTGGCCCATATGGAAACTCTTCGTGTTTCATCACCGTTGGGTACAGACTGGAAGATTTTTATTTTCAAAGTCCAAAAATGAAATACTCACCTCACAACGTCGCCGTATCGGATATATTGGCGCTCGTTTTGGACGAAGAGCTTGAAGACTTCCGTCCGTCCTCCCACAAGTGCTCTCTCACACTCCAGAAGTCCCTAGAAATTATTTTTATGAATGTTGTGGGATGCTAAACACTCACCAGTGGCTCATAGTCGGCAAAGAATTCCGCCATTTCCGGATTTGCTCGTCTCTCGTTCTCGACATCACACTCCCACACAACTTTGACTTCGTGGAGGGTTTCCAAGAAGGCGATCCTCTTGGCGTCTCCTTCTCGGATGTCCTTGGCTGTCTTGTTTCCTATCAGGGACTGGTCCGAATATGTGCACTTGTGTGCATGGAAATAGCATCCGAAAAACTCGATGACGAGTCCTCTTGGGTACTTGGCACACTTGTCCACAAATCCATCAACCCGGTACGGTCCGACCTGTATGGAAATTTTTTTTTTTGGAATATTTACAAAATGCTTACCTTCCGCTCCCCAAAAGTGGTCGACATCTCAACCTGGACGTCATTTTCCTTCCCAAACCAAGCCAAAAACTTTTGCGAGACGATCGACGATTTGATGGAGACTGAAGGGCGGGCATCCAACACAATCGGTTTCTCATGGACCAGATGGTTCCTCTGGAAGACTTTGATGGCTGCTGAAGCCGCCGTCACTGATTCCTAAAAGACACGGTTGTGATTTGTTACTTGTAAAAAATCTCACCTCGAAAAGGCACACATTTGTGACTTTTTCAAAGTCCTTCTCGAAAGGAATCAGAGCACTGGCCAGAATGAAGACATCATCGTAGCAGTACTTGTTGACTTCCAGTTGGAAATCAAAGACCTTATTGGCGGCTCTCTCCTCCTCCAAAAATTTGAGCAGTTTTTCCTTGGCGGCTGGAGTCTTATTTCGAAGGTTGTAGAACTCATCATCTGGGAGGTCTCCAATGTAGTCAAAGTTTTCCGGTTGAATGAAGTGGATTGGGAAATCTCTGAAAAAATTTTTGGATTTTGATTTTGTTGAATATTTCTCACCCCTTCGGTGTTGGAATTTGGAAAGCCTTTCCCACAGCAGCCAAGCTCATTGTCAGATATTTGAAGGAGTCGAGAAGTCGGACTCCTTTATGGTGGAGATAGATGATCTTCGTGCCTGCTGTGACCACTTTTGGTGTGGCTTTTGTCTTCGAGATGAGGTAGTTGAGAATGAACTGCCAGTCATATCTGAATATGTGAAGTTTTTTCAATTTCAAATTTTGAACGACTTACCCTGAGGCATTATGGGCCAAGCCCACGAATCCTTTGTTGTGTGGACCAAAAATCCATTCGGTCGCCTCCTCCGCCACATTGACCATCCTATTGTCTGGAGAGATGCATTCAATCACCTTCAATCTTCCATCCGGCGAGCACTTGCTACACATGGCCTCCTTCGCATCGTCCATCGTTTTTGGGACCATTGTGGAACATTCCGGACAGTACCTCAGTGCCACGAAGAGGACTGGAATCTGCTCTCCGGTTTGAGGGTCGGCCATACTCTGAAATGAACTTTAATGTGAATGAAATTTTATGAATCGCTTACCTCAAAGTCGCACACAAATCTGAGATGAGTGCAGTTCTCCTTCTTCTTGCTGATGGCCATGATGCAGTTGTGTGACGGCGTCATCTTACAGTTGCATCTCTTACACCACTTCAATCCGCAGTCGTGGGGCTGGCTGACTTTGGATTTATTGGTGTAGTAGGCCTCACCACACCTTTTGCAGACCTTCGTCGCCTCACACCTGCTCTTTCCGTTTCTGGGACCTGAATAATTTCAAAATTTTGAAGAAATTTTTTAAAGTTCAAACCTTTTCGGTTGTGGTTTTCCAGGCAGGTTTTTGATCTGAAGACCATCTCACATCTCACACAGCAAAGCGGCAAGTCCTCTGGAGACATCGGGCATTCCACAGCTCCACAGACTCGGTGTCGAAGAGGGCAGTTGTAGTGGGCCTCAAAACTGCCGCTTCGAGTGTTGCACAAGACACAGTAAAATCTTGTTCCCAACAACACTGGGAGCTTTCGGACTCCGGAGAAGTGGCCAACTCCATCCACCTGCTCCAGGAATATGGCTATCGTTTTCTTCTCCCCTACATATGGGCCAGCAAAATAGGGGGTGGCCTGGTCCTTGACGATAGCAATAATTTGGAGCTTCGCGGCAAAGATGGTGGTCTGGAACTTCTCGATATCGCTGAAGTCGAAGTGTTGGTTCTTGACGACCCCGGCGGCCTGCAAAAACATCAGATTTATGAATACTGCTTCGGTCTGATACCTTCTTCATCTTGGACACTTCTCGATGAATCTCTGCGCAGTTGTTCGGACTTCTCTTCTTCAACGACATCTTGTAGAGCCGGTTGCCGCGAGTCCGCTCCTCGAGTGTCTCTCCATAATCCTTCTGGTGGTACATCCATGCTTGAAGGATGGCGTGTGGGAGGCAGTTGTACTCCACTGAAAACTTCAATATTCTTTTCCACCAGCTTTTGGTTGGACTTACCGTCGTTGTTCATTATTGTTGACCTGGCCTTCCTCGTTGTTTCGACGACATCATCGTCATCTTCTTCTTCCTCCTCACTGCTCTCCTCCGATTTCTCTCCTTCGTCAGCCTCATCCATCAGGAAGTCGAGGGTATCGTCTTCGTCTCCAATCTGTCGAGTCCTCTTCCCGAAGTAGTTGTTCTCCATCACGTCCTTGATGGTGAATGGACTTCTTCTTTTTCCACTACCGGTCGGGGGAATCAAATATTTGATGACGATCTCCAGTCGCGGATTTTGAAGCTCCAAGGGCGACTTGTTGGACTGTGTCATCAGCTCCATCGATCTCACAATGCTCTCCGCGTTGATCCTTGTGATTGGCGTGATGGAGAGTCCAACAGATTCGCCCGAATCCAGCTCTGGTGAGCTGAATGTGACTCCAGCTCGGGTCGAATCGTTGGCATTGGTGGGGAGATTAGTTCTGATCAGGTCCACCACCATCTCGCCAAAATTTTCTGGTCCTTGAGGATCGTTGACGATTCCATCGAGGAGATCGACTGTCAGTCGGACCGTCTTGAAATGGTCCTTGTAGTCTCCATGACCATCATCTCTCCGCACATTCAAGATGCTCACATGAGACCCGCCTTGTTGCTCCTTAAAAAATTTGGGCATAGGTTCCCCTCTTATTTTTAAAATTGGAGTTTAAATTTTTGCTCTGATGTTGGTCAAAATTTGGGCATAGGTTACCCTCTGATTTGGAATTTTTAAAAATTTGGGCATAGGTTCCCCTGAACTTTGGTCATTTAATTTCTGGCTACGCCCACAACCCTAATTGAATTTCGAAAGTGAAAGCTTACCACGTGTGAGTCATCATCCGCCGCCTGCCGCTCCTCGCCGCTCATTTCCACCACTTCATCCTCACCATCCGACGCGTCGGTTTGGTTCTGCAGAATATTTTTTGTTTCAAATTTTGGCTGATTTATTCTCACCTCTTCAAAGTCCTCCTCTCCGACAACTTCACCGAGAAGATATTCGAGCACTTCAACGACTTCCTGGTTGGTATTCATTGTTCTGAAATATGGTTGGTAACGGATCTAAGAAACAAATCAATGAGGTCGGAACGGGCTACGCTTTTGAAGTTGTGGATCAGGTTGGTAATGGTTGAAAATTTTTTTTGAAATTTTGGAACATGTTTAGGCATCGTCGGGGAGCACATTGGATCAGTATTTCTACCCTCCTCCGTCTCTACCGGCTCAAAACCAGCCGAAAGCTGAGAAAAAACCTGATACGTTCATACTCAATTTTGCGAAGGGTTCTTCACCTACAGTGAACATTTTGCAAAAATGAGACAGGAGCCTCTTCCACCTTGTGTAACACTTACATTTGCCCCACTTCTTGGGTGATGAATCATCCTCCAGCTCTGTGTCATGTTACTCATCGTCCATATATCCGTTCGACTCCACTCTTCCACGTTGATCATCTTGATCCTCATCCTGAATATTTTCAGAACATGTCCGATTCTACTCCAACAACCAAACCTGAGAAGGTGAAGGCGGCCAAGCGATCCGATCATGAGGATGGTGCATCGAAGAAGTCAATGAAGAGGAAGTCTGCTGCCTCTGAAGATGTTTCGGCTTCCAAGCGTGTAAGTATCTGAGCAAGGCTGAGCTTTTTGACTCGAAAATTTAGGCATGGCTCCATGAGAAAGCTGCTGAATCTATCATTCCGACTGAGGAGGCTGCCAAAGTGATGTCTGATCGTTTGTTCAAGGGCCTTGATCCACTGATTGTCCACATGTGTGTTCCCTGCAAGAAATTCAATTCGGCTCGCGATGCTGTGGAGATTGCCGATGGCATGGTCCAGATTCGTAAGTTTTCGAAATCTATAAAATCTCGACATGTTTCAAAATTTCAGCTCTTGCCCTCTGCACTATCTGCCGTGCACACCTCGTTGCTCAGAAAAATATGAAGTTCTTCCAGCACGACTGCCCATCCCTCAAGAAGATGCTCAACCTTTAAATTTTGTGTTCATTATCACCACTTATAAAGCGTTGAATTGTTATTTTGTTCTGTGTTAAAAAATTCTGGTGCGCGGGGGTTATGTTTACATAGGTCGTCTCAAAATTTTGGGGAATTCGTCACACACCTGGCAAGAAGCCAGTGGTCGTACGCGAGAGGAAAATTATTTCGAGGGGTCTTTGTTCTGGTGAGCGAAGCTACTATATCAATGGAATCGGACAGCGATGATGACTTCCAGGAGGGACAGGCGGCTCTTTTGGAGCGTTATTTGAGGAATGGTTGGGAGATTCCTGATCCTCCAGCTGGTAATTTTTTGGACATGTTTTTGAAATTTTGAAACTCACTTTCAGCCGTGGTCGTTCGCCACGTGAATGAGGACGGTGAGGTCCCTTGGTGGGAGGATGATGGTGAGCCCGACAGGGTCGTTCATGAGAATTTGGAGCTCGACGATTTCGAGTTTGAGGACATGCCAGGTTGGGTGTCTGAAAACTTCAATGTTGTGATATTTCGAAATTTTAGCGGTACCAGATGCTCCTGCGTCGCCGGCCAAAGACGTTCAACGCGTGGATGATCCGGATGTCGACGAAGGTTCTGCAAATTTTCGTATTGTTCTGAAGATTTTTTTTCCAGGTGAACCAACACCTCCTCAATCGGGAGAATCGCCAGCGGTCGATGAAGAAGAAGGGAGTCTGGACGATCTACCTGAAACTCTCTGATTCAATTTTGTTGTTGTTTTGATTCACGAACTTTGTTGTTCCGGTTCATGGATTCTAGAATAAAATTTCAGACCATCTCCTAAATTTTAGTCACCCTCTATATGGTTGACCCACATTACACTATGTTCCGAGGCCTACATTACACTGTGCTTCTGGTTCCCATTGTTCTCGCACAATGTTTGCCTTTTTGGTAATGGCTCGGTTGGTACATGGAAATTTAGTCATCGAAATTCTGGGACTCGAAGTCCCACCCATTTTTGCTGTCCCAAGTTTGGCTCCATCCATCATTATCATTTCCGTGATACTAGCCATTTTGGTGATACCTAACATTCTACAATGTTCATTATTTCCGCCAAGTCCCGCTACCACCCTTATGGAAAGAGCCATCGTGCTCACTTTCAAGATAAGGTGTGGCGTCGATCGGTGTTCGCTAGCCCCGCCGATATGTCCCTGGAGACGATCGAAGGTCGAGCCCCCACGACCGGCATGGATGAGGAGTTTGATTATGGTGACATCAAGCTCAACAACGGTCAGCAGCGTTGCTTCGATGTATTGAGATCGAAGGTTGAATCGGTGAGTGGTTTTAGTTTTTGAGGTTGAAGATTTTGGAAATTTGGATATTTTTCAAACTTGAAATTTGGAAATTTTTGACTTTGTAATTTGGATCTAGAACTTGGATATTTTTCAAACTTGAAATTTGGAAGTTTTTTGATCTTGTAATTTGGATCCAGAACTTGGATATTTTTCAAACTTGAAATTTGGAAGTTTTTTGATCTTGTAATTTGGATCCAGAACTTGGGAATTTTGATCTAGAATTTGGGAATCTTTTTTTGGTCTTGAAACTTTGGGTAAATACTTACTGTATTCCAGAAGAAGCAATTCTTCGAATATATCGGGGGCCAGGCTGGAACCGGGAAGTCGGCTGTCCTCCGTCAATTTGCTGAATTCGTCCGGCAGTTTTATCGGATGAAGGAGGCATGTGTTGTGTCGGCGCCAGTCGGAAAGGCTGCACAGCTTGTCGGTGGGGAGACTATCCATTCTCTTCTGAAGTTTTTCGTGAGTTGGCGGGTGGTCTGAAATCATTTCATCTTTCGATTTCAGCCGGGTCAGAAGGCATTCCAGGCCCTACCCGAATTCCAGATGCTTGCTCTGGCCAACAAGCTGAAAAATTTGCAAGTACTGATAATCGACGAGATCAGTCTTGTGACGGGGCTCCTTCTCGCCCAGATCGACCACAGGTTGAGGGAGCTCTTCGGGGATGACCAGCCCTTCGGTGGAGTATCCATCGTGGTTTTTGGGGACCTTCTTCAGCTACCGGCAGTATCGACGTTGAAGGAAGTTGTGAAGGTTGGAGGTGTAGAGAGGACGCAGGCAGTACCCCAAAACATCTTCGATTGTAAGTTGTGGTCTGTAAGAAAAAAAAAATAAACTCTGATATTTTCCAGCCGTCCCGAAGATCTATGAGGCTCCCTACGCCTCAATAACTCCAAGACGACCGGAGTTCAGAAACCTTTGGAGGCGGTTCGAGATGGACGAGCTGACAGAGAATGTCCGGACATCATGCCCCCTGGAGCAGCGTGTGTTGGAGGAAGTCCGGGTGGGGAAGCAGTCCGAGAGGACAATGGAATTTCTAATCAGCCGGTGTGAGATGGTTGGAAAGAAGCCCGAAGACCTTCACCGGGAATTGAGAAGACTCCGAAATGAAGATCCAGAGGGGGAGTACGTCATCCAGGCGTTCAAAAACAGCCGGGTTGATGAGCTCAATGATTGGGTTGGTTTTTTGGAAAAATACTTACTCTTTTCATGGTTGTGGTTCCAGATTGCTGCCAACTCGCCGAAAAGTGTCCAGATCGAGACGCTTACCGAGTGCCCATCATGCACAAGGCTTCCCCGAAATGGTCACAAGAAGAAGTCGCTGACTTTGGTGATTGGTGGCCGTGTCGTCATAACGGATAACCATGGTCTCGAGGATCCATCGTTGGCAAATGGTGTGTCGGGGGTTCTTCTGGCGGTTGGCCGAAACTTCCTCAGCATCCGGAGGTTAGCTTGTCGCCTTGAGCGCCTTAAAATAAATTTTTGTAAATTCAGAACTGACAATGGAAAAGAAGTGAGGATCACCCGCTTCAAGTACACCAACTCCAATCGGAAGGCAGAAGGTGTCTGGTTTCAATATCCGGTCGCGATGGCTGAAGCGATGTCGGTGCACAAAGGACAGGGGAGTACCTGCGATGGCTCTGTCATCGATTCGGACGGAATGACCAACGAAGCGATGTTCTACACCGCGTTGAGTAGGAACAAGTCGTTGGCTCAAACGAAGGTCGTTGATGTGAGGAATCTTCGATACAAGGGATCCGGATCGGCGCGACTTCAGTTGGAGATGATTCGAGAGAGGACGGAGCGCATACGAGGAGGGAAATAATTGAGACATTTTATTATCTGTAAATAAAATCGATTATTTGAACGTGTAGAAAAATAGTTGGTTATGTGAGTGTATGCAGTGTAGGAAATGGTCCGTCAGTGTGTGCGTGTATTGGTGTCTCCGTGCGGATTAGCATAAATCCGTAGTCAGTGTGTAAGGTGAAGAGGTGCAGACAGTTTGGTTGTGCGTCGGGAGAGGTCAATGTGTGAGAGAGTGAGAGGGTTCAGACATCAGCATGTCAAAAATCTCAGGCAGTGTCTACAACATGGAGGGTGGTGTTGACTTTGCCCCCGACCACCGGGTGTCCGCTTGCTATATAAACATCAAGTCGTCCTCCTCTCCCGTGAGCACCTTTGGCTTTTTGGTTAGTGTGTCTGTCTGGCAGTCAGGCCTTTGAGGGGTCTCGGGTTCGACCCCGGCGGGGGTTTTTTGGGTTGGAGTTGGTACAAGAGTTGGTGCGAGAGAGTGTGTGGTGTAAGAGAGTGCAGACATTTGATCCGGCAGAGAAGAAATGCAACACGTGGCCTAGAAATCCAACACGTGGCCTAGGAATTCAACACGTGGCCTAGAAATCCAACACGTGGCCTAGGAATTCAACACGTGGCCTAGAAACCCAAAACCTGGCCTAGAAACCCAAAATTTGCTCTGAAACTCCACATGTGACCTAGGGTCTATCTATGACGTCATCGACGCATCCCTCAGATACAGGTGATGACTCATCGATGACTCATCATCCCCAAAGATCAAAGATCAAAGATCAAAAGGTGTCCTTAGAAGCCCCCCTACTTCTCTGTCATGTTATAAAATAATGAGTCTATTAGCACATTTTATCAGTTTTCTGCAGTTGTCTCATCACCGGATGGCTAGCATACCAGGGTGCCGTATACTGTACCTATCCGAATTTAATCTACATAGTTGGGATGGCAGAAATGGGTCTATGGTGTTGCTCTTGCGTGATTGGTGTAATCCTTGTGACCAACAGACTGTTAGATCTCATTTTTCCCAACCTTGGCTCTTTTGTTTTTGGAGGAAACCGTACTTTTCTCATTTTGACAATCCCAATTCTGTATGGATTGTACTTTGTGTTTTTTTCCCATGATCTTTACAGGGTGGATACTAATTATTGATACACAACTTTGCGCCAACTTACACGCTTGCAAAAATGCGCAACTGGCTTCAATTGTTCAAAATTTTGTTAATTACACCTTCTTGTACATATTTGCAAAGTTTCATGTTTTTTTCTCCATTTTGGAAGAAATGGCGCAAGTTTTACCGTACCATACAGCGATAATTGAAGTGTTAAAAATGGAATGTCCAACTCAGACGCCGTCAAAAAGCTCAAGGTGCCGAGAGTCTTGGTTCCAAAGACTGTTTTACGTTACCACAGACTTCGTTTTTATGATGGCTTTCCAAAAGCTGGACATCCATTCACCGTGACAGCTCCGGCTGTCGTTAAAGCTGGTCGAGAGAGAATCCGTCTAAATCCGGAAAAGAGCCCCAGAAAGATGGTCAACGACATAAATATGTTCCACAGATGTATTGAAATTATTGCCAATCAGAAGCTGTACTTGTATTCTTATCAGATTCAGATGGCGGCGTTCCTTACGCAGAAAAACCTGCTGCTTCGAAAGAAAAAAGCATAACATCTCCCCCTCGGCACGCTAGCCATTTTCAAGCCATTTTTGCATTTTTTGATGATGAAATATTTGTTGTTGAGGCTGACGAGAACGGTAAAAAAAGCCTAATTATTGCTACTGACTTCGAAACCGTTTGTAAAAAAGAAAAAATTTTGAATTCAAGCCAACGGTCGTGCCGCAGACACTCAGCAGTGCTTCAAGGGCAATTTTCCAGAGTTGGTATAGGTTGCAGAAAAGCAGGCTCCGTCGCCATATTTGAACCAATCAGACTATGTCATTTAGGGATATTCTAGCCAGAGGGTCTTTACTAAAAACTACCCAAGTTTGGATGCTTCAATGGTTGTCCACGAGAAATTATAAGAGGCTCTTCAGCCAAAACGCTTGCGTGCCGTGATAGAATCTTCTCTGGAAGGAATCAAGCTGTGATCAGAACCGATCGTGGAAAATTCGAAAACTATAGTTAAATTTTGTTTCTCTATCGTTGGAATATACTACTGTTGAAATTTCAACAGATTTCAATGTTTTTCAAACGAGTTATGATGTCTTGAATGTGTATCAATAATTAGTATCCACCCTGTAAAAACAAGGAGGCAGAGGTAAAGTGTTCTATAATAAATTGACTTTCTTTTAAGTCTCCTCACCTTTGATCCCAAATATTCTATGAACAAATTACAGTACGCCAACATTCCACACATTTTCAACAATTTTCTCGTGGTTGCATCCACTACATTTCTTTACGCCGTGTTTTGCTGTGCCCTATGCTTGAAATTAAAAACTACAGGCAAACAATCACAATCTCGAAACGCCAGCACTCAAATATTCTTCCAATCCGCGATGATTTGTGCTGTAAACATGTCGGCTGCAATAATTTACGTAATTATGAACTACATAGTGATACCGTATTGGATGATCCTGCTCGGCACTTTTATGTACCAACTGGGAAACTGTGCTCCAGTTTTGATTTATTGGAAATTCAATAAAACACTGAGAAATGGAGTTTTGAGAAGGATTGGGTTCAAAGTGTTATTGAAGAAATGGCAAATGGAATTTGGTTTTTTTTGTTTTCAGAAACCTCAAACACAGGCTCGCAAAAATCGAAGCACATCACAAGTCGTTCCAGCTACGCCGGCAGTGTTTTAAAATTTGTGTTCCATTAATTAAAAATTGTTTTTTTTTCGTTTGTTTTCTTCTGGCTAGATGTGAAAATTTCATTCCGGAACCAAAAAAAACTTATGTTTTGGCTGGCTATTCTCGATTCCTCCGTTTCTGTTCTTCTTGCTTTTTTATCCTTATTAATGTATGCTTATCTACTGTACAATCTTTTCATGTTAGTCAGTTGACGAAATTTGCAATAAAAGAGTTTTAAATATCCACTTTTAGATCCAAAAAACTGCAAAGGTCCTCTAGCTTGACACTGTTTTATGTCCGATTCTTCCTGGATTTTTGGCTAAGCTTTGGAAGTAATTTCGATCCTGAATTTCGTTTAAAACAAACACATTTCAGACCTACTCACATTATCCACTACTTTTTTGAAATTCTTCAATATCCAAGACCCATATTTATATATCATATTCTATATCACATGGCCAGTTGTGAATCTTCTCAGTATTCGGGGTCTTCTAGCCGCTGTAATTACGTTGGATCGAATTTTCGCGGTTTTTTCACCCATTTCTTATCATAATCATAGAAATAAAATACCAAATATAGTCATCGCTCTAGGAGTGCTTAGTTATTGTGGTGTTGATAATTTGGTTTTTTGGGCGATATGTGATTACAAACTAAATATTCCAAAAGGTTGTGTTACCTTGGACTGTATTGGTAACAATTGTCATTTGACCTACTTTTTATTCTATGAAATGGTAGGTCTTGTGGTGGAACTGTAGTTGATTGTGGTTTTAAGATCATTCATGCCGTGATAGCACTTTTATCTCTGATGCTCATTGTCAAAATTTTCATCTGGAACAAGTGCTCAAACATTGCAGAAAATAAAGATTTAACAAGAGTAGGTCTTTGAAACTATAGTAAAACAAATACACTGCGCGCCATAATTATAGAGCCACTTCATTTTTGTGATTTTTTTGATATCCATGAAAGTTTCAGAATCCTTTCCGATGGCGAAAAATATCATTTTTGAATCTGAAAATGTACAGAACATTCAATTTTAGATAGTGAAGCAACGGTTTGAAAAAATGAAAAAATGTCAAAAAAATCAATTTTTCACTGCGCCATAATTATAGAGCCACTTCAAAAATCTTGCCATCATCGCGATTTCTTTGCTGTAAAAAGCAGATATTCAAATTTTCCATTAAAAATTGATATTTCTGAAGCAATTTCTAAACTAATTTCAGTAGAAAAATTTTCCGGGAGAAATGATTTTCGAAGTTTTTTCACAAAAAAATGGAAGGTTTGCAAAAAACAAATTTTTCCTTTTCCAAAATTTTTCCAGGATTGCAGAAGTTATGTCAAATTATTTATAAGAACTCGTAAAATACGATTGAGTGCATTTTTCAGTTTTCCAAAACGTGTAAAGTACTGATCAAGGGGTGCAAACCATAATTATATGAGTTTAATGAAGGCAACTTCAGGTACGTCGAAAATATAGTAAATATGACGAGATACATATGACGCTTTCCACATTCATTAACCATAAATAGAGCTTTAATTCTTTAGTTGGCAAGTTTTTGTCATGACTCCATCCAAAAAAATTATTTCGCTCCGACGTGTCGCGGACTTTAACTCTGAAGTCTCATCCGTAGTTGTGTGCTTCTTCGTTTCCAGAGGTGTATCTCATTTGTATGGATCAGTACAAAAAAGTGATAAACTACAAAAATGAAGCTCTATTTCTGTTTCAAATGTCTGGAAATTTTCAACCTACTATGACAATGTATGTTATTTTTCCAAACTTTCAAACATGGTGCTTTTTTGAACTAAAAAACGTCAGTATATTACTCTTTGTGCTACAAACATACATTGTCATAGTAGGTTGAAAATTTCCAGACATATGAAACAGAAATAGAGCTTCATTTTTGTAGTTTGTCACTTTTTTGTACTGATCCATACAAATGAGATACACCTCTGGAAACGAAGAAGCACACAACTACGGATGAGATTTCAGAGTTAAAGTTCGCGACACGTCGGAGCGAAATAACTTTTTTGGATGGAGTCATGACAAAAACTTGCCAACTAAAGAATTAAAGCTCTATTTATGGTTAATGAATGTGGAAAGCGTCAAATGTATCTCGTCATATTTACTATATTTTCGACGTACCTGAAGTTGCCTTCATTAAACTCATATAATTATGGTTTGCACCCCTTGATCAGTACTTTACACGTTTTGGAAAACTGAAAAATGCACTCAATCGTATTTTACGAGTTCTTATAAATAATTTGACATAACTTCTGCAATCCTGGAAAAATTTTGGAAAAGGAAAAATTTGTTTTTTGCAAACCTTCCATTTTTTTGTGAAAAAACTTCGAAAATCATTTCTCCCGGAAAATTTTTCTACTGAAATTAGTTTAGAAATTGCTTCAGAAATATCAATTTTTAATGGAAAATTTGAATATCTGCTTTTTACAGCAAAGAAATCGCGATGATGGCAAGATTTTTGAAGTGGCTCTATAATTATGGCGCAGTGAAAAATTGATTTTTTTGACATTTTTTCATTTTTTCAAACCGTTGCTTCACTATCTAAAATTGAATGTTCTGTACATTTTCAGATTCAAAAATGATATTTTTCGCCATCGGAAAGGATTCTGAAACTTTCATGGATATCAAAAAAATCACAAAAATGAAGTGGCTCTATAATTATGGCGCGCAGTGTATTACGTAACTTCAGGCAAATCAGCTCGCGTTGATAGATATTTCAATAATTTTTGTTTTTGATGTCATTCCACCAATAATTCTAACCAAATTCCCAGCGGTTGGTTTTGATGATATCGGACCCATATTTTCGTTCACCAAAATGAGTGGATATTCGTTAGAAGGATATCTGGTGATGAGAACATTAAAATGGAAGGAAACTACAAAAAATGCGAATTCAATATCTGTTGTACAAGTCAAGCCAAGTAATGGAGGTTGAAAGATGTGAAATTTAACAATTTTACTCTTTTGCACTGTTGATTCCAAATCCAGCTATCTATTTGCCGTCACCGGTCCGTCAATCATCTGGCTGGTGCGCCTTTGGCGCGATGTATTATATGTCAGGGATATTTTGAAATATTCATTGAAAGAAAATTGAAATAAAAGGGAGATATACTATATCTGAAATTGTGTTCATACCTGGTAGCGCATAATTGCCCGGACTGCAGTCTGTTTTATCATAAGGTTTAAGTGAAGCGTTGTACTGTGCTCAAATGTTACGCGAGAAATTCAAATAACACCGGTTAACTTGACAAGTTTCGAATTGTTTTATCAACTTTAAGACCAGTTACTGTTTGTAAAAGTTGCTTCATCTCATGAAAACCACAACGACGGGCTTTGAACAGTCATAACAATACCTAGGCTTGAAGAATCGCTTTTCAAATCTTACTAGCTCTGAATCAAACGTGAAATTATTTTTGTACCAATTGCCGTGCTTCGAAGGTTCTTATGTTTGGAGATATACCCGTGTTTATCAGTATGACTAATTGGGTGCCACCCTCGATCCCTGTGCATCATCAGGTCGAACTATATATACTCGTGTCTATATACTCGTGTCCCAAAAAAGCCCGAAAACGTTATGTCCCTATCATTTTTTTTCCAAATGCTAACATCACATAAAATTTGCTTCCGCCTCTGATTCATCTCTCCAGATCTTCAATCTTTATCCTCCTACAAAAGCACAAAATTACCCCATATCCCCATTTAAGAAAAAATGTGATCACATTAGCATATGCTCTGATTGTTTCAGCCATAATCATTACTTGTTTATAGTTTTCTTTTTCTCTAGTCTTCATGCAGGAAATGAACTCATCAGAGTGTAAAAAGAATAACAAGAGATGTTAGTCAGTGGCACATTCTGCGTTTCTTTTCGTCATAGCTATGGTATCAACTGCAATTTTCACAGTTACAATTTCGGCTTTTTTCCTTGCTTTGATGAATGTTTTGTTCAATATGTATCTAATATATACAAATAGTGGAAAGAAAAATGCCCAGAAAAAGATGGATTTGACACTAATCTACTATAGATTTGTCGTAGATCTTTTCCATTCTTCTGACAGTGAGTTTTAAAAAAAGCTTAACAATTATTCAAATTTTTAGTATCGATATATCTTTACTACATGTTGAACACATATGAAACTGATCAAAATTATATCAAGAATTTTCCATTTTACGTTGCTTGGCCAAGTTTTCAGTTAGGGACTATCCGATGCTGGCTTGTATTTTCTATTGGGCTGGATCGAGCTCTAGCAACTTGCACACCAATTTTCTATCACAATAACCGATCGAAATTCCCACTTTCCGGTATATTTATATTTATTGTCGCTTACGCACTACTGGAGAATTATATTCTATTCGTGCATTGTAGCTTTGAAATTGACATCCCATTAGATTGCAATACGTTCCGATGTGCAATTGAAACTTGCTACCATAACTATTGGAAATGGTATCAGCAGGTTAGTTAGGGGTGCTGTATTATCCATTCTAACGTTGCGGTGTAGTGTAATCGGTGTTCACCAGAGATGTCCAGATTCCGGATTCCGTATTTCGGATTCCGGATTCCGTGAAAAATATTTTTGTCCGGATTCCGGAAAATTTTCATTTGTCCGGATTCCGCATTCCGGATTCCGAGAAAATTTTTTATTCTGGATTTTCAGAAAATTTTTAATCTGCATGAATTCTCTGGCGTTTTTGAACTTCCGCGATTTAAAATGCAAAAAAAACACAAAATGTGTTTTAAAACATTTTTTATGCCCATCGGAGACCTCGAAATTTCGAATTCTGTATTCCGGATTCCGGATTCCGAGATTTTTCATTCCGGATTCCGTATTCCGGATTTCGGAAAAATTATTTCATTCCGGATTCCGGATTCCGGATTATGTGAAATTTTCATTTCTCCGGATTCCGGGAAAATAATTTCATTCCGAATTCCGGATTTAGTTTTTCAAAAAAGTCATTCCGGACATCTCTTTTGTTCACACAGCTCGTGTCTATTGAGCCGCTTCATACATATATAACATCGGCCGGCGGCACAGGTTGCTACCATAGCTCAGCTATCAGCGACGCGGCACCTACAATGGTGGGCCCACCTGGAAGGCATATATGAACTAAATTTCGAGAAGTATATTTGTGATGTCCTCCTTTTTTGAAAAGGAATTTAATCATAATTATGCCTGCTGAGGAGTTGAACTTGTGGGCAAAATATAATAGGTGTACTACCGACTGAGCTAGGGAAGAAGACGTCTACCGTAGTCCCACTTCCCAATTAATCCGACTTTTTTCGAACTCGCTGGCATCTTCTTATCACTGAACGAACTTCAAAACTCCCCTTTCCCTTTACCTTAAAAAGACAGAATCATATGTTTTGAATTATTTAATTTTGAGAAGGAACGTTTTTGACGTTTTTTTCGGGTCGAGAGTAGGAATTCTGACGTGAAGGTGTACAGTGATAAAAGTTATCATTCTTATAATAAACCAGCAAGCTGGTGCGCCTTCGGCGCGTTTCAATCAATTTTCTTACTGATTGGTCACTCTGCTCCTAATTTTTTGAAAAAGATCACGTAAACCTATTTTTATTTTCCACGTTTTTCAAAGGTCCACAGACGGACACCGGGACGGACAGACGCCTCTAGCGTTTTATATATAAGAAAGATAAATGAAGTTGCGTCTCTTTCTCTGTCTATCTGTCAATCTGTCCACACATTTTTGAAAAGCTTGAAAATAAGATATAGATTCATGTGACCTTTAAAAAGAGTAAGTCGCGAAGCGACGAACAGTAAAAGAAAAAGATATATTCCAGCTGTTTGTAGCGTCGGAGGCGCGGTAAGCATGCTGGTATGAACAAAATTTCGAGAAAATTATTCTCCTACCAGCAAGTTGGTGCGCCTTCGACGCGATTTAATCTAGTTTTTACTGGCTCGTCGCTCCACACCTAGTTTATTCTTAAAGGGGCACGTAAATCTATATTAATTTTCAAGCTTTTCAAAAGTCGACAGAGTGACATCGGGACGGACAGACGCCTCTAGCGTTTTATTAATAAGGAAGAATGTTTTTCCTCCTTTTATTAGGGTTTTCAATAAGACTTTTTCAGATCATGTACATTCTAATTGGCGCATTATCTATCATATTATTCTTTCGACTATTTATTTGGAATAACTGCAAGAAGGGAGCAAAAAATAAGGCAATTTCAAGGGTAAGTGTTTTGGACTACAGGATCTCCGATTCCACGCCTAAATTCCCAAACCTTCAGGCCACCTGGATCTCCCTCCTCGATTCTTTCATTATTTTTGCATTTGACTTCTTCCCAGTTTTTCTCACAGCCCAATGGCCTAACATTAACACAAAAACTGTCGGACCTCTCGGATCGCTTTGCAAAAATCTGGGACTTGTGATTGAATCTTTTGTTGTATGTAACGTACTCCTAAACAAGAAAATCGTGCCGATTATTCGAAGTCAAACGTCACCAACCAACTTTCCAGTGGTTTATTGATCGAGTTTTTGAAGAATTTCTTGATAATTTTCAGTATAATAATGAGTTGCCGTCATTTTCCCCGATGTGCTTGATTGAGCGATCCTCTGTATATTCAGAGAGTTTTTCCTCATGACCTTCTATATTCTTTTACCTTTTCGTCCACTACTTCTCTCTAACATCTCTCCTCAAAATTTGGAATTAGTTATAATAGAAGCAATGGTAGCCTGTAAACGTTTTGCTGGGGATAACAGAAAATTCTATCAAATAAATTATATTTGAAATGAATAAATGATTGATAATCAAATTTTGTAGTATTCAGAAATTCAGAAATACAAAAACACTATTTTTCAGATTGGTTTCGATTTTCCAGACATCTTGAATCGTCTGTATTTTCAGAACCACGAAATTTTCAGAATTCCAGAAATTTAAAAATTCGATTGCCTCTTTATTCTGCCTATCGCAATTCAATAATCATCCAGGATCATACAAAACTAGACAGAGCTTCAATTTTCTCACAGAAAACCGCGGGAATTTTCCCCGTTGATGGAACGAGGGAATGTTGAGAAAAAACCAATTCCATTTTTTCGTGATTTTCACATAAAAAACCAATTTTCCCAAGAACTTTCTCACATAAAGTTCCTATGTTCTAGATATTAATTAAGATTTTTCACCGATCAAAATGTTTTTCAAAAATTTAAGAGTATCAGATTTTTAGATTAGAAAAACCGTTATTTTAGCCTGATCATCTGAACAAATATTTTTAGACCAGGAAATATATATTTAGACGCCATCTTCAGAAATTTTTTTCGGGTAATCCAATTTTTGTTGTGACACTAAAGTTTTTTGTTCTCATTCTGAACAATTCTATAAAAACTGAAATAGGATCTAAAAGTACCGAAAAATAGATTAGGCAGTTTTATGATTTCTGAAAACTCTGCTCTGATTTTTTATTGTACAAAAATCTCGGAAAAAAGAATGAGACGGTTCGAAATTCTGCATGTTTTCTGTAAAGTTTTTCCTGTATCACAGTTCAGAAAATCTATTTTTTAAAATATTGTTTAGATCAGAAAACATATATTTGGTGACGTCTTAAAATTTTTTTCAGACAATCCAATTTTTGAAAATTGTGACATAACATTTTCTGGTTCCCGTTCTGCTGAATTCCACGAAAATTAAGTTAGGATCTGATACTTCGGAAAAATTGTGCAGTTTTGTGATTACTGAAATTTTTGACCTAACGATTTTTTTTGCAAAAGGAAAATCTAGGAAAAAAACAATGAGACAGTTTTTTAAAATGTAATTTGGAACTCTTAGATTCAAAACTTTTGAGTTTTCTTATTTCCTAGGTTGTCTGGAATTTTGAGAGATTCTGAATTTTTGAATTTTTGAGTCATCTTGATTTTCAAAACTTCAACTTTTGGAATTTTTTCTAATTCTGCTATGGTGTATTTCCAAAACATTGAAAATGTTAAGAATTGCCAGCCAAAGTTTTCCGGAATTTTGAGATTTCGAGTTTCCTTTTTCGAATTTCCAAGTTTGTGAGTTTTTAAAGTTTCCTGGATCCTTGGAATTCTTGAATTTACTGCATTTCCTAATATTCTGGATTTTCTCGATTTTTTAAAGCTTCGGAATTCGGGATTTCATCATTTTCCAGAGTTCTGAAATTCAGAAATTTGGATTTTTGGAATTTCAGACTTTTTTGATTTTTGGAGTTTTAAGAAATTCCTTGATCACCCAAAATTCACACCCGTGGGACCTTTTCTCATTGACGTACTTGAAAAAATTCGGAATATTCAACTTTCCGATTTTTGTGATCACTGTTTTTTTAGAAAATCTGAATAAGTAATTTTCTCATTTTTTTTTCTGAACAAAAGATTTTTCGAAGATTTTCAAAAACAACATTTCACTTCCTCCGATTTTCCACTGACTCATATTTTTTTTTCTTTTGTTTTTTTTCTACAGATTCTTTGGGTTCAAAAAGTTGAAATTTTCATTTAATCTTTTCCTATTATATTGTCTAGATTTTTTCATCTTTTTTGATTCAAAATTCCATCGAATTCAATTGCTTACGCATTTTAATCCAGAAATTTCAATAGCTGCGTAGTAGTAGTGAAAAATTGGGATTACTCCACCCGTCATAATCCGTATTTTTCATTGAAAAAATTCACAAAAAAACCTATTATTGTTCTAGAAATGTGATTTCAGACCTAATCCTGATCCTCCCACTTTTTTATTTCGAGTGGTACGGTAGGTTGGTATATAAAGATCAAGGAGTCAAAAACGAGCAGATCTGAGCAATGGAATGGTTGATTGCTGCCGGTGGAGATGCCAATAGGATCTATAACTTCAACTGCAGGTTGGTTTTTTTGTCTGTCTGTGTGCCTCTAGAATATTCAGATTCTTTAGAATTCTAAGGATCACAGAATCTCAGAATCTAAGAATCTAAGAATCTAAGAATCTCAGAATCTAAGAATCTAAGAATCTCAGAATCTCAGCATCTCAGAATTTCAGATTCTCAGAATCTCAGAATCTCAGAATCTCAGAATCTCAGAATCTCAGAATCTCAGAATCTCAGAATCTCAGAATCTCAGAATATTCAGATTCTTTAGAATTCTAAGGATCACAGAATCTCAGAATCTCAGAATCTCAGAATCTGAGAATCTCATAATCTCAAAATCTCAGAACCTAAGAATCCTAAGAATCCTATCATACCCTCAAATCTCAAAAGCCCTCAATTTTCATTCCAGCGAAAAGTACGCGACGCCTGAAGAGTTCACTCTGAAGGATGGTACACCTCGTCCGGTCCTCGGATACATCGATTTGCTCTACGGAACCATTATCATGATGCTCTACGTTCCGTGTCTCTGTGTGATGATGCAGAAAGAGAATATACGCCTTTCGTGTTTCAAAATCATGTTTCTACTTGGCTTTATCGATTTGTGTGCCATTGGTAAGTGTGTTGACCGCGTAACTCAGCGACGCGGCATCTGCGGGTTACAGGATTTCAGATTTTCCGAATCTCCGATTCTAAAAATCTATATCGTTCATTCCAGGCGTCAACTCCGTGACCACTGGAATCCTCCTAATCGAGGGAGCCGTCTATTGCTCTCATCCAAATGCAATTTTTATCGCCGGCTCCCTAGGACTCGGTCTTTGGTGTGCAGCCTGTCTGATTTGCCTGATCCTCGTTCTCAATCGTGTCCTAGACATCCTCTTCCCGACCTTGGTGAAAAAATACTTCTCCGGATCGCGAACCACCATGGTGCTTATGATTCCTGTCGCGTACGGTCTCTATTTCATCTTTTTAACCCCTCCACTTCTCTTCACTTCAAAATACCAAGCCTGGTTCTTCGACCCATTCATCTATTCAGGTACTGAAAAGGTAAAGGTTTTAAAGGAAATATGAGATTTTCAGACAAGACCCTGGAGTACCAAAACTACCCACATACTGCTAATAATTTGTTCATCGTGGTTGCCACTTGTGCGCTTTATGGATATTTCTGTGCGGCTATTGCTAAACAGTTTAGGAAGAGAGTGGAGTCAACTAATAAGAGATCTCATTCACAGGTAAGCTGACATTCGCTAGCTTATCGATCGCGTTACTCAAACGGTTCAACTTCTTGTGAAGCTTATCTGAAAAACTGTAGTTCGGAAGGCGAAATCCCTACTATGTCAAGATCTAAGTTGATTTAACTTATGATATTTGGTCCTAGGACTTTGACTGTAGGATCTTTTAGGATCGGGAGTCACTGGGATACGTATAAAAGCATTACGAAGTTTTGAGGAGCTTCACCACCTTCGAACTTACGAGCTTTCAGACTCAGACTCATATTCGGATTAGCGATCTTACGATCTTATCACAAGATTAGGCTCACGATATTACTACTTCCCAACTTCTAATCTCTTTTCTTCAGATCTTCCTCCAATCCACACTCATCTGCTTGGTCAACTTCGTCGCCGCCATGGTCTACGTCTACATGCAATTCTTCCCAGTCGCTGATTTCGTCATTGTCATCGGACACATCTCCTGGCAACTTGGACACGGATGTCCAGCGTTCATCTACCTCTTCATGAATACCACGATTCGCAGTGGAGTCTCCAGAATGTTCAGATTAAAGGTAAGAGAAAAAAAAGATTACTGCCAAGATAAAAAATTTGAGATTTTTCAGAGATCCCATGTTCATACCAAATCCACTACCACTGTCTCAATGATCGGTCAGCACGGACATGGACATGGACATGCACCACCAGCTCATTCCAGCTCGATTCATTGATCTCATTTATAGAACACCACCCCATACTTTCCCTTCAAGTTTAGTTATCATTTTTTTTATAAGATATACAAAAACTACAAGGAAATGTTTTATATTAAGCTCAAAGTACATTCACGATACATGATTCTTATGTATACCTCCAATTAATCAAATGAAATTTATAAAAATATAAAAATCATTGCATAGCTTTATTAAAATCGATTCCCAGAACTAGCGTAGTTCCTCCATCGGCAACGATCGATTGTCCGATGATATAAGAAGACATTTTCCGATCAGCAAGGAACAAAATGATCCAGGCGATGTCCTCTGGGGTACCAGCAACCATCGCCGGAATCGCCTTTTTCTCGCTGGACAGATATTCGTAGAACTGAAATTTTTACACTTTTTTTTGGGGTTTGATTTTCGTCACTCACATTCTTGGATGCCTGATCTTCCAATCCCATGGCACCAGCAAATCCAGTTGCTACGACACCAGGGCTTACTGAATTCACACGTACTCCATATTGAATAAGATCGATGGCCACAGCTCGGGTGTACTGATCAAGTGCCGCTTTGGCCATTGAGTAGTAGGGGAAATCGGGTTGCTTTAAAAATGGAAAATTGTTTGATTTCATTTATCTTTAATTCTCACCGCATGAGGTCCACCTGCAATACTTGATACATTGACAATTTCTCCCTTGCTCTCTATCAAATATGGTTTCACTTTTCGGGTCATCTCAACCACCGATTGAATATTCAATTGCATATTCTTATGATACACGTCAAGTCCCTGATCGGTAGCCAATGCTCCAGTTGGGTCCGAGTGTGCAGCACCGGCGTTGTTGACCTGAACTTTTTTGAAGTTTTTTACACAGTTACAGTACCGGACCAAACAGAATCATATTATGTATTTTCAGTGGAAAAAATCTAATTTAATAAGTGTGAAATTGAAATAGTATACTCACCAATATATCAATTTTCCCGAATTTGTCCAATGTGGTTTTTATCAATTCATCTTGTCCTTCAGAAGTCGTCACGTCAGCCACCACAGAATTCACCTGGATTTCTGGGATTCCAGCTTTCAGAATTAGCTGCTTTGTTTCCTGAAGACGATCGGAATTTCTTCCGGTGATGGTCACATTTGCTCCTTCTTGGGCAAAAAGTAGAGCTGCTGATCGGCCGATCCCATTTGAAGATCCAGTGATGATGACGGTTTTTCCAGAATAACGGGGCATTGTTTTTGCTGGAATTTTGAACTTGTAAAAAGTTAAGTACCTAAAAAGAATAGTCAGGCAAAAAATTAAATCCAAGTCTTTCTTATGTACTTTTCAAATACAAGCTCCGCCTCTTTGTGTCTGTGTTTGACATGATGACATTTCTCTGACAGATTTATTGACCTTGGGGTCAAAAAGACAATTAGCGAGAAAAAGAGAAACTGGTGAAACTAGAAACACAAAATTTTGTGACTTCTGGGAGATCAGAAATTGGCGACTGTGCCTTTGAAAGTTCGGTAATTTTGAAATTTCAAAAAACGTGGATTCTAGGAATCTGCCCAAAATTCTTGAATTAAAACATATGTGTTTTTGGAGATTTCCAAATTGCCTACAATTTCTCAATTTCGGAAAAATTCGAAAATTTCTGGAGTTTCATTTTTTTCTTCAAAAAATTAGAAATTCCAAAAATTCGGAGACTCCCAAAAATTCGAAACTTCTGAAGTTTGAATTAAGATTTTTTTCCTTTGAAGATGTTTACGGGATTTCAACAATTTTCCCATTTAAAAAATAAGTTTGTGTTTCGACAATTTTCAAATCAAAAAATCAAAATATCATGTCCCAAAAGTCAGAAATTTAGAATATTTCGAATATACAGTAACCATTCATAGAACTTCAAATTGTTTATTTACAAAATTCAAATCTAGTTGAGTTGACATCTCATTTGATGACAAGCGTTGTCGAAGTTGAAACGGAAGTTTTCACATGCAAAGTGGCCACCCTGAAAATTTCGAAAAATATTTTTCAACTTTTTGAAGAAAAAACTCACATTATCGAGACCACAAACTTCAGTGTAAGCGTCATGCAAGCAATTACCAGCAGTTTGAACAGTTCTGAAACATAAAAATAAAGAAAATGTGCTCTACTGATAAATATGACTTACCCGCAGAAACTGCTGTCGGGGGCTGCGGTTTGGTTGAACGTGTTGATGCATGCTTGGTAGACGCCAGAGAATGTGCCTGTTTTGATACAATCAAACTCGTGGATCACATCTGAAAATGGCATTTTCAGATTTTATAATTTTGGTAGTCTAGCAGCATCCGACAGTTGCTCTTGGCAGAAACTTACTTACCCTTATAACCTCCTCCACAGAGCCACTCGAGTCCTCTGAAGGTTCTGACATAGTCGAAGGCTAAATATTTTTATATTTTCTGAATTGGCTCCAAAAATTCAAACATACCATTCTCAAATGTGGTGTCACTGACTCGGTTGTGAAGATTCAGACATGAGTAGTAGGTCTGTCCCAGACAGGCATGAAAGTTGGATCGCGCTCTGAAAGTTCAGGGTTCAATTGTCAATTATAACAATGAAACTCTAGTTTTAGTATATTCTGGAATTTTCAGACAAATAGAAAAATTCTGAAAAAATTTCTGCTGACTACTCACTTGCAAATATTCCGGAACTCTGTAACGTTTGAATTCAACAAAGCATTCACTGCATTATAAACCATTGTTCCATTTTTATAGCTAACCGAGTCATCGAGTCCGAACGTTTGACCAAATTGATACTGAAACAATTTTTTTTGTTAAAAGAAAATTTAAAACAATATTTTACCTGACAATAATTCAATTGAATAACCTGACAAAATGAATCATTACTACGGGGTGCTTCCAATATAGCCTGATAACTAATTACATCATCTGACATGGAGAATGGGAAAAGAAGGTCCGCATGGGATAGGGAGATCAGGGAGAGAAGGACGGCCAGAGTAGGCTTCATGGCTGATTGTGAGTGCAAAGTCAAAAAACTGATAAGGAGTTGTCGAACAACGCCCATTATATACGAAACAGAATAATGATAATTGATGATAATTATGACGTTTTGGGTGCAGAAAATCAAGGAAGCAGGAAAGAGGGAGAGAGAGAGTGGAGAGTTAGAGAAGTGGAAATTCGTGACAATGATTTTAAGATCAATGCTGAAACGCACGTAATCTTACTCCTATATACTGCACTTTAAACTCAATTATCTCGATATCTGTAAGAGATTTTCGAAATCTGCAAAATATGAATTGTTGGCGATTTTATAAGAAACATTTTATCTTAAAAAAATCTTTCTGATATCTCTTACGGAAACTGAGATAATTGAGCTCAAAGTGCAGCATACGATAGTGAATCAAGTTTTTTTCCCAAAATTCACTAATCATAGAAATTAAGCGCAGTCCGCGTTATTAAGACAGGTCCCGCCTCAGAAAATACCGTTCTGATAAAAAACCAAGGATAATAAAAATGTTCGATGAACACATCTCGATTCAAATTTTCAGACTAATTGAGCCCTGGAGTCGCATCATATTCATTTTTATTCCATATTCATTTTTAAGCCGAGACATTTTATACACAAAGCATTACAAAAAAAATACAAGCAAAAGTTTAGCAAAATCAATTATTGTTGTTGCTTCAAAATCTCCATCATATCATGTGCCTGCATTCCCATAACCAACGAAGATCCTCCATCAGCCACGATCGTTTGTCCGATGATGTACGAAGAGAGTTTACGATCAGCCAGGAATGCGATAATATTCGCGATATCGATTGGTTGAGCAGCTCGCCCATTCGGAAGACACTTTTTTTTGGACTCCCAGAATTTGGCCATCTGAAACAAGATGAAGTGTATTGAAGTGATTCCTCATCATTAGAGAAACTTCTTACAAGGGAAGTATCCCAAATGTTACGCGGGGATTTTGATGAAACCTATGCCAAACAGTAGTACACCAGACTTATAGAAAAACCCCAAAATAATAGCGGCCCTCGTGAAGGTCTATTCAAATGGCGAGACATTTTATGATTTTTCGTGAGTTTGGAGTCGGTACCATTTGAGCAACCATAACTCAGTTCGTTTTTATGGTAGACGTTCAAACTTTTTTTTATTCAAAAGGTGACAAATTGACAAGCATTAATGTCAATTGTAACAATGCTCTATCTTCAAAACGAATTTCAGGAAAACAAAAAATATGAAAATCTCGAGTTCCACCGAATTCAAAAAATGCCAATTTTTGGAAAAAAGTGCTCGGGGGACCATGTCTATCAGATTTCTCAGGGCGAGTAATCTACATGTACGTGTTCAAATATAGGTCGAGCCCTTGAGTTACGAGACTTATTTCAATTTTTTTCAGAAAAAAGTCACGATTCATGTACCCCTATACATGAAATTTTTTGAAAAATAAAAGTTTTCCAAAACAATCGAAAACAATCGAAAACGGGAAAAAACAACAAAATAAAGTTCAGAAACTGCAAAAGAAAGAATTCGAAAGTTAAAATTTTTTTCGAAAAATTTCATGTATACATGAATTGTGACTTTTTTTTGAAAAAAATTGAAATAAGTCTCGTAACTCGAGGGCTCGACCTATATTTGAACACGTACATGTAGATTACTTGCCCTGAGAAATCTGATAGACATGGTCCCCCGAGCACTTTTTTCCAAAAATTGGCATTTTTTGAATTCGGTGGAACTCGAGATTTTCATATTTTTTGTTTTCCTGAAATTCCTTTCGAAGATAGAGCATGGTTTCAGTTGACATTAATGTTTGTCAATTTATCACCTTTGGAATGAATACACTGCTGGACATAATTATAAAGCCACTTTAAATTTCGAGTTTTTTCGAAAACTATGAATCTTGACCGAACAGCATATGAATGTCATAAATACTATTTTTAAGTGTCAATTAATGAATACCATCCGATATTGCTATCGTTTCTTGATTATGGAAATTTTGAAAAAATCGAAAAAATGACACTAAAAAAGTGGACATAATTATAAAGCCACTTGAATCAATCGAAAATAACTCTAGATAGATGTTTTGAAATTTGAAGAAACTACAAATCATGGCAATTATCAGTCAATATAATGCTGTTATAGTGAGAAATTTGGATGTAGCTATACTCATAATTGGACCATATCCGTTTTTGGTCAGCTTACACTGAAAACGAAGTTTTTCGTTGATAACTGTTCTGAAACTCATGGGGACTCAAATTTTTTGAGTGTTTCAGCATTATTCTCAAATGCATTACTTATTTAACTATTGAAAACATTATGATTTTCTCACCAACCGGAGAAAAAATCCGCATTTTTGTTCATTTTTATCGATATGTTCCGAGTGGTACTGTACCTTGCACAGTAGACAGTTAATTGAGCTGATTATTATATAAGAAAGATACAGTTGTGTTTATTCAGAAACACACATAAAATCATAAAGATCTGTGTCTGTGTTCATGGAATCACGCAAACTTTCGGACCACATACATTTTGAAGCTAAAATTGGGTTATGGGTAGGCAAGTTTAAGGAGTTGTTTTGTGAAAAAAGAGACACGTAATCTGAAATTTCTTTCTGTGATTACACTTGTTGATTCTTGAATTCACATATAAACTAGAAATATTGTTCAAGTATTCCGGTATAGACAAACAATGAACCCTGGAAAACTGCGATTTTTTGATAAACATGACCTATTTCCGAGCTTTCAATTTTTGTTTAGAAACGGTTTCACCTATTTTAAAGTGACTGAACATATTGAGCAAGTTGCAAGTGGAATATGCAAAAAGTTTCATTTCGATAGGTCCACTTCAAGCAACAAAAAATCCGCCAATAATTTACGTTTCTAACCTCAGAAAGTACTGTATATCTCTTCGGAATGAATTTTTCGAAAAGAGACGTCAACTACAAAAACAGAAATTCGGATTTGCTCAATATGTTCAGTCACTTTAAAATAAGTGAAACTGTTTCTAAACAAAAATTGAAAGCTCGGAAATAGGTCATGTTTCTCAAAAAATCGCAGTTTTCCAGGGTTCATTGTTTGTCTATACCGGAATACTTGAACAATATTTCTAGTTTATATGTGAATTCAAGAATCAACAAGTGTAATCACAGAAAGAAATTTCAGATTACGTGTCTCTTTTTTCACAAAACAACTCCTTAAACTTGCCTACCCATAACCCAATTTTAGCTTCAAAATGTATGTGGTCCGAAAGTTTGCGTGATTCCATGAACACAGACACAGATCTTTATGATTTTATGTGTGTTTCTGAATAAACACAACTGTATCTTTCTTATATAATAATCAGCTCAATTAACTGTCTACTGTGCAAGGTACAGTACCACTCGGAACATATCGATAAAAATGAACTAAAATGCGGATTTTTTCTCCGGTTGGTGAGAAAATCATAATGTTTTCAATAGTTAAATAAGTAATGCATTTGAGAATAATGCTGAAACACTCAAAAAATTTGAGTCCCCATGAGTTTCAGAACAGTTATCAACGAAAAACTTCGTTTTCAGTGTAAGCTGACCAAAAACGGATATGGTCCAATTATGAGTATAGCTACATCCAAATTTCTCACTATAACAGCATTATATTGACTGATAATTGCCATGATTTGTAGTTTCTTCAAATTTCAAAACATCTATCTAGAGTTATTTTCGATTGATTCAAGTGGCTTTATAATTATGTCCACTTTTTTAGTGTCATTTTTTCGATTTTTTCAAAATTTCCATAATCAAGAAACGATAGCAATATCGGATGGTATTCATTAATTGACACTTAAAAATAGTATTTATGACATTCATATGCTGTTCGGTCAAGATTCATAGTTTTCGAAAAAACTCGAAATTTAAAGTGGCTTTATAATTATGTCCAGCAGTGTAAAAGTTGGAACGTCTACCATGAAAATGAACTGAGTTATGGTTGCTCACATGGTACCGACTCCAAACTCACGAAAAATCATAAAATGTCTCGCCATTTGAACAGACCTTCACGAGGGCCGCTTTTATTTTGGGGTTTTTCTAGGTGGCCGGTGTACTACTGTTTTGCATAGGTTTCATCGAAATCCCAGCGTAACATGGATACTTCCCTTGTTAGTCTACTGAGGCTACAGTAAGAGTATTACACGAACCTTCTCGAAAGATCCCGCTGGCATCCCCATGGCTTCATCAATTCCAGTGATTACTACTCCAGGGCTCACAGAGTTCACACGAACACCGTGGGCAATAAGTGCGATGGAGGTGCTTCTGGTAAATTGGTCGAGCGCGGATTTGGACATTGCGTAGTAGAGCATGTCGGGCATCTGAAAATATGCTCTGATTACTGTATCTGGCATTTTCCATATTTGAATCTTTGTTTTCATAGAAGAAAAACTTGTTGATTCTATGTATGTTTGTCAAGTTTATTTTAAACCGATTATTTCGGGAATAGTTCAAAACGTTTTGGTAAACCACTTACCGCCTGTTGCCCACCAGCCACACTCGACACATTCACAATCTCTCCTCTGGTCTTGATGAGGTGCTCCTTAGCCTTCTGTGTCAGCGTGACCACACTTCTCAGATTAATCTGCATAACCTTATCATAATCCGAAACGTCCTGATCCAACCCAACACGCCCGTGAGCGTCCACGAATGCGGTTCCAGCGTTGTTCACTAGAATGTCAAAATGACCGAATGTGTAGATTGTTTCGTTGATCAACTTGTCCTGATCTTCGTCTTTGGCCAGGTCAGCGATAACTGCCAAAACATGGTCCTCTGGAACTCCAGACTTCAGAATATGTTGACGGGTTTCCTCGAGACGTTCGGTGTTTCTTCCGGTGATGGTCACTTTGGCACCTTCCTGTGCAAAAAGAAGAGCAGTAGCGCGGCCGATTCCGCTGGAGGATCCTGAACAACCTTGATTATCTTAATTCCTGTGAGATGTGTAAAAAAAGAGACAACTGAAAAACTGTTTTCCAGGATGTACTGAATAGTTTGTTAGTTCATCATTGTCTGATTTCTGTTACAGTAACCAAGATAAATCATATGCTCCAGTAAACACGAACCTGTAACAATAGCGACTTTTCCTTCGAAGCGAGTCATTGTTTTTCGTATAAATATAGAGACAAAAACTGAGTTTTAGTAAGTTTAACACTCCGCCAACTTGCTTTATATACTCCGTAGTTTCTCTGCTCTCTCTTTTACTGATAACTCTTTTTTTTTAAGTTTGACGTGTGACAGTACAAACAACATGTTAACAAATGTGGTATTTGTGACAGGAACAATTTATTCAAAAAAGATTAAAATTGTTTGTGCATGATTACTGGAATCAAGAAGAGGTCAAAATGCTCGTCATATCAAGTGTATTCATTCCCATGATCAACGAGGATCCACCATCAGCCACAATCGATTGTCCAATGATATACGAAGACAGTTTACGATCTGCCAAGAATGCGATGATATTCGCGATATCGATTGGCTGAGCAGCTTTCCGGCAAGGAAGGCATTCTTTGTGAGACTCGAGAAGTTTAGCCATCTTTAACAGTTTTATTTACGAGCACACAGTACCAGACCAACCAAACCTTCTCAAAAGCTCCTTCGGGCATTCCGATAGCCTCACCGATTCCAGTCACAACTACTCCAGGGCTCACAGAGTTTACACGAACTCCGTGGTCAATGAGACCAATGGCTGTGCTCCGCGTGAATTGGTCAAGCGCGGATTTGGTCATTGCGTAGTACATAGCGCCAGTCATCTGAAAGTTAAATCACTTGAAAATAGGCAAAACCGAAACGGACAAATAGCTGTCATAACTTCTTGGAGACGCAGTAGTTTTTCACCGACCGAACTGGATATGATAGAATTGGAGAAGCGCAACAGGATACTTATATTTGAAAAGCTGTATTTTTTACTCACCGCTTGCTGCCCACCAGCGATACTTGAAACATTTACAACTTCTCCTTTCGCTTTGATCAAGTAATCCTTAGCCTTCTGGGTCAAGGTAACAACACTTCTCAAATTGATCCGCATAACCTTATCAAAATCCGAAACAGGTTGATCCAGACCAATTCGTCCTTCAGCGTCTGAGAATGCTGTTCCAGCATTGTTCACCAGAATATTGAGGTGTCCGAATTTTTTGACTGTCTCGTTGATCAACTTGTCCTGTCCTTCTTCGGTTGCCAAATCTGCTGGAATCGCCAAAACGTGGCTTTCTGGAATTCCAGATTTCAAAATGGTTTGACGGGTCTCCTCGAGTCGTTGGGTGTTTCTTCCGGTGATGGTCACTTTGGCACCTTCCTGTGCGAAAAGGATACCAGTAGCACGACCGATTCCATTGGAAGATCCTGAGGAAAAAATTATCAATCAATAAGAATGAGGATATGAAACCACAAAAACTGTTCAAAACAAAAAGTTCTAACAAACCTGTAACAAGCGCAACTTTTCCTGCGAAACGATTCATTTCAAACAATAATCCGTTGTGCTAGGCAAAACGGTCGACCTACTCCACTATTTATACACAGGCAGTTGGTTGGCATCGCCCTCTTGTCTGATTACTGACACGAATGAAATCGTGGTTTCTGTGATAAAGAAACTAAATCAATTGTATAGATATAGTCTCTAGTCGTCGTAGTTGTACTAAACACACAAAACACACTACGATATTTTTGGCCATTAAGATGTTTCAATTCATATTCTCTAGGTGATGCTACTTTTTTTTTCTGCCTATCATGATCATTTAAATATCTTCATTTGGTTGTCAAACATTCCGAGATTCCAGATACTCAATTTGAAGTTTTTTATTCCCAAAATTTGTTTATTCATAATTTTTTGTTTAAAATTCAGAAACGATTTAAAAATATAATAAAAAAATACTGCTCCGATTATTTTTCCAAAAACTAAAAATCAAGGAGAGTTCAAAATGCTCATCATATCATGTGTCTGCATTCCCATGACAAGCGAGGTCCCACCATCTGCCACAATCGACTGTCCAATGATATACGACGAGAGTTTACGATCTGCCAAGAATGCGATGATGTTCGCGATATCGATTGGTTGAGCTGCTTTCCCGCAAGGAATGCATTCTTTTTTTGACTCGTAAAACGCGGTCATCTGAAGTGTTCATTCGAAAATGTGTAATCTTGGTAACGCAAACCTTCTCAAAAGTTCCTTCTGGTAACCCCATGGCTTCGTTGATTCCAGTCAAAACGAATCCAGGGCTCACAGAGTTTACACGAACGCCATGGGCAATGAGTCCGATGGATGCGCTTCTGCTGAATTGGTCGAGCGCGGATTTTGCCATTGCGTAAAAGAGCCAGTCGTACATCTGGAATCTTACCTTACTTTAGACGCAAACAGTTACAGATCAGATAGGACGCATCGAGGTTTTCAGGCAAAAACCTACGGCTTACCGCATGTTGTCCACCTGCCACACTAGAGACATTGATAATTTCTCCTTTCGCTTTGATCAAATGCTCCCTAGCCTTCTGGGTCAAAGTGACGACACTTCTCATATTTATTTGCATTGTTCTATCAAGATCCGAGACATCCTGATCTAACCCAATGCGTCCTTGAGCATCAGGGAATGCAGTGCCAGCATTGTTCACCAGGATATCGAGCTGTCCAAATTTGTTGATTGTCTCGTTGATCAACCTGTCCTGTCCTTCTTCGGTCGCCAAGTCTGCCGGAATCGCCAAAACATGGACCTCTGGAATTCCAGATTCCAGAATGGCCTGACGGGTCTCTTCCAGTCGTTTGGTATTCCTTCCAGTGATAGTCACCTTGGCACCTTCCTGTGCGAAGAGAATCGCAGTAGCACGACCGATCCCACTGGATGATCCTGTAATGGGAACGGTTTCTTGAAAAACGCAAAAATTTCAAGAGCCACTTACCTGTAACCAGAGCGACTTTCCCACTGAATCGACTCATCTTCTGAGAATACAATTCTAAAAATACGTTTTGTTCTGTTTAAATATAATTTCTATGTGACTTATAAGAAAGAACGCAAAATGTGGTCTCTGCATGATTTGATAAGATTGAATTCAATGAAAACGCTACGTTTATATTTTGTAGGCGTTGCGTAGTTTCCAGTATCGCGAAAAACTATTTCAGATATTTTGAGAAACTCTTATGAAATGAGATGGTCGGTTTTTAGATGCCAGAAGTTCTAATGCTGTGCTACCAGGAGCAATATGACAATTTTACAAATAACAAGTTTTATTTAAAATACAAAACTACAAAACTTTTGACAAATCATGACTGGGCATTCCGAGGGCCAGCGAAGTGCCGCCATCAATGACAATACACTGTCCGATGATATAATCACTGGATTTCTTATCAGCCAGGAATGCGATGAGCGTAGCAATCTCTTCTGGTTTTCCAGGACGTCCGGCAGGAATGCAATCTTTTTGACTCGAAAAATATTCCTCGGTCTTCTTGACAGCTTCACTTGGGAAACCCACTGCACCAAGGAAGTTGGTCGAAATGAGGCCAGGGCTCACGGAGTTGACACGGACGCCGTGCTCAATGAGTTGGAGGGATAGACAACGGGTCAGTTGGTCCAGACCGGCTTTTGCGATACCGTAGTAGGTGTAGTAGACGAACTGGAAATGTTTTTGATGTTCTGATACTTTGGAATTGGGCAATTTTGAGTTTTAAGAATTCTTGAATTATCAAGTATTCTGGTGTTTTCAGATTTTTGAAAATTACGAAACGGGTATTCGTTGTATTTGGATTTTCAAAGTTTTGGATTGATTAAAAACAAATTTCAGAAATTGAAAATTAAAGCTGGAAACAGCTAATTTTCCGAATTTGGGACTTTCGAAATTTCTGAATTACTGAATCTCACCGGTGACGGTCCAGCACAAATCGACGACACATTTACAATGTCTCCCTTGCTAGCAATCAAATGTGGACGGCATTTTTGTACCAGCTGCACAACACTGAAATAATAAAATCAAAATTCCAGAAAACAGATTTTTCCAAACCATCTCAAATTAACTTTCAGCATTTCATCAAAAAGTCCAACTTCCGCTTCGATTCCAACTTTTCCCGATGGATCGGCAAACGCGGCACCGGCATTGTTGACCTAGAAATTTTCAGACAATTTCAGAGAGACTACAAATGATGTTTAACCTACCAAAATATCAATTTTTCCAAATCTTTCCAGTGTACTTTTCACCAATTCTCCTTGACATTCACTATCTGTTAAATCTCCAATTACTTGATTGATGTCTTCAGATTTTCCTCCATTGCTTAAAATTTGTTCTACAGTATCCCTGAGTTTTTCAGCGTTTCTTCCGGTTACTGTAACTTTTGCTCCTTCTTTGGCAAGAAGCACAGCAGTAGCACGACCGATTCCAGATGAGGAGCCTGGAAAATTAAAAAAATCCTGGAAAGTTTTTAGGTGCAGAAGATCAAAAATTCAGTAATTCGAAGTTTCTAAATTCAAAAAATTCGGAAATTCAGGGATTCAGAAATTTAGAAAAGAAACACAATTTCCTAAAAATCTTTAAACATACCTGAAAATTAGAAAAAAAACACCCTAAATTCAGCCGACAGTCACAACAATACAATATTCAAAATCTCCCAAAATTGAAACATTTTCAATTTCCAAAAATTCTAGAGTAGAAATTTCAGATACTTAAAAAATCAACTAACCTGTCACAATTGCCACTTTACCGGAAAACCTTGACATTACTTTTTTTTCGACAAAATGAAAATAAAATTTGGGCAACATTTTTTCAAATTCCGGTTTTATACCATTTTCTGTTCTCACATGATGGATGATGATGTGATTAGTTCAATTTGTTCGTATACGTGTGAAATTGACAAATCGGAGGGGATTTTAATTTGAAATTGTATGTTTAGACTGACAGAAAAACATTGACAAGTACTGTGAAATTAAAAAAAAGGACACTAAAAACGGAATTAATTGATCAAAAATTACTTTTTTTGAAGGACGGCAAAATGGAAAAATGGAAGAAAAAGGGGAAAATTCTCCAAGTTTTCGAAATTCTGAGTTTCTTAGATTCTGAGATTCAGAAATTTTGAAATTCGGAAATTCTGAGATTTCGTGATGTTGAGATTCTGAAATTCTGAATTTCTGAGATTCCGAAACTCTGAAATTCTAAAAAAATCTGAGATTCTCAGATCCTGAGATTCCAAAATCCTGAGATTCTGAGATTCTAGGATGTTTTTTTCATTCTAGGAGGATTTTTTTTGATTCTAAGATTCCAAACTTTCTGCAGTTCTCCAGTTTGCTTGAAATTTCAAAATTGTTGGATTTTCGAAATTTTCTGGATGTTCAGAAATTTTCAGATTTTTAGAATTCTTCTATTTTTACTAGTCTCTAACGGATATCCCGTCTATTAAAGCAACCAAAGGGTTTGGAATCTCAGAATCTCAGAATCCTAGAATCTCAAAATCTTAGAATCTCAGAATCTCAGAATCTTAGAATTTCAGAATTTTTTATACAGAGTGTAGAACATTTCCCACAAACCCAGAGTAAACAATTTTCAACTGAAATAGTCAAGTTTTGGTCTTCCTTTTTTGGTTATTACTGTACTTGCGGATGCTTTCAATGTTCCCTCTCAACAACGAAACTCATGTTTCTAAATGTCATGAGAGAGCATCCTCGCAAAGAATTCTGAGCTCACAAATGCAAGTGTTTACTAAACTCGCCGGCGGTTTCTCTCTCTATCTTCATATATCTCAGTTTCTTTCTCTTTGAATCTCTATCTCTCTTTTTTCTCTGCATTACAGCGCCTTCGCTCGAGAATGAGCTCCCGGGGATGTGCGGCAGCTCCCGGGAAAGAGGAGAGAGTGTAAAGATCACTGGAGACGCAGACAATGGGTCAGAACTCTCTCTCCACCTACTCTACTCGTCAGGATGCCAAGATTTTTGTGTTGTATTGGGCAGAGAAGAGGATGTGAAGGAGACGGCAGACGATAGTCTTGGATACTCTTTGTGCTCTTTTTTTTTTTTGAAGTTTCTTTTTTGTAATTTTTCCAGGTTTTTGAAATTGTACTTCTTGTGACTGATAATGTAGCAAATGATAATATTTGTTCTTTTAGTTTTTCAGTATTTTATGAAAATTCATTTTCAAAATTAAAACGTTTGGAATCGTTATCGATAATAAATCTTGAGATAATAGTGGCACAAAAATATTTTTTTTGGGGAAAAAAGTTTAAAATTACAGTAGGATTTCGAAAATCGGTTTATTCAAGGATTTCTATGAAAGTATTGGAATTAATTTTTTGAACCATATTTTGAAATATAAGAATTTTGTGAAATTTCAAATTTGTTTTTTTTTTTGAAATCTAATTTTTCGAACTTTTGTCCCGTTTTCCGATTCCCGACCATACTGAAAAATACATTTTTTGTAGTTTTCAGAAAAAAACAGTTTTCAAGAACTTTAGTATGCAGTTTGATTTTTCTTAAAATTTGCTACTTTTTAAAGATTAAAAAAATTTTATCAAAAATTTGAAAAATTATATCCTATTTGAACGGATTGATTCTTATTTTTAGATCTCTCACATATACCATCAGGTACCTGCAATAGAAGGGCCCCTACACTGTCAATTTTGAGCTGATTCATCTAGGTTCCTTTGCAAGATTTTGAAAATGTGTCAACTGATAGAACATTTCTGATATTATGATAAACAATTTATCAGTTGACAATTTTTTGATATCTTTGACGAAAACCAAAAAAGTTGGTTCAAAGTTTAAAGTTAGAAAGCTCTTCTATTAAAAGTTTCACGGTTTTCAGGATTTTTGAGAGATATCAAAAAGTGATTCACTGATAAAATGTTTCTGATACCATGATATACTTTTTGTTAGTTGAAAACTTTTTGATATCTTTCAAAAGAAGTGAGATATTTAAGCGGATGGCGTTTTATTAGTGTTTTCGGTAGATTTCCCCCTAAATTAATCACTGCTGATTTGTTATTCTTCTCAAAAAAAAGTGCGTAGTGTGATTTTTTTTTCCTTCTCATTTTTTTTTTGCTACGAGAGCTCCACAAACATACAGTTAGAAGATTGAGTTGTGTACCTCTGGATATTTGTGTGTGGAAAAAAGTGAAAATTTTTTGACATTTTCTCTCGAATTTTTAAAACAACCCATCTCTGTAAAATTGGTGGCCTAGAATATTTTCTAGGCCACCACCACTCCTGTCCTTTGTAACCAAAAATGTTTTATCTTCCTGATCACTAAATATATATTTTTCTCGAGTTTCATTGTTCTCCTTTTCCTTTTTCCCCTAATTTTCTGAAGATATGTGCTCCGGCTCTTTCTCTATTTATTTTGCCCATTTCGAGTGATTCATGAGTCTCTTTTCTGCGGAAAATCTTCCTTCAGATTGTTTCGGAATATTCATATCCCATTTGTATCCGAATTTTCATGATTTCTTATCTTTTGAGAACTTATTTTTTACATTCATCAGAATTTTATATCTATCCTAACCTTCCGGTTGTGAACCTAAATTTCAAAAATAATTTTTATCATTCTCTTTTTTTTTCAGCGCATGGGCCCAATTATCTCCATCTGAAAGAGATAGAAATCGAAATTTGAAGTTTTTTGTTCTGCCTGCAATATTCAAAAATTAAAAAGAAACAAAGTAAAAATCGAAAAACAAGTGTAGTATGCCGTTCAAGCAACCGCTCGGCGAGCGAGATGCCGCCAATCGGGTTGCACCGACTTTTATTAGGGTGAGTGGAAGAATTTTCAAAAAATTAATTTTGCAACAAGTATATTTTTGGAAAACAAAAAATTTGAAGCTTGCTGATTTTAAAAAAAAAATTTCTAAATACAAATTCTTTCAGACCAAACTGGCAAGTAAATGTACTATTAAAATGGTTGATTTGGCCATTCCAATTTGTTGCCTATAATTTTGAACTCCCTTTTTTGATCTACAATTTATTTTGATCAAGAAATCTACAATTGTAGGAAATTCAAACTTAAAGAAAATTAATATAACGGGAAAAAATGTTTTCAGTCAAAAATCACATTATTTTCCTACAAACTAAAAAATTAATATCATTATATTTTCAGCCGCTAGCCGATAAACGAGCAGTAGTTGGCGAGACGATCATTCTGGAGTGTCAGCTCGAAGGTCATCCGGATCCGGCGATTAAATGGCTCAAAGACGGACATAATGTTTCCATGTGCCCAGATTATCGAGTGAGTTTTATTTTCAATATATGGTACAAAAATAGATTCAATTATCAAACAGTACTTGTTAATGAAACTCTGACAGAATAGAACCATAACGTTATAGAACTGTAACCATATGGAATTGGCCACAAATTTGTTACTAAAAATCTCTGAAACTTTCAGAACAAAATGTTTTCCAATGAAAATGCCAAAATATGATATAATTTTTCCTCTACTGTATCACCAAGTATGTATCAAATTTTCGAAAAGCTACATACAAATGTGCTTTCATGAACTTCAAACATTCATTCGAGATTTTTACAAAAAAAAACATGTTCCAGATCGAAGAAGACGGACTCAAACATCGACTCGTCATTCCTCAAGTACAAGCTGCTGACAGTGGCCGATTCACCGCTCAAGCTTCAAACGTCGCTGGTACCAAACAGTCGACGTGCATTCTGATTTGTGCTCCAGCTCCGACACCAGTGCCAGGAGCCAAGTCTGCTGTGGCGTGAGTGATTAATGGATTATAAAAATTTTGAAATGAGCCAAAAAGGATTCCAAAAGTTACTTTGGTGATATCTGAATGTCTCAATAAAATTATTGATTCCCAAATTCGCAGATGTTGAACTTCCTAGATTTTGCAACTTTGAGATTTCGAATTGAGACATTTCGAATATCTGTATTCATTCATTTTTTGATTTCCTAGCTCGCTAGATTTTCAGATTCTGATATTTTGAGATTCCGATATTTTTAGATTCTTGGATCTCTAGATTGACAGATTCAGATATTCTAATTTCAGCAATTTAGAATCTCATAATTGTGGAGTCCGAGAGAGGTCTCTGAAAATTCTATATTCTCAGACTTTAGGGTTTTTTAATTCTTGCATTCCAAGTTTCCAAGATTCCTAAATTTGAAAATTACTTATATCTTAGATTCTGTGATTCTCAGACTCCTTTCTTCTTGAATTAATCCATTTTCAGATCCCCAGCTCCTCCTCAAACACCGGTTGGCCCATCGGCGCCAATTTTCCTCAAAGAACTCCGTCACCAACCGCTCAAACCAGGAGCTGGTGTCACTTTCGAAGGACGTGTCATCTCTGTTCCACCACCAAACATCGAATGGATGAAAAACGGAAAACCACTGCAGAACTACCGCGCCAAAATCGAGCACGACCCGAAAACCGGAATAATTTCTCTAATTATCCCCCAAATGTTCAACGATGACGCTGGAGAGTACACGATCAAAGCCACCAACGTCCACGGAGAGGCTATCAGTGGAGCGCAACTGCTACCAAGAGAACAGTATGATCGGTGGTTCGCCAATGAGCAGACTAGACTCACAAAGGATCGGAAGCAAGGAATGCTGTCACAGACATTGAGACCGAGTAGTGTTGCTCAGAAGCAGATGCAGAAACAGGGTTACGATACGGATCAAGGGAGTGTGGATATGGTAAGCATTCGTGAAATTTAGTATACGGTACAGTATAATTCCAGCACTGGACGATTTCCGAATCGGAAACTGAGCCAGAACTTTCTGCTCTGGATGCTCGTGGAGTTGGAACCAAACCAATCATTCGAACTCCTCTTCGTGGTCTCAGACTCACTGAAGGAACAGATGCCATTCTACAAGCCAATATTGTTGGTAACCCGAAACCAAGGGTGAGTGTTTTTTTTTTGACTGTTTAACTTGCGAACAAAGGTTTGGGATTGTTCTCGAGCTTCACTGTGAAAAATTGGAAGCATTTTTTAAAGACCCAAAACCTCTAAATGTTCTAATAAAAAAAATTCAGATTCAATGGCACTTCAACGGACGGCCACTTCAACTATCCGGACCACGAATGCAGATGACTTATAAGGGATCCATGGCAGTGCTGAAAATCTCAATGGTGACAATTGATGAGGCTGGAGATTACACGGTTGTGTCGGAGAATCGCTTCGGAAAGGTGAGATATTGCATTTTGGATTTTTTAATGCTTGGATTCGAAACTGCTAGGTATACAATTTTTGGATCCATAGATTTTCAAATACTTAGACTCCAAAGTCCTAAGATTCCTATATTTCTTATTCCTGAGATTTCTAGATTCTTCAAATTTAGATTCCTGAATTCCTAAATTCCTGGACTCCTAGGTTTGAGGTTCTCAGATTATCAGATCCCGTGTTTCCTAGATTCTGAGAGTCTGAGATTCTGAGATTTTGATATTCTGAAATTCTGAGATTAAGAGAGTCCGAGATTCCTAGATGTCTGGGTTATGAGAATCTAAGATTATAAGAACCCCAGATTCTTAGATTTTGATATTCAGAAAATTTGAGATTATCAGATTTCAAGATTCCAGAATGTTAAGACTCCAGATCTCTACGATTCTCAGATTCTCAGATTCTGAAACTCCGGAATTCTGAAATGCTGAAATCAAATCTTTTTTTTCTCCAAAAAAAATCAATAAAACCTCTGTCGTCTCTCTGCCAAAAGTGCACGTATAGCAGTGCTCAAGACAGTTTCTCCATAGGATTTCCTGAGATATTTGCTAAGCAAATCCCAAATAGAAAAAGAGACAGAGAGAAAGAAAAAGAGCACTTGAAAATCTAGGGAATCGAAAACTGAGAAAAAAAGTAAGGCGAAAAAAATAGGGGTGATGATGAAACCGTTTTTGAGGGGGAGGATTGGAGAGAGAGAGAGAGAGAGAGAGAGAGAGAGAGAGAGAGAGAGAAAAAGAGTGGAACGGTGGTTCACAAAACTACTTGGCGCTTTCGATATTATCACTGACACTTCCTCTTCTTCTTCACTTTTTTTAAAAGATTATAATTATGAAAATTTGTCCAGAATTAAAAAAAAATGTTTTTCTTTTTTCAATCAAAATTCAAAACCAGGTTTTTTGCTCCTTATTTTTCTTTTTTTCGGAATCAAGCTTTTAAATGAGTAGGCTTGTGAGGATTTTAAAATAAAATTTTGACTTCCTGACTACTTGCGGTCTTTTAAAGGTCCCTGTACCTTTAAATGGGTTTCATGGAATTTCATGAGAAAACTTACAAGTCTCAAAGCATAAATTCCAAGAACCTATATACTTTAGGACCCGTAAAAGAGTATTACAAATTTCCAAATTGGTCCCTCAATCATCTAGGCTCCATAAAATTCTACAAGACCGCCTAACTAGTTCACAGCCCAGAATTCTTCTTTGATCTCACTCCACATTTCCCATTTTATAGAGCACCTCATCCTTCCCAAATGTCGCATTACTGCTAAACCACCTTCTCCTAGCTCCCCCATTCCTCCAAAACTACTTTTTCTGCTGCTCCTCCAGAGCCTCCCGTCGTTACAGTAGTCTTTTGTTCGCCCGTTCCCACAGATGTGAAAAATCAAGAGAGATAGGAAAAAAGCTTCTCCCGAGCATCATCCCAGAGCTTGTTGCAATATCTTCCCTTTCTCTTCTTGAGACAATTCTGCCCCGAAAATTGTGCTAATTGGTGAGAAACGCAGGGTTCCGAAAGCAATGAAGCAATGAGAGTTCAGAGAGAAAAAAGTGATCGGGATGGGGAAGAAAAAAGGTGTGCGGGGGAAGCGAGGAAGATCAACAGGGGCTCTCTCTCTCTCTCTCTCTCTCTCTCTCTCTCTCTCTCTCTCTCTCTCTCTCTCTCTCTCTCTCTCTCTCTCTCTCTCTCTCTCTCTCTCTCTCTCTCTCTCTCTCTCTCTCTCTCCCTTTCTCTTACTCGGACACCTTGATCCTGAATCCGAAGAGACGCCGAGATACGATTTTTGTTTGTTGGCCCTCAATCTTCTGGTCCCGATGCCATCTTGTCAATTGGCAGGATCCATGACGAGGAAAGAGAAGGAGAAAATTTCTTACTTTCACACCTTTTGATTCTTTTTTTCTACCTAGCATCCCCTTATCTCCCTGCTAGATCTGAGAAATTGATGGATCTGGTTCCCTCCTAGGATCCTCCCACTCTTCTAAACGTTCTCATACCCATCATTACTTCTTATCACTTTCAACTAGCCCAGTGCTAGTAAACAAAAATATTTTGGCACAATTTTTTTTTTGATTGAAGATTTTGGGTTCTTTTTGCACCCGGACCCTTTTTTTTATGAGATTCTGAGATTTTGAGGTTCCTAGGATCACGTGATTCTAGGATCTTAGGATCTCAGAATCTTAGAATCCTTAAATCCTAGATTTCTAGTTTCTGATATTTTTGGGATCCTGGATTCTTAGATTCCTAGATTTCTAGATTCCTGGATTCCTGGATTTCTGGATTTCTGTATTCCCAAATCCCTAGATTTCCAGATTTTTAGGTTTCCAGATTCCTAGATTTCCGGGTTTCTGGATTCTGATCTGAATTTTCAGAGTCTCGAATTTTGAATTTCTAATTCCCAAAAATTTCGTTTTGAAAATACTTTTAACCCAATTTTTTTCCAATTTCCAAGTATCCCAATAAAAGTTGCGTAATAGATGTTCGGTTTGCTTATCGATTTGCAAGATTTTCCCATTGTCTTTTTGATGCTCTTTTTTCTTCTCTCTTCCGATCCACATCTCAATATTTGCTCTCGGCCATCATCATCACACAATTAGGAGATATGATCAGACATCTTATCTTTTTCGCATAAGATTTTCATGTATTCATGCTTCAAATAGTGTTCCAATGATTAGCATTTTTCACATCCTTGAAATCCGAGGAATTGGAAAATTTTCCCAACATTTCAAAGAAAAAAGAATACCGTAACCATTCTCATAGAGAATCACCCAAACCAACAACTTTGAGCCTATATATATATCGGTTCTTGTAAAAGTTATCAAAAAGTGGTCAACTGATAAAATATTTTTGATATTATGATAAACACATTATTAGTTAACTACTTTTTGATATAAATCACAAAAATTGAGATAAACTGGCTCACATTTTGGCATAGTGTTTGCGGTAAATAAAACATTTCAAAACACCGGATCGCTCTGATTTTCTTCAATAATGTATTTCCAATTTTTAAGACCGTTCCAAGTTAATGTTAATCATTTTTTGCAGGTCGAAAGTTCAGCGCGCATCGAGGTCTACCCCTTGAACGTGCCGGACGAACGACGAAAGGAAAATCAACTCCGCGAGCAGCAAGAGGTAAGCAAAATCTTTTTAAAAATTTATTTTTATACAGTACCGGACACAAATATTTTTGACTTATCAAAAACATATATTCATACAACTTTTAGCCAAATCATATGTTATCTGAAATGTTCAGAAAAATCGAAATTTCTAGATCGTTTTATCGGAGCTCCGAAGTTGACGATTTTTTATTGAAAAAATCAAAACTTGTTTTTTTTTGTTCAGTACTTCACATTCATGCATATATACAGAGATACAAACATTCTTTAACTGAATTATCTCAATTTTTGTAGCATATATTGAAATTATGTAAACTGAAAATGTTTTTGATATTAAGACAAAAATTTTATCAGTTAACAACATTCTGATATCTTTCCCAAAAAGCGAGATATATTGGCTGAAAAATGACTCATTGGTTTAACGTTACTTTTTTTTCTTCCTAGTTAAAACTACCAAACAATGTCATAAAATCTCGATTCCTCCAATTCCACTGGCAAATTTGCACCTCCTCCTGAGATCATCATCTTTTCGTAACATTACACATCTCCTCCCATGGCACACATTGTTATCCAATTGGCCGATCGGCAATGGATCCCAGTGTGTGTGTGTGCAACAAAAAAACTTTTTGGCAGTTGTTTTGTCTATCGCGGATGCTCTCGAGAGCGCCGAGGTATCGGATGACGTGGTCAGAGGATTTAGGAAAACAGGAAGGAAGGGTTTGGAGCGAAATTTTGAACCTGGAAAGAGTAACAAGGGGGAGGGATAAGCATTTTTGAAAATCAGGAGTTCGGAATCTCAAGAGTTTTAGAAAGAAACTTCAGAATCTCCATAATTTGAGACTTTTCAAGTACCGAGCTCAGGATTCTCAGATTCTTCGATTCTGAAATTCTGAAACTTTGAGATTATATGATTCTGAAATTCGGAGACTCTCAAATACTGAAATTTTTAAATTCTGAAATCCTGAGATTTCGATGTTCTAAACCTTTGAGATTCTGAGATTCTGAGATTCTGAGATTCTGAGATTCTGAGATTCTGAGATTCTGAGATTCTAACCGAAATCCATAAGTTTGAGATCAAAAACTTCAGAATATTGAAAATCCAAAAATCTCCGAGTTTCAATGTTCTGACATTTGTAAATTCTGAATTTAGATTCATATAGTTCAAATTTCGCATTTTTTCCAAGTTTCTATAATTTAAAATATCAAAAGTTCGTAAAAATGAAATTCAGAGATTTTGAAATCTGAGAAATTCGAAAATCTACAGAATTTTATGAAAAATTAGTATAGAAATTCCTGGGATTTCAAAAATTGGTAATTCAAAAATTTAAAAAATTCAATTTTCTCAATCTTATAACTTCCGTTTTCAAAAACCATTTTCAGAGATATCGAACTTCAAGATAACTAAATTAAACATTTTTCCACATTTTCTGGTTGCTGACCTCATCAAAAATCATCTCGCCACTTCCTTATGATCTTCTCACCGAAATATATATATCAATCACCATTTAGCTAAACGATGTGGCTCCTCAGAGATTTTTGAGCTCCGAGAGAGCACTCGTTCGGGGGTCCACCCACCCCCGCAAACCCAATGACTTCACACTTCACACAAAATGACAACAAAAAAAGAACTGGCTCCAAACATTGTGAAATAATTCGCCCCACCAACTAATTTTTTTGCAGCGTGATCGCCAACAACAGGTGCTCGTCGAGGCGGGTCTCGCACAACAGAGACAACGCGACGCCGAGCAACGACGCATCCGTGACGAGCAGGATCGTCTTCGTGTGCTTTTCGAACGCGAAAAAGCTGAACGCGAACGATTGGAAGAGGAGCGTCGGCAGTTGGAGCACGAGAAGCGATTGCGGCAGCAGCAGGTAGCCTGAAGTTCAAGCTCAATTATCTCAATTTCTAAAAGAGATATCAGAAATTTGTCAACTGTTAATTTTTTTGTCAGAATATCACCAATATTTTTTCAGTTGACAAAATTTTGATATCTCTTTCAGAAAATGAGATAACGCGAATAGTTGAACAATCATCATAATTTTGTAATGTTTCCAGCAGCAAGAGCTTTTCGAACGCGAAAAGGCAGAAAAGGAGGAAAGAGCTCGACTTGAAGAGGAACGTCATCGGTTGGAGCACGAGAAGCGGTTAAGGCAACAGCAGCAAACTCAGCCTTACCATCTTCAGTATCCACAACACCACCATCACCAGCAGCAGCACCAACCACATCAAGCTTGGCAAGACTTCGAGCTAGTCCATCGACCTCAATACGCTTCTGACGAGTATCAAGAACCACATTACGCGCAGATCAGACCACACCAGCAGCAGCAGCAACATCGTCAAGAAGTATCCCATCAGAATCTCTACGAACAACACCGTAGACAACAGCAGTTGAATAGAGTAGGGCGTTGAGAATGGGGTTATAGATTTTTTAAAGTTTTCAGGAGCAGCAACTCTATCAACAGCAACACCATCACCATCAGCAGCAGCAGCAACAGGAACAGCAAACACCGTTCCATCACTTTAACCAATATCAGCAGCATCTCAGAGACCATCATCAAAACACAATGCCAGTATTCAGACAGCAGCAACCTACCCAAGTTACTGTAAGTTTTAAGATATAGTAATACTAACAAATCCGATGAGCCGAAGAGGTCCAGAAGGTCAAAAAGGGGTCTTTGAGGGTGATCCTCCCCCACAAAATTACTTTTGTTTCCTAAACCATTGCTATTTCCAGAACGGCGGACCAAAAGCAGCAAATGGTTCCGCAAAAACCGCCAACGGGTCAGCAGCAAACGGTTCAGCAAAGAATGGATCCGCCATCCACGCAGCAAACGGTGGCGGACCATCACAATCAGCACGCGGGCACGAGCACGGAGCAGCACTTGTCAACGCCCGACCACCACAATTCCTCGTTCATCCACAATCCGTCGCAGCAAAAGCTTTCGAAACAGTAACATTCAGCGCGAAAGTCGTCGGAACACCAACACCCCAACTGACGTGGCAGAAGTCAGATGGGACAGTTATCCAGTCGGGTGGCAAGTACAAAATCGAGACGGGTCCGGATGGCAGCGGGCGGCTCATCATCGAGAAGGTGGACGCACACGACGCCGACATGTACATGTTGGTAGCTAGAAATGAAGGAGGATCGTTCCAGAGCAGGTTCTCATTGAACGTTCTCCGTAAGCTTATAATTATCTTTTTAATGAGGATTCCGATGAATAATTTTTCAGAAGCCAAGTCACCGGAAGCACCAGAATTCACTGGCAAATTCCAGTCGACGACACTTTACGACGGGGACTCTGTGAAGCTCTACTGTAAGGCAGCCGGAGAGGGTGTGAGCTTCAAATGGTTCAAGGACAACGAGCAGATCTCATCGGGTGGCAGTTATAAGTGAGATTTTGAGAACCTTTTGTTCTATTTTCCAATTTCTGATGTTTTCAGCGTTGACTCCAAGGGTAACGAAACCACCCTTCATATCAACAACGCCACTCTCAAAGAAGGAGGATGGTATCGGTGCGACGCCACCAACAAACACGGAACAACAACTCTCAAGGGACGAGTCGTCGTGAATTCCCGCCAAAAGTTCACAGGACCAGCCCATCGAGAAATGATCACTCTTCGCAAAGTTGACAAGGTGGAAAGATCCAGAACGCCAGTCAACCAACTGCAAGATGTAGCAGCATCAAAATCAGCGCCAAAGTTTGAAGGATCACTACAATCCCAGCAACTGATCGAAGGTCAATCTGCCAGACTGGAAATCAAATACACGCCAGTGGATGATCCGAACTTGAGAATCGCTTGGCTCCTGAACGGAAAAGCTATTCTGGCATCTTCCCGAATCGCGACTCTCACTGATTTCGGAATCGCTGCTCTGGAAATCAATCCAGTTACAGTATTTGATCAAGGAGAGTATACCATTGTGGCTGTGAACCCACTTGGAGAAGCTAGAGTCGCCGCTAACATCGCCGTTGTTGGACATGGAAACTTCATTCAACAAGGACAATCCGGAACTCAATTCGGAGGAACCACCTACCAATCCAAAGGATCTCAGGCGCCGGCCGGAGTGCAACTGGATTTGCCAAACTTCCATTCCGACTTGAGATCTCAGGAGATCTTTGAAGGCCAGCCTATTCATTTGGAGACCAAGTTGACACCAATCAATGATAAGAGCTTGAAGGTAACCTGGTTGTTGAATGGCAAGGAATTGCCAAACAGTGACAAATACCGACAAGCCTTGTCGCACGGATTCGCTACCTTGGACATCCCACAAACTTCGAAAGACGACAGTGGTTACTATTCCTGCCGCGCTTCCAACCAACTTGGAGACGCTGAAAACCAAGCTACCATCATTGTCCACCCCAAAGTTGAGCTTCATCAATTTGAGCAGAATCGCCAATTGGACGTCGATGATGTCAGAGAAATTCAGTTCGCTCACTCACAGGAGGATCAAACCCCGAAGTTCATCTCGCAATTAAAACCATTCCATTGCGAGCAGGAACTTGGTAGATCCATCTTCGAGGCTAGAATCCAACCAATCAATGATCCATCTCTCCGAGTTTCTTGGCTCAAGGACGGACAGCCACTTCCAAACGCCAACAGAATTCAAATCTTCCAAAACTTTGGTGTCGTTTCCCTCTCCCTTCATCCAACATACCCAGAAGACGCCGGTGTTTACACTTGCGTTCTTTTCAACTCTCATGGCCAAGCTCAATCATCTGCTGAGCTCACAACCGTCTGGATCGACACTCTTCAATTGGACACCAAGCATGCCGATAGTCTTCCGATTATCGGATACCTTGACAGCCATCAAATTCATATCGGACCCCAGGCTGTTGACCGTCCAGAAGAATTCAACTCCCTGGAAGCCCCCAAATTCGCCAGAGAGCTTACTGGAAAGATTGAGGTTATGGAGAACGAGCCAGTTCATTTTGAGGCTAGAATCCAACCAGCCAATGATGTCAAGATGACTGTCGAATGGTACCATAACGGAAATCCCCTACCAGCCGCTCATCGCTTCCGTCCAATGTTTGACTTTGGATACGTGGCCTTGGATCTTCTCTACGCCTACCCACAAGACTCTGGAACCTACACACTGGTGGCTAGAAACGAATTGGGAGAGGCTCGAAGCAATGTGGAATTGGTTGTGGGTACTGAGAAGGTACTTTATTTGGAACCACATCATCCAGAAGGATTGGAGAGGATTAAGGTGAGCAATAACACAAAAACTGATGATCAAAATTGAGATTCAAATAACTGGAGAGTAATACATCATAAATTTATACACAAACATTATAATCACATCCGGTCGGGCAGCACTTCTTGCCCTTACAGTCTTGGTCAGTGGTACACCAGCTGATTGGAGTATAGACCATGCATTTGTAGCCGAGTTGTGTTGGAGTTGGGCAGGTACCGGGCATCGGGTGGCAACAGCGTTGGGTGGAAAAGTCCAAGCAAACCTGGAATTCATTCCTGATATGAGAACTTTTGGAGAATTCAGCTTAACAAATAGACATTTTGAAATTTCGAGTTTGAACCAAGTTTTTACTTCAGGCGCTTGTAAGCCCCTATCTAAAAAACTATTTAATTCTTGGAAGTTGCCTGCTTTACATTTTAGTAATTGAACATTTTGCCTTAGCCCCTCTAGTTATCGAAATAACTTACCGTTCCCGATGGACACTTTGCTGACTTGACACACGATGCAGTTAGGAATTTGAGACGGCACACTGGTAGACCTACTAAAATTTTGGAACTGTTTTACCTAAATTTTCTAAAACAACTCACTTTCAAACGACTCCTGTTGCTTATTCTGCTCATAGTCGTCCATCAAAATCTCATCGGTTTGACACTCCTCACGATAGACACCCAAGATCTTCCAATATTCGCATAGCGGAATAGTTTTTGGTTTTTGTGGCGCGGCCACCGGAGCGTAATATCTGGGTTCATCGGTGAATGGAAGATTCAGATGAGGAATACGGTACTGCGAGAGACGTGGCTGATTTTGAGACTGATAACACGTGATAGCGGTTATCAGAGAGCAAAAGAGCAGCAGGAAGGGGTGCATTTTGTAGCAAATGACCCTTTTTGGCGGGAATAGGGGGAGAAGGGAAGATTATAAGTGGGTCAATAAAACTTGGAGGGAAGGAGCGGCTTGTTTATTTAGGTATATACTTTGCGCACCTTATAAGGTTATATATTGTTTTTGTTGATTGGGTGGCAAATGATGTGCGGAGTTTTGGGGTTATTTATAGGAAAGGAAGGACCAACAGACACAGACATCTTTCCAGGAACTCGAACAAGACCGCCGTCAAGGAATCACCGAAGTCGAGGACCGCACCTGCGATGCCGCTCCAAAGTTCCTCAACGACATTCAAGACATTGAGCTCCACGAGCACGAGAACATCCACGTGGATCTTCGTGTGACCCCTGTCAACGACCCAACCATGGTCATCGAATGGTTCGTCAACGGACGCCCATTGCTTACCGGAAGTCGTGTCAAGACCCTTAACGAGTTCGGATTCATTGCTTTGGACATCAAAGGAGCAATTGCAGAAGACTCTGGAACCTACTCGGTCAGAGCTAGCAACATGCTCGGCGAGGCCATCCGCCAGTGTCAAATTACTGTAATTCGTAAGTGGTTTTGTTCAGAATTTCGGATTATTTACTTCAATGTTTTCTAGCGGCCGGCCAGATCATGTCCGACACTCAACATCAAGAATCTCTTGGAAAAATCAATTACCTTGAGAACCTCAACAAGTATGGAAGAGTCGAAGTCGAGGATAAGGGACCGGATGGACCACCGAACTTTGTTGTTCCACTTCAAGCCGATTTGGGAGATGTAAGCTTATCTGTAAAGTTGAAAATCAACAAAAATAAAAATTCCAGATCGAGGAAGGTGAGCCAATCCATTTGGAGTGCCAAGTCAATCCGATTAACGACAACACTCTGAAAATCGTTTGGCTCCGCGACGGACAACCGATTCCACACGGACACCGATTCCGCACTTTCTATGATTTTGGATTCGTGTCGCTGGATATTCTTGGATTCTATGCTCAAGACGCTGGAACTTATACCTGCCGTGCTGAGAACTCTCTTGGACAAGCTGAGACTCAAACGACTATTCGATGTGCACGTAAGTTTGAGATTTTGAACTAGCGCGCCAACTATCACCGTCCGTGCCAGGAACATAGTTAAAAAATTACCCTAGAACCACCCACGCGATGCTCATTATGAAATGCTCACTGGAGCACACCCAGGAGCCCCCTGTCGTCCCGTAAAACTATGTTGAACTTTAAGCTTATTTGATTCCTACCGCCCGCCGAAAAGTGCGTAACCCAATGCCTTCCTTCTTTTTTCTTCTTCACCAAATTTCCATTCGCACACTGTTTCCTCTCCATCACTACTATTACTATTCATTGGCTCTCAGATGAGCAATTCCAATAACAGATACGTGTTCGGCGTCAATTATGGTCCTAAGCCAACAGTACCCTCATCATCTAGTAGCCTTAGTGGCATGGGTCATATTTTGAAAGCGCAGCAGCCGCCAAAAGTGAAAAAGTCAAATGGAATGGGTTTATTGAATTTGTCGAATTCAGCGAAAGACGCCATTCTTGGAGCCGTACAACATCCACGAAGCTATGCAAGAATCCAGGAGATCGAGGCTCCGAAACCACCACCACAAGAGGTTCCAGATCTTCCACAGCAGGTGAGTCTTTGGGAATTCAAATTGTATTTCAAATATTGTGAACCTGGGTTCCCAACATTGACCAAATTTATCGATTTATCGATTTTTTAACGAGAAAATCAAGATTATAACTATAATTATTTAATTGTCCAATTATTTCAGCCACCTGCATTCGTCAAACAACTCGGACCAGCCATTCAGTGTATGGAGGGAGATAATGTTTATCTTGAGGCCCAAGTCACACCAACCGACGATAATACTTTGACAGTGAGTTTGAACATTTTTAAATTTCTCATTTTTAGGTTTTTTTAAAAGTTTCTTTCTTTTTTTTTTTGTTTCATTTTCAATAATATTCATTCAAAATTACATAATTTGATTATAGGAACTTCTAAATTTTCGGAAATTTTAACTTCTGAAAAAAATTATTTCCCGCATTTTTTTTTTCTAATTGGGTGTGGTCTACAACGTTCGAGGTTAAACAATAGGGTGAATAGGAAACATACGAAACATAGCAAGGAAAAAGCAAATATTGGTTTTTGAGATGACTCTCGGAATCTTCTTTTTCTTTTTTCTTTTTGGCAACTTGATTAGAATTTTCTAACTAGTTAATTTGGCATAATAAGGGGTTTAAAAACGCTTGATGGCAATTTTCGAATTCAAGAGTAGACTGAAATGTTCAGAAAATTAAAAAATAAAATTGAGAAAATCAGAAATTTTAAAAGTGCATAATTTTTCGATATTTAAGAGCCCCATAAATTAAACAGAAAACATTTTACAGTACCTTAGAAATTATAATGATTTATAGCATTTTGAATGATAAGAACCATTTTTAAAGTTTCGAGAAAAAACATCAAAACTCGGAACTTGTCCTGAATCCGTTCCTAACTTTCAGCCCATTTATCTCGTTTTATATGAAAAATATCACAAAAGTGTCAACTGATGAAACACTGCTGATATTATGATAAACAATTTATCAGTTGACTACTTTTTTGATATTCAACACAGGAGCCTGGATAAATTGGCTCAATATACAATTTGTGATTTACAACTTTGACCATTCTTCAAAGTTATGAAAAGACTAAAAAATCATATATTTTCAGTTTTTTATCACTAATCAGTGTCTCATTTCATTTTTTCCAGTACGAATGGCTCGTCAATGGTCAGCCATTGATGAAAGCTCATCGATTCGTGCTCTCCCAAGACTTTGGCTACATCGCCCTCAACATTCTCTACTGCTATCCAGAGGACAATGGAACCTACACTCTCGTAGTCAGAAATCGTGCTGGAGAAGCACAATCGTCAGTCGACATCAATTGTGGACACACTGGAGGCAATGTGAGTTTTCAGATTTTTTGATAATTGGCACTTGTAACTTTTTCGCTTTCAGTTCACCGACTCCTTCCATCCAAACTCTCTCGGAAGAATCGCTGAGCTCGAGGCTCCGATTCAACGTGCCGAACCACTTCCAGACAAGGAGAAAGAGTTGCCAAAGATTGTCAAGACGCTACCACCAACTATCGACTCGGTCCATGAGTCGCAGACTTTGCATTTGGAGGCTCAAGTCACGCCGATCGACGATAACACCTTGAGAGTGAGTTTTCTCCCAGAAGCTTCATAAAAGCTTGAAAAATCAGATCAACTTTCAACCTGGTTCAATTTTCAGTACGAATGGCTCTTCAACGGAAACCCACTCAAGGCCTCCAGCAGATATCGTGTGCTCAACGATTTCGGTTTCGTCTCCCTCGACATTGACTACATCATTGCTGAGGATAGCGGAAAGTACACGTTGGCTGTCTACAACGCCGCTGGTCGCGCTGAGACTTCTTGCGAATTCAAGGTCGATCGTCTCAAATCCATCCTTTCGGACACCGCGCATCCAGAATCTCTCCGTCGTATTCGTGAGATGGAGCAACTTCAACCAGCTAAGCCATCCGATGACGATGGACCAGCTCAACCACCAGTGTTCACTCAAGCTCTCACCGGACCAACTGAGCCTCTCAAGGAAGGACAATCGGTTCATATGGATTGTGTGGTGCAGCCAATCAATGATCCAAGTCTCAAGATTGAATGGTTCCATGATGGAAGACCACTCATGTTTGGATCCCGTATCCGCACGATTCATGACTTTGGATATGTTGGCCTTGAATTCCTTCACGTTCACCCAGAAGACACCGGAACTTACACCTGCAAGGCGACCAATCTCATCGGAGAGGCTACCACCGACATCTTCCTCGAGTGCAAATCACGTCGCAACATCTACCTCGACACTCATCACGAATCCTCTTGGGTTAAGATCCAAGAGATTGAGAATCGTGTCGATGAGCGTGAGCCAACTCCAGAGCTCACCTTCCAACCACCAACGTTCACTGAGAACTTGGCCGATAAGGATGATGCTCAAGAGGGACAAGCGATTCGTTTGGAGTGCCGCTTGATTCCAGTCAACGATCCAACCATGAGAGTTACCTGGACCAGAAATGGAGATCCACTTCCAGAAGCATCACGATTCATGCCAGCAAGAAACTTCGACTACGTCAACCTTGATATCTTGGCTTTGTATGGAGAAGACTCTGGTGTCTACACCTGCAAGGCTGTCTCTGCATTCGGAGAAGCTGCCACCTCATGTACCGTCAAGTGCGCCGCCACTAAGTCTCTTCTTTTGGACACCATGCACGATGCCTCGTGGCAGAGAGTTCAAGAGATTGAGAACCGTCCAAAGATGGAAGCTGTGGATGATGAGCCAGAGAAGAGTGCTCCAAAGTTTGTGACACAATTGAACAACTCACTTGGAGAGCTTCAAGAGGGAGTTCCAATCCATTTGGAGTGCCAAGTGGAGCCAACCAACGACAACCAATTGACGGTTCAATGGTACCACAATGGACAGCCACTTGCCAATGGACATCGTTTCCGTACTCGCCACGATTTCGGATACGTTGCCCTTGACATCCTCTACGCCTTCGCTCAGGACACCGGAGAGTGGGCATGCGTCGCTAGAAACGCTCTTGGAGAGGCCCAGACTGTCGCCAACTTCACTGTGTTGCCACGTGGAACCATCTACACCGACTCTCAACATCCAGAGAGTTGGCAGAAGATCCAGGTGCTCGAGGCTCCAAAGGCCGCGGTTCCAGAACAACCAGACGCCGAGCATGACGCACCACAGTTCATTGAGCCACTTGAGAGTCTCGAGAGAATTGAATTCCAACCAGCTCACTTCCAAACTAAGGTCACCCCACAAACCGATCCAAATCTTAGAATCCAATGGTTCAAGGATGGTCAGCCACTCAGAAATTCCAACCGATTCAAGCTGACGACTGATTTCGGATACATCTCATTGGATATTGCTCACACTATCCCAGAAGACAGTGGAGTCTACTCTGTCAAGGCCAGCAACGCTAAGGGAGAGGCTGAGGTTCAAGCTCAACTCACTGTTAGTGGAAATGCTTCGATTCTCGGAAACACTCAACATGAGCAATCGTGGCAAAAAATCCAACTCATCGAGGCACCAAGAGCTCCAGGAGAGGAAGCACCAGATGTCAAGCATGGACCACCAAAGTTTGTCACTCAACTTCACAGCTTGGACGGAGTCGTTGAAGGCCAACCATCTCATTTCGAGGCTCAATTCATTCCATTCTCGGATCCAAGAACATCGGTGCAATGGTATCTCAACGGACAACCATTGTCTGCTTCTTCCCGCAGAATCCTTCGCAACGACTTTGGATTGGTCTCTCTTGATCTTCAATACACTCTTGGAGAGGATGCCGGAGAGTACTCTGTGGTCGTTAAGAACTCTGAAGGAGAAGATCGCACCAATGGATCTCTTTCATGCACCACCAGAGCTGCCATTCTTGGAGACACTCAACACGCCCAGTCCTGGCAGAGAATTCAGGAGATCGAAGCTCCAAGAGCACCAGGAGCCGAACCGGAGGGACCTGTCTACGACAAGCCTTCATTCATTCAACCACTACAATCTGTTGGCGATCTTCCAGAAGGATCTGTGGCTCTTCTTGAAGCTCGTTTGGTTCCAGTCAACGATCCAAACCTTCGCGTGCAATGGTTCTTCAATGATCAACCACTTATGGAGTCTAACTGGATTTCAACCAGCAATGACTTCGGATGTGTCTCATTGAGAATTGCTCCAGTCTATGCTAGACACACTGGAGTGTACTCTTGCAAAGCATGGAATGAGAGTGGAAACGCTGTCACTTCTGCCAATGTTGGAGTTCAAGGATCCGAAGGTCTTCTTCTGGATACTTCCCATCCAGTGTCTCTCCAGAAGATTCAAGAACTTGAAGCAATTGATAAGTACGCACGTCTTGATGCTCCAGAAAGAGAATTCGACAAACCACAATGGGTTCAAGGATTCGAGAACTACGAGAATGTCGGAGAGGGACAAACTGTTACCCTTCATGGACTTGTCGAGCCATCTGGAGATCCAACTCTTCAAATCGAATGGCTTCTCAACGGAACTCCGCTCAGAAATGCCAATCGTTTCCGCCAAGAGCTCGAGTTCGGAAATGCCATTCTCACCATTGTTCATGTCCTCCCACATGACTCTGGAGTCTACACCTGCCGTGCTTGGAACATCCATGGAGAAGCTTCCACCTCCGCCACTGTCACCACCGCTGGATACGAGAAGATTCTCTATGACTCTCAGCATCCAGTCTCCTGGGAAAGAATTCAAGAACTCGAGGCACCGAAGATTGTCGAGGAGATCGAGGAGGTCATCCAGAAGGAGAAACCAAACTTCATCACTCAACTTGAGTCCGCTGAGAATGTTCCAGAAGGAGTTCCACTTCATTTGGAGGCTACATTCCAACCAGCTAGAGATTCGGAGCTCAAGGCTGTCTGGCAAAAGAATGGACAACCACTTGGAGCATCTCAATTGGTGCAAACCAAACACGAGCTCGGATGGGCCACCTTGGATATCTCATCTGTCAATGAGGATCACAATGGAGTCTACACTCTTACCATCTCCAACAGCGAAGGAGAAGCAGTGTCCACTGCTTCGATTCGTGTCGCCGGAACTGGACCAATCCTTGGAGACACTCGCCATGAGGAGTCTTGGAAGAGAATCCAGATTCTGGAGGCTCCAAAAGAAGCGGAACCAGACGCACCAGCTCCAGTCTACGACCATCCAGCCATCAACACCCAGATCGAGGACAAGGAATGCAACGAAGGAGATCATGTTCATTTCGAGGCACTTATCACTCCAGTCAACGATCCAAGACTTCAAGTGCAATGGATCCGCAACGGAGTTCCACTTGCCCACGGATCGAAGTACGCCATCCAACAAGACTTTGGAATCTGCACTCTTGATATTGCCTACACCTATCCAGAGGATGAGGGAATCTATCAACTCCGTATCTGGAATCCAGAAGGAGAAGCTGTGTCATCTGCCACTCTCAAATGCCACGGAAAAGATGCTATTCTTGGAGACGTTCAACATCAAGAAAGTTGGAAGAGAATCCAGGAGATCGAGGCACCGAAGCCAAGACTCGAGGAGGCCGATCCAGAGCCAAAGGGACCACCACGCTTCATCCAACAGCTCTCCAGTCCAGGAGATTTGGTTGAGACTCAACCAGCTCACTTCGAGGCTACCGTTGAACCAGTGGATGATCCAACACTTACCATCAGTTGGTTCCTGAACGGACAACCAATGTCTGCTTCTTCTCGTGTCAAGATGATCAACGACTTTGGATGGGTGATCATGGATATCGCTCAAACTGAGCCAAGAGATTCTGGAGAGTGGAAGTGTGTGGCTAAGAATGCCGCTGGAGAAGCTTCATCAACAACTACCATCAATGTTCAAGGAAAGGAGGTCATCCTCCAAGATTCTCTTCAACCACAATCCTTGGATCGCATCCGACAGATTGAAGCTGGAAAGCCAGCCCCAGCAGAGCGTCCAGATCAAGAATTCGAAGCTCCAGTCATTGTCAATGCTCTTCAAGTTCAAGGAGCTTTGGAGGAAGGAGGAAGTGCCCACCTTCAAACTCAGTTCACCCCAGTCGCCGATCCATCCATCAAGGTCGAATGGCTCAAGGACGGACAACCAATTTTCCATTCCAACCGATACAAGATGGTTCACGATTTCGGATTCGCTGTGTTGGATATCTTACATCTTTTGAAGCACGACGCCGGTGAGTACACCTTCCGTGTATCCAACCGCAACGGAGATGCTTCCACATCCACCAGCTTCCAAGTCGCCGAGAGCTCCGGACTCATTCTTCAACCACAAAACGAGCAAAAGGCTAGAGCTGTCGAGACATTGGAGGAGAATCTTAGAAGACGTCCAGAGGAGGTGGAGCAAGAACTCAAGGAGGCAACTCCAGTGTTCATTGAGCCACTTTCGGCACCAGTGGAGACTGAGGAAGGAGGACGTGCTCACTTCACTGCTCGCTATGAGCCAGTGAACGATAACCAACTCCAAGTGCAATGGTACCATGATGGAAGACCACTTAAGAATGGAAGCCGTATCAAGACAATCAACAGCTTCGGATACGTCGTTCTTGAGATCAGCCCAACTTACCCAGAAGACAACGGAGAGTACACTTGTCGTGCTGTCAACCGAGTCGGAGAGGCTGTCACATCCACCAAACTCACCTGTTCACCGAAGGAAGGAATCATCAGTGCCACCCAACTTCCAGAGCGTATGGCAAATGCTGGAAGAAGAATCGCAGAGATCGAAGCACCACGACCAGCTGCTCCAGATGCACCGGACGCTGATCACGGACCACCAAAGTTCACTTCAGCTCTTGCTGGACCACCAGAGCTTCAAGAAGGACAACAAGCTCATTTGGAGTGCCAGGTCACCCCAGTTGCGGATCCAAGATTGAAGATCGAGTGGTTCCATGATGGACAGCCAGTGAAGCATACCAACCGAATGAAGGTGATTCACGATTTCGGATTCGTTGTTCTGCAACTTACACCAGCAGAGCCACAAGACTCTGGAACTTGGACTTGTCGTGCTACCAATCAACACGGTTCCGACGAAGTGTCCACTGAGATCAAGGTCGTCGGTGGTGGAGGTGTCTCCTACGAATGGCAGAGCCCTGCACAACGCAAGGAGCGCATCACTGAGTTGGAAGACTGGATTCATAGACCAAAGGAGTATCTCAACCTTCCTCCTGTGGACTATCCAGCACCAACTTTCTCTCAAGACCTCACCGATCTTGGGCAACTCAACGAGGCTGACGCCACTGCGTTCGTTTGTGTCTTGGAGCCAATTGGAGATCCAACTCTTAGAGTTCAATGGGAGCACAACGGTCATCCAATCCCATACTCCAACCGAATCTCTTGCACCAACGAGTTCGGAGTTGCCACTCTTCTCATCAAACATCTCATTGCCGCCGACGCTGGAGAGTACAAGTGTGTCGCCACCAACGCCAAGGGATCTGCCACTTCTACCGGACACGTTGCAGTTGAATCCGCCACCCAGATCGATGCTCCACAAGTTGTTCAACAACTTGTCGACAGTGTTGAGAACATTCTTGAAGGCGATTCCATCCACCTCGAATGTCGTGTCACTCCAATCAACGACCCACGTCTTCGTGTCGAATGGCTCAGAAATGGAGCTCCACTTCCAGAAGCTTCCCGATTCAAGCCAACATTCGAGTTTGGTTTCGTCAGCTTGGATATCCTCTACGCTTATCCAGAAGACAATGGAGACTACGAGTTGGTTGTTATCAATGATAAGGGAGAGGCAAGAACCAAGACGAAGCTCACCGTGCTTCCAAGACCATCCCTGGACTACACCTCCCAGACCCATGGAAACCAACAAGACTCCTTGGAATCTCACTTCAAGCAACACTCGCAAGCGAAACTCCAACTTACTGCCAACGACATCTACAATGAGAGTGACAAGCGTGCTCCAGAATTCCGCACCCAACTCCAGAACATCGGAGTTTTGGAAGGAGAATTCTGCCGCTTCGAAACCCAAGTCGCTCCAATCAACGACCCATACCTCAAGGTCGAATGGTTCAAGGATAAGAAGCCAGTGCTTCTCGGACACCGCTTCAGATCTACTCTCGATTTTGGATTTGCTTGTTTGGATCTCCTCTACGCTCTTCCAGATGACACTGGAGAGTACCATTGTGTCGCCACCAACCGTCACGGTCAGACCATGATTAGTGCCAAGTTGGCATGCCAAGGAGCTTCCCACGTCATCACTGACAGTCAGATGCCTCAAGGATTAAGAGTGAGCAATGTGAAGAAGGACAACAAGAACATCTACTGGAGCGAGCAAGGAGGACCAGCTCAGCCAAAGCAGAAGCAAGCTCCACAATTCACGATCCCACTCAGAAATCTCCAGGTTACCGAGAATCAACCAGCAAGATTCGAGTGTGCCGTCACTGGATATCCAAGACCAAAGGTCACCTGGTACATCAACAAGAATCAGTGCCTCCATGGTCATCGCTTCAAGCTCAACTTCGATGGACTCCACTACCTCACTGTCAGCAAGTCAAGAATCTCCGACGCCGGAGAAGTCGTGGCTATCGCTAGAAACACCGAGGGAGAGACAATCTCTACTGCCACTTTGGACATCTTCCAGAACGATGACTTCAGACAAGCCAAACTCCGCCCAGCCAACTTCAAGACATCCGAAGAGCTCAGAGAGCGTGAGTTGCAATGGCAACGCGACACTCTTGGATCTCTTGGGCCCGCTTTCGAAGCCGCACCAAAACCAGACGCCCAGAAGCTCATGCATGTTGAGAGAGCCCAGAGCCCAATCGAGCCACTCGAATCTCAAGAGCTCATCCAGAAGTTCACTCGCCCACGCGACGATCAATTCTACAACAAGTTGTCGTACGTCGAACTTCAGAAGCCACAATTCAAGGGAATGGAGTTGGAGGCGGTGAACTTGAAGGCTGGAAAGGTGGAGAAATATCAACCACCAGTCGAGGAGATGGAACGAGTCAACCTCAAAGCAGTTCCAGACAAGGAGCAAAAGGAGGTCGGATGGGAGCGCCCAGATTGGGCTGGACAAGAAGGAGGTTCCAAGTTGCCTGGAGCAGATGAGGGACGCTTCAAGAAACTTCCAACTCCACCACCAGAGTTGGACGTTCCAGCTAGAGATCAAGTCAAACTGAAGACAGCGAAGCCCACGAGAGGCAAAGATTTGGAAGCTGGAGAACGTGTGAAGTTGCAGACGGAAAAAGCAAAGATCAAGGAGATTCAACAGAAGCCAGAGCAACCCAAAGAGGAGCCAATTGTGCATAAGGATACTGTACAATTGAAGGTGAGTTGGAAGTAATCAATATGTTTTATAGGGTTATTGGAAATTCTTCAAAATTGAGGTCAAGGTGAATTCGGACTTTTTGAGAAAGATCAAAAGATTTGTTGTGGATTTCAAGATGTCTACATTGACCTTGACACTTTTTTGAATTCCAATTACCATCACAAGAGCACCACATCACCACACCCCCATCCCCCAATTCTTCCTTCACAAATGCATCGTGCCCATCCCGTTTCAGACCCAACAACTTCCGAAAACCGGACTCAAGGGTGACCACTTCACTGTTGATCGTGAGAAGGATCTCAAGGAAACGCCAGCTGTGGTGAAGCCAGTCATCGAGGAGACCAGAATGAGTACCAAGGTATGAACATTCACTAATCAGTTCTTCTTTGCCCTTTATACTAATTGAATGATGTTTTATGTGTGTATCTTGGAGTTTGAATGATTATTGCAGAGTATTTCTAAAAGCTCGTCTTCTTCTTACCAAGCATCCAATTTCGAACTACCTCGCATCGAAACCACCGACACTTCTGAGTACGAGTCTTCATTCACGTCGAACCAAGGAAGAATCACCTACCAAGCCTATCGAGAGCACAAGGAATCGTCGTCTTCTGATGTTTGTGTTATTTTTTTTCTGTATGACTTTTGTATGCCTTTCTGATTTCTTCTTCAGATTTATCTATCCGTGGAGACTGCAGACGAATCGTTCTCACAAGTTCAGCGACTCGAGTATAGTCCAAGAAGTCCACGAAGGGAGAGAGTGATTGGATTTCATATGATCAGGGTTGGCATGTTTTGTCATGAAGTTATGAATGATTTTGAATGATTTTTTGAATGATTTCACTAGAGCTTCTATGTGTACAGACCTCCTAAAACATCAATCCTTTCAGCCACAACCAACAAAGATCGGACAGTCTAAACAAGCGCCACCAACCATTTCCCAACAGCTCAAGCCACTTCAGGGTGAGCTCGGAAAGGCTGCCAAGTTTGTCATTGAGTTCGCCGGAGCCGCTCCAGTCAAGGTGACTTGGCTCAAGGATGGAAAGGAGATCAAGAGCACATTCAGATCACAGGTAGAATTTCAGAGTAGATGTTTCACCACAAGCCCTAATTTTTCAGATCAATACCACCCCAACCAGCTCCAGTCTCCATATCGGACGTCTCGAAAACTCTCACTCTGGCGAATACACCGTCCGACTTGAAAACGCCGCCGGAACCGTTGAATCTCTTGCCAACCTTACCGTTGCTCCACCATCTGCCACAGGAAAGGCCCCAGACTTCAGCGCCCGTCTCAATGACCTCCGCATCCAACAGAATGGACCAGCCGAGTTCTCTTGCCAGATCGGAGGTGAACCAAAACCAACGATCCAATGGTTCAAGGATGGACAACCACTTCCAAATGACGATCGCTTCCAGGTTGTCGAGGAAGGAGGATCCTACAAGCTCAAGTTCGCCAGCATCCTTCCAACTGATGCTGGTATCTATGAGATTGTGGCAAAGAACGGAGCAGGAGAAGCCAGATGTAAGGCACGACTCAACGTGAATCTCCAGAAGACCGGAAAGGGCGCCGAAGAGGGACCACGCTACGAGGCGCCAAGATTCACATCGCAAATTCAACCGATTGTGGTTGACGAAGGAAAGGGTGCTCAGTTCAGTGCCAAGTTCTCCGGATTCCCAGAACCAACAATCCGGTGGTACAGAAACAATGAGCCAGTCAAACATTCCGACGGTTATGAGATTTCGCAATCCAAGGGAGAGGCGATTCTCAGGATATCTGGAGCTAAGAACGAAGACGTTGCCGAGTACAAGGTGGAGGCCAGTAATCCAGCTGGAAAGGCGTCGTCAGTGGCGAATCTTGTGTTGACTCGTAAGAACTATTTTATAGGAACCCCTTCAAAACAAGTATTTTCAGCACGATCCGGAAGAATCGCCAAGTCAACCATTTCACGTGGTGGATCTGCCGCTTATCAGTCGACTGATAAGGCTGCCGCAGATGCTCCACACTTTGTTGCCAAACTTTCGGACATCTCTGCTCGACAGGGACACACCGTGAAGTTTAGCGCCGAAGTTGATGGAAATCCAGAGCCAAGTGTCATCTGGCAGTTCAAGGGAAAACCTATCACTGCATCCAATAATGTTAAGGTGAGTAGGACGGGTGAGGAGGCGCAGAGAAACGAGACACTCTAGTTTCTCTGCGTCTCTCTCCTCTGCGTTCTTGAGATTCAAAGGGTCATATCTCCGTTACTGTTATAGCTATCAAAAAGTTGTAAACTGAAAAAATGTGTAGAATTTTATGCTTAACATTCCTGTAAACAGAAAAAACTCCAATATTTTTCCAGATCTCTCGTGAAGGCAAACGTGCAATCCTCGAGTTGGCCCGTGTCACACCGGACAGCGCCGGCGAGTACCAAATCGTCATTCGAAACGACAAGGGAGCCGCCACGTCGCAAGCCAAGCTCACACTCAGTGCGTAGAACCGTTCCAGAACGACAACCTGCTGAAACCTTGCTGAAAAAACTAGAAAAAAATCTGAAAATTCTAGACAAGAAATGCGCATGGCATCTATTTATAAGCAAAAACTCTATCCACTTCTATTTGAATGAAAGTTCTGACCTATGATGGCATGAAACAAATTTTCTCTATCAAAAAAATTTCTCCGCTTGAAATTCCAGCCAGCTTGTCAAATTCTAATTTCTTCCTTTCTTCCCTCCTAACCCCACCTTCCCTTGGCAATATTTCTTCCGTTTTCAGGTCGCTAAACATGCCACGTCATCATCATCATCATTGAAAAAATCAATCAATCAAAAAAATCGATACTATGGAAACGAGTAGTTTTTTTCTTAATTCTCTAATAAGTGCCTTTTTCTCAATTGTCTTTTTTTCTGTTCTTCATTCTGATCCATTTGAAAATTTTGAATTGCCACCCCCGCTCAATTTCTCTGATTTAAAACAAAAACGCTTTACTTGTAGTAGTACCCTAGCTCACTAGTGCCTCCTCTTTTTTACTTAATTTTGGAAATTTTGGTTTGAACGAAAAAAATTTCTTCAATAAGAATACGAATTTTTTGATAGATTGCTGCCCTATTGAAAATTCCCCCACTTTGAGAATCCTGGAAAATTGCTGCCTTTTTAGGATTTTATGTATTGAGATTTTTTTGTTGAAAATTCTAGAAACTTCTCTGCTGCCCCTGTTTCCTGGTTTTTTCTCCTTCATCCAATTTTCTTCCTTTTAAGAACAACTTTTTTTTTTGTATATAAGGCTTTGGTACTTTTTTTCATGATATCTACTTCTAGTCAGCTTCAAAACTGCCCCACCCCGTCTTTTTTGGTAATTTCTCTTTAATTTTATTTTTTTTGTGCTCAACGGATGAAAATGAATGTTACACTTTTTTTTTGAAATTTTGAATAAACTTTTTTGAGCTTTAAAATTTTTGTTTCTTAAATTGCGAAATTCCGAAACTTTGGAAAATCTGAATATTAAAAGGAAGAAGCTATCAATGTTGGGCAAACTTGAGAATTCAAAAGTCCAGAAATGCAGATATCGAGAAATTCAGAAATTCTGTGCTTCATAAATTTGGAAATCGAGAAAAAAAATCAAAAATTCTTAAATTCAGAAACCGAGAATTTCAGAAGTTCAGAAGTTCGGATCGAAAAATTCAGAAAATCAGAATTTCGCAGATTAAAAAATGCAAAATTCAGAAAAATGAAAATTCCAGTAAATACCAACATTTCTGGACATTCAAAGTTGGAAAGAATATCGGAAATCTTAAAATTTCAGAAAATGTGAAATTCTCAGCTTTGGAACTCCTGAAGATTCAGAAATATTGGCCTCTAGAAAATTCGAATTTTCAGAAAAATTGAAAGAAATTCGGAAATTTTTAAGAATATTATAGTTTTTAATATATAAAAATTCTAAAAATTCTAAAATTCAAAAAATTTATTGGTCAAGAAAAAAGTGATCAAAGGCTTATTATACTTGGGATTTGATTCGTAGAACCACTTTTCAAATCAATTCCAAATATCAGGAAAAATCGATTTCTGAGTGCCGGCAGACAAAAAATCACAGCAAGTGGATCGAGAACAGAAAACGTAGAAACAGCAACAGAAGCGACCCAATTGAAATGGCTGAAAATTGAAACGCAGGGTTTCTAGTGAATTGAAAAACTAGGAATTTTGCAAATTCCAAAAAAAAATAAATCTAAGAAAACCCAAAAAATTTGGAGAATTCCAGAAATTTTGAAGTTCCAAGAATTCCGGAAAATTCGACGATTCCAAATGTGTACCTCATAAAATCCACTCGAAACGCTGAACTGTATAGGGATACTGAACAGGGTGTGAAACTGACACAGATCGGAATCGCAGTTTGTATGAAAAGCGCCCAAAAAAGACGTCGCTGAATTTGAAGGGTTTTGTTGCTCATCGTGGAGAGACCCTTGTTCAGCCGGGACATTATTTTGTATCCCAAAATGATGTATAAATTTATGGAATATGATGCGAGGAGAGTTTCAAAAATAGTTCCAATCCAGGACCGATAGACAAGATTGTCGGAGACTTCCTGAAATTTTAAAATACATATGTTTCATCTTCTTTAGACTCACCGAGAAAACCACGATTTTAATATTGACGTCTTCAATATGAACATTGTAATATTGCTCGAACTCAATTCTGACATATTCTCTCAATTCTGGATCTGAGGTCATTAGTGTGTCGTTTACAATCACCCACAGGGTCCAATGAATAAGAACCCAGTACACGGAAATTATAAGACCGTAAGGGTTGAAATACTCCAAAATTATATGGTTGTATCGAAGAGACATAAACCGGTAAAGGAAATGAGCATTGAGGATTCCATAGGTCCCTGAGATGAAAGCGCAACGGGCCGCAATGAGGAAATCGCCAATGCGGGATCTCTGGAATTTCAGAATCTATGAAATTGAGATTCCAAGAATCCGAATTCCGTAATTTTAGAAACTCGATGTTATCATGTAGAGACAAGATGATATTCAGGGCAAGAGTCTAACAATTAATGGGCAAGTTGCCAGATAAAAAAACTCACCTCTTCAAACGGCCCATCTGTTAGGAAGACTACTGTAGCGTAGCGGAATGTGTAAACGCACTGAAATTCATTTTGCTCTTGTAGAGATGAACGCCAAATTAGAGCTGGATTATCTCGGTTGCTATGAGAGATAACAAAAATCTGTCAACTGATAAAATGTTTGTGTTATTATGACTAACTTTTTATCAGTTCACAGATTTTTTATATCTCTTACGGTAATTAAGATAATCGAGGTCAATGGTCAAAAAACTCACAATGGGAGCGACTACATCCACTACCGATGACAACACGTTGAAAATTGCGAAAAAATAAAGAAGAAATCGATAGTTGCCGAATGGGAAGGAACTTTCCGTAGAGATAAGGTACACGAACAAAGGATTAGCGATGAAGGAAAGGACGAAAAAGATTTTGGGAATTAGAAAGTGCGCCCAGTTGATGAACATTCTGGAAAAAAAGAAAATTTAAAAAATTGTCAAGTACAACAATGAACAAAAAATTTTGGGCTACTGCTGCGAGTCCTCAAAAGTTGAATATTTCCCACTAAAACTGTCAAAATATGATTTTTCGGGTACGTTGTATGTACATAAAGTTGTGATGTATGAAAGTATCGAAAAATAAAATTTGTGATTCCAAGAAATCAACAAAAAACATATCACGTGTATCGTTTGTCTACCCACCCCCATAAATCAGACAGTAGATCCCAGGAGAAAAATCATGCCTGTCTGTAATTGACAACAAACAGAAACCACATTTATTTGAGTCATAAAATTATCTGAGCTACCCGGAAATGACCCCGGGTATTTGAAACGGTAGTAAATGACGAAAAAAAAAATCAAGAAACACCCCTAGAAACACTGTGGACTTGATTAGAAGAGTTTGAATCCAAATGAATATTGAATTTAGCGAATAATCTACGTCGTAGGGCTGGTAGACACATGATTATAGCCAATGGGTCCAGAAATGGAAATGTGGAGACAGTAATGGACGCCGTGATGTTGGAAAAGCTGGAAAATGAGACGTTGGACATTTTGAACCGGAGGTTACGGCTGCCGTACCTCCCGAAATCAATCCGGAACGCTGATCCATACAAAGCCAAGGCGCATGGCATGAAGCTAACACAAATCGGAATTGCGGTTTGGATAGATAGCGCCCAAAAAAGTCGTTTTTGCATTTGGATAGTTTTTGGGCTCATGTAACTGATTCCATCATTCAAATACGACATGATCTGCAAATGCGCCCTATTGAAACGTTGATGAAAATGAGGAAAAATTTGCTTCGGTATTCGGTCTACTAATGAACCGATGTCGACTTGTCATTGACCGGATATTTAACCTCTTAGATCCGATATTAAATCGCTATAAGCTTGTTATTGGCCCGATGTTTGCCCGCTGTTGGCCCTCTTTTCGCCCGCTATTGACCCGCTATTGAGCCGCTTGCACCCGCTCTTAAACAGCTAGTCATTCGTCATTAGGCTGCTTTAAGTCCACTGCTTTGACCGCTGTCATTTCACCAGTGAACCGCTATCGGATCGCTATTGCCCCACTATTGGTCATCTATTGGCCCGCTATTGGACCGCCCTGACACACCTTGTAGCCAAGTGTAAAATACAAAACGATGGAGTAAGAAGATACGACTGTTGCAAAAATGTTTCCAAACCATGAACGGTACATAACGCTTGGGGAGACTTCCTGAAATCATTTTTTTGAGCTTCTGGAACGTCTGAAAAACAACTCACCGAAAACACAGCAACCAGAATATTCACATTTGTCATATTGGCACCAAAACTGTCTTCAAAAGATTGCCTAACATATTCCCTTGACTCTTCAACTGAACTCATTGCAAAATTTGTGGCTACTGCCCACATGGTCCAGTGTAAAATCACAAGAAAAACTGCAGAAACTAAACCCCATGGTTGGAAATAGTGGTTCACAAATTTGTCATATTTCAGAGACAAAAATCGATAAATGAAGTGAGCATTCAGAATTCCATAGGTTCCGGAGATGAATGCACAACGACACGCAACGAGGATTTCGCCAATTTGAGATCTCTGAAACATTTTTGGGAAGTGTTCGACAAGGGATGGATTACTGTAGCTCACCTCAGCGAACGGACCATCCACTGTGAAAACCATTGTAGCATAGCGATGGGTGTGGACGCACTGGAAATCGATTATCAATTGGATTATTGATTTTTTTCCTACAAACACTCACAACTGGTATCAAAGTGTCCGCCAGTGAAGATACCATATTGAAAATAGCGAAAAAGTATAAAAGACACTTATAACTTCCGAGTTGGAAGGATTTTTCGGTATGGATCAGGTACACAAATATTGGGTTAGCCAGGTAAGAAAGGATGAAGAAAATTTTGGGAATTAGAAAATGAGCCAAGTTGATGAACATTTTTTTGGAGTCTGGAAAAGTGGAAAATTTAAGGAATTATGTTATTTGTGCACATCAAAACAGACAAAAAAGTGGGATCAACAAGGCAGAATGAATGGGAAGATAATTTTGCAGAAAAAAGTCTGGATTTTTGTTTAAATTTTTTTTCCAAAAAATTTAGATGGGTGTCAGTTTTTTTTGTATGACTAAACAGTTGGTGATATCGTTTTCTATTGTTTTTATTACTCAAAAAACATGTGTCTGGCATTGCTGTCTAGGCAGGGCCCTTGAGCCAAAAACGCATGATATTTTTGTTGAGTCATAACGATAATAATCAAATTCGATGTCGTTATTTATTGTGTTTCAGATCCAAACTGTTCAAAAAACAGATAAAATTTTAAGTCGGTGAATTTGGAGCAATTTTCATCCCAAATTTTTCAAAAAGTCGACGACGTAGCGCTGGAAGACACATTGTGATAGCCAATGGGTCTAGAAATGGAAATGTTGAAATTGCAATTGAAGACATGTAGTTTATAGAACTGAAATTGGACAATATATACTCAAAGCTATTCAAAATTTATTGAGTCTCTAAAAGTCACCTAAAACTTTGAAAATCATGCTTACCTTGAAAAATCAAGCCGGAATACCGATCCATATAAGGCAATTGTACACGGCATGAAGTTGACACAAATTGGAATCACTGTTTGAACAAATAGTGCCCAAAACAAGCGTTTTTGCATTTGTACGGTTTTAGGGCTCATGAAACTAACTCCTTGGTTCAGGTAAGACATTATCTGAAAATGTGTTTTTCAACCAAAGAGTTTTGCTTTTGAATTGGGAAATCTTAATAGCTGTTGGCCAGGTCTTTGGCTGTATTTGGCCCGCCTTCAATCCTTCAAATTTTCTTCATTTTCACATATTTCACTCACCTTATACCCTAGTACTAAATATAAGGTTATAGAGTAAGATGCTAGAAAAGTGACAACTAAAGTTCCAATCCAAGAACGAAACAGTACGTCTGAGGAAGCTTCCTGAAAGCAAATGCGCTTTGTTGAACAAAAACTATGGAACGTACTAGAAAAATGACAACTTTAATGTTCAAGTTCTCCAAATTACCATACTTTTGCTCAAACGATTCTTTAACATACTCTCTAATTTCTACATCGGAACCCATTGCCCAATCAGTTGGAAACACCCAGAGTGCCCGGTGGAAAATTACAAGAGCCACCGAACACAAAAGACCGTAAGGATAGAAATATTGAGTTACCAGGTAGTTATACCGTATTGTTAAAAATCGGAAAACGAAATGTGAATTCAGGATTGCATAGATACAAGAAATGAATGCGCAACGACTGGCAATTAGGAATTCGCCAAGACGGGATTTCTGGAAGATCAGAATTCAAGAAAAGAAGGCAAACACACAAATCTTACCTCAAAAAATGGACCATCTACTATGAAAACCATTGTGGAATACTGATAAGTGTAGACGCACTAAAATTTATATATTTTCAGCGAGGATTTTCCAATTTTAGCTGAAAACTCACTATTGGTACCAAAACATCCACTAGTGAGGATGTCATATTAAAAATTCCAAAAAAGTACAACAAATATTTATAATCTCCAAATTGGAAAAATTTTCATTATGAATTAGGTACAAAAATATTGGGTTGGCCAGGTAGGAAAGGATGAAAAAAATTTTAGGAACTAGGAAGTGAGCCAAGTTGATCAACATTTTTGGTGAATCTGGAAAGGTGGACGTTTTGAGAGGTTATGCTGAAAAGGAAAATCTGAAAAAAATCGCCAAAAATTCAGAACTAGGCAAATTGAAGCGGACAATAAGTTTTAACTCACTATCAGTGAAAACACAGACTAACTACTTTCTTATTGTTTTCTTCGAAAAACTACGGTGTGAGAAACACGTACAATCCAATCTTTTCCCAGAACCTCTCCTCTGCCCTTTGAGGTTAATTTTGTGTTTTCAGCTACAGCGAAACACCGATCAGTATACACCATCTCGCAAAAATATATAATCTTCCACAATTGACCGAATAGTGACAAGAACCCTATTTAATAAGTTCCAAAAATTTTTTGAGTTTTGAATGAAGTTGCATAAAAAACATAGACAATAATTAACATTAGTTTTTTGGGACAAAAATCTAACTCTCGGATCACTATGAACATTTATAGAAAAAGTTGGAGGTAGAATAACACAAAATCTAGTGAACAGTCTACGACGTAGCGCTGGAGGACACATTGTGATAAAGACGATGTCGTTATTTATTGTGTTTCAGATCCAAACTGTTCAGAAAACAGATAAAATTTTAAGTCGATGAATTCCGAGCAATTTTCATCCCAAATTTTTCAAAAAGTCGACGGCGTAGCGCTGGAAGACACAAGGTAATAGCCAAGGGGTCTAGAAATGGAAATGTTGAGATGGCAATTGAAGACATGTAGTTTATAGAGCTGAAATTAGAAAATATATATAATACTCAAAGCTATTCAAAATTTAGTGCGTCTCTAAAAGTCACCTAAAACTTTGAAAACCATGCTTACCTCGCAAAATCGAGCCGGAATACCGATCCATATAAGGCAATTGTACACGGCATGAAGCTGACACAAATTGGAATCACGGTTTGAACAAAAAGTGCCCAAAACAAGCGTTTTTGCATTTTCATGGTTTTAGGGCTCATGAAGCTAACTCCTTGGTTCAGGTAAGACATTATCTAAAAATCAGAAAATTTTCAAAATTTTCGCTAATAAAAAGCGCTGGGCAGCTAATCAGCCCGTCAATGAGCATTATGTCCCTGGCATCATTTTTACTTTTTTTAAAAAATCGCTCACATATTTAACTCACCTTGTACCCTAGTACAAAATATAGTGTAATAGAGTAAGATGCTATAAAGGTGACAATTAAAGTGCCAACCCAAGAACGAAATAGTATATCTGTCGAAGCTTCCTGAAAGCAAATCCGCTTTATCAAACAAAGGTTATTAAGTCAAAACATACCTGAAAAATGGCAGCCTTAATGTTCAAGTGGTCCAAATTTCCATATTTTTCCTCAAACGATTTTCTAAGATACTCTCTCACCAGTCGATTTCCGCCGCCTGTCGGCGGCTACAATCTCCTGGTACAGAATTTAAAAAACAGAAAATCTCGAGAACTCAGAAAGTTAGAAATACAATAATCTTGGGATCCAGAAATTGGAATTTTAGAAAATAAGATATTTGAATGCTTAGAAATATGCATAGAAAAATACATTGTACTTTAAGAGTTTAATAGTTTCTTGACTGCGAATATATTTTTTTCTAGACCTCAAAATTTCAGAATTTCCATTTTCTTAGTTTCCGGGGATTCGAATTCCATTTTTTTTTTCAAAATTTCAAAAATTCGAGAATTTGAGAAAGTGTAATCAACTCGGAAACTCTTTCTTATCTGATTTTCAGAATCTAGAAAGTTTCAGAACACAAAGATTCCGAACGGCAACGTTTCAGAAACTGACATTTTAGAACCCGAACTCTCAAAAAGTCGAAAAATTGAAATTTTCGAAAATTATGTCATTACGAAAAGTGTTCCAAAATGGAAATCATATTTGCAGGCAAAGGTTTAGATACAGTTTTTGAAAGTTTCAGTTTTTTTTTTAAATTTTATATGAGTTCCCGAGTATGGAACTATCGGGATTACGGTAGATGAGGAAAACATTAAATTTGAAATGAGCAATACGCGAAAATGCTAAAAAGTTGTCGGGTTTTGAAACGTCGGGTTCTGAAGTGTCGGGTTCTAAAATGTCAAGTTGTGAAACGTCACGTCATGGTTTGGAACCGTTTGGTACTAAAACATCCAGGAGCTGATTTTCAAATTTTTTTAAAGTTCTCAACTTCTCAAAGTTTGCAGTTCCTGAATCTCCGAATTCCAGATCAAATTTCAAAATATCTGAATTTCAGGATTTTTCCGTTTTTGATTAAAATTTCGAAAATCAAACAAAAAAAGAAATCTGAAAACCGAACATTCAAAATCTTTATCTCTTTCTCTATAACTGACAACTAACTTTCTCAATATCTTTCATAACTGATTTTTTTTTATTTCTAATTCTTTGACCTTCAACTTTTGGAATTCAGAATGCGGATTCGGAATTTTTTCTTTTCGAAAAAAGTTGATTTTTGAAAAAAAATTTCCAAGGAAAATGTTAATGAATATGGAAACAGGAAGTTTCAGAAATATATTTAAACAATTTCTGTAAAACGAAGTTTGCTAAAACGCGCATTTGCAGTAGGTCACATGATCGAAATAGAAGTGAATAATGAAAAAAACAAATTTTTCAAAAAATTTTAATTTTTGAGTTTTGGGCTCAATTCTTTGTAGACAGCACCTGGATAAGCCTAAAAACCGTTTCGCAAAATTTCCTGAAGTTTTAGTGAGTTTGAGCATAATTTTGAAATTTTCGATTCTTAACCCTATAGGTTCCCTATGAGCTAGAAGACCCTGGACACCATAGACATGAAGCGCTCGGCAGTCCATGACTACATACCACACACCACTATAGGAGTCCCATGTTCCTTTGAGTTATTCAAGTTAATGTCCGAGACAGACACACACACACACACACAGAAAAGTTTCCTTAGTAAGAAGTAGATTTCTCCATCGGAGTCCATTGCCCAATCTTGTTGAAACACCCAAATTGCCCATTGAAAAATGACAAAAGCCACCGAACAAAGCAGGCCGTACGGATAGAAATATTGAGTTATTATATAATTATAACGTAATGTTAAAAAACGAAAGACAAAGTGAGAACTCAAAATTGCATAGGTACCCGAAATAAATGCACAACGAATGGCAATTAGAAATTCGCCAATCCGGGATTTCTGGAAGATCAACATATGAGGATCACAAAATCTGATATCGATTCGAGACTATCGAACATTCCAAAACTAAAAAGTTTTTGATCGAAAAAAAATCTTACTTCAAAAAAAGGGCCATTCACTATGAATAACATTGTGCCATAGTGATAAGTGTGGACGCACTGAAATATTTAGTTTTTTTTTCAAACCAAAAGTATGCACTTTTGCGTGACGGTGTACAATGGTCGACGTTTTCCCCTTGCTGCAAGCGCCGGCTGGGACCGCGTAGCTCAAATGGTAAAGGCGCGATATCAGGGATGTTTGGAACGGAATTCCAATTTTAAACTACAAAAAATTATATGCCGCGTCGCAATCTACGCCGCCGACCGATGACATACGGCACGATATTTCTAAGAAAAAACTCACAATTGGTACCAAAACATCCACTAATGAGGATGTCATATTAAAAACTGCGAAAAAGTACAACAAATATTTATAATCTCCGAATTGGAAGGATTTTTCCGTATGAATGAGGTACACAAATATCGTGTTCGCCAGGTAGGAAAGGATGAAGAAAACCTTGGGAATCAGAAAATGAGCCAAGTTGATCAACATTTTTGGGGGGTCTGGAAAAGTGGGAATTTTGACATATTATGATATTCGAAACAGAAAAAAAGGAATCATCATGTCCGGATGAATCTTCCTTATATATAAAACGCTAGACGCGTCTGTCCGTCCCGGTGTCCGGCTGTCGACTTTTTGGGTTTTTAAATAAGTGTTTGCCGCAACCAAAACTGAACCTGCGACCTTTCGCATAAAGACTGCGCATGCACACAGTTGCGCTATGAGGGCCACAGAGAGAGAGGGGAGGGAGGGCGTAGATGTTCTGCAGTGTGTGAGAGAAAAATCGAAAAGGGAGGGGTGGAGTGAGGAACCAGTGAAAAAAAAATTGAATTGCGCCGAAGGCGCAGCAGCCAGCAGGCTGGTGAGAAGATAATCTAGATCTGGAAAAGTCAAAATTTGGGGAGTTTATTCTAAAGAGAATATTCTGAAAAAAATACTCGAAAAAAATAGTTCATGATTAGTTTTGAGAACTAGGCAAAGCAAAATAAAACCAATTAATAGGTTGGTAAAAAATAATGCGCGTTTGATTCAAACTACTTTGAACCACAGCTAGTACACAGCTACACACATATCACAGTAGTTCTCCAAGAGAGCCATTGAATCTTTTCTCTTAAGTTGGCAGAAAAGGGCGGATAATGATGAAAAACGTCCCTTCTATTGATTTCCTTTTGTTTTGGTTTTATATAAATCTAAAATATATCGAAAACACGCATTACTTATTTACCAACCTAATATTAGCTGAATCACGGTCTCCCAGCGTGAAAATTTTCGGAAAAGTTCTCTCGTCGTCACAGAAAAGAACAAAATTGAGATATTTTCAAAGAAAAAAAAAACTATTTTCTGTGTTACTGAAGACTTCAGCTATCACCTGCACAAAATGTTATGAAAATTGGAGCATTTTGAGCAAAGTTATGAATCAATCAACACTGACTTGGTTTCATTCAACCGGACATAACTCTATCAGATTTTTACGGAGATCAGAAAAATAAAAAGCGTCATCAATGCCTCAGAGACATTTGCTACAATCGCTCTGTTTTCGATGTTTGTATTACTTCCTCATTTTCTTGAAAATCTTGAAAATATGTCGAAAATCGAGGGTGTTTGGGAAATTTGTATTGATATTTGTACCCTGCAAAACTCTACGAGTATCTGACTAATCATGATGATGAAAAAACCAGAAGTTTTGAAATATATTGTTCTACAATCGCTCCGTCTTCGATTTTTGATTTACGTATCTGCTCGGATGTTAGGGGACAAGTCTGTCCCACGGCCGGCCGCGGCATTCTGAAAAGGGAATTTCTGAGATAGGTAGGGTACGGCAGTCTAGCGGCTTTAGTAGTTTCTGTTTGGCTGAGCTTATCTTTGAAAAGACGGCCGGATTGGTCCACAGCAACCTACACACGGCCTCGGCCGCGGTCGGCCGCAGCAGCCTTTTGCACAGCCTTATTAGGGGTCAAACATTCGCATTGAGCGATTTGGGACTTTTGAGGCGATTTCCAGTTAGATGAATATGTCTTTTTGCCAAAAGCAATCAAATATCAAATTTCCCATATTTTCGAATATGAAGGTAAATCATCATTTTTGAACGTTTTTGAGACGTTCTTAGCTATTCGTCCAGTTTTCCAATTAAATCTGTAAAAATAATGCGGAGAGATAAAATAGCATGTAAAATGAAGAGACGCAGAGACAATTTTTCTTTAGTTTTCTAACCAAATATTTTTACGCTGGGAGGCAGTGAATGAGAATATTGACGTATAGTTTTGACGTTGTGTTTTACGCTGCAGCTACGCTTTTACAAGGTCCCATGGATCAGTATACACCATCACCCAAAAATGCGTACTTCCGCTTTCTCCGGTAAATACCAAATCTTTCAAAATTAGGGACGTACCAGAACTTTGTTCTGAGACGATGTATCGAAAGTTCAAAAAATAGTGGAATAATTAGCTTTCTTAACACAAAAAACTGTCACCAAATCAAAATTTCAGATTCTCAGAACACTAAGTTGTGTTTTCCACCTACTCGGTTACAAGGTCCCAAGGGTTCAACACGCGTAGACACCAATCAGTGTACGCCAGAAAAACGTATACTTCCGCTTTCTAAAAAAAACAACCTTCCAAAATTGACCAAATAGAGCAACTCAATTTTCAAAAGTTCCAGAACTTTTTCTTGTACCTTGAATAAATCTTGATGCAAAAAACTTCAGAAAAACAAAATTTCAAACTCTCGGAACACTATGAACATTTATGGAAGACGTTGGAAGTATAACAACCCCAAATCGAGCGAATAGTCGACGACGTAGCGCTGGAAGACACATTGTGATAGCTAGTGGGTCCAGGAATGGAAAAAATGAAACAGCGATTGAAGACATCCAATTGACCCAGCTGGAAAAGTTTGATTGTCATTTTTATTTAGATCAAAAAGATCATGGTTAGGTAGTTTAACCAGAATATCTTTACCTCATGAAATCAATCCTAATTGCTGACCCATACAGCACCAATGTACATGGCATAAAACTGACACAAATTGGAATTACGGTTTGCACAAAAAGTGCCCAAAATAGGCGTTTTTGCATTTGTATAGTTGTAGGGCTCATGTAACTTATTCCTTGTTTTAAGCAAGCCATTATCTGAAAATTTAGGGATTTTTCGAGATTGCTTTGCTTAGTACTGTGGGACACTATTGGGCCGTCATCAGCTCGTCAGTTCAATTTTCGGCCAAAAAGCCTCTTACCTTGTACCCTAGAACAAAATACAAAATCAAGGAATACGATGCTAGGAAAGTTACAAATAGAGTACCAACCCACGATCGATACACGACTTCAGAAGGTACTTCCTGAAAATAGTGCCAGTGTGCTCTATATAACTTGTTTCAACTCACCGAAAAAATCACGGTCTTAATGTTCAATTGATCCATTTTACCATAAACTTTCTCGAAAGACTCCCTGACATAATCTCTAGATTCCAAATCTGCTGCCATCGTATAATCGGCAACTACGGCCCATAGGGTCCAATGTAAAACTACCAATAGGATAGATAAAATAAGACCGTATGGATTGAAGTAATTTGTAACGAAATCGGTGTATCGGAGGGATAAGAATCGGTACAAGAAATGGGTGTTAAGAATTCCATATGTTCCAGAGATGAATGCACAACGGCCAGCAAGGAGGAATTCACCGAGGCGGGATCTCTGAAAGTTTAGAAGCTGTGATTACAATAATTCGAAAATTCGCGAATCCGAGAATACGAGAGTCCAAGAATTCAAGAATCCAAGAATTCAGAAATCCAAGAATCTAAAAGTTCAAGAATCCAAGAATCCAAGAATCCAGGAATCCAAGAATCCTAAAATCTCAAGTTCCATGTCTCACCTCTGAAAATGGTCCACCAACTAGGAAGAATATTGTAGCATAGCGATAAGCATGAACGCACTGAAATTAGTTATGAAACTGGTTAAGACCTTTAACTACCTTAAGACCTTTATTAGAAGAGCCCGAGCACTTTAAAGATTACCTCAAAAATTTAACTAATTTTAGCTCAGAAATTTTGAAACTCTGGTTATTGCGAATAAAGAGTTTTTTACTGAATTTCCGAAGTGCTATTTTTTGAAAATGAGACAAAAAAAAATGAAATCTGCCAATTTTCACTCTGAGTGCCCTTCTAATAAAGGTGTTAAACTCACAACTGGCAACAAAGTGTCGGCTAGTGATGCTATCAAATTGAAAAGCGCAAAAAAATACAAAAGATATTTATAGCTTCCAAGTTGAAAGGATTTTTCGGTATGGATGAGATACACAAATACGGGATTTGAGAGAAAAGAAAAAATGAAGAACATTTTTGGGATTAGAAAATGAGCCCAATTCACAAGCATTCTTATTTTGAAGAACTTCTTGAATGTGTGATCCTTAAAAAATATTAGAATTTTTGGTCTCCAGACTGGAATTGTTCGATATACATCAATTTTTATGAGTTGTTTTTTTTTTGAAGAATCCTAAATGTCCCATAGGTATTGAAATTATGTTTTGAATCTGATCTGATCAGAATTACGTAGATGTTTTTTGGAATTCGGAAATAACGAAATAAAAATCATTTATCCATGAATATGGTTTTGATGAGCCGCATTTTTTCTGGGAAAATATTTATTTCTGGTTTTCGAAAAATATTCTAAACATAAGCTAGCAAAAATTAGTGAAAAAAAAAACAAAGTTTTCGGCACTTTTGAAAACAGAAAAGATAAATACATTTAAAAAGTAATTTTACTGTAAAACGCCCACTTTTCAAATCCTCGAACTATAAACTCGATTCGACAGATTAGGAGAAATATTTCGAATTCGACAAAATATACGATGTCGAAGAGCTGGAAGACACATTGTGATAGCCAGCGGGTCCAGAAATGGGAAAAATGAAACGGCGACAGAAGACATCCAGTTGACCCAGCTGGAAATATTTAGCTTAAAAAAGTGTTTTTCGAACGGTTCTTTTTTGAACCCAATATTTGGATTTCGAACAAATTGAAGACCTTAAAATAAGCGTTCACCTCAAAAAGTCAATCCGAAACGCAGATCCATACAAAACCAGAATGCAAGGCATGAAGCTAACACAAATTGGAATCGCTGTTTGAATTGCCAACGCCCAAAACAGCCGTCGTTGCATTTGAAGAGTTCGATCACTCATATAATCCAAGCCTTGGTTCAAACTGGACATTATCTGGAAGTCCTAAGTTTCATACCTAGAAATTTATACATAAATTGAAGGATCCTAAAAGGAATTCAGTTTATTGCCATCTCAAAAAGCAACAGTACCCCCTTTGCCTATCAACCTGACAGTTTTACGACTTAGCCTGGCTTTACGACATCACCTGGCCTGCTATTGTCCCGCTATTGACTCGCTCTTTCCATTTTCATCATACTTGTAAAATTCCGGGCCGGCCCGCCAAGGCCCGGGCCTGAGGAAATTTTCAAGGCCCAGGCCCGGCCCGGAGGGCCCGTTATAAAAATATGTATTTTTGGCCCAAATGTTGAGCTCACAATTAAATTTTCTCCATTTTTATTGTTTTTTTGGATTGTTCGTCTATTTGATCGAAAAACATCGAAAAAACTCGAAAAAAAATTTTTGATCGAAAATATCACATAAGGTTCCCCCCTTATGTGTTTTTTAAAAATTTCAAAACTTGTGAAATGACGGGCCCGCCGGGCCGGGCCTCCGAAATTCCGGAAGAAGCCCGGCCCGGCCCGGCCCGTTACAAGTATGATTTTCACCAAGAATTGGCTTACCTTGTACCCAAGAACAAAATATAAAGTGATCGAATAAGATGCTATCGCAGTCACGAATAGGGTACCGAACCACGAGCGATACACCACCTGAGATGAAACTTCCTAGAAAAAAAGAGGAAATTCGCTCTATTGCTAAAATGTATCAGCTCACCGAAAAAATCACCGTCTTCATGTTCAAACCGTCCAAACTACCGTAAACTTTCTCAAAAGACTCTTTAACATAATTTCTTGATTCTAAATCTGCCACCATTGTAACATCAGCGACGACAACCCATAGGGTCCAGTGTAAAACTACCAATAGGACTGATAAAATAAGACCGTATGGATTGAAGTAATCGGTAACGAAATAGTGATGCTTTAAGGATAAAAAACGATAAATAAAGTGAGAATTCAAAATTCCATAGGTTCCAGAGATGAATGCGCAACGGCCGGAGAGCAGAAACTCGCCAAATGAGGATCTCTGAAATTTCAGAAACCGTGAATCCAAAAATCTAAAATTATTTTACGAAGTTAGATTCTTGGATTGTCAATAAAAAATCTGAAGTTTCGCAAGTCCAAATACTCAGATTATCCAAGAATCTTAGACTCCAAGAATCTCAAAATCCATTGCTCACCTCCGAAAATGGACCGTCCACTGTGAAAAAAACTGTTGCATATCGATAAGCATGAACGCACTGAAATCTTTATTTTCTCAATTTATTTCTTTTCAAACCAAACTCACAACTGGTACTAAAGTGTCGGCTAGTGATGCGGTCATATTGAAAAGCGCAAAAAAATACAAAAGATATTTATAGCTTCCAAATTGAAAGGATTTCTCGGTATGGATAAGATACACAAATACGGGATTTGTGATAAAAGAAAGAAGGGAGAAGATTTTTGGGATTAGAAAATGAGCCCAGTTGATGAACATTTTAGCAGATGTACCTCGGATTTTTTAATCATCAAAGTTTAAGAATCGTATAATCGTTGCTCAAATCTGAAAATGAAAATTATTGTAAGAATATTTTCGGCGGGAATTTGAAAAATTCTGAAGACCATGAAATTTCAAAACATATTTATGGTTGATAAACTTTCCTATAAGCTGTTTCAGAAACGTCAAAAACTAAAAAATCCGAAAGCTGAATGATGTAATAATCCCCTAAAGCTACAGAAAATGGGTACATGCCAACTCTATTTATTGTAAAGAAACAAAAAAAAGTTCATAAAGAAAGAAAATCATATGATCAAGTGCACGTCCACCGAGTCGGTGAGCCAGAAATTTAGCGTGGGAGATTTCTCGTTAAAATGAGCTCATAATTTTCAAGAAGTCTAGTTTTTAGTAGTCTGGAAAATTTCCGGGTTCGAGAATGTTCTATGGAAGTTTGATTCCCTTGTTTGATTGTGTGACTGACTATGGGAGTACTTGGTGCGTGAGAATATGTTGAAATTGGTTTTTGGGCTTTTAGTCCTTTTTTCGGATGTTTTCGATGAAAAAATGATTTGAACAAACATAAAAAACTACTTTATTTCTAGAACTACTAAATAAAAGCGATTCAACATATACGAAACGAAACTTCTATAAAAATTCTCATAATCTGTTTGAACTACTATAAATGATTCGATTCGACAAATTCGGAGTCAAATTATAAATTTTATTTCTTGAAAATATCCGGTGCCTCAGAGCTGGAAGACACATTGTGATAGCCAGTGGATCCAGGAATGGGAAAAATGTTACAGCAATCGCGGAGCCCCAACTTATCCAGCTGAAAATTTTCCGTTCAGAATTTCAAAATTTTCTGGAATTTCTCAAGTTCCTAAAGTTCAGAAGATCCTTAAATTTTTGAAATCTACTTTTTTGAAATTCAAATTCGTTTTTATTTGTTTTCGAGCTTTCGAAAAGCTGATTTTATCAACTTGAAGGAGCTCTTGAATTTTTCGAAGCTTCCATTTTTGATTTTTTCTCACCTGTAAACACTAATTCCAAGTGCTGCTCCATAAGATACAAAAACGGTGGGCATGAAGCTAACAACAATTGGAATAACTGTTTGGATGGCCAAAGCATAAAATAGTCGTCTTTGCATTAGAAGGGTTCGCGGACTCATATAGTCTAAACCACGACTCAAACTTGTCATAATCTGAAATATTCTTGAATTTTCCGTTTAAAAAAGTCATAAGTCTTAATATGGGCTCAAGCTTGGGCCGCCGATAGCCTTCTATTGAGCCGCTGGCCCTCCAATGGTCCCCTGATAGATTTTTTACCTTGTATCCTAATACAAAATATAAAACCACAGAATACGAGTTCAGCAGTGTCACCCAAGAAGTTCCCAACCATGAATCGACCACCTTTTCAGTAGAAACTTCCTGGAAAACGCGCTCTATTGATAAGTTCTATTTTCTTCGCTTACCGAATAAATCGCAATCTTCATACTCAAGTTTTCCATCGATCCATAAATTTTCTCAAATGATTCTCTTGCATAATTTCTAGACGCCAAGTCGGGTAGCATCAATAGATCAGTGATTACAGCCCAGGAGAAAAAATGGAAAAGTACCCAGAGTACTGATAAAATTAGACCGTAAGGTAGGAAGTATTGGTTCACTAAATGGTGATTATTCAGTGATAAGAATCGATAAACAAAATGAGAGTTCAGTACTCCATAGGTTCCACCAATAAGTGCACAACGTCCGGCAACAAGAAATTCTCCGATTCGGGATTTCTGGGAAAATTGGAGTCTATGAATTTGAAAATTTCAAAAAACCTACATACCTCAAAAAATGGACCATCGAGTATAAAATATACAGCAGAATACCTATGAATGTGGACGTACTAAAAATGGGATTCTCGATTTTTTGAAAAAAAAATTCAGAAAAAGCTTACACATGGTACGAGTGTGTCAAAAACGGCAGCAATTAAATTAAAAATTGCAAAAAAGAGCAAAAGATATTTATAACTTCCAAATTGAAAGGATTTTTCGGTATGGATCAGATAGATGAATATGGGATTAGCAATCAAAGTTAAAGTTAGAGAAATTTTAGGAATTATGAAATGTGCCCAGTTGATGAACATTTTACATTCAAGTTCTTCAAAACAAAAAAAATCAGAAATGTAGTTGTTATGATCTTGATAGACCTAACAAATCCCGATCCTAAAGAATCAAAAATTAGAAGCACTCGTGTGAAAACGTCGAATTTCAGAATTTTTTGATTTATTAACAAGCCTTATGATATTTTCTTACCTGTCTATCTCATTAAAATCAGTGAACCGTAATGTTTCATTTCGAAATTCGAAGAAAATGTTTAATGACGAAATTTCCGAGTTTTATGAGTCAAAAACAAAGTGTTCTATGATGCCGGAGGCAACATTTTCAGAAAAAAGTTTAATTATTTCATTATTAGTATTTAAAATCCACAAAAAACTCATAATCTGTTCGAACTACTATAAATCATCCGATTCGACAAATTTGGAGTCAAGTTTGCAATTTTATGTCTATGAAATATCCGATGTCTCAGAGCTGGAAGACATATTGTGATAGCCAGTGGATCCAAAAATGGGAAAAATGTTATAGCAATAGCGGACACCCAATTTATCCAGCTGAAAATATTTTTTAAGTTACCAATCTCTAATTTTCCAAATTACAAACCCAAAAACGTCAAAACCAAATGCCGCTCCATACAGTGTAAAAACAGTTGGCATGAAACTGACAACAATTGGTATAACTGTTTGAATGGCCAACGCCCAGAATAATCTTCTCTGCATTTGAAGGGTCCGTGCACTCATATAGTCCAATCCGTGGCTTAAACTGGTCATTATCTGGAAATATTCAAAGTTCAGGGATTTGGTTCGTCATTGGTTCGTTGAAGGTTCTCTGTGCCGCCAGTGAGCCGCCAATGGTCTGTTATATTAATACTATCAAATAGTCATGTTTCTTTTCAATAAGATAGCTTCAAGTACACTGACCTTATAACCCAATACAAAATATAAAAGAATAGAATACGATGATAAAAGGGTCACCCAAAGGGTTCCCAACCATGAGCGGATCATTACTTTGGAAGAGACTTCCTGGAAAACGTGCTCTATTTATAAGTTCAATCTTCCTCCCTTACCGAATAGGTTGCAATTTTCATACTCAGATTTTCCATACTCCCATAAACCTTTTCAAATGATTCTCTTGCATAATTTCTGGATTCCATGTCGGGTAGCATTGTATGATCAGCTATCACAGACCAGGACAGATAATGGAAAAGGACCCAGAGTATTGATAAAATTAAGCCATAAGGATTAAAGTATTCGGTTACAAAGTGATGATGTTTTAGGGATAAAAATCGATAGACGAAGTGAGAATTTAGTACTCCATAGGTGGAGCCAATGATAGCGCAACGGCCAGCAACAAGATATTCTCCGACTCGGGATTTCTGAAAAAAAAATCAATCAAAAAGTCTCGAGCTACGCGGTCAGGTCTCTTGACTTTTTCAACTTCGAATTGGAAAAATGAAAATGTTCCTAATTGATTCAAAATCATTCTCAACCATTTGAAACCAATGTTTTGTACAAACTAACCTCAAAAAACGGACCCTCGACTATAAAAAATACAGCTGAATATCTATAAGTGTAGACGTACTGAAATTATTATTTTCTTTGAAATTCCGAAAAAATAACACTGATACTTACAATCGGTACTAAAATATCAAAAACTGCAGCAATCAAATTGAAAATTGCAAAAAATAATAAAAGATATTTATAACTTCCAAATTGGAAGGATTTTTCGGTATGGATAAGATACACAAATACGGGATTCGTGATAAAAGTTAAAATTAGAGAAATTTTGGGAATTATGAAATGTGCCCAGTTGATAAGCATTTTTTTTCGAGTCTGCAAAAAATCTTTAAAAGTTTAGGAGCTGGAATTCTTCAAAATGAGATTATTGAAAAAAGGCGGACAAAAATGTGTTGAGTTCTGCTTTTTATAGTTCCGAAAAAGTTGATTACTTCTTGAAAAATTTATTACTTTATTTGAAAAAAAAAGAAGTTTATTACTTCTTTGAAATAAGAACATTTTTTATTAATGCACATTTTTTTCAGCCAAAAAAAATCAAAAATTAATCTTAATGCTTTTATTAATCTCTTGTTTTTTTATAATACCTTAAAAAGGCGTTAACAGATTCAAGAGGATAACATTTTGTACTTTTCAACACCCTCATCTTGGGTTCATGAGATTTTTAAAAAACTGGGAGATTCTGATGTAACATGAAAATTTTGAAAAAATGATACCCTTGGTTTCTCGAATTTTTTGATGCTTAAAATTTCTTTTGAAATTATAATGACGTTATTTATGAGTCAGGTCCTATTTTTCAGAAAATGGCAACCACTAGATTTCCCATTAGTGAAACTTTTGTTGATCGGATACATGGGAAAACAGAAAAAAAAGAAAGTTCCCAAGAATTCGGCACGTATCTTCGAGAAAATTCTTTTCAGAATACGTTTTTTTCCATCATGTTGTTACTTTGTTCATGTTCATTTTTGTGTCAGACAGCGGAAATTAGAACTGTCTGGTTTGATACTAAAAGATGATAATGTGACTAACGTTCTAGACCAATAAAATTGATTTCTCAAAAAATAAAAGTATTTTGTTTTCAAATGTTAACCGTTTCTTGCTCCCTGTAATTCAAGGACCCCTTTAATAGAAGGGCCCGGATCACCGGAAACCCGGAAGCCCGAATCTCCAGATTTACGGATTTCAGGATCCGGATTTCCGGATCTCCGGAACATCGGAAGCCCGGATTTCCGGAATCCCGAATCACCGGAAGTCTGGGGCCCGGAAGCCCGGATCTCCGATATACCGGAAGCCCGGATCTCCGGAATCCCGGAAGCCCGGATTTTCGGATTTCCGGAACTCCGGAATCCCGGAAGCCCCGGTCTACGGAAGCCCGGAAGTCCGGATCTCCGGAAGCCCGCAATTCCGGATTCCCAGAACTCCGGAAACCCGGAAGTCCGGAAAACCGGAAGCCCGGAAGTCCGGATCTCCGGAAGCCCGGAAGTCCGGATCTCCGGAAGCCCGGAATTCCGGATTCCCAGAAATCCGGAAACCCGGAAGCCCGGATTCTTTCTCCGGATCCCCTTTCTGGAGACCAGAGAAAGAGAGAACTGATTCTTTTTTCCGCTTCACTCTTCCTTTATAGTAATCTCCCGGAGGTCAATGGGTCATCTAGGGTCGTAGGTTTCCTGAATTAATTCACATAGTCGTTTTTGTCTAGAAATTTTAAATTTCTTTTATAATATTTTTTTCATCACGTTTGAATAAAATTGAATTTTTATCTTCGAAATTTGTGAAACTTCTCAAAAAGATTGCTCCTTTGAACCTAATTTTCTCGATTCCTGTTTGAGATTTCAAAAAATGTTCAACTGATGAAATGTTTCTGGTATCAATACAAACATTTTTGTCTTCAACATTTTTGGATATCTTTCACAGAAACTGAGATATTTGTGGTCAAATTTGCGAAATGCTGGATTTCATTCACGTCGGTCGGCGACTTAAAATTGTCATTTGAGTCCCTAAAAATTGAGATCCCCGAAAGTTATAGTTACTGACCGAGATTTGACAAGCCTTTTTCCTTCAATCATTGATTTCCAATCGTCCACGACCACTTTTTTTATTCCCTAAAAATTTGTCACGACAAATTCCTTTTTTCACACAAAAGTGCACGATGTGACACCACCTGGCGCACATTTTATCAACTGTATCAAACTTCGAAAATCTCATTATTGGCAACGTTTTATGTTTTATATCCAATTTCGTGGTAATAAACAAAATGCGTCAGACTTTCTGATCTGAATATAAAATCATGAATTTGAAATTGCTTCAAATTTATGTCACCATTTTCGGAATGAAAAACATATGAAATTGAGGTCATAATGAATATAATCTAATAGGGAAACTTTTCATATCGGAGATGTCTAAAATGGAACTTCGAATTTTCAAAAAAAAATATATCAAAAACTATCCAGAAACACTTCCAACACTAGCAATTCTTTCAGATTTCTCAAATTTCGTCGGCGCCATCGAAGTAGGTGCCATAGAAGCCCACATATTTTTTGGATCGTACTCCTTATTTCCTTTGAATAGATTTTTAACGAATTCTCGATACGGTTTAATGATAAAAAGTGTGCAAACGGTGCTTGTCAGTCCGTGACTCGCCATGAAAACCATTGAAATATTGTTAAAAGCTAAAAAAAGTGGACATCCGGACATCAGGAGACACTGACATACCTTGATTGTAATATTGATTCGAGTCGGCGTACAGGGAGTAGAGGATGGGGCATACTAAGGAGGTCCAGGGTATAGTGACCTAGAAATTGTAGAGATGAAAATTTACAAGTAAAATCAATAAAAAGTATACCTGCATCGCTACATAACCCAAAAACTTGCGTTGTAATGCTCTAGTAGACTCTGAGATATTTGCCTGTTTGACGTAATTTAAATAGTAAATTGTATGAATTAAAAAGAATAACGATTGAATTATCACAATTAGTAAACCAATGGTGATTGCCAAAAACGGTAAAATTTCTCCCCCTTTCAAAAGCACATATGTATTTTTGTCATAAAAGTCGATTGTAGGACAGGGGATTCTCTAAAAAAATGAAATGAGAAAATCATACAAAAAATCGAATCAGAACCTTGAGAACAAATTCTCGAAGTTCCATCTGATCTGCATCTTCCATATAAAACGCAAGCATTAGGAAAAATGCTAAAAAATAATTGACTCCAAAGTAGAAAATTCGTGTTTTGAGTCGAGTGATTTTGAACTTGATCCATGAAATTTGGCTGTGTCGATTTTCCAAAAGCATCACGAAATTCACACCGATCACTGAACAATCACAGCATTATATTAAAATTTAAGAATATAAACTCACTAATTATAGAAACCTGTGCAAAATATGCGCTCCATTTCGCAGGGAATCCCAAAGCCCCGAAAAGCCCTCGAGGCGTTCCAGAAGCAGTGGGATAGTACATCACAGGCGTCAGATTCACAGAGAGCAGCAAATCCAAATTTGTGCCCCACGCATGAGCAATCAAAAGTGGAATTTTCATATTTTTCATTTTTCTCGGTGTCACTCGAATGATAGTCATGAATGTGAATATAGATAATGGAATTGTGAAAAGGGCTGTGCAGTGATAAGCGGTTATCATGAAATCAGATGAATCCAAGTAGGTGTAATTTTGACGACATGAAGATTCCACGTAATCCGGCCAGTAGATATCCATTTTCAATTGAAGAATTGGAAAACCAAAGTTACTGAGATCCGTAAGAAAAAAATAACGAGGAGAAAAAAAGAAAAATTCCGAGAATTGCATATATAATTTGATATACGCACTACGAGACACTTGCAGATTTTTGATCGTTCTAGTAATCGAGAGAACAATTTTGGGGTTTTGCGAAAAAAAAATTGCAGGTATCGAAAAATCAAATGAGCTGAATTTCAAGAAACGAAAGGTTGAACAAGTAATTTTGGAAAACTCCAATTTACCAACCATAAAAGGTTGAAACTTAAGTTCAATGTTCTGTTTGTTTTGCTGGTTTTTTGAATGAAAACATTTCTGGGTTAAAACGATGTTAAATTGAATTTGACAAAAAATTGCATCAATTCTTATTAAACTAGAGATTCAAAAATCATAACGCAAAATAGAATTTTTCACATGCAGATGATAAAACGTTGTAGTTTACAGTTGATTGGATAATTTTGATATTTGGTGTCGAGCAAACTTCGAAAATTAAAAATTCTGAAAATGTGAATTTTCAAAAATTTTACATTCTGTTGCCGAATATTGTCATATAAAAATATAAAAACTTATAATAGAAATTTAAAAAATTAGGAAAATAGAAATTTACAAAACGGGAAATAGGAAATATTGAAAATCTAATTGTGTTCTAGATTTCTGGATTATTGAATTTCCAAATTTGAAATTCCTGAGCCGGAGTTTCCATGAAATTCAAACAGGTTCAAAAAATTCCAGTTCCTAATTTTTCCACTTTTCTAAATTTCGGATTTTTTAAATGTTTTTCTATATTCATTTCAATTTTGACATTCTCAAACAACTGGAATTTTTAGCTTTACAATCACATTTGGATTTTTCAATTTCTTCAAACTCCAATTTCTGATTTTCGATTTGATTGTTTCCCGAATTTCCCATCCAATCCAACGAGAAGCATCCAAAAATTGAAATCTTTTTTTGTGCAAAATATTATTCTACCAAAAATACCATCAGTCTATTTTAAACCTCATTTAGTATTGTTTATGGGGAACAAGATCATTGATCCCATTCTGGATAAATCTTAGAATAAGAAAAACTTGCAATAATCGGGTTTGACTGGAAAAAATCCCCCGCCATCAAGTGTTTACCTGCTTAAAAGATTTTCTGAATAAATCCATTTTCCTTGCATCGATAATATCGGCTCAGAACACCCTGATTATTTGGGATAAGCTTTAATTTTTGGGATAAGCGCCATGTGGTGGTGGGCCGATTTTTAAAAAATGAATTAATAGTTGTTTTACACTGAATGCCGCCGTGCCCGGTGTGCAATTTCTCATCAAAAAAGAAACAAGTCTATGGGAAAGTTTGTTACAAATGCAAAAGTTGATCGAAGATCGAAAAAAGGAAATATCAGAAGTTGAAAATGGAATCGCAACAATTTTTGTCCAAAGTGACGAAGAGACAAAACAATAATTTTGCGTTTTGCGCCTAGTGTTCTAGAGATCCATGAAATTTGACTATGTTGAAGAAAAAAAAACCAAAAGCATCACGAAACTTACACCGATCAATAAAAAATTAACGTAAAATGATTTTAAAATGTTGTAAGTATAAACTTAAAAATGGGAAATAAACTCAATGATAATAGAAACCTGATCAATGTATGCGCACCATTTCGCATGGATCCCTTCTGTCTTTTCAAATTTTTCCAGGTTAAGGTTTTGAATCTTATCGAATTTTTAAACATTTCGAATACTTTTGGTTTTTGATTACTCCTTCTCCCAGATTTCCATAGATTCCCAAACTAAACTTCTAAGCAGAGAACAGGTATTATCTTAAATTTGAAATCGCATGCTCAAAATACTATTTTTTTTTAAACAATATTGCCAGTCTACGTCACCCAATTTTGTTTATGGCAGAATAAGATCATCGATCCCATTCTGGATAAATCTTGAAATAATGAAAACATGTAAAATAATCGGGTTTGGGTGGTTGAAATCTCTGACATGACTGACTTAAATCCCATTCTGTATGAATCCATTCTTCTAATATCCGCTCAGGAGAGCCCAGTATATAATATTCGCTCAGGAGAGCCCAGTATATGGGATAAGCTTAAGCGCCATGTGGCTGTGGGCTGATTTTAAAAAAAAGAGTGGTTGTCTTATTCCGAATGCCGCTGTGCCCGGTATGTAATTTCTCATCGAAAGAGAAACGAGTATATGGGAAAGTTTGTTACAAATGCAAAGTGTTTTTCACTCGAATTTCGAAAAAAGGACATGCTAGATTTTGCAAGGGGAACCATAACGATTTTCCGGGTGGGTTCTGAAAGTTACTGTAAACTCTCTAATAGCATGCCACTTGAACTTTGAGCTCAATTACCTCGACTTATAAAAGAGAAGTTGAAATTTTGTCAACTGAAAAAAAATGTTTATCATAAAATCAGCAACATTTTGTAGCTGATGGCTTTTTTTATATCACTTACAGAAGCTGAGATAATTGAGCTCAAAGTGATAGCTTCGGCATTTACGGTATTTGCTGCTTTCGATTTTAAGTGTATTTTCAGATGATACGCGATTCTGCCAAGGTTGCCGATTCGAAAAATGCTTGAATGCTGGAATGATTTATAAAGGTAGGCAATTTCAGAAGTTCCAGACATTTTCAGACATTCCAGGCGTATTAATTATGTATCCTTTTCAGATTTATATGTACTTCAATTACACATTTATCGTGAAACATGTATTAAAAGAGCTCTTTTAATAGAACTCTAATAGAAAGGCCCTCCAATAAAGGCTTGGAAAAAGAGCCCCTGTAAGAGAGTTGCTTCCTCAAAATTGTGTTGTTTTTAACAAGAAGTTTCGTATGTTTTCATTAAAAATAACTCGAAATTCCCAGAAATTTGTTGAAACATTCTTTTTCGCTCAAAAACTTGATTAATTTCGGTACAGTTGACAGAGAAATTTTAATGAAAATTTTCAAAAAAAAGGTAAGAGATATAAAAAGGCCCCTTTTGGAACAATATAAATGCTGGCCCTCCTAATACAGATTTTACCGTATACATGATTTATATAGTTGTACATTTCTCATTTTTTCTTCACTTTTTTCTTTTTAACTTTATACACAGTGTTTCAAGACACTCCAGAAATTCTAAAAATCTCTGAACATTCTAGACATCTTACAAATGCTCGAACTAATTTTAGGTGCCGAAAAACCATTGGACCCTACCGATTCTGACACAACTGCTCCAAAGCCAGAAATCCAAGACCTGCTCAACCTTCAAAATACGCAATGGGCACTCCACGACAAATATGCACAAAGTAGAAGTTTTTCCGAGCCAGTGGAAAACTTCCAAATCGGCGGAAAACTCTACAGATGTGCCGACCAAGCAGATATCAATTTGTGCCTGCATATTGGATTCAGAAACGCTAATAACTGGGCTAATTTGTTTGAATCGTTCAAAAGTTTGAAGATTCGAGACAAGAAATTGATTATTGGAGAGTTTGGGATCGCATTTTTGTTAGTGGATCAAGCATACAAAAGTGCATCAATTTCAAATGACAAAGTCTTCTGGTTTATGCCAAATGACACCTTTCTGTGTACGGAATCTAAAGAGAGGTGATTTTCGTTTGAAATTTTGAAATATAACTTTTTGAAAAAATTTCGAGTAATATGTTTTTTGTGTCCTCCCGTCTTTAAAGGTACCGTAACTCAGAAAAAAAACTACGAGAAATTTTTTGTCTCCGCACCTTTACAGTCTTAGATTTCTTTTTTTTTTCTTTAAATTCTTTGGTATATCTGCGATTCAACAAAGACTAATTCCAGAGATCATTTCGAATTTGTCAACGATTTGATAATAAATTTGAAAATCCCATTCTCAAGTCTTCAAATCGATGATGTTGAATGTGTCATTCTGAAAGCGCTTCTCCTATTCAGTCGTGAGTTTTTCCGTTTTTTTTTCGCTGATATGAGCAACGCGGTCATATCAGATGACCCAACTTTTACTGCTCACTTTCACTTTCTGATTTTTTTTTCGACGAAAAAGGGCCAATTTTGCAGAGTAAGCGAAATGAAATTTAACCGGTTCCTGATACGTATAGACTAAAATAGCTCCGGCAATCTGTTGATGGTAAAACAGGGTATGTCAGTAATTTTTTTTCAAATTCCTAAATTTTAAAACAAGTTTCAGCATTTTTCGATGCCTCATTTTTTCCAGCAATGAGACCTAATTTTTCCAGCGTCATTTCCAAGACATTCAAAAATTCAAGAATCTTCTGGAATCGTGAAAAAGTTCATGAGTCATCTGATGAGCTACTCAGTCGAAAAGTGTCCAGAAAATGGAGACGTTCGATTCGGAGAAATCATTTTGCTACTGGGCTCGATTCGATGTGCAGTCAAAAGTTTTTACAATCAAACGAGAAAGTCTGGAAATTTCGATATCGGCAGTTTTGATAATTTTCTCAGAAATTGTTTTTTGACCTAATTGTAAGCATTTTTAAGCATTTTTCTCGGCATTTTTTCGGCATTTTTTCAGCATTTTTTCAGTTTTTTCAGCATAATTTCAGCATACTTGTAAAATTCCGGGCCGGGCCTGGGAAAATTTTCAAGGCCCGGGCCCGGCCCGGAAGGCCCGGCATAAAAAATTCACTATTTTTGAGCCAAATTTTGAGCTCTAAAAATTAATTTCTTTAAATTTTTCTGTTTTTTTGGATTGTTTGTCTGTCTGAACAAAAAGATCGAAAAAACTCGAAAAAAAATTTTTTGGTTGAAAAAATCACATAAGGGTCCCCCCTTAGGTGTTTTTTGAAATTTTCAAAACTTGTGAAATGACGGGCCCGCGGGCCGGGCCGGGCTTTCGAAATTCCGAAAAAGCCCGGCCCGGCCCGGCCCGGCCCGTTACAAGTATGAATTTCAGCAGTTTTTGTCTGCATTTTTGAAAATATTTTTTGCCTTGAAGATTTAAAAATCTTTCTTATATATAAAACGCTAGAGGCGTCTGTCCGTCTGTCAACTTTTGAAAAATTTCAAAAAATAGATTTGCGTGACCTTTCAAAAAAAGTGAGTCGCGAAGCGACGAACAGTACAAGGAAAATATTAATTCCAGCTGTTTGAATCGCCGGAGGCGAGGCAAACAGGCTGGTAACGATATAAATATTCATTCAATGTTCTAATTGTTAATCCGATGTACTTCCCCAACCAACAGAAACTGGAGCAGGATTTGTTGTAGCACCCATTTCTCTGGAACTGGGTTCGGAAATCCCGGTTATCAATTTTTAACAAATTCCCGGTATTCATGATAATTCATGATAAAAAGGGTACAAGAGTTGCTCAACAATCCGTGAAGAGCCATGAAAATCATCGAAATATTGTTAAATGCTGAAAATCCGGATAAGGATGAGTAATGAAGAAAATCGTTACCTTGATTATAATAATTATTTTGATCCGCGTAAAGGGAGTAGCAAACGGTTCCAGCTACAATAGTCCAGGGTATTGAAAACTATAAAAATTAGAAATAATGAGGGAAAAAAGTGCAGGGCATCTAGATGCTCCAGGGTGTCTCTGACTTTGAATTCTTATCTCTATAAGACCAATTAATAGTAAGATAGACTAAAATGGTGAGTTGATAAAAATAGGAAATATTTTTGATATTATTTTTGTAGTTCATATAGTTTCTCAATCTACTGAGGCTGGCGAGTGAAACGCTCTAACTTCTCTGCGCGTCTTTTAACAATGTAGTGACTTCTCGAGGCGTTCCAGAAGCGGTTGGATAGTACATCACTGGCGTGAAATTGACAGAAAGCAACAAATCCAAATTCGTGCCCCAAGCATGAGCAATCAGAAGTGGAATTTTCATATTTTCATTTTCTCCAGTGTGACTCTATATATAGCGTAAAATGTAGATATATATAATGGAATTGTAAAGAGAGCTGTGAAGTGATAAGCAGCTATCATGAAATCAGATGAATCGAAATAGGTGTGATTTTGACGGCATGAGGATTCCACGTATTCAGGCCAGGAGATATCCATTTTTCTATTGAAATGGGGAAAACGAGGTAGTGGTTGACTGAGGTTGAGAAAAAGGTTTGTCTCCTAAATACATGTACCTCTTAGTAAGTCACGGTTAGCCAAAACACAACATTATGCAACAATCCAATTTTCTTCGCATGTTTTGGTTTTGTGACCACATGGAAGTTCAAAGGAATCACTCTTTTGAAATAATTGTTCATTAAAATAGGAAAAATCAATTTTCAAAACCATTGTGATACACAAAAATATTTAAAGACCAAAATTATCGACAAGAGTCAGCTTTATTCATAAATATGTATTTTATATTCTAGTCTGATGTGCTTGCCAGTCGAACAGAAACTGGAGCAGCATTTGTTGTAGCACCCATTTCCCTAGAATTGAATTCCAAATTTCCAGTTATCAAATTTTTGACAAATTCCCGATATGGTTTAATAATAAAAAGGGTACAAGAGTTGCTTAATAATCCGTGAAGAGCCATGAAGAGCATAGAGAAATTGTTAAATGCTGAAAACAAGATAAGGATGAGCAATAATGCAAATTGGTACCTTGATTGTAATAGTCGTGCCTATCCGCGTAAAGGGAATAGCAAATAGGTCCGGCAAGAACGCTCCAAGGAATTGACATCTGTAATAAATAGGGATTGTTTCATGATAAATGTAGATTTTTTTTTTGATGAGTGGGACAAAAAAAAGGAAATTCTTCAAAAATTAATTGATTTCCACTTCACGCGTTTTTATAAGGCAAGCCGCGGCTTTTCAAGGCTTTCACATTAAAGCCGCGACCGACGTCGGCCTCAAAAAACGAGCCGCGGCCGAGGCCGGCCGCGGCTGGCCGCCATTTTCAACAGCCTTGGCTCAAAACATTCACCTGCAAAGCCACATATTTCAAAAAGCGCTTTTGTAATGCTTTGGTAGACTCCGAAACGTGCGCATTTTTCACATAATTCAGATGATAAACAGTATGAATCGAGAAGAATAATGTCTGACCCATCACGATGACCAATCCCCCTGTAATCGACAAAAATGGCAAAAACTCTCCGCCTTTCAAAAGGACCAGGGTGTTTTTCTCGTAAAATTCGACGACAGGACAGGGAATTCTCTGAAAATTCCAGCAAACTGAGAACACAGCAGAATTTGGTGGAACTAACCTTAAACACAAACTTCCTCAACTCCATCTGATCATCACCGTCTAGGTAAAAGGGCAGAATGTATAAAAGTGCGAGGATATAATTTCCAGCAAAAAATGCCAAGCGAAAGTTGCGATTTGTGATTTTCAACTTGATCATTGGGATTTGACTGTGTCGATTTTCAAGCAACATTATGAAACAGATAGCCATCACTGAAAAATTTCTCAAATCAGATGGAAAACGCGAATTTCAAAATATCGACTCACTCACAATGGACACTTGTCCCATATAAGCTACAAATCTGGATGGGACCCCGAAAACCCCAAAAATTCCTAAAGGAAGTCCTGAAGCGCTGGGAAAAAATAAAAAAGGAGCAGCTAAAACCGTAAAGAACAAATCGAGGTTTGTGCTCCAAGCATGAGAGATTAATAATGGAACCTTCATATTTGTCATTTTCCTTGGTGTAATTCGTAAAATTACATAAAATGAAAAAATGGATAATGGAAGAGTAAAAAGAGCCATGGCATGATAAGCCGTGAGCATAAAATCGCCAGAATCGAAATATGTATAAATCTCACGGCAGGAGGATTCTCGATAGTCTTTGAAGTAAACAGTCATAGTCTCTGGGATTTTTTCTATATCTAAGAAAATTGTTCGTTTCCAAAATAGATTTCTCAGAAAGTGTAACATTTGGCGGAAACACAACATTATTCAGAAATCCAATTTTCTTTGCATTTTGTGGTTCTTTGATCGGAGGGAAGTTCCGAGGAATCAACATTTTGAACGAAACATTTATTAGAAAATCAACCAAAAAAATCAATTATCCAATTTTTAATCATTTTCTAGCCTGGTGTACTTCCCACTACAACAGAAACTGGAGCAGCATTTGTTGTAGCACCCATTTCGCTCCAATTGAATTCCAAATTTCCAGTTATCAAGTTTTTAACAAATTCCCGATATGGCTTGATGATAAAAAGGGTACAAGAATTGCTCAGCAATCCGTGAAGTGCCATGAAAAGCATTGAGAAGTTGTTAAATGCTGAAAATTGCATATGGATGAGCAATAAAGGAAATTGTTACCTTGATTGTAATAGTCGTGTCTATCCGAGTACAGAGAGTAGCTAATGGGCCCGACTAGAACTGTCCAGGGGATTGACATCTGGAAATTTCAGATTATAGTTAATGAAGAGGAGGGAGTATGCAGAGAAATACGCCTATGGAGAGAGCGCAGGTAGTAGAAACCCTCTACCTGTCTGCGTATCTTTCGTTGTGACGACAAACTTTTAAGGCTTATATCTCTGGTTATTTGAAAAAAAAACATATTTCTCGCATATATCTCAGGGATCAGAAAAGCTATCAAAATATGTTTAACGACTTGTTTATAGAAAATTTATTTATAAGTATTTTGGCAATTAACAATTTCCTACTAGCTATTTTCATTCTTCCGTTATAGCTATTTCAAATAAACTCACTTGCATTACCACATAACTCAAAAACTTTCTTTGCATCGCTTTAGTCGCTTCGGACACATTTGCACCTTTCACAAAATTCAAGTGATAAACAGTGTGAATTGAGAAGAACAAAGTCTGACTGAGCACAAGTATCAATCCAACCACCATTGACAAAAACGGCAAAAACTCGCCGCCTTTCAACAAAACTACAGTTTGTTTGTTGAAAAATTCAATAGTTGGACAGGGAATTCTCTGAAATTTTATTATTCGAAATTAAAAAAAAATCATTAAAAAATTGAAACCTCCAAAACAAATTTTCGAATTTCCAACTGATTATCATCGTCTAGATAAAACGGTAGAATGTATAAAAACGCCAAAACATAATTGATTGTCAAAAACGTAGTTCGAACTTTATGGTTTGTAATTTTAAAATTGCTCAGTGGAATTTGACTGTGCCGGTTTTCGAGCAACATTATGAAATTGATAGACACAGCTGAAAATGTAAAATTGATGCACAAAATAAATAAAAAATCATTTACCAACTATAGAAGCCTGTCCAATATAAGCAACCCATTTAGACGCAAATCCCAAAGCTCGAAATATTCCAAGTGACAAACCGGCGGCGCCAGGAAAGAAAACGTACGGAGCACCGTAAACCGTAAAGCACAAATCCAAGTTTGTACCCCAAATATGAGCAATCAAAAGTGGAATTTTCATGTTTTTCATTTTCTTCGGAGTCACTCGAACTATAGCGTAAAATGTGAAAATTGACAATGGAATTGTAATAAGAGCTGTGAGGTGATAAGCGGTTTGAAGGAAATCTCCAGAATCAAAATAGGTATAATTTTCACGACATGAAGATTCCACGTAGTCAGGCCAATAGCCAGAAGACATTTTTAGATTTGTAATGTCTAAAATATGAGATCAAGAAATGAGACAATTTTCGATTTATGATTCTCTGAGCACAACTTTTAACATGTAATTTTCTGAGAAACGAGTACGAGGAAAATTTTGATCATTCTTTCTGATCTCTAAATCTAATTTTAGGTGTTTCAGGTGCTCGGGACCGTTTGACACCAATAGCCAAATTATAAAGATTGCAAATGGCAAGATGAGAATGACTAATCTTGCTGGAAGAGTTTCCGTGTTTTCAGAAACTTCAGATATTGCAATTTTTAGAGCTCTGAACTTTTTGAAAAAGTTTTGGGATTTAGCAACTTGAAAAATTTCGAAATGTTTCATTCAGGTATTCCGGGTTACTTTTTTATTGCCGAACCTTCTGGATTATTCGAATTCTTACAATATTATGCTTGGGGTTTGAAATTTCAGAATTCTCGACTCTAGGAATTTTCAGAAACTCAAAAAACTTCTGAACTTCTGAATTTCTTTGATATCCCCATTTTCTTCAAAATTTTCAAAATTTCAAACATTTTAGAAAATCCACAATTTTCAAGATTTTAAACTTATTCCGGAGTATCTGAATTACGGAAATTTGAATTCCTTTGATATTCTTATTGCGTTCAAAATTGAGAAATTAACTTTTCACAAAGCTTAGAAAATATACAATAATCGACCAAAATAGAGATTTTATCAACTATTGTAACAAAATATGCGAAAAATGAGGTTATGATTTTCAAAAAAAAATTAATTAATAAGAATTCTCCACAGGCGGAATAATTCTCCCAGCCGTCGATCTTCTGTGATGTCCAATATAACTAGAAGTTGCCATTGAAGTCCTTCGATCCTCGTCTTCTTTCTTCCCGACGATAATTTTCTTAATCAAATCTCGATAAGGCTGATAAATTAATAAAGTACACATTGTTGAAAATATTCCATGAAACGACATAAGTAGCATCGCATTGTTGTTATAAGCTGGAACATTTGGTATGTTGAGAAATGCGCTCTAATGAGAATCACCTTGATTATAATAATTGTTCCTATCGGCATACAAGGAGTAGATCACTGGACCGGTTAGAGCAATTAGGGGTATGGAGATCTGGAATTATTTTTCTTAATAAAATGAAAAACTAAGAAGTTCTACCTGAACAGAAACATAAGCCAATAGTTTTCTCTGCAACGATTTTGCAGTTTCCGAAACATTTGAATTTCGAATTAGTGTCAAATGCCAAAGAGTGTGAGCAAGGAAGAAAAACGTTTGGAAAATGATCAAAACCATGGAAATGATCACAGAAATGAATGGTGTCATTTCGCCGCCCTTGAGAAGGATGTAGGTTTTTTGATCGTAGAATTCCATGGTAGGGCAGGGAATGCGCTGAAAATTATTTCTAACTTTTGATTTTCTGTAACATTTTCAGGTCTTTTCGAAATTCTAGAATGTTCTGAATGGCTTTTTTCAAGAAGTTGAAGAATCCAAACTTTTTTAATGAAAACTCAACACTTAGATTCTGAAATTACAATTCCAAAAACTCATAAAATTTAGAATATTACGAACATCGAAAATTCTACGAATTCCGGAATTCCAGATAATATAATCTTAGGAAATTTGGAATACTGTAATTTTAAGTAATTTTTGCAATTTTTGAGTTTTTGCTGGCCAATAGTTTCGAAAATTCCGATTTCCTACTCACCTTCAAAACATATTTTCTCAGCTCAATCTGATCTGTATCCTCCAGATAAAATGGTAAAATTGCCACAAACGCTATCACAAAATTCAAACCAAAATAAATCTGGCGAACTCTTTTGGACTTGATTTTGAACTTTATCGTTGGAATTTGACTTTGCCGATTCTCATACAACATGATGAAACATACTCCCATGCCTGAAAAAATTAATAAAATTTAGTTTAAAAAATGGAAAATTAGGGAGAAACTCACAAAAAATAGAAGCCTGTCCCCAGTATGCTTGCCACTTGACCGGTATCCCAATGGACCCGAAAATTCCAAGTGGAACACCAGATGCGCTCGGAAAAAAGAGCATTGGTGCCGAGCCAACTGTCAGCATCAAGTCCAAATTTGTGCTCCAAGCATGAGCAATTAGCAGTGGGGTTTTCATATTTTTCATTCGCGGCGGAGTCACTCGGAGAATCGCATAGAATGTGAAAAGTGACAGAGTGACAGAAATCAACGCTGTGCAATGATAGGCGTTACGAAGATAGTCAGTGCTCCAGAAGAAGGAATAATTCTGGCGACACGTGGATTCGATGTAGTCGGGCCATAAATTGGACATGATCTGTAATATGAATTCGAATTTTCGGTATTGGTTGGATGTGATTTTTTTTGACTCAAAAAAGCAAATTCGGAACTCCGATTTTTGGAACATGCCAGATCAAAAATCTTCGAAACACTCAGAAAAAGTCAAGTTCTCCTCAAGTTCTGACATTCTGCGTTTCAGAATAATTACATTTCAGCATAGATTATTGAATAAGAAAACTCACAGAAAAAGTTCGTGACTGACACCAAAAGTGTGCTTTGAGTGAGCAATGTTTTCTTCCGTACACCTATAATTTTTTTTCGAGGAAATTCTGAGAATGGATTAGAGATGAAAAGTGTGCAACCCATGCTCAAAAGTTCATTTTTTTGGGAGGAATTTCGAGAACAAAAGAGCAGGGACTTTACGAAATGGTTTGTTGGAAAATAAGCGGTTCTGAAACGTCCGGTTACAAAATGGTCAGTTGCAAAATGTGCGGTTCTGAAACGTCCGAGTGCGAAACGGTCTGCTGCCAAACATGCAGGAAGGTACCATCATTGTCATTCACAAATTCACTGGTTCTGAAAAGTCCTGTTGCGAAATGGTTTGTTGTCAAATGTGTAGGAATGTTGCGGAATGAACATTTACGAATTCTCCGGTTATATAACGTCCGCATGACAAATGGTCAGTTGGGAAATTGTCAGTTGCAAAATGAGCGGTTCTAAAACGTCAAGTTGCGACACGTTTAGTTGTGAAATTGTCTGTTGCAAAATGTGTGGTTCTAAAATGTGCAATTGTGAAATGGTCTATTGAAAAAAAAGCCAGTTAGGAAATGTGTGGTTCTCAAACGTCCGGTTGCAAGATGGTCAGATGCAAAACGTGCGGTTCTCAAACGTCTGGTTGCGAGATGGGCAGTTACGAAATGGTCAGTTGCAGAATGAGCGGTTCTGAAATGTCCGCTCGCGAGATGGTCAGTTTCGAAATAACCAGTTTCGAAATTTGCTGTTTTAAAACATCCAGTTGCAAAATTTCCCACATTTGAATTGTAACAGATTTCTGTTCTTCCGGAAACAAAATTCAGATACTGTAACTGCGTTTTAATCATCTTTTTTATAAAAGCACTATTTTTTTCACGAACAATAAGGAACCAGACATACCGGAACTATCAACCATATATCGTGGTAATTAATTTCCTGTCCGACGTCAGCTGATTTAGAGCTTTCCCAACTATACCATTCTTAGAAAAAGATATATAATATCCGGTACAGTATTGTTTTTTCAGAGTAACTCAGTTTTTAAAAACTTTTTCTAGTGGTTCTTTGAAATTATGATTGAAAACCCTTTTCTGAAGTTTCCAGTAAAATTAGTCAACTTTAAGAGTATACATTTTAGAGTATACTTAACAAAATGAGAGGTTCATCTTTGGAATTAAAATTTCAAGTTTTCTAGAATGATTGGAAACCAATGGAGCATTTTTCTTATGTGGATTCAGGACATTGCTGCCTGTGTGTCCTTGGTGATAAACAGTTTTTTGATTTTCATGATTTTGACCAGATCTCCACCTCAACTTGGTGCTTACAAGTACCTAATGATTTACATTTCGGTTTTTGAAATGTTTTATTCCATTTTGGATTTGATTATGGTTCCGGTAACTGACCGTTTAGCTCAACCCGTTCCAATAAATCAAACTTTTTCCAGCAACACTTCTCTCATGGCCCAACTTTTCTGGTTATCGTCGAAACCAAGGACAAATTGTTGAGTCCTACGGTTCTTTCAATTCTAAATGCACTCTATTGGGGCTGTTTTGGCGCGTCCATGGCAGTTTTTGCAGTTCATTTTGTCTATCGATGGCTTGTAGTTTCTGAGTGAGCCTTTCATTTTTTTTCTTTTTTTAATTCATAAAAATATTTTTTTCAGAAACCGCCTTCTTCAAACTTTTAACGGCTGAAAAATATGTTTGTGGTTCTCGATTCCGGTTTGGTATGGGGTTACTTGGGTGTGCACAGGATATATTCTGTGTGGTCCCAATGAGAATACTTCAAGATTTATAAAGTGAGTTGATTTTTTTGAGAAATGAGATGTTTCCTTCACAAAAAGATGCTCAGAGACAATATCAAGGAAGTGTTGGGACTGGAATTCAATGAGAACACATATCTGGGACCATTTTTATATGACAAAGATGAGAACGGGACGGATGTTGTCTACGTGGCACCGTTCATTGGATTGGGAATCATTTATGGAACCATTGTGAGTGTTACTGAATGGGTTTGGAACTTTGAGATTTTAGGAACTGCAGAATATTAGAAATTTTGACGTTTAAAGAATAAGGAAAAAACAGGACCGTGGTTTTTTTAGTTACGATGCTTCTTGACTAAGTAGGGATTTGGCGGGCTGGCTGCCCTGAGATTTTCTGAGAGCTTTGATTTGAAATATTTCAAACCCTTCGGAAAATCTAAAAGTCCTCAAACTCAAAATTCATTTCCAGTGCTCTTCTATTATCATTGTTCTAACATTTGGAATTCTCTGCTACATCCGCATCAAAAACATTGTTGTCACTACAGTAAACTCATTGAAAATGCGAAGTCTCCAAAGACAGCTTTTCTTCGCATTGGTCATCCAAACTCTTGTTCCTTTTCTTCTGATGCACATTCCAGTGGCCTTAATGTTTTCATTCGTTTTCTTGGATATCGACTTAGGGGTGTATAGTGCGATTGTATCAATGACGATTGCTATTTATCCAGCTGTCGATCCGATTCCAACCCTGATGATTGTTGAAAATTACAGGAAGACTATCATTTGTAGGAATCACTAAGACTAGCTACAGAATCAAATTTTCTGAAAGAAAATTTTCAGACTGGATATGTTGCTGCAAAAAAGCCGCACACGTGCCTGGACAGACTACTATAGAACCAACCAGATTCACAACTCTTCCGCCTTCCGGTGTTGAACTTGATCTTGAAAATTGAACTTAATTTTTTTATTGTTCCGATTGTATCTATAAAACTTTGACATACATAATAAAACTATTAAAATGTTTAAACCTTCAAGCCGATACTGTAACTGTTATGATCCCCCAGATGTTTTGATGAAAACATAATCTCTTTTTCACTAGAATAAGGAACCAGACGTACCGGAACTAGCAATGGTCCCGGAACTGTCTTTGGTACCGGAACTATTAATGGTATAACAAATGGTAATTAACTTCCTGTCCGGCATCAGCTGAATCAGAACATTCCCAACTATACGGTTTTTTTGAAGTTTTATGAGATAAAAAGGCTTGAATACCCGGTACAAGTATTGTTATTCTTTCAGGAACTAACAAAATGAAACACAGTTTGGTTTTATAGAATGATTGGAAAAGAATGGAGCATTATGCTTATGTGGGTTCAGGACACTGCCACCTGCGTATCTTTAGCAGCTAAAATTTTTTTGATTTTCATGATTTTGACCAAATCTCCACCTAAACTTGGTGCTTACAAGTATCTCATGATTTATATTTCGGTTTTCGAAATGCTTTATTCGATTTTGGATTTGATTCTGGTTCCGGTAAATTATCCGTGACCGTGTAGCTAAGCTAGCCGACCCTTTCCAGCAACACTTCTCTCATGGCCCAACTTTTTTGGTTATCGTTGAAACCAAGGACAAATTGTTGAGCCCTACGGTCCTTTCAATTTTAAATGCGCTTTATTGGGGCTGTTTTGGCGCGTCCATGGCAGTTTTTGCAGTTCATTTTGTCTATCGATGGCTCGTAGTTTCTGAGTGAGTTCCTGATTTTTTGACTCTGATCTACGGTAAATGTCCCAGATATTTAGATGCCCCAAGAAAGAATAGATGTTCGGAGTTGGAAATATAAATATTTTTTCAGAAACCGCCTCCTACGAACTTTTAACAGTTGGAAAGTCAGTCTGTGGTTTTCAATTCCGGTGTGGTATGGAGTCACATGGGTGTGCACTGGGTATACTTTATGTGGTCCTAATGAGAACACTTCAAGATTTATAAAGTAGGAAAAATTTTTTTATTAATGATTGCTTCACAAAACACTATTCAGAGACAGTATTAAGGAAGTATTAGGACTCGAATTCAATGAGTATCTTGGACTATTTTTATATGACAAAGATGAGAACGGGACGGATGTGGTTTATGTAGCAGCGATCATTGGGTTGGGAATCCTTTCTGGGACAATAGTGAGTTTTTTTTTCTAATTGTATTTTAGAAATTTCTGGATCCTCTCTTTTGATCATTTTGAAAATTATCTGCAATGCTTCCAGTTCTCTTCCATGGTCATCGTGCTAACATTCGGAATCCTTTGCTACATTAGTATCAAAAACCTTGTTGTCACTACAGTAATCTCCAAGAAAATGCGAAGTCTCCAGAGACAACTTTTCTTTGCATTGGTCATTCAAACACTTGTTCCTTTTCTTCTAATGCATATTCCAGTGGCTTTAATGTTTGCATTCGTTTTCTTGGATATCGACTTAGGGGTGTATAGTGCAATTGTATCAATGACAATTGCCATTTATCCAGCTGTCGATCCGATACCAACACTTGTGATTGTGGAAAATTACAGGAAGACTATTATTGGTAAGAATCATGATGTCTGAAACCAATTTTGCATGTTAAAGTTTCAAAATTTTTCAGGCTGGATGTGTTGCTGCAGGAAAAGTCTGGACAGAGAGCTATAGAACCGGCGTTGTTTTTATTTATTTTACAAAAATTGGCTTTTATAATCCCCGAACCTCAAAAAACGTCCCCAAACTTCAATTTCTGTTCCACACTTTCCTTCCCGTCTACTCCATTTTTTTCCCTAAAAATGAAACCGGATTTTTCTAAAATTTGCACCTTTAATCTCACCTTTCGAATCTCCGACAGGAAAATTTTGTATTGAAAAATCGGGTAAAATCTGCATTTTTGAAACAAGAATTTGCCTCCATATTTTTAGAGATCCGGCAAACAAGATAAAATGAAAAAGGTGTTCTGCAGAACATTTTGTTCCGTCTATAGAGTCGAAAATTGAAAAAAAAAACTTTTTTTATTTAATAGAAACGAAAAACCTGACATTGAAAAAAAGGAGTCAATGATGTGCTAACACAATTGACTTAAAGCTACGAATTCCACAAAGCTCAGCAAACTCGCTCTACTGATAACACCCGATTTCATTAGTGAAGAGAGCGTCAGTAGCATAATGGAATGTTATAGGGAACATTGATG